>CM074718.1:304907447-305534947 GCA_037306005.1 Rhinophrynus dorsalis
GAGTTTAGAGCACTGGGGTTTCTGTGGTAAATTTACACTTTATTTGCCACTTTGAGCACTTTTATGGTGTTTATTACACTTTCCCTACTGGGTTCAGTGTTATTTACTGTTATTCTGGTGATTCTTGTGTGTTTTTATACTTTTGGAATAATTTTGCTTATTTTGCATTATTTGAGTTCCGCGCCTTTAAGACATGCTTTACCACATAGACGCCATGCTCCATTCACCTCTATGGGATTTCACACCTTGGGACATATCTCTGCAACCGTTCAATGTAGCGACTTCAGAGATGGCTCATTCTGTTGGTCTACCCTTGTCCTGTCATCCAGTTAATGCTCTGAGTCTTTTGGGGGCTTTGGGCACTTGAAGGGAAACTACATTTCCCATGAGCACCCGTTTCGTATGCTCGTTTCTGATTGGCTGTCGTCGCAGACGCCTATAACGGAAACCCTAGCCACCAGTATGGGCTGGGCCATCGTCGCCGGAATCTCGCCTTCGAGGTGAGCCGAGCTGCGTTGGATGTCCCGGTCCGGTAGCACTTCCTGGAGGTTGAATTTGCAGATCGAACACCGAGGTCGGTCACTTTCGGACGAACCCCTGCCTTTGGCGTACGAGCGTGCTGAACCGTTCGAGCTTGACCGCGAGAGCGGGGCTAAAGCGGCGGAGAGTCAGGCGCTGCCGGGCACGGTCAACGTCGACGCCTTCGATCTTCGAGGAGTGAATTGCTCGATTGCTAGTAAGGGATGGGAGTCAAAGAGAACTCTTTAGACCACCCCAGTCAGAAAGTAAACTCAGAGACAGTTTACTCCCAAACACGAACACTTTATTGAAAACCAGCACACATTTTTATACATACATGAACAAAGGAACAAAGAACGGAGCAGGGCCAGCTATCCTAATACGGGTTTGGCCCAGGGGCCAATCATACACAATGGGCATCTTACACAGGGCACAACAGACCAATGGGGACGGTGAACAATGGACCAATGGCAGAGGGAACAAAGTGACCAATGGTAGCTAAGGGAAACGGGCCAAATGGGAGATGGGCTACTGAACAAAATGTTGACAAGGTTAGGATTATTACTGTCTGGACAGAGACAATGGATTAACTACAGGGAATACACATTGGAGTACTAGGCCAGGGATTGAAGCATGTACACACTAGTTCGAATATGCGGCTTCAACCCTGGCCAATCAGTGTGGACAGTGAGTCGTACGTCAGCCAATCCGGCGTCGACTCACTGCCTCCGGTTTCCCGCGCTCGAGGCGACATGGATGCCTCGAACAAAGGAACCGGGGAACCACCGGCTTCGGTGTTGGTGTATCCCTTGTACATTAAACATACGATATTCGACATTCGACAATATACAAAACGTACAACATTCGACATAAAACCTTTTAACCTAATGCTAGGGGAACCCCTATTCCAGGTTCAAATGAGGCCACAGGGACATAGTCCTTGAGAAAACCGTTCGAGGTCCAGAACAGGACCCAAGTAACAGCCTAGGGCCCGTGACAACGCCATTTTCTCATTTCCCTTCACGAGTATCCTACGCAGGGCTTGGACTCTCCTCCTATCCTCAGCAGATTAACCCTTCGCATGACAGTTAAGTGTATATTCGCTATTTCTGGGGTGAAATATTAATCTGAGACACTGTATATGGGCTTTACCTAATACTTTTTGGATGTTTGTACCCTGTTAGGATGTCAGATCCGTCAGGACTTGGGGCTAGACCCAAGACTAAGGATACTGGGTTGTCCGTGACTCCCATTGCACATTGCTCCTCATGTCAAGCAGGGCTTCCTAGAGAATACTCAAGTCAGTTATGCCTTACATGCGCTGCTGCCCCTGCCTCTCTGTCAGGGACCTCCAGCCATGACTTGAGCTAATGTGGATGCAGGAGTGTAAGGCTATTACTAAAGAGTTAAGGTCTACCTTATAACTCCTTCCCACGCAATTGCAAGGGTTCTTCCAGACTTGGAAGCCCCCTACTTCATTCAGGTCCTCAGTGCCCAAACCGCAAGGTGTACCTAATGTGTCAGATTCCTCTGAGGAGGAATTGTTGGTGGACTCAGATGAGGGTGAATGTTCTGAGGAAGTTTCCTCCCAATTCTTTGGGGACCCCTTTGAGGCTGACCCTGAACCCTCAGATGAGGGTCTGATCAGGGCAGTACTCAATACTCTGAATATTCCTCTAGTTTCTGAGGCTCCTAAGGACCCTTCGGATGTGTTTCACATTCCTAAGAAGCAGAGTACCTTTTTTACACCCACCCTTGATCAGCTGGTGCTTGATGAGTGGAAAAACCCTAACAAGAAATCTACTTTGTCTAGGAACTTTGCTAAGCGTTATTTTTTCTCTGATGCGGATCTGGCTCAGTGGGCTCATCCCCCTAAAGTGGATGCCCGTTTCTAGACTTTCTAAATCCACAGCTCTGCCTGTGGCAGACGCTTCTGTTGCGGCTTTTGGCCAACATTTCTAAAGCTCAGCATTATATTTCTGCAGCTATGTTTGATGCTATCCATTTGGCTGCCAGGGTCTCTACCTTGTCTGTGGTTGCCAGAGAGCTCTCTGGCTTAAGATCTGGTCCACGGATCCCATCTCTAAGAAATCCTTAATTTTGTTGCCCTTTTTGGGAACATCCTTATTTGGGCCGGAGCTTAAGAACCTCATCAGTAAGGCCACTGGAGGCAAAAGCACCCTCTTGCCCTTAGTCTCCAAGAAGAAGCCTCCTGTTCAGCGGAATCTGCTTTTTCATCCCTTTCAGGCTGAGGCATGTGCCACGAACCAGGCTGTTCCCCAGGCTCCACATTCCTCCAAGCCCAAACAGCAATGGAGGCCCGAACAGTCCCAAAAATATACAAACAGAAGCGCACTCCAGTGTAGTGAATAAAACAAATTCTCAATTTATTACACACTATCCAGGATAGATGCTACGCATGCTACATCTGTCTCACGCGATTCACACCTGGGTGCTTATTCATAGACTAAAGGAGTTGCTATGAATTCAATCTTTTGAAGCCAAAAAGTTACACCTCCCAGGTGTGGCAACCAATCCCGCAGAGGGAAACCAGCTGCCCCATTCTAAAAAGAACATAGCGACTAGATTAACGACCCACAGGCATTATACCAAACCAATGTGTGTCACAAAAGGCCTCTTCACGAAAGAAAAGTTACAACCCTATTAGTATGCATTCAACATAAACAACTGTTAATACCACATATGAAAACTTAAAAACTAGACATACAGAATAGATACAGATAGAATGCCGTCATACCCAATTGAGACCACATATATAAAATATGTAATTAATGTATGGAACAATGAATCTATAAACTCAGCATCAATAATTACAACCAAAAATTTAGCAATGATGTAGCGATATGATGGTCATCAAGGTGAAAGTAATTATGATGATCGAGCTACATTACATAACTCAATCTCAAAACAAAATGAAACTCAAACAAAAAAAAGAGTTACATCGAATGCCTTGTTGAGTCCAAACGGTATTCTTGTAGACAGAGTAAAAAACCTCTCTCTGGGACAGAAATCTTTCTCTATCACCACCCTTTCTATGCCAATCACAGATAGGTGTTCAAGAGTTATGCTTCAAACAAAAGTGTTGGGCCACACCTGTTCTATGATCACCACAATTAACATTACTTATATGCTCTCACACATTACCTAAGAGACCTACACGTCTTCCCTACATACTGTAAATTGCAGGCCTTACAGGTCATAAGATAAATAATGTATTTAGTAGCACAATTGATGTATTGCATAATTCTATGTTTGGATCCATTAACAGTAAACACAAACTCTTTTGTGGGAGTAATCCATTGGCAGCAGCCACATCTACAACTGCCACAAGGAAAATTACCCACTGTTCTTAACCAAGTATAACTATGTTGTTTTCTATCTCCCACATACATACTTAGTATCACGATGCCGTGATTTCTTGTTCTGTCGACATTGCTACTTCCGGTCTATTGCCTGCTGGATTCTTATTGGCCACTGGGTTCTGCTCCTCCCAGTGGTAGCCTTTTTATACTCAGTCCTGACTATCTTTGGCGCCCTTTCGTGGTGTTCCTGACCTGACGTTTGTTGCTGTGTATCCTGCTCAGTGAATGATCCGGGTCTGCCTGACCTTGCTCCTGTCTTCGTTGCCGTACTGCCGTTGCCGACCCGGACTGTCTGATTACCGCTTTCTGTGTACCGATCCAGATTGTAGCTGACTATTGCTCTCTGTGTACCGATCCTGGCTTTGGCTGACTACCGCTCTCTTTGTACCGATCCAATCTTTGGCTGAATACCGCTCTCTGTGTACCGATCCAGGCTTTGGCTGAATACCTCTCTCTGTGTACCGATCCAGGCTTTGGCTGAATACCGCTCTCTGTGTACCGATCCAGGCTTTGGCTCAATACCACTCTCTGTGTACCGATCCAGGCTGTGGCTTACTATCACACTCTGTGTACCGACCTAGCTGTAGCTCTATAGAGCTCGCTGCGTAGTCCATGTCTCACTGACTCTCTAGTTCCGAGCGTGTGCCTGTGCCTGTCAGTGTTGCTGTTGGTACCTCGGACTCCCGAGAGTAAGCCTGTGCCTGTGTCACGGAGTGACTAGGAAATAACACTGACAAGTACAGATAAACTTAAGATAAAACTTTATTGAATACAATAGAGCAGCAAAGATGACACAGCAGTGGCAGTAATGAGTGATACAAACGTGGCAGCAAGAGTGGCATGCCTTCATTAGACCAGGGAGGAACAGTGAACTCACTTCCCTTACCCTTCACTAGGCAGGCGAGCAGTAATGGAAAGGCCCTGGGAACTCTTAAGGCTAGGTAGGAGGACAGTTCATAGCACTTCCACACGCACTGTCGAGTGGCACTACTTCATGAGACCAGGGAGGAACAGTGGACATACTTTCCTCACCCTTCACTAGGCAGGTGAGCAATAACGGAAAGGCCCTGGGAACTCACACAGGCAAGGTGGGAGGACAGTGCAGAGCACTTCCACACACACACAGAAGGAAAACAGGAAGAGCAACAGTACCCAAATACTGGGTATACAGATGACAAGGTAACCGGCACTGGGGCTAGGTGAGGCAACACACAAACCGGAACGGACACGGGAGGTCAGTACACGGACTGGCCGACAAGCGCTGCTAGAGGAAGCGAGCACTAGGAGGAAGGCACAGGCAGCAAGGATTCCTAACGAGGAATCACAATAGGAGCGCAACAGAAGAATAATAAGAGCCAGCCATGGGTCAGAGCCGGAACGGGTAGTCAGACGTCGCCAGTGGTTGGAGCTGGAATGGGTAGTCAGACGTAGCCAGGGGTCAGAGCCAGAACGCGTAGTCAGACGTAGCCAGGAGTCAGAGCCGGAACGGGTAGTCAGACGTAGCCAGGAGTCAGAGCCGGAACGGGTAGTCAGACGTAGCCAGGAGTCAGAGCCGGAACGGGTAGTCAGACGTAGCAGGACTCGTACACAGGAACAGCTATGGACCAGCACAGCACTAGGCTCAGGTACACCACGAAAGGGCAAAGGTAGTGAGAAAGGCTGAGGTTTAAAAGGCCTAGCAGGTGGGCAGAGAGATGACATCACCAGCATAGTGACCTATAAGAATAGTGACTCAGCGTAGAGCGACAGTTAGGCAGTAACAATGTCGCTGAATAGCAAACCAGCATAGAGGCAATCACGGGCACCGTGATAGCCTGTCAGTGTTGCCTCCAGTTACGTTTATCTCTGAGAAAGAACCTGTGCCTGTCAGTGTTGCCTTCGGTTGCCTATACTGCCGTGAGTAGCCTGCGCCTGTCAGTGTTGCCTTTGGTTCCACATTGCCATTGAGATAGAGCCAGTGCCTATTAGTGTGGCCTAAGGTTACCTATCCGCTGGAGTATAAGCCTGTACCTGTCAGCGTGGCTTCCGGTTGCCTGTATCGCCTGAGAGTCTATATTGCCTGTGGCTACCTTAGTCCTCTGGGCTAGTCCTATTGCCTGGCATTCTAGTCTCCAACCGGTGCAGACTACTGTCAGTCTGTGTGCTTCCTGGTTACCAGGGTCATGCTCCTTCTCAGTGTTCCAACTGCCCTCGCACTCGTCCCCAAATTCTATTGGGGATTCTGCCCTGCAGTACCAGCTCGTGGGCCACTTCCTAGGTGGTACTGTTGAGGTTCAATTCCAGTTTCCGGTCATCTGTTCCTGCATATGTATATGTTATACCTGTTTTGCTTATTTGTTTCCTGACCTGTGTCAGATTTAGAAGTGCCTTGGCACTGTCCGAATCTGGCCCTGTGAAGGGATACTGTGTCCATTATTATTTTTAATAAAGCTGATTTTACCTTCCCAAATTGTCTGAGTGTTCTTTAAAACCGTGGCACTTGGAGAGAGATTCCTGGCCAAGGTGGGTGCTTTGTTTGAAACAAACTTGCAACCTCCTTCCACAAATGGTCAAAATGCTCTGTCTGCAAGCAAGATTGGGAGATGTTGTTTAACAATTTTTACAATTTGTGAATATTCTACAGTATAGTTGATACTAAAAAAAACTTGATCCTCCAATCTCACTTGCCCGGTGCAAGATTTACCCAACAGCTCATCATGAGGTTTAGCTCTCGTCATGCACTCTGCCCTGTGGAGCATCCATTCAGGATAACCTCTAGTTAGAAATTTAACCTTTAATTCCACACAGGCCTTATTGAAGAGGTTATCAGTGGAGCAGTTACAGCAAAGCCTCATAAACTGCCTCACTGGCACTCCTATAATTGTATGTGGTGGGTGACAACTCTCTGCCCACAGCAGAGAGTTGGCAGCCACAGGCTTTTTGTGGATATCAGTGACCAGAATTTCTGAATTATATGACGAGGTGATCTCAAGATCTAGGAACACTACTTTGCTGGGATCACTAGTGAAGGTGAATACTAGATTGCTCTCATTACAATTAAGGTACTCAATAAACTGGGAAACTTTCTCAGGGTTACCACCCCATATGACGAGCAAGTCATCAATTTAACCTCTTAAAATAAACAATATCTGATTGGAATGGGTTACTCGCTCCAAAGATGTGGGACTCATCCCACCAACCCATAAAAAGGTTGGTGTAAGAGGGGGCAAATCTTGCCCCATAGAAGTCCCACGTCTCTGGAGGTAGTAAGAACCATTAAACAAAAAATAGTTGTGCGTAAGCAAACGGTGAACCACCTTCACCAAATAATCCACAAAATCTTAGTATCTACTGTACTTATTCAGATAATAATAAACTGCCCTAAGGCCCAATTCATGGGAAATACAAGAGTAGAGCGAAACAACATCGCAACTAATCCAACTATAGTTGGTTTTCCATTGTATATCCCTCATGTCTTGTAGTACCTGTTTAGTGTCCCTAAGGTATGTGTTAAGTCTCAACACTAGTGGCTGTAAACAAGCATCTATATACTCCCCTAAGCCTTTCATTGAGGGAGCCAATTGCTGAGACTATGGGTCTGCCTGCTGGATTTTCAAGTCTCTTGTGCACCTTGGGTAGATGGTGGAATTTTGGGATCACAGGTTTACGAACCTTTAAAAGTTCAGCTTCCCTGTTAGAAACCACCCCCCAAGGCCCCATGGTCGACGAGAGAATCCAGCAGGCATTTGAATTTTAAAGTTGGATCACCATACAACCTCTGATAGGTGTCCGTATCCGAGAGCTGTCTCAGTGCCTCATTGACATACATAGTTGTAAATGATGTGACGGTTTAGGTACAAGTTTAAGGTGTTACACCTGTATTTGTGGGAGGGGCTACAAGCCCTTAAATATGGCAAGCAGCCCTTCCTACTGGAGCTCAATTCATGTTGAGCTTCACTCGAGCATCGGATGTCACCTCTGGGTTCCGGACCACGTCACTCAATCCCAGGGCTACCTCACTATCTGTCTTATGATTAAGTCTCCACCGGTAATTCGCGCCGCACATCGCTCTATTCCCCCCCTATCACCACTGCACATCACTCAGCCTTTCATGGCCAGCCTTACCATCAATTGATACCTCTACGCTTCCTCCTCCTTCAATAATTCGGTCTCCTTCTCCATACAATTCGGCCCCGTCTACACACTCACATCCCGCTACCAACTACCTCGCCTCGATCGGTCGTCAGCTTCTTCGATCAGTCATCAACACCACTACATCACTCATTTCCAGGGCACCTCCACCCTCACTCTCTCAACCCCCTCATCCTCAATCCTCCTCGTCACATTCACACCGGCAGCTACGTCAATTCCCCAATTAAAAACAAAACAAAAAAGTACCAGCACAAGTGTTATTCAACATTGCCTATCGTCGTATAATCTTGCTACACAGACCCATGTTGGGTCGCTATAGCGCATCGCAAAGCATTAGTCAACATTCTTGGTAAAGGTCTCTGACAGCCCCCAGTTGCCCCACAGCTTACGATCCAACCATCTCCTTCCCCCTCCCCCTTCCTCAGCCCCCCTTTATTTTATTTAAAAAAAAAAAAAAAACCTCTGTTTTTCTCCTCAGCCAGCCAATCATGCTCCTTCATGGCAATCATCAACAGGCAGGTAGGTTGCTCCCCACCCCCTTCGTTTCACTTGGCCAGTTTTACCCCAGTGCTTCATCAGTGGTATGTTCCTCCAGGCAGCTCCAGCAACTCAGGACAAATCAGCCCCCAGGTCTCTAGCCATCACTCAAGTAATCCAGCTTCTCTTTCACACCTACCCTATCTTGTCTTTTACTTTTCTCATACTCATGTCTTCTTTTCTCTAGGCATCTGCTCATAAAGCCATTCCTCCAGTCATCCTACCCCATTTAGGTGACCACTGGGTTCTTCTCCTCCAAGCTCTCCAGGTATTCAAACCCCCCCACACCAGGTAGGTACTTCAGTTCTCTTCCCCTCACCATGTACCATACCCCAACCCACCACTGATCTTCACTCGCACTCTCCCCCTCATCTTCTTTTCACCTCCAGCCTACCACCAAAAAAAACAACAAAAAAAAAAACATGCAAGCACTCTCGCTCACATACCTTCACTTATTCCATTCCATTGCATTCTACCTTACAGTTTTCTTTTTCCATCTTACCTCTTCAACGAGGCCAAAGGTTAGTAGCACACTACTCTTCACAGCCCGTAGCCGTGCAGACCCATACCCGACAGCGGGAAGGCTTCCACCCATTACTTCTTCGCAGAGGTCCAGGTACTTGGTAATTCCGTCTCACTCACAAGTCCACTAGCCCCTATACCTCTTCAGAGGCCGAAGGTCACTGGCCCTTACCTCCTCTGAGGCCGAAGGTTCAGTCACACCCTTACCTCTTCATAGAGTCAAGGGGTTACGCATCCTTACCTCATCACATAGGCCAAAGGTTTTCTCACTTATCACCAAGGCCGAGGGTTACCTTACTTTTCCACAAGGGGATGCGGGTACCTCCTTACCTCTTCACAGAGGCCGAAGGCTGTCTTCCCCACCTCTTCAAGACGCCGAAGGTTCTTGCCTACTCACAGAGGCCATAACTGCCTTACCTCTTCGCAGAGGCCGAAGGCTCTGTCAAACCACTTGTTGCACTTGACTTCACTCAATCACGGTAAGCCGACACTTACACCCTCCCCCCCCCTTTTTCACACTTCCCCTCCTTGGCACACTCACCACCTGGGTCCCCCACCTTACTGGTTAACTTTCATTCCTTTTAGACTTCCCCCATCCTAGCAGCATGGCGAACTCTGAACAGCAGCAACAACAATCAGGATCCCAAGCCCAAGACGCTCCTGCTACTCCCAGTCAACGCAGTCCCAATCTCAGGGACTGGACAATTCCGACACTCATCAAAGAATTGGCCAGGAGAAACATTCCCCACTCCTCGTCGGCCAGAAAAGCTGAGCTGTTCAGATTACTGTTTCCATCCACCCCCACCCCCTACACCCCTCACCTCCGCTGCCCCCCCCATCATCTCTAGCCTCCACACACTCATCCAGCCTTCATCCACAGTTAGAGCATATCACTCAGCTCCTCATCGATCTTAGCTCTTCCATGGCAGACTTGCAGGGGAGAATGGTGGCGGTCGAATCTGTCATCAGCATCAGAGTGTCAACTTCACCCCCAGAACGTAACCCCGTCACTGGTACTTCCGTAGGCCCTTCCCCCAGGGTTACACCAGCCCACATGATCCCTCAACACCTTCGCCATGACATCATAAAGACGTTAACTTGGTTTAGCTCCTGATCGAATCACAGGATTTGGTGGAGAACAGAACTGTCAGCTGCGGGGATGTGTCGGTCACACTCAAATCACACTCGTCTGTCCAGGAGACTCTCCGTGGCTGAGTTCGTTCTCGCATTCAGTATTTACCGCAACATTTTGTGCTCCGCTTATCCTCACAGGCGTCAGGAGCTTGATCATTACTTGTACACGATCATAGACCTGGAAACCAAGTATGGGGGCTTATCCTTTATCGAGTACCACAAATCCCTCCCCAAAAGCTGCCGCGGCCTGCACTCAATTTAATTACACCATTGACTGGAACATTCTAGACCATGAGTTATTTTGCAGACATTTCGCCGGACTCATAAGTATCACTTGCAACATCTGTCAATCCGCCAACCATACCAGTAACCTGTGCCCTAATGCTGCCGATACACAACCCCCAACCCAACCTCAATCATCCAACCCGCCGCCATCTACCTCATCCAATCAACTCATTCCTGTCACTCCTCCAGCTAGAGACAAGATGGGACGTCCTATCTATTATCATGGCAATTCACTGATATGTAATAACTTTAATTTCAAGGGTTGTTTTTTCAGCGGTTGCCGTATGCTACACATTTGCATTACCTGTAGACTTTCTCACCCATGTAATATCTGTCCTTGTTTAAGTAAGAATAAATGACTAGGTCCTGTTAACATTGACGCTCTCCAGTCTCTTATTTCCACCAACCCAGACCAGCACATCACCACTTACATTCTCAACGGGTTGTCTGAGAGTTTCCACACAGGCATCATTGCATGCCCCGCCGAATCTTTAGAGTGCCCTAACCTCCAATCTGCCTTGAACGAACCAGACACAGTTTCCTCACTCATTGCTGCAGAGTTTTCCAAAGGTTTTTTTACTGGGCCCATTCCCCTCACCACCTTTCCCCACATGGCGGATTAACCCTTTAGGAGTAGCCACCAAAAAATTATCCAACAAGAAATGATTAATCATCAACTTCTCAGCCCGCACTCCTCAAACCAGGCCAGTTACAACTTCCTCATTCCCTCCTCTGAACATTCACTCAAATACGCCAGCATCGATGATGCCATCAGTATCATTTCATCCACAGGCAGAGATTGCTAGATGTCCAAAACCGACATCTCTGACGCTTTCAAATTATTACCGGTACACCCCTCACTATGGCATTTGCAGGGATTCAGATGGGCGGGTCGATTCTATTTCTCCACCAGACTAACCTTCGGGGCTAAGAGTAGCCCCAAGATTTTTGATACCTTTGCTCAGGTCTTGGGCTGGCTCCTAACAAATCACTGTAAATGCCCAGGTGTCATTCATTACTTGGATGACTTCTTACTCATCGAACCTCTTCATGACCCCCCCATCCAGCCTCCACAAACTGCTACTTCTCTTTCATGAATTAGGTATTCCAGTAGCATATAGCAAGACTATAGGTCCCGTGGGCAGCACGGTGGCTCAGTGGTTTAGCACTGTTGCCTTGCAGCGCTGGGGTCCTAGGTTCAAAATCCCACCAAGGACAACATCTGCAATGAGTTTGTATGTTCTCACCGTGTTTGCGTGGGTTTCCTCTGGGTACTCCGGTTTCCTCCCACACTCCAAAAAACATACTGATAGGTGAATTTAGATTGTGAGCCCCAATGGGGACAGGGACCAATATGAGTGTAAAGAGCTGCGGAATCTGTGTGCACTATATAAAATAAAGAATTATTATAAAGAATTATCACTTCCATATTCCACTTCATATGTATTACTCTCAATTCACACACCTTCATGTCTAGTTTACTTACGGAAAAAAACGCACGCATCTTAGACAGCATCAGACAGGCATTAGCTACACCAGTTACCAGGAACCAGTTACAATCACTCTTAGGACATTTTGCCTTTGCATCTTGCATTATAACTCAGGGTTGTCCATTTACATCACACTTCATCGCCCTACTTTCACACACATCAGAAACCAACCACCATATCAAACTAGACCCTCCGGCACGCCGTGCCCTTGTCATGTGGGAGAATTTTCTTTCCTCATGGAACGGCCGTTCCATGCTCCCTCCATCACCTTCCAGCTCCTCTACAGCAGTCTACACTGATGCAGCGGCAGGCCAGGGTTTCGCGGGCATCTGCGGCGATGCTTGGTTCTCGGAACCCTGGCCTCCCGAGATCTACTCCACACCACAATTCCTGGATAGTTCGCCCCTGTTCGAGATTTATCCTATAGTGGCAGCGGCAGCAGTGTGGGGTAGTAGCTGGTCAGGTCAGGCAGTCATTTTTTACACGGACAACATGGCTACCTCTCAGATTCTTAAAAAAGGTAGATCACATTCCGCTCCCATCATGAACTTCCTAAGTAAAATCACCTGGTTAGCTTTAAATTTAAAATTTTTTGATTCATAGCACTTTTATTCCAGGTCAACATAATCGTGAGGCTGACGCCCTCTCCCGTTTGAACGCACAGGTTTTCTTCTACAGCCAACCGGTTCCCCACCAAAGTTCCAGCCTTCAAAGATCGCATCCTGGAATAAATCACCTAATTTCAAGAGCTTCTTTCTTCATCCAATCCAGACTCACAAGCAGTACACGTAGGAATTATCACCTTGCTTGGCAACTTTTTAGCAACCTGCCATAGACCACATCTTAGCTTTCACCACCCACTGCCATGACAATCTCCATTTAAGCCCTTCTACCATCAAGTTATACATCGCAGGCATTCAGTATCATCTAGCCATGCAACACCCGCATTCACCTTCAATATCCACAAACATCTATTAACATCAGCAAGGAAGCCAAATCTGACTTAGCAATGTGGGACAGCTTCCTGCGACACTGGAACGGTCAAGCCCTCTTCACTAAGCCTCTTTCCACATTATTACCTGTAGTCTTCTGCGACACATCCGTCACTTACGGATATGCCGCCGTCTACGGGTCTGAATGGTTCTCCGAGTCCTGGCCACCTCAGGAATTAGTCAACCATATTTTATCTTCACACTCTGCGATGCATCTCGGTCCGATAGAAGCAGTAGCTTTTAAATGGGGACACAATTGGTCATATCAGTCAGTTACTTTCTCCACACCAGACTTATCTACCTCCACCATTTTAATTAAAGGCAGATCTCCTTACCCGCTAATCATGTCTTTCCTGAGGAAATGGACATGGTCATCCCTCTACCATAAATTTACATTCTTCATCCTTCCCCTCTCCCTATTCCAAAGCGGTTAATATGCTTTCCCTATCTGATTTACAGGGTTCTTTCAAAACCTTACCACATCTGAATCAGCAGCCTGTCATCTCCCACGCTCTTCATCTCCTGACCCTCGAGTGAATCAGATGAAGTCAGCCAAGGCAATCATGAACCTAGCCTTTGCACTCAACACAAAATGGAGCTATTCCAGAGCCTGGACATCATTTAAAAAATTCCTGCTTCTAAAGAGGACGCCTCTCAATTATTCTACCCCAGCTATCCTTGATTACGCAGCCCTATTGCTATCATTCTCTAAGACTATCCCCCAATTCCATTAAATTACAGCTCGCAGGTATTAGTCATTATCTAGATTTCATCCATCCAGACCGACCCTCCATATTTAGCTCTTTTCAGGTCAAATTATTTCTTAAAGGCCTAGAGAAAATGTAATTCAGTCAACCCAAGAAAAGACTCACTAGAGAAATTTTTCGCAAGTTATACGAGAAGATTTCAAACAACCCATTCGGCCCAGCTATTAGCCAGGTTCTCTTGGCCGCCATAAGCATGGGATTTTTTTGATTTTTAAGGCCAAGCGAATACCTGAAGTCACCCTCCTCCAAGACTTTTCCCAAGAAGTCAAACCTTATAGTGAAAGAGGATCACCTAGTCTTCAAACTACACAAATCCAAAACTTATCAAAAAGGAGAGGGCTCATTCATTCCTTTCTTTCCTACCCACAACCTCTGGTGCCCTTACAAAGCTCTTTTGAACCTTAAAAACCATAAAAGTATCCTGACAATAGTCCAATGCTCCCTACTCCCAACGGGCCGTTGTCTACTGCAGAATTCATCAGGATGGTCCGTGTCATTTTATCTCAAATAGGTGAAGACCCTGAATCCTATTCTGGGCACTCATTCAGAATCAGAGCAGACTCAGCTGCTTCTCATAACAATACTCCCTCTCATATAATTCAGAAATTAGGCTGATGGAAGTCTCAGTGTTTTACATTATATATATTCCAAAACCTCACGACGAAATGCTTTTGGCTCGGTCATCTCTTTCCTCCTAGTAAATTAATAAAACTTTATTTGTATTATGCCGTTCTCCTCATTTTTGGCTTCTATTCAGGCCGGCCTTCATCATCAGTCCTAGGTCCATGGGGACCTGGGATAGGCCACACCGATCCTTATATCAATAGCCGTTAGCCCCTTCCACAAATGAATGGGTGTAAAAATCCTGGGAATCCCTGTGATCTATGGGTCTGCCCTCATCTAACAATGACTGCAGATCCATGGCTACACACTGATCAAAAAAAAGATTACCCAGTGGATT
Organism: Rhinophrynus dorsalis; assembly: GCA_037306005.1. NCBI lineage: Eukaryota > Metazoa > Chordata > Amphibia > Anura > Rhinophrynidae > Rhinophrynus > Rhinophrynus dorsalis. The sequence goes on from CM074718.1 coordinate 304,922,169, forward strand.
GCAGATCGGACATGTGGTACCACCGGTGGAAAGAGCATCCGATATTGTATCCGGATCCCCATCCACAATGGCAATATCCACCGAATTACCAGAGAAATGTTTCTTAAGTACCAATTTGCAGACAAATTTATTAACATCCAACACTCTTTGGAAGAGACTGAAATGTGTTACTGGGGAAAATGTAAGTCCTTTAGCCAATCATCATCGGTTAAAACATAAGATATATTGATCACTGAAAGCGATCCATCTGACACCGATTCCTTCTCGGATATCTCAGACTGATTTGAACTTAGATGATCATCTTCCTGTTTGTAAACATCTCTTTTTTGAGGTTTGTTTCTCAGTGGTCTATTCCTTGGGATCATCAAGTTTTTTGTGTCTCTACTAGAGGATCTTTCACTGGAGTCACTGAAAACGAACTCCACTCTCAACAAGCGGTCACTATCTGTAGCCGAGGTATCAGAGACCATAGAGGAGTCGAAGTCTGTGGTTTCAGCTTCTGTACTGGAAAAAGTCACACGTCTAGAACTAATTGATGTTTTCAGAACTGATTTCAATCGATCCACATATGGTTTTCTTACAAAAATTTTTCCACCTTCGTAATCCTCCTTTTATCCCTAGCAAATTTGCGTAGTTTACATTCTACAATGTTGTTCTCCAGTTTTTCCTGTTTGATCAATAGATCTTTTTCTAATTTCTTTTAGATGACATGAGATTCACATGACATTGAGGTCTGTAACAATTTTAATATCTTCATGAGCTTTAGTCAAGATATCTTGTTTATACAGAGACACCAAAGTCATTGAGCAATCAATCAGAGCTTGGTTCCAAACAGTAAGAAGCGGATCCTCTTCTTGAACGAAGGTAGGTCGTTTATTGAGCCGCAATCCTCTAGGGATTCTTTTGCATTCAATGTACTTGTTTAAAGTCATAATCTCCCACCATAATTTCTTCTCCCGACTCATAAGAGATTCAAGTTTCTTAAATTGCTTAGGTAAACTGGTAGCTACAGAGTTAATATTCACATTTATTTCAGTGAATGCGCTCTGCATCAATTCCTACCATCCAGAGGAAATCCCTGAATGAGACATTACTTGAGTTTGAGTAATTATTTCCACTTGTGAATCGTTAACACTCTCAGTCTCAGGGATAATTAGCAGTGTAGGGTTAGTGTCTGAATCATGTATTCCCACAGAGGGCGGTGATTGAAAACCAAGGGTACTTGACCAATATAACCTGTGACAGTCTATGGTGACATGAATGGAGCCAAAAACAAGCCTAAGACCTCCAAACCTTCTTCGGCATGACTCGCCGTACTCCAGATCCCACGCACCAGTGGGTGGCCGTCTGCACCATTTCATCAGAGTCTGGACAGACACCGTGACGGATCCGTGGGTTTTACAGGTCGTCTCGGAGGGGTACAGGATTCCCTTCACCTCTCTCTCTCTTTTCAGGTTGTTTCCTTTGCACACTCTTCAGGGAGTAGAAAAGCACCACCTTTTCAACTGAGCCATTCAAACTCTTTTAGACAAGGAGGTCCTGGAACCAGTTCCCGAGCGGGAAAAGGCTTTGGGTTTCTATTCCAACCTATTTGTGGTTTCCAAGAAGGACTGCGGCTGCCGTCCAATCTTAGACCTCAAGGATCTCAATTCCTTTGTGGTCAAAACTCATTATCACCAGGAAACTCTAAGGATTGTGATTGTGGCCATGTGTCTTGGGGAATCTATCACTTCTCTGGAACTTGCTTGCAACCAAGGGCACTTCCAGTTTTCTGCTCTTCCTTTTGGTCTGAGCACCCATGTCTTCAATCGTATCCTGGATGCATTGCTTCTGTCCCCCACAGGGACGGCATCAGAGTCACTCCATACATGGACGGCTTGCTCTTGAAGGCCTCTTCTCTGGAACTCCTTCACCAGCAGGTCCAAGACTGTATTCATGGTCTCACCCATCACGTGTGGATTCTGAACATGGACAAGTCTGATTTGATTCCATCTCAACAACTGTTTTTTCTGGGTCTTCTTTTTGACACCCTGAAGGGCATGGTGTTTCTCACAAACGAAGTGGTTCACCAGATAACCCACAAAGTGTCTGCAGCCCTGGCTTGCGATCCAGTCCTGGCAAAGAAGCTGACCTCTCTAGTGGGGAAGTTCATCTCCACCATGGAGGCAGTTCTGTTTGCAATGGCTCACACGAGAGAACTTCAGAAGTTTGTGATCCAGGTATGCCAGGGCAAGACAGATCTGAAGATGTCGGTTTCTCTATCTCTTCTGAGTCTCTCGTGGTGGCAAGACCTGTCCAATTTCCTGAAGGGCAGGTCTTTCATGATATCCTTCTGGACAACATTGACAATGGATGCCAGCCTCTCTGGTTGGGGAGCGGTCCTGGGTCACCTGAACGCCCAGGGTTGGTGGTCTGTGGAGGAGTATCTTCTTCCCATCAACTTTCTGGAGCTTCGAGCAATATTTCTCTCTGGTCCTGGACACTCAAGCTGGAAGGATGCCCTGTTCAAGCCCAGTCTGACAACGCCACTGCCGTGGCTTACATCAACAAGAAGTCTCGCAGCTCGGTTGGAGGTCAAAGCTATTTGGTCTTGGGGGAAGAACATGTTCCTGCCATTTCCGTGGTTCACATTCCTGGAGTAGACAACGTTCTAGCAGACTTCCTAAGCCATCACGCAGTGGACAGTGGAAACTGCACTGAGAAGTGTTAAATCTCATTGTCTGGAAATGGGGACTACCATGCATCGACCTGATGGCGACAAGGCACAATCGGAAGGTTCCAGTGTTCTGCTCTAGCTGGAGGCACCCTCTTGCTCTGGCAGTGGACGCCATGTCGATTCCATGGCTCTTTCCCCTGGCGTACATTTTTCCCTCACATCCCCATGCTTCACAGGGTGTTGAGGAAACTGCATCTGGAGGGCTCTCCAGTTATTATGATCTCTCTGTATAGGCCTCGCAAGGCATAGTTTCCGGAGCTCCTGGATCTCGGTGGCAGAGCCCTTCCGGCTTCCTCACAGGCCAGACCTTCTTCTACAGGGCTATCTGTAGAACGAGGACGTAGAATGCCTGGGTTTGACGGCATGGCGGTTGAATCCTCAATATTGAAGAGGAAGGGTTTATCTTCAGGTGTATTGGCCACTATGCTTAGTGCTCGGAAACATGTATCCTCTAAGACATACCACAGAGTCTGGTCAACCCTTCTTTCTTGGTGTGCTGATAAGGATCTTCCATCCCAGGACTTGGACCTTCCTACGGTCCTGTCCTATTTACAGGACAGCGTATCACGGTGCCCATGATTGCCCTCCAGGAGCGCTGTTGCTATTTGCAGACGACATTGTAATATCACTTTGAGTGTCACGCTTATGAGCGTTCTCTTTTCTTATAGGCCTGTGGTAATTGCCAGAGTCCGTCTCTGCTTATTTGCTAGGTCTTATAGGCCTCATTCTGCCAGTACTCCTTTGCCCTTTCGTGGTGTATCTGTGCACTAGCTCTTTTGATTATTTCCTATGCTCTGATCCGTGCATGACCTCCGGCTACGTTTGATCCCTGACTTGTTAACCTTTCGCTCCGGTCTGACCCTTGGCTCCGTCTGACTACCCGCTCTGTGCTGACCCCGGCTGACTATCCCATACAGTACTGACCTTGGCTTGGCTGACTACAGCTCTGTGCTGACCCCGGCACCGGCTGACTATCCGATACAGTACCGACCTTGACTTGGCTGACTACCACTCTGTGCTGACTCCGGCTCTGGCTGACATTCACAACTTATTCCATGTATCCTTATTGAAGCCTTCAGTGGTGCCAGGACCTGTGCGTATTCAAGACCATGAGGAATATGAGATTCAAAGCATTCTGGACTCCAGCAGAGTCCGTGGGCACATTCAATATTTAGTACATTGGAAGGGTTATGGCCCAGAGGAATTTTCCTGGGTAGATCAGTCTGATATTCACACTCCTGTTTTGTTGCTCAGATTTCATGCTAAATTCCCGAATAAAGTTGGGTCTCTTCTGCGGGGGAAAGATTGTTGGGGGGGGGGGTACTATCACTGTGCCCGTCAGTGCCCTCCAGGAGCGCTGTTGCTATATGCAGGCAAAATTGTACTATCACTTACTGAGTGTCACACTTATGCGCGTTCGCTATTCTTATAGGCCTGTGGTAATTGCCAAAGTTAGTCTCCACCTACTTGCTAGGTCTTATAGGCCTCATTCTGCCAGTGCTCCTTTGCCCTTTTGTGGCGTACCTGTGCGCTAGCTCTTGTGATTATTTCCTATGTTTGACTCCGGCTACGTTCGATCCCTGACTTGTTGCCTTCCACTCCGGTCTGACCCTTCGCTCCGTCTGACTACCTGGCTTTGTGTTGACCCTGGCTCCGGCTGACTATCCGATACGGTACCGACCTTTGCTTGGCTGACTACCACTCTGTGCTGACCTGGCTCCGGCTGACTATCCGATACGGTACCGACCTTGGCTGACTACCGCTCTGTGCTGACCCCAGCTGTGGCTGATTATCCAATACAGTACTGACCTTGGCTTGGCTGACTGTAAGCGTTTCACTTACCTGTTGAGAAGGCCACCGGGCATCTGTGGCAGTCGCTCTCGTTTGTGCTGCCTCGTGGCTCCTTGTAGCATCTGTTCCCCGGTAGCTGGCCTCCCTGGTTTCCTGGCGGGAGGCCAATCCCTTGCTTCTGCTTCTGGCAGTGCTGTGTTCTGCAGGTAGTCTGCAGGCACGTGTCAAGGTAATCCCCTGTGACGTTGCAACCCGGCTCTTAAACCATTGAGTGCCAGAGAGGAACTTAACGCATTGCTCTGTAATGCGTTGCATACCCCTCTGGCACTCAAAGGGTTAAAGGCGAAGTACCCTATTGCTTCAACTTCTGGAGGTGGAGCAATTGGTACTTAAACTGCCTGGACACCACATCAGTCGCCTTTTCGTGGTGTTCCACTGCAGTTGTGTTTCCTGAGCTCTGTGTATTACTTGGTTTGTCTGACTACCCGATCTGGTGCTGACCTGTGGCTCTGTCTGACTACCCGCTCCGTGTATGACCTTAGGCTTGTCCGACATCCAATCTGGTGCAGACCTGAGGCTCTGGTTGACTATCCGTTCCTTGTTCACTTTAGGTTTGTCCGGTGATCCTCTAGGTGCGGACCTAGGCTCAGACGTTCTTTAATACTGCTGCCTATCAATTAAATCTGGTTTCCCTACAGGTGCGGACCTGGGGTTCAGACAGTTATCATTCCTGATTGCCTTTCCATATAGTCTGGTATCCTCCAGGTGCGGACCTGTGGCTCTGCAGACTACGCATTCATTTCTGCTTCTGGGCCAGACTGATAGTGCCTCTCATGAAGGCAGCCTCCAACTTCAGATAAGCGGTGTAAGCTCTGTTGTTTACGAATGCCATTGTTTACCGTTTATTGTTGATACGTGCCTTACGGATTTATTTTTCGTGCTTAATAAAGTGATTACCTATAAGTACCTGTGCTATATTCATTTGTACGAACCGTTACAGTACGAAAGGGCCAGGTCTACGGACGGTACTGGTAACCCTTCTGCGCAGCACATCCTAGCCAGGGTAGAGGCTCAGGAACAACGTATTGATCAGATAACGTTGGCATTACAGACTCTGTTGAACCAAACTGCACATCTTGACCACCCTGTTGGACAACCGGTGGCCCCTCCCGCCATTAACCTGGCACCAGTAGTGCAAGACGATCCTGATGCAGGCATGATCAGGGGTTTTTCCAGTCGAGCTCCGCTTCCTGAGCGGTATGGGAGAGACCCAGCGCTGCGTTGTGGGCTCCTAAACCAATTGGGTATTTATATGGAGATGGTACTGTAAGTGTTGCCCAATGAGCGCAGTAAGGTCGGATTTTTGGTCTCACTTTTGTCTGGTAAGGCATTGGCATGGGACAATCCACTTTGGAAGAATGATAAACCCATCATTCACAATTTTGATGAGTTTGTGGCCACATTTAAATGAGTGTTTGACATACCTGGCCGCTCTGCCTCCGCTGCCAAACAATTAATGTCTATGCACCAGGGCAGTCGTACGGTGGCTGAATATTCGCGTTTCGCACATTGGCTGCGAAGGTGGGCTGGAATAATGAGGCACTTGTAGTTGCCTTCTCACAGGGGCTAAGTGATGTCATCAAGGATGAAATTGCGGCCAGAGAGTTGCCATCCAACCTAGACCAATTGATATAATTATCTTAATTGATACTCACAACAGAGAGAGACCTTCATTTAAGGAGCGCCTGCGGAGGCCTACAGCACGTTTGGCACCAACGTTTAGCTGGCCACCTATTCCTCCCTCAACTCCTGGGTCCGACTTAGGAGGGGGGAGCCTATGCTCTATTGGGGTTTACCCAGCTCAGTAGAAAGCATTCTGCAGACGGAAAGGGCTTTGCCTATATTGTGGTAAATCCGGACATTTGTTGCATACTTGTCCCGTATGTCTGGGAAACGGGTGCACCTACAGTCACCTAGGGAACTCTAGGTGGTGTCTCTCAGTCCCCAGGAGATCCCCAAGAGAAGCCCACTCTGGAGGTCATCCTTCCTTGGGCCAATTCCTCCGTAATTACCCTGGCCTCAATCGATTCAGGGGCGGCGGGGTATTTCATTGATTCTGGCTTTGTGGAGAAACACGCCATCCCTGTACAGCCACTGGCATCTCCACTGACTATTGAGGCAATCGACGGTAGGCCACTGCAACCGCCTCAAGTGACTCATGAGACCATTCCTGTAGCCCTGTTGTAGGAGCCCTACATCATGAGACACTCCAGTTTCAGATCATAAACCCTCCTCATCATGCGGTCATTCTGGGATTTCCATGGCTCCAAAAACATAACCCCAGGGTGGACTGGCGCAGTTGCAACATTTTATCTAGGTATCCCACTCTGTACAGAGTCATTCCTGACTCGTCCTATCAGAATTTCAGGCCTGTCCTCTTCCTCCTCCACTTCCTTACCTGAGGAGTACTGAGCCTTCCGTGGGGTATTCAATAAGGTGCAGGCCACGACCTTACCACCTCACAGGTCGTATGACTGTGCAACTGAATTGGTGCCAGGGGCTATTGCCCCAAAGAGTTGTGTGTACCCCCTTTCCATGGCAGAAAACCAGGCCATGGAAGACTATGTGGCAGTGCTCTCTCTAGCGGGATTATTAGGAAATCCACCTCCCCAGCAGGAGTGGGGTTCTTCTTTGTAAAGAAGAAGGATGGCGAATTAAGGCCTTGTATTGATTTCCGTGGGTTCAATAAACTTATGATCAAAAACGCATACCCCATTCCTCTGATCACAGAGTTATTTGACTGATTGCGAGGTTCAATGGTCTTTACTAAGCTCGACCTACGATCCACATATAATCTGGTGCATATCAGGGAGGGCGATGAATGGAAGACAGCGTTCAACACCAGGAGCAGGCATTACAAATATCTGGTAATGCCCTTTGGTCTTTGCAACACTCCTGCTGTCTTCCAGGAGTTCATTAATTATGTGTTAAAGGATTTTTAATGAGTCGTGTGGTCATCTACTGGGATGATATTCTCATCCACTCCCCGAATATTGAACACCACCATACAGATGTTGCGAAAGTGTTATCACTCTTAAGGGTCAACCATCTTTTCTGCAAGTTGGACAAATGTGAGTTTCACCAGTCCCAGGTGACCTTCCTGGGGTATGTGATTTCCTCTTCTGGGCTGGCTATGGACCCTGGGAAACTGTTGGCAGTGCTCCAATGGCCTCTTCCTACGGGTCTCAAGGCAATCCAACGATTCCTGGGCTTCGCCAATTATTATCAGAAATTTATAAGACACTTCTCGACTGTTGTCAAACCACTTACGGATAAGACGCACAAGGGTGTTAATACTTCCGAATGGTCTCCTAGTGCTCTCCAAGCCTTTGAAACCCTCAAGGCAGCTTTTGCAGCAGCTCCGCTTCTGAAGCAGCTCCACTTGAGACATACTAATCCTAAGCTACCATTTACTCTGGAGGTTGACATGTCGGAGATGGGAGTAGGTGCCCTCCTCTCTCAACGGTCATCTCCAGATGAGCTCTTACTACCGTGTGGGTTCTTCTCACATAAACTCTCTAAGCCTGAGTCCATGTATGACATTGGAGATCGAGAATTGTTAGCCATTATTCTGGTGTTACACGAGCGGCGACACTTACTTGAGGGCACTTCCGTTCCAATCTTGATTGTCACTGATCACAAAAATCAGACGTATCTTTCGGAGGCGACACGCTAGTCTCAGTGACAGGCTCGATGGGCATTATTCTGGTCTCACTTTAATTTCGTGGTATCATACCTGCCTGGTACTAAAAACATTAGGGCAGATGCCCTGTCCCGACAGTTTGGGTCCTTGTCTAAGGAAGACTGTGATCCTACGCCTGTGATTTCGCCAGATTGTATTATGGCAACCATTCGTACCAGTATTACTTCCCCTCTGGGGACTGAGATATTGGCGGCCCAGGGGACGGCCCCAGCTGAGAAACCGCATGGGAGATGCTTTGTGCCTGAAGCCTTACGGGCCAAACTATTGGAGAACTACCACTCGTCTAAAGAAGCTGGGCACACTGGTAGAGACCAATTGTTACGGTCTCTATCTCGACTGCTCTGGTGGCCCAGTATCCGTACAGATGTATCTGCTTTCGTAGCAGCATGTCAGACTTGCGCTACAACAAAGACTCCTTGGCACCTTCCTGTGGGTCTCTTGCTCCCAGTACCGAATGGGGAGTGCCCTTGGTCTCACATCTCTACTGATTCATGGTGGAGTTAGCACCATCTGACGGATTTGCTGTCATTCTGATGATTGTGGACTGGCTTTCGAAATTGGTTCATTTTGTACCGCTTAAAGAATTACCTACGACCCAGCAATTGGCTAAGATCTTCGCCAAATAGGTCTTTCGGCTCCATGGGGTGCATAAGGTGATTGTGTCAGACAGGGGAAGACTTGTTTGTGTCTCGATTTTGGAGGGCCTTCTGTGCGCAATTGGGCATCCAGCTCTCTTTCTCCTCTGCCTATCACCCGCAGTCTAATGGTGTGGCAGAGAGATCGAACCAGGCCTTGGAACAGTTCCTACGATGTTATATACTGGACCATCATGATGACTGGGCGAGCCTGTTACCGTGGGCGGAGTTTGCCCGGAATTGTGCCAAGAACTCTTCTACTCAGAATTCCCTGTTCATGATTAACTATGGCTTTCAGCCTTCGGTACCTCCTGAGTCATTTGAGGCACAAAATAATCCTGCTCTGGAGGAGCATTTAAGGGAACTCTTCTCCACATGGGTACGGGTACAAAGAACCCTGCAACGGTCCATCCAACAACAAAAAAGGCAGGCCAATTGTAGACGGTTACCAGCACCAGTATTTCAGGTGGGGGAGAGAGTCTGGTTGTCTACGCAAAATCTGAATCTACAACTAACTTGTAGAAAACTGGCTCCCCGGTTCATGAGTCTCTTCCGTGTCCTGCATAAGATCAATCCTGTCTCCTATGCCCTAGAACTGCAAGCCAATGTGTGTATTCATAATGTATTCCACGTGTCATTACTAAAACCCTTGGTCTGCATCCGGTATACTTCAGCTCCTGTACGTCCGGCTCCCGTGAGCATTCTCAGTTCTCGTAGGGTATAAGGCCAATTACATTATTTGGTACACTGGAAAGGTTATGGACTCGAGGAGCGTTCCTGGGTCCTGTCTACCGATATGCATGCTCCCGCTCTCATACGAAGATTCCATTCTTGTTTTCCTTCTAAGCCTCAACCTCTCCCGCAGGGAGTACGTAAGGGTTCCGCTTACCTGTTGAGATGGCCGTCAGGCATCTGTGGCGGTTGGTCCCGTTTGTGCTGCCTATCGGCTGTTTGCCTCGTCTGTTCCCCGGTAGCTGGCCGCCCTGGTTTCCTGGCTGGCAGCCAGCTCCTTGCTTCTGATTCCGGCAGTGCTGTGTTCTGCCGGCAGTCTGCGGGTGCATAAAGGGAATCCCCTGTGACGTCGCGACCCGGCTCTTAAAGGCGGTGGAGGTCGAGCAATTGGTACTTAAACTGCCTGGACACCACATCAGTCACCCTTTCGTGGTGTTCCAGTGCAGTTGTGTTTCCTGAGCTCTGTATATTACTTGGTTTGTCTGACTACCCGATCTGGTGCTGACCTATGGCTATGTCAGACTATCCGCTCTGTGTATGACCCTATGCTTGCCCGACAACCAATCTGGTGCAGACCTGCGGCTCTGGCTGACTACCTGTTCGGTGTATGACCCCTAGCTTGTCCGGCTACCAGTTCTGGTGCTGACCTGTGGCTCTGTCCGACTACCTGCTCCATGTATGACCCTAGGCTTGTCCGACATACAATCTGGTACAGACCTGCGGCTCTGGTTGACTATCCATTCCTTGTTCACTTTAGGTTTGTCTGGTGATCCTCTAGGTGTGGACCTAGACTCAGACATTCCTTAATACTGCTCCCTATCAATTACGACTGGTTTCCCTACAGGTGCGGATAGGTGCGGACCTGGGGTTCAGACAGTTATCATTCCTGATTGCCTTTCCATATAGTCTGGTATCCTCCAGGTGCGGACTTGTGGCTCTGCAGACTATGCATTCATTTCTATTTCTGGCCCAGACAGAGTGCCTCTCACGAAGGCAACCTCCATCTTCTGATAAGTGGTGTAAGCTCCGTTGTATATGAATGCCATTGTTTTCAGTTTATTGATTATACGTACTTTACTGATTTATTATTTGTGTTTAATAAAGTAATTGTTACCTATAAGTATCTGTCCTGTATTCATTTGTACGAACCGTTACACTGACTAACTGCACTGTGCTGACTCCGGTTCCAGCTGACTATCCGATACGTTTCAGACCCTTGGCCTGACTGACTCCGCTCCTACGCTAGACCATGCTCTACCTGATCTCTCTGGTATAAGCTGTGCTCAGTATCCTCCCACTGCGTCGGACTTTGTCTCTGGTTATCCTACACTGCTGGATACCGATGGTTAGTGCCTTTGGGTGCACCCTAGCGTACTAGGGATTTGAGTCACCATTGCCCGTAGCTACTCTAGCGTTCTGGGGAATTCTAGTCGCCATTGCCTGTAGGTTTACCCTAGCGTTCTAGGGTATCAGAGTCTATTACCTTGGTGTTCCCTAGCATTCTAGGGGAAATTTCTCATATTTGTTTGGGCGATTCCGCTTTACCTGCACTAGTAGCTACTGCTATCCTTGCTACCTTCCCATTCCATAGTCAGATTGGGATCAGTTCCAGTTCTGTCAGTGGATCATGTGCTGTCTCCACACCTGGTCCTGTGAGGGTTGGGGAAGTGCTTTCCGTATTTATTTTTGTTCTTGTTTTAATAAAGATATTGATTTTACTGTATCTGTACTTGTCAGTGTCATTATTCTGTAGTCACTCCGTGACACAGAGTTGACAAGGGGCTCAGTCAGAGTTCCTTGAAGGTTCAAACTGCGCTCTCTGTTTTCTTTCAGAGATCTAGCGCCATTATTCCTGATGTTAAAGTTTTCTTTCAGGGCGTGGCTCATGCTCTTCTTGCCTTTAAGAACCCCGCTCCTCAATGGGATCTTAATTTGGTTTTGGGAGTCCTTAAGCTCCCTCCCTTTGAGTCTTTGGCTACTATTCCGCTCCGCCTGCTGACTTGGAAGATGGCCTTTCTCCTAGGGATAGTGTCTGTTTGCAGAGTTGCACGCCTTGTTCCTCCCGAAGGTGGTCTCTGAGTTCCACATCAATCAGAAAATTGTCGTGCCCTCCTTCTGACAAGGAAAGGGATCTTCACTTGTTGGATGTGGTGCGCTGCCTTAAGGTCTGTGTGCACCGCACTGAGTCTGTTCGTCAGTGTGACGCACTCTTTGTCATTCCTGAGGGTCCTAGGGCAGGTAAACCAGCGTCCCAGGTTACCATAGCCTCCTGGATTAAGTCTACTATTCGTAAGGCTTACGAAGTTAGGAAGAAGCCTGTTCCATTTCATGTCACGGCTCATTCCACTAGGTCTATTGGGGCCTCTTGGGCCTATAAGAATCAGGCCTCAGCTGATCAGTTGTGCAAAGCGGCCACTTGGTCATCTGTGCACACCTTCTCTAAACACTACCGTGTTGATGTCCTGGCATCTGCCGATGCCAGCTTTGGTAGGAAGATCCTAGAGGCTGTCTTGCCTGTCTAGGGTTTTCCTCATTACCTTTAGTACTCCTTAACTGTTGAGCCCAGCTAGCTCTAGTTCTGTGTCAGTTTCTGGTGTGTTATACACTCCAGTTTGGTGTCCGTTGACACTATTCCTAAATAAGGACTGTTTTATGATCTGATTAGTTCATATATGCTCTGATGACTTTGGGGACCGGCTCCTGGTCCTTGCCTTCATTCCCACTTCTGGGAAACTCATTGTTGGTACATACAAAAGTTACCTGTAACCTATATTGGATGACAGGTTACTGGTAACTTTGGGTAGGCAATCAGCCCCTTTAAGTAGGCGGAAATGGCAGGGACATGCTCCTCTGTCCAGGACAAAATAGCCTTGACCTCTAGCCAAGCTGCAAGACTTCTTGTGCCGCCTTGCTTGTTGATGTAGGCTACTGCTGTGGCATTGTCCGACTGTACTCTGACCGTGCAGTCCTCCAGCTGATGTGTCCGGTGTCGCAGGGCATGAAATATCGCCCGAAGCTCCAGGACATCGATAGGAAGGAGAGATTATTCCTGTGACCACCGGCCCTGAGCTTTCAAGTGCCCCAGGACCGCTCCCCATCTGGAGAGGCTGGCATCTGTCGTCACTGTTGTCCAGAATGGCACCAGAAAGGGCCTGCCTTTCAGGAGATTGTTCAGGTTGAGCCACCATGAGAGGCTCAGCTCCACATGAAGAGGGAGAGATAGGGACCTCTCCAGGAGATCTGATCGACCCCTGCATGCCAGGATTAGAAACCTCTGAACTTCCCTGGTATGAGCCATGGCAAACGGAACCACTTCTATGGTGGAAATGAACTTCCCCACCAGGGATGACAGCTTCTTGGCTGGAACCGGATTCTGAGACAGGACAGCTTGGACTTTCAGCATTAGCTGATGAGCCACTTCATCCGTGAGAAACACCATCCCTCTCTGGGTGTCGAAAAGGAGGCCCAGAAACACCATCCTTTGTGAAGGAACAAGTTCCGACTTGTCCAGATTGATGATCCACCCGTGACGGGACAGAGCATGAATGCAATCCTGCACCTGCTGATAAAGGAGTTCTTGAGAAGATGCCTTCAGAAGAAGGTCGTCCATGTACGGGGTAACTCTGATGCCGTCCCGATGAAGGACAGAAATCAATCCTCCCAGGACTCTGTTGAAGACTTGAGGAGCTGTGGTCAGGCCAAGGAGGAGGGCTGAAAATTGGAAATGCCCTCGGTCGCAGGCAAAGCGAAGATATTGTTGACTTCCTGTATGAATGGTGATATGCAGATTAACATCCTGAAGATCCAGCGAGGTCAGAAATTCCCCAGGGGACATGGCAGCGATTACCGTGTGTAGTGACTCCTGGCGATACTGGGACCTGACCACAAAGGAGTTGAGATCCTTCAAATCCAAAATGGGACAGCAGCAGCCATCCTTCTTGGAAACCACAAAGAGTTTGGAATAGAACCCCAACCCCCATTCCTGAGGAGGAACAGGTTCCAAGACTGCCTTGTCCAGAAGAGCCTGGATGGCTCCTTCGAAAAGGTGGTGCTTTTCTGCTCCCAGAGGGGAGTGAGAAGAAAAAGTCTGAGAAGAAGGAAGTGAAGGGGATCCTATACCCTGTAGCCACCACCTACAAAACTCACGGGTCCGCCACAGATGCCTCCCAAGCCAAAAGGTAATGGCGTAAGCAGCCACCTACCTGCGGGTGGGGACCTGGATTTGGCGAGTCATGCAGGAGGTGGTTTGGAAGCCTTGGGCTTAGAGGAGGACTTGGACCTCCATTGCTGCTTAGGCTTGGATGAGGAGCGCGGAGCCTGAGGAACCTCCTGGGTCGCTTGGCGCGAGTCAGCCTGAAAGGGACAAAAAAAGCAGATTCCGTTTGACCGGCGCCTTCTTCCTCTGGACCACTGGCAGGTGAGTACTCTTCCCTCCAGTGGCTTCACTAATCAGATCCTTGAGATCAGGCCCAAAGTGTGAGGTGCCCTGAAAGGGCAAGGACAGGAGAGCCCTCTTGGAGGCCGTGACAGCAGACCAGATCTTGAGTCAAAGAGCTCATCTGGCTACCACAGATATAGTTTATATCCTGGCTACCATACGCACAGCGTCAAACAGGATAGCAGAAACATAATGCTGAGCCTCAGAGATGTTGGCAAGAAGCCTCAACATGTCAGCAGTAGGAGCCCCCTGACGGACAGCTGAAGTGAGCTGTTCAGTCCAAACAGCTACAGCTCTATACACCCATGCCGCAGCAAAAGCGGGGAGCAGGGCAGAACCAGCCATCGCAAAAATAGCCTTGAGAGCAGTCTCAAGCTTCTTGTCAGTCCAGTCTTTCAGAGCAGATGCATCAGCCACTAGCAAGGCAGTGGACTTAGAAAGCCTGGAGACAGGTGCATCCACTTAGGGAGGATGAACCCACTGAGCTAGGGCCGCTTCAGAGAACGGATAAAGCTTAGCAAATTTCCTAGAGACAGATGGTTTCCTGTCTGAAAACTTCCACTCCTCAGACACCAAATGGTCAAGGGTGGGATTAAGTAGGAAACAAATATGGGGCCTAACAAGCTCCTGGAACACATCGGAGGTATCAGAAGAAACCTCTTGCACCAAGGGAACGTTTAGGGTGTTCAACACAGCCCTGATCAGGCCCTCAGTCGAAGGGACAGGATCAGCCTCAAAGGGATCCCCAAAAAACTGAGAGGAAGGGACCATAGAGCAGTCTTCATCAGAGTCCACCAATAATTCCTCTTTAGAGGAATCAGACACATCAGGAACACCGGGCGGTTTAGGCAGGGAAGATCTGATAGGGGTAGGGGCCTGCCACGAGTGGAAGACCCCCAGCAAGGTGAATGGAAGGAATTATAAGGTGGACCGGAGGTCCCTGGTAGTAGTCTTAAACTCTTGCATCCAGACTGGCTTTAATGCACGGCTGGAGGTCCCTGCAGTGGATTCAGGGGCAGCAGCACATGTTGGGCAAACATGACCTGAGTTTTCTATAGGTAACCCCGAGTGACATGAGGAGCAATGCGGACACAGATACCCCAGTATCCATTAATTTATGGATCTACTGACACATTAACAGCAAGACTAAACCTTGGGATGGGCTTCATGTCTCATTATAGAACATTTTGGTATTTGATTGTATAGAGATAGATCTGTTCAAGTCACAGACTAACAGGCTCTTCACACCTCTGTGTTAATGAACATTTCCTTGTTCTCAGGACTTTGATCTAACCCTGTGCATATCAATTCATACCTTTGCAGACTGTATGCTTACTAAGTTAATTGACCCCCACTGTGTACTCATATTTTGTTTCAAATGTATGTCATACTCTGTATAATATAAATGCAGTGTGGTCCTGACCGTGGATCGAGATGGACGCATAGGCGCTTTGCTCCCGGGCCGATGTGGCTTTCACGACACAAATACCCATTTATATAACTATTTAATAGTATTGCCCAGTTGAGGGTGGTTCCCTGCTTCCCTCCCCATGCCTAACTGGAGACGATCGTCAACTACAAAGGCGGTTGTAAGGCGGGCCGGCTTGTTGACGCCATATCTAAGAAAACCTTCCCGCCGTGCGACTGAGATCACTGCAAAGATGCCGGACTCCCCGGATCCCGCTATGGAGGACGTGGAGTTCACTTCGACCCCCCACCCGTTGACTCCTGAGTCCCCTACTTCGGACACGGTAGATGGGTTGCATGTATCTCACGATATTGTGACTAATCTCTCTACGAAGGAAGATTTGAGATTGTTGGCTGGGGAGATAAAAATGGCGTTACGCACTGAGCTGTCTGAGCTCAGAAAAGACAGATGCTGTCGTCAAGAGTGGGGGTTGTGGAAGAAACTACAACTGGATTTGCAATGCAACTGGCTGACCTGGAACGACAGCAGCTGACCCAACAAGATACCTTGATGGCTCTGCAATGGAAACTCGACGACTTGGACAACAGAGGCCGCAGAAACAACTTGAGGATTCGAAATGTCCCCGAGTCCACCCCGATGAAGGACTTACCGCAATTTTTGCAATCTCTGTTTGCAGCTATCCTTCAGCGTTCTGATCCTGCTCCATTGCTGATTGACAGAGTGCATAGAGCCTTGCGGCCCAGGGGGGGCCAGGATGATAAGCCAAGAGACATTATTTGTTGCTTACATTACTTTAAAGACAAGGAGGCCATAATGCAGGCCTGTAGAGATAAAGACTCAGTAAAATACGCTGGAATAGAGGTTCAGCTGTTTCAGGACCTCTCACCTCATACCTTATACTCCAGGCTCCAGTTGCGCCCACTCACTACGCATCTACGCAAGCTGGATATAAAATATAAGTGGGGTTTCCCCTTCCATCTGTATGCCCGACATCAAAACCGGTCCGCAACCTTGCGTGATCCGGAGGAAATCCCTGATTTCTGTCAACTGCTCCAGATTCCAGCTCCGGAGATTGCAGACCCACCTCTTGTGGCTCCATCACAGATTTTGGCTCCTAATCAGCGCTATCGAGTACAATGGGCCGCAGCGACACCGAAGGCGAGAAGGGAGAAGCGTCAACGGGCGGCTGGAGGAGAAGCCGATTGGGCCACTCCAACACCACCCCAGGTGGTTCACTGATAGATCTGGGACCTTTCTTAAGGGACTGTCGGTACGTCCATTGGTGCGGACAGCTTTTGCCACCGCAGAGACTTTTGGATGTTCATGCTCCTTGTACCTTGAGCTGAGGGGTGAAGCTACTTACCTCATGACCGGTACACTGTTGTCTCTGTGAGGCTATGTTAGAACTCTTACCTGCAATAAGATATCTGTTTATTGTTTTATTTCTTTTCTACACGCTTTTATTGGCCTACTTAGGCCTCATATGTTTAATATGCTTTATCTGTATAGTGATAATGTTATTGTGATGTTGGGGATTTGGGATTCTGGGATATGTTCAAGGGCTTGGGGGGGAGTGGGGACTCCTGTGTTTGCCCAATGGGGCCTGTTTCTGGTTCTTTGTGGGTGGCCGAGGTGGGGTTAGGGATGTTTGAGACTCCTGGGTTATGGAAGTGTTTGTCTGTTGGGAGAGTGCGTGCTGTGTGGGGGAGTGAACGAGAAGAATGTATGCTGAGGTCATTTACTGACCTTCCTGTGTTTTGGGGTGTGACTTGGATGCGGAGTCCTGATTTGGAGGGGTATACATGACGGGTTTGGTAGGGATGTGGTGCTCCATACTTTGCTTGCAAAGTCACCCGTACATTTCATTTGGGTATTTATATTGATATTACTTAATGGCCCAGTGCATGTAGCACTTTTTTTTTCTTATTTTATCTTGTGATTTGATTCTTTCAATGCCTATACTCCATCTAGCTAGAGGCTTAACTCGACCTGATCTCGGGTTGTTTACCTCTTCCGCTGCTGAAGTGTTGTGCCCCCTGGGCTCTGTTCGAGTCTTAGGGTCTACACTGCGGAATTATTCTCGCTCTCTGTTTATTTTTTTTTCTCTTATTTATTTTTGTGCTCTTTTCTTCCTTTTCCTATTTCCCTTCCTTTTCCCTTTACTCCCTGTGGGGCACTCTTGGGGCATCTGTGGGTTTTCTGGGATAGGGGTTGAGTATCTTTGGCACCAGTCATGCCTTTCCCCGATCTTAATCTTGTACCATACAATGTCAAGGGCTATAATAGTCCTGAAAAGCGTTCCATGGTGTTGAGAGAACTAGTACGTATGCAAGCGGATGTGGTGTTTTTGCAGGAGATGCATTTAGTTTGGTATGCTCACCCTAAATTAAGTACGAGACACTTTCCTGCTGTTTGGAGTGCATCATTCAGGGAAAAAAAGAGGGGAGTGGCTATCCTCATCGGTCGCTCTGTGCCGTGGGTATGCACGGGAGTATTGGCTGATGTGCAGGGCAGATTTTTGTTTTTGAAAGGCAAACTAGCGAATACACAGATCGCTTTGGCCCAACTCTGGGCAATTATCTTTCTTCAAGGCGGCATGTCAGCGATTGGCTGACTTCCAGGAGGGAGTACTGGTTTGTGGAGGGGATTTTAATGTGGCTATAGATCCTCTTATGGATTGTTCGCACCCGACTAGAGCGCGGGGCCTCAGTCCACAGAATCAGATAGCGGCCTTGTTCCGGAACCTATTAACCGTTGATGTGTGGCGAGTGTCACACCCTACCCTGAGGGACTACTCTTTCTTTTCTCACCCCCATTTGTCCTACTCAAGACTGGACTATTGGTTCTTGAGTCAATATCACTTATCCTTGGCAGTTCAGTCTGACATTGGTAGCATCACGATCTCTGATCATGCACCTGTCTCCTTGACGCTCCGGTTGGCAGATGTTCCGAGTCGGTCACTTGGTTGGAGACTTAATGAGTCCCTGCTAGAGGATGCTGCACTTAAAGATCGATTGGGGGGAGATCTTCGGGACTATTTTATTAGGAACTCTACACCAGACGTTCAGGTTACATCTGTGTGGGAGGCGCACAGGCAGGCATCTCAGGCTACGTTGGCTTCTCTTACTGCTAAACATACGGAATTTGCTACGCTGTTGAGGGCTCGCTCTGTCAAATCTTACATGTGGGTTAAATATCAGCATTACTTTGCATGGTGACAGATGCGGGAAAATGTTAAGTCGGATGATTCAGAAAGATAGGGCAGCTACACATGTCCATGGCATTCGTTTGCACAGTGGTGAGACAGTGCACACCTACGAGGGCATTGCAAAGGCTTTTCACAGCTTTTATCACCAATTTAACTTGAAGGAGGGAGGGGGACCTCCCATGCCGTTGTCTCCGTCAGCTTTATTGCAGGATTTCTTAGCTTCAGCTAAAGTTCCTAAATTAACGGAGGACGCGGTTGCCGACTTAGAGGCTCCGGTGACCCTTGAAGAGGTCTCGAAAGCTCTTCGGTCTACGCCACTGGGGAAGAGTCCGGGCCCTGATGGCTTTTTGGCTAAGTATTATGCTGTATTTTCCGATGTTTTGCTTCCACACCTTCAAGCTCTTTTCAACCATATACTGGCGGGCGGGAGTTGGCCGAGTCACACTCTTGCGGCCCACATTACAGTATTGCCGAAGCAGGGCAAGGATCTGGAGATCTGTGGGAGTTATAGACCAATCTCCCTACTTAATAATGATGTCAAATTATATGCTAAAGTGCTTGCATCCAGACTGCAGCCTCTTCTGCCATCTATTGTAGCCTCAGACCAATCTGTGTTTATATTGGGTAGGGAAACGAGAGATAATGTCATTCGCGCAGTGACTTTGATACATGCGGCAGTTTCCCAGTCTGCCCTGGCCGTACTGCTTTCGTTAGATGCAGAGAAGGCTTTCGATCGGGTAGACTGGGAATGTATGCAGGCAGTGCTACGGTTTGGGCCCTAGATTCTCACATGCAGTTTTATCTTTGTATTCTAACCCTACCTCGAGAATCGCGGTGAATGGTGTTTTGTCTCCTTCTTTTCGGATTAGCAATGGAACACGTCAGGGGTGCCCTCTATCTCCCCTCATCTTTGTTCTTACTCTTGAGCCTCTTTTGGCTGCGATACGGAACCATCCCAATATCACTGGAATTTCTTTTGGGGGGGGGGTGGAGTACTCCCTGGCGTGCTTTGCAGATGATATGTTGGTCTTTTTATCTTCTCCTGAGAAGTCTTTGACTCACCTGATGTCGCTTCTTACATCATACGGTCTACTGTCTGGATTGCGGATAAATTATGGGAAATCAGAGATTCTGCCTCTTAATCTAGATATAAGTGCCAAAAGCTCCTTACAAGCCTCCTTCCAATTCCAGTGGAATAATAGGGAGATTGGGTACCTGGGGATCACGTTAACTCCCTCAGTGAGGGATGTCATCGGCACCAATCTGGCCAAACTCGAATCAGGCCTTCGAGCTCTGCTCTCCTCATGGGACACAATTTTTCTCTCTTGGATAGGGAGGGTAAACTTAGTAAAAATTGTTCTATTGCCGAAATTGTTGTATGTGTTCCGATCTCTTCCTTTACATGTCCCGGAGTCGCAGCTGCGTCGTCTTCAACTGATCCTAAATGGGTTCATCTGGAAATATAAGCAGCCACGTGTGGGGACGAGGATACTGTCTAGACATTGGGATCAGGGAGGATTGGGGCTCCCCTGTGTCCGGATTTATTGGCACTCTACTATGCTCTCGGCTTTGGTGGAGCTATGTGGACAGTCCCCTCCGCGGCCCTGGGTTTGGCTGCTTAGGCAGCTTTCCCCCACTGTGGATTTTTTACAGCTTTTGTGGACTTCTCGGGGATCTATTCCTCCTGCACTTAGTTCAAATTTGATAGTAACGTTTTGGCTGTTTGGGGACGGTGCAGAATGATGTACAGACTTTCTGATCCTCCTTCCCCTCTGTATGCTATAGTGTGAAACCCTGACTTTCCTCCGGGGTTGAGTGTCAGGGCATTTACAGCCTGGACCGATCTGGATCTCACTGACCTGGCGCACTTATTCCCTCCTTTGAATCATTGTGTATCTCCTATGGTCTACCACGGTCGGAATACTGGAGGTATTTGCAGGTAAGGCATCTTTTGATGTCCTCTGATCTATCTAAGTATCATCCCCGGTCGCTTTCCCAGTTTGAGACTATGATTTCTACTATGCAGCCTATGAAGAGAGGCCTCTCTAAATTATATGATCTTTTATGCTCCTCTATCTCTGGGAACCCCAACCCACACTGGGTAGCCTGGGGGAAGGATTTGAACTTGGACATACCCAGCTTGCAGTGGTATGCAGCATGTAGACAGACCAGGAGGTACATTCCATGTGTTCCCCCTTAGGGAAACGAACTATAAAATTATGACACGCTGGTATTGCTCACCTCGGTGGTTGGCGAGTTTTGGGGAGGGCCACTCAGGTAAGTGTTGGAGATGTGGGAGTGATGAGGGTACGCTGCTGCATCTTTGGTGGTCTTGTGGGATGATTCGGCCTTACTGGTCTGAGATTCATGCTTCCTTGCAGCGGCTCTCTGGTGTGAAGACCACGTGCACCCCTGAGGTTCTTTTGTTGAGCATTTTTCAGAAGGCTCCACTTGATACAGCAGGAGAGATTGCCCCTTCGGAGGCTATGCATTCTTGCCATTTGTTGGCCACGGCAGCACGGGCTTGCATCTCGAGACTGTGGCGCTCCACCACTCCGCCCACTGTTCATGATTGGAAAATAAGGCTCAGTACGATTTTGGAGATGGAGCGTTTACACTTCTACTCCATGGGACGCTTTGCCTCTTTCCGAGAGAGATACTTGACTTGGTGTGTATTTTTGGACCCCCCATTGAGAATATCTTAGAACTTGGAGACTGCGGTGCCTCAGTTGTGCCCCGCGCTCTTCCCCTCCCTCTCTACCTCCCCCTTTCTCCTTCTATCGATCTGCTTTTTATTTTCCCCCTTTTTTTATTCTCTCTGTTTTTATTTTTCCTCTCTGTTATTTTAATATCTTAGGGAGTTTAGGAGTTCATAATGGGCATCTTATATAGTGAAGTCATGGAACTCTCTATGTGTGACATATTTGTATTATGTTTCATGTTATGGAAGACTTTTTCTCTCTCTGTCACTATGCTCATGATGTAACAGCTGATTTGCTTTTCTTTTGTTGCTTTTTGTTTCATATATCTAATGGCTCTTTGTGATGTATACATGATACATGCATATTGACTGCTGTTGTATGTGTATTGTTCTTCAATAAAAAGAATAAAGAGAAAAAAATATAAATGCAGTGTTATTCTTTGTTTGTTAACCCATGCCTGAACAAAGGACCTTAGTGTTCTGAAAGCTTGCACTTTTTATGTCCTCAGCCTTTAAAAGGTATCACCTTTATATCACTCTTGTGAGTTTTTTGCTACACTGAATCCAGTCTTACCTGTTAAATCCTTTTCTCTTAGTCCATATAGATTACAGTTCTCCCACCCTGTCAAGGGACCATGCTTGGTTTTCCTGTGACCGAACGTGGGAGTCCTTTCGGGTTCATACTCACAGGAGTCTTCTTTCCCTACTTGCTACCTAATCAATAGTAGCTTTTCAAATCTTACTGGATTAGGATTTGCTGGGAACCAGCTAAGGAGAGAGGAAGACTGTGGTGTCTGCTCCTATCTGGGAGCTTCCGGCAGTGAGCGGTGGCTGGTTGCTTAGCAACCAGCTGACAGCGAGACAGAGGCTGCTGGGAGAGCGGATACAGGAAGCGCGTCAGAGCGCGCGTCTGGCAGTGTAGTGCGGACCGTGAAACTGGGCGGTCACGCAGTAGAGGAGCTCCTAATAGTGTGCTGGGACTTACACCTTCAAACAAGGCCAAATAATTTAATAAAGGGAGTGCGCCGGTTGCCACTCGGTTATCTACAGCTGGCTCCTGCGTGGTTTGTGGCAGTACATTACAGTGGCGACGAGTCTGGGGACTTTGCTCCTGTACCCACCTCTGTGATCTTACCTGTTGAAGACAACCCTGTTTGCTGTGGTGACTCGGGATCTGGCTGCTCTGGAGTCTTGCCGCGGTGCTCATTCAGGAGACCTCTTATTTTGCTGACATTTTGTGATTGCCTCTGTGACCTGGACTTTACAGCTCTCTTTCAATTTTTTACTATCAGTGCTGCCGGTGGATTCATATCTTCTGACTTAATTGCTGTACCTGTACACCTGCAGGAATTCCCTGTGGTTTCCTGACTTGCTCCTGCTAACAAATAAAAAAAATAAAAAATTTTTTTATGCTGTTTCCCTTTCTTATTCCTCTGCTTTCCTGTGCTTACCTGCTGGTCCAACATGGCGGCGATGGTTCCTGCCTTTGGGTCCTTACAAGAGTTTCAAGAAGGGGAGGAGACATGGCCGGCTTACGCAGACCGGTTGGAACAGTTTATGGCAGCTAATGATATACCACCAGAGAAACAAACGTCTGTTTTCCTCACAGTGGTTGGTCGGAAACCCTTTGCCACGTTGAGGGATTTATTAGCTCCAGAAAAGCCCGGGGACAAACCATTTAAAACATTGATGGACACTTTAACCAACTACTACCAGCCAGCCCCATTACAAACTGCTGAAAGGTATCGCTTTTACTCTTGCAAACAGTATCCTGGTATGAACATTCAATCGTTTATGATGGAACTCAAACGTCTAGCTGTCACATGTGATTTTAAGCTCCATCTGGCTGAGGCCCTCCGGGACCAGTTTGTCATGGGACTGTTGCAGAAGGGAATACAAAAATGACTGTTGACAGAAAAGGATTTGACAGAGAAATCAGCCTTAGACATTGCGGTAGTGATGGAGATGGCTGAGAAAGATGCTTCTCATCTGAATGCCGCAAACTTACAGGCCGCCCCGGAGACACTCAATGCTACTCCTGTTTATCAAGTTTCACCTCATGCTCCAACATCGCATAGTGAGGACAAGGCCCGCCGCTGTTATAGATGTGGATCTGCTGCTCACACGGCGGCGTCTTGCAAAATTAAAGATGAAATTTGCTTTAATTGTTCAAAGAGGGGTCATCTTAGTAAAGTATGTAGGAGTCAACGTTCACAACCTCCTGTCCGCAGAGGCATGCGGCACCAGTCTACACATTTTCTAGAACACCGACAAGATCTGGAGGATATGTTTGAACCCGGTGAATGGGTGGCACATTTGAGTATTCATGACCTGGGGGATCATCGGGATGCTTTATTAGTACATGTGAACATCAACGGCCGAAAGACTGTGATGGAACTAGACACTGGTTCGGCAGTCTCTGTCATGACTTGGGATCAAGTCTGTCGTGCAAAGATTCCGGTATCCCTGCAGAAGACATCTGTTCAACTAAGAACTGGGTCACAGTGCAGTATGATGGAAAGGACTTTAAAGTACCCTTGTATGTTGTAAAACACGGCGGCCCTCCTTTGTTTGGTCGTTCTTGGATTAAGAAAATGGGTATGCCATCCTGGACTATGCCGGTACATGCTGTTGGGGATGGTCTTCCGGCACAGACTCAAACATGGGTGACAGAATTGTGCCACACTTTCCAGGACGTTTTTCAGCCCGCTCTGGGAAAAGTCAAAGGTATGATGGCGTCCTTGACTCTCAAACCAGGGGCCACACCAAAGTTTTGTAAGGCACGTACAGTACCTTTTGCTCTCAGGGGTCGTGTAGAGCAAGAGCTAGATCGACTGGAACAAGAAGAGATCATTTCCAAAGTAGCCTGTAGTGAGTGGGCGTCCCCCATCGTGCCTGTTGTGAAGAAGTCTGGGGAGATCCGCCTATGTGGTGATTTTAGAGTGGCTGTGGATCAACAACTCCAAGTAGAACAATACCCTTTGCCACGTTTAGAGGAACTATTTGCATCATTGGCTGGTGGCATTACATTCACAAAATTGGATTTACGTCAGGCTTATTTGCAACTAGAAGTCCGTCCTGAATGTAGGAAATTGCTAACCATCAATACCCATAAAGGGTTATTTCAGTATAACCGCATGGTTTTTGGCATTGCTTCCGCACCGGCCATCTGGCAGCGGACTATGGATACAATTCTGGCAGATATTCCACATACTAAGTGCTTACTTGATGATATGATCATCACAGGTACTACTGAGAAGAAGCATCGCCAAAATGTCACCAAGGTGTTGCACCGCCTTCAAGAGTATGGCTTACGGGCAAATCTAGATAAATGCCAATTCTTTCAACCCAAATTACATTTCTGTGGGCTTGTCATTGATAAAGATGGTTTGCATACTCAAAGAGAGAAAGTTCAAGCATTGTTACAGGCTCCACCTCCTGCGGATGTCTCACAACTACGTTCATTTTTGGGACTTTTAAATTATTACCACAGGTTCTTACCGAACCTAGCTCATGTCCTCCATCCTTTGCATCATCTGTTAGAAACTAAGGCTGCCTGGGTTTGGACACCCGCCTGTCAGGACGCTTTCCAGCTAGCTAAGTACATGTTACATAAGTCGCAGGCCTTGGTGCATTATGATCTGGCAAAACCGGTGTCCCTGGCTTGTGATGCCTCTCCGTATGGTCTGGGGGCTGTCCTGTCTCACATCCTTCCTGATGGTACCGAGCAACCTATTACGTTTGCCTCCCGCTCCTTGACACCGGCTGAACGAAATTATGCCCAAATAGATAAGGAGGCTCTAGCTATTATTTGGGCTTTACAAAAATTCACTCTTTATCTGTATGGCAGACATTTTACTTTGATCACTGATCATAAACCCTTGCTGGCCATTTTCCATCCACACAAAGGCATCTCTCCTACTACTGCAGCTCGGCTCCAACGCTATGCCCTGTATCTGGGAGCTTTTGACTATTCTATTCAATACCGGCCCCAGGCCCAACATGCGAATGCAGATGCCATGTCCCGTCTGCCTTTACCTGCTGTTCCTGTGGATTCGTCTGGAGATTCTTCCCAGTTTCTATGTCCCGCTGAACACCATTGTGTCTGTTCTATGTCTATAACAACTTTTCAAGATGTAGCCCTGGCGACCAGTCAAGATCCACTCTTAGCTTCAGTTTACAACTATGTTCAATCTGGATGGCCTACTTCTGTCTCTTCTGCATTGCTGCCTTATGCCAGGCGGAAATTGGAACTTACCACGAAGGATGGTTGCTTGTTGTGGGGTACCCGTGTTGTTATTCCTCCCTCTTTGCGTACTACTACATTACAGCTCCTTCACGATGGCCATCCTGGCATTGTACGCATGAAACAGGCAGCTAGAGCTCATGTCTGGTGGCCCTCTCTGGACTCTGATATTGCTTCTTGGGTCAATTCCTGTCTGTGGTGTAACCAATCGCGGAAGCTGTCCGCACCCCCTCCAGTCCTCTCCTGTCCCCCACCTTCAGCTCCGTGGGAACGTCTGCACCTGGACTTTGCTGGACCGGTCCGGGGTAAAATGTGCCTGGTGCTGGTAGATGCTTTTTCTAAATGGCCAGAGGTCTGTGTTATGTCCTCGGCCTCGGCTGAGGCCACTGTGTCGGCTCTTCGCCGCATCTTTGCTACTTTTGGATTACCTACAGTAGTGGTGACTGACAACGGTCCACAATTTACAGCGCAAGTTTTTCAACAGTATCTCACATCCATTGGAGTTAGACATCAGACTTCCTCTCCGTACCATCCGGCCACCAATGGCTTAGCTGAACGCTTTGTACAGACTCTGAAGGCCACCTTGTTGGCGTCCTCTTTCTCGACCCCAGTTCCGGATTTCCTCGCATCCTTCTTGTATGCCTACAGAAATACTCCTCATGCTACTACTGGTTTACCTCCTGCGAAGTTGATGTTTGGCCGTCCTCTACGGTCTCGTCTGGACTTGTTGCACCCGGCTGCCCACAAGCCTTCCAGATCACACCTTCTAGCCAAACATTCACCCCCTCACTTCCTACTGGGTTCCAGAATCTGGGCTAGATGGTACCGGGGTCCTCTTCGTTGGGTTCCGGCTTCAATTGTGGAAGTGAAGGGTCCCCGTTCCTTTGTCCTTCACACGGACTCAGGCCTGTTGTGTCGCCGGCATGCTGATCAACTGCGCAAGGGTCCGTCTGTGCTGTTGCCCCACTCTGCTGCTGTTCCCATGGTGGAGGGGGAAGATGGGGTGTTTGACGGTCTGGTACGTCGTAAGCAGAGAGATGTACAAGTGGAGGGGTCCTCCTCTACGGAAGGCACAGCGGCAGCCTGTGAAATGCCGGACCTAGCATCAGGAACCTCAGACATGTCTACACCGGCTGCCTCAGCTCCGGAACCTGCCAATGGTCGGCCGGCCAGAGAAAGACGTCCCGCTGTGTGTTGGGAACCAGAAGTGGTGCTGCGATCCTGGAGAAAACCTTGAAGACGGAGGTGTCCGGAGGTCACAGTTGTCTTCCCCTTCCTATTTCTCAGTTTTGTTGTATGTCTGTGTTTGGTTCTAGGGAAAGGAAGGAGGTGTGGTGTCCGCTCCTATCGGGGAGCTTCCGGGAGTGAGCGGTGGCTGGTTGCTTAGCAACCAGCCGACAGCGAGACAGAGGCTGCTGGGAGAGCGGATACAGGAAGCGCGTCAGAGCGCGCGTCTGGCAGTGTAGTGCGGACTGTGAGACTGGGCGGTCACGCAGTAGAGGAGCTCCTAATAGTGTGCTGGGACTTACACCTTCAAACAAGGCCAAAGAATTTAATAAAGGGAGTGCGCCGGTTGCCACTCCGTTATCTACAGCTGGCTCCTGCGTGGTTTGTGGCAGTACATTACAAAGACTCCACCCTGCTCTTCTTTTCAAGAATTGTTCCTGCCTATTTAAAGGGGAGGTCGCCTTCCCAAAGTTACCTGTAAACTATATGGACTAAGAGAATAGGATTTAACAGGTAAGACTATAATCCTCTTATCTATTAAATCGCCTCACAGGATCTCACTGAAAATAAGATGGTCAACTGTGGTGAGGTCTCTGTCACTCTGAAAGCCAAAGACCCTCGCTTATCAAGGAAACTTTCAATCCCAGAGTTTGCCTTGGCATTCAGCGTGTACAGAGACATCCTTTATACGTCATTCCCCCTCTGCAGGCAGGAAATGTATAATTCCATGTATCTACTGGTGGATCTAGGTTATAGATATGGTGGGTCCGCATTCTATGATTATCACAGATCATTTGCAGCCAAGGAAGCAGCAGTATTGTCCCAGTTTAATTTCACCTTAGATTGCAGCTGCCTTGACAATGAGCTGTTTTGTAGACATTTTGCAAGTCTCAAACCACCTATCTGCCAACACTGTAACTCACTTACTCATTTGCAACATCTGTGCTCATCCACCATCAGTTACCACTCCAAAAGATCCCATCCACTTCAGGTGCTGCCTCGCCCATTTCCACTTCCAAAATTCTTCCCATGCTTCCACCAAAGACAAGTTAGGCCGTCCAATCCATTACTTGGGAAACTCCCATCTGTAACAATTTCAATAGCAGTGCCTGTAGGATGCTACACATCCTCTCCCTCTGCCGTAAGGCACATTCTCGTGCCATTTGTCCTAGAAACATAAGTTTTAATAAATGACTATTTCCAGTCAATATTGCAGCATTAAAGTCTCTGCTCACTATTTCCAGATCAAAACATGGTTCAGTTTCTCATATCTGGTTTTACACAAGGTTTCAATACTTGTATAGTTTCTTGTCCATCAATATCACTAGAGTCCCCCCCTTGCAATCTGCCACCGCAGCCCCTTGTGTAGTAGACAAATTAATTGCTGCTGAAGTCAATAAAGGCTTCATGATTGGCCCATTCTCTTCCCTCCTTTTCTGATATGGAAAATTAATCCCATTGGAGTAGTCACCAAAGTTTCAAACCCAGACAAGTATAGATTCATCATAGATGATAATAAAAGCAGCTCTAATTAATCATCATAGTATCTGGACTTTGGAGAGTGTTATTTCAATTCTGTCAGAGTTGTAGTTCAAGAGTAATTCAATAATAAATTATCCCCCTCCCGCCCCTTTTGCTGATGTAACACTGTTCAGCCAGATCAGAAGGGAGGTGCCCAGGTAGATTGCAGAGAGGGACAATCTTCAATTAAGAGAAGGGAAAAATCTGAAAAACTTGTCAAGGGGGGCAGGGCTTACAACTAGATTCCATATTTGAGAATAGATGGTTTACACTAGGTAAAAGGGGCGGAAGGGGGAAACTTTGCTTGTGAATATCTCTCAAACCATAAAGGTTTGAGAGATAAGACATATCGTTCTTCATGTTTTTTTAATGCCTACAAAATAAAATAAAGAAAACACGAGGTATTACTATCCCTTTAAGCCCCACACCGTTCATATAAATCTAGCACCAACTCCTTAATACCATATGAAGAGTTTTCCATGCAATACTCACACATAGATGATGCAATTTTCCACATTATGCAATGTGGAGTAAACTGCTGGTTGTCTAAAATCGACATCTGTGATGCTTTTAAGTTGATCCCCATTACGGATTCCCTGTGGCATCTTCATGGCACCCGTTGGAGGCACTTATACTATTCTGCCACACATTTAGCTTTTGGCTCCAAAAGCAGCCCTAGGATATTTGACATCCTCGCTGATATTTTAACTTGGTTATTTTTAAATGAGACACGTTGTCTGATAGTTATTCACCATCTGGATGATTTCTTCCTCATTGAACCTTCCCAGCAGACACCTTCTAGCCTCAACAAACTGCTAGAGCTCTTCAGGGTGCAGACAAAACAGTCAGCCACAGTACCACAGTAGATTTCTTGGGTATCACTTTAGATTCAGCCAGGTTGCAGATAAGTTATGTAAAATCAGATCAAAGTTTTTTCCCAACGCCAGTCATGTTCCCTCACTGAACTACAATTTATGTTGGGTCGACTTAACTTTGCCACCAAAATACTACCCTGAGGTAGAGCGTTTACATCCCACTTGCTGTCATTACTAATCCACCATACCCAGCCCTCCATCATTATTATTGACATGGCGGAAAAATCCGACCTACTTATGTGGGATAGGTTTCTGAGCAATTGGAATGGATGTTCAATGTTCATTCCTACCACTGATATCTCTTTTCCTCAGATATTTACAGATGCTGCTGGCTGTGGTTTTGCTGCCATTTGGGCACTCAGGTGGCTTGCTGGACCATGGACAGTGGAGGCCTCAGACATTCCTCATTTTCTCTCTTGCTCACCACTGCTTGAAGTGTATCCCATCATAGCTGCAGCCATGGTCTGGAGTAACTTAAGGTCGGGACAAGTTGTCACTTTTCATTCTGACAATCTGGATATTATCCAAACAATTCAGAAAGGCAGGTCTAATAATAACTTCATTATGACGTACTTTATTTTTCACTAATGTATAAATTTCACACAAATTGCTCCTTTATCCCCGATATTCAAAACAAAGCAGTTTTCCACACAATGAGAAGCCAACCCACAACCATGTTTAGCACCGCAGTTCAAGGACCTAATTATGCCCCGAGACTCCACCTTGCCAATTCTGATACTATCATTAGTAAAGTTCTGGCACTTAAAACCAAAAGAAATTACACCAAAGCTTGGAAGGCTTACCAGTACCTTCCCAAATAATATCCAAATGCCGCATATTCAGTTGAAACTACTCTAGCATTTGCATCATTTTGCTTCAGCAATTGTAATTTGTCCCAATTTACCATCAGATTATACCTAGCTGGGATATAACATCACTTCAGTCTGTTTCTCCTACAACTTCCCTCTGCTTTCTCTCACCATAAAATAAAAATTTTTATGAAAGCATTAGCTAAATCAACATCACCAACTCCCTGCACTCGCTTTCCTATAGATAGCGTCCTCTTTAGGAAACCAACTCTATTACAGCACTCAGACCCATTGCACCTCTCACCAATCACGTGCTGCTAGCAGCTATCCATCTTTATTAGTGGGTATTTGTTATAAACCACCAAACATTGGTGACCTTGAGGAATCAAAGCCATTAATGCAAATAGAAAAGGCTTCTCAAATAGGGAGAACTTTAATTATGGGGGATTTTAGTTATCCAGAAATAGACTGGAAAAATGGAACAGCTAATTCTGCTAAAAGCAGCAAGTTTCTGAACTTGTTGAATGACAATTTTTTGTCCCAACTAGTGCAGACCTCAACCAGAGGGAATGCATGTCTGGATCTAGTAATAACTGACAATGAAGAACTTATCTCTAACATCCAAGTTAGGGAGCACTTGGGGAATAGTGACCATAACATGGTATCTTTTGAGATTAATTCAAAAAAGCAATTTAGTATGGGTTCCACCAAAACACTGAATTTTAAAAAGGCCAACTTTAGCAGATTTAATTCATCCCTTGGTCTCGTTGACTGGGATAAAATATTTTCAGGAAAAAACACAGAAGGTAAGTGGAATGCATTCAAAATAACATTGCAAAAATACGCATATAAATGTATCCCTGTTGGAAACAAATACAAAAGAAGCAAATTAAGCCAATGTGGCTAACCAGTAAAGTAATTCATGAAATAAAGCGGCATTTAAACATTACAAAGCTGAGGGATCAGCAGAGGCATTTGCAGCATACAAAAATGTCAACAAAACCTGCAAAAAGGCTATTAAATTAGCTAGAATTAAAAAAATATTGCTAAGGAGAGCAAGAGCAACCCAAAGAAATTCTTTAAATACATTAATGGCAAAAAATTAAAGTCTGATAATTTTGGGTCCTTGTTATCTGAAACGGGTGAGATGGTCAAGGGGGACAGAGAGAAGGCAGATATTTTAAATAATTTCTTTTCTTCTGTTTTTACCAAGGAAGACCCAATGGACAAGAATCTGCAGACTATTTTTACAGAACAGTCACAGCAAGCATGGGACTGGCTAACACAAGAAAAAGTGTTAAAACATTTGAGTGGTGTTAAGGTAGACAAAGCTCCAGGGCCAGATGGTATACACCCACGGGTACTTAAAGAGCTAAGCCAGACCCTGGCCAGACCGTTATATTTGATTTTCAGGGATTCTTTTATTTCAGGTATGGTGCCCATGGATTGGCGTAAAGCAGATGTGGTGCCCATATTTAAAAAGGGATCAAAGTCACAGCCAGGAAATTACAGACCTGTAAGCTTGACATCTGTGGTAGGGAAGCTGTTTGAAAGGTTGCTAAGGGAATATATTCAAGAATTCTGCTGGAACAGGAATATCATTAGCAATAGCCAACATGGCTTTGTGAAAGACAGGTCTTGTTAAACTAACTTGATCGCATTTTATGAAAAAGTGAGTAATAATATAGATGCGGGAGTGGCGGTCGATGTGATCTATTTAGACTTTGCCAAGGCATTTGATACAGTTCCACACAAGAGGTTACTGTACAAATTGAATTAAATAGGCCTAGGGAAAAATGTTTGTGTGTGGATTGGAAATTGGCTGAAAGATAGAATGCAAAGAGTGGTAGTAAATGGCAAGTTCTCCAGTTGGATAAACGTGATAAGTGGAGTACCTCAGGGATCTGTCCTGGGTCCTCTTCTTTTTAATTTGTTTATTAATGACCTCCCAGAGGGCATAGGGATCCATGTATCAGTGTTTGCCGATGACACAAAATTAAGTAAGGTAATAAAGTCTGAACTGGATGTGTCTTCATTACAAGAGGATTTAGACAAATTGAGTAACTGGGCAGGCAAGTGGCAAATGAGATTCAATATAGACAAGTGTAAAGTTACGCATTTTGGGTATAATAATAAAAATGCAACATATAGTTTAAATGGTGTTTCTCTGGGGAAATCTACAAATGAAAAGGATTTGGGAGAAATGGTAGACAATAGACTTAGCAATAGCGTGCAGTGCCAACTGGCAGCTGCAAAGGCCAATAAGATATTGGCATGTATTAAAAGGGGTATTGACTCAAGGGAGGAAGATATAATTATGCCTCTTTACAGGTCCATGGTAAGACTCCACCTAGAATATGCTGTTCAATTCTGGGCATCCTTTCTGAAAAAGGACATTATGGAACTAGAAAGAGTGCAGAGGAGGGCTACAAAACTAGTAAGGGGAATGGAAAGTTTTAGTTATGAAGAAAGGCTAGAAAAGTTAAAACTTGTACACACTAGAGAAACGGCGTCTTAGAGGGGATATGATAACACTGTATAAATATGTTCAGGGCCCATACAAAGGTCTCTCCAAAGACTTGTTCATTAACAGAAAAGTACACAGGACAAGAGGCCACCCGCTTAGACTTGAGGAAAGGAGATTTAATCTACAACAGCGGAAGGGTTTCTTTACAGTAAGGACAATAAAGGTATGGAATTCACTGCCTGAGGAGGTGGTGCTATCGAAAACATTAGATGCCTTTAAAAGGGGCCTGGATACTTATTTAAAAGAGCATAACATAGATGGCTATGTACGTTGGTATTGGGATGAATATTTAGTTGGGGCTTGTTGATCCAGGGAGAAATCTGATTGCCATTTGGAATCAAGAAGGAATTTTTTTCCCCCCCATTCAAGGTAGAATTTTAAATTGCTAATTGAGGGGTTTTTTTGCCTTCATTTGGATCAACGATGGTAAACCGGAATAGGAAAAGGTTGAACTAGATGGACGCAAGTCTTTTTTCAACCTAAATTACTATGTTACTATGTTGTTTGTTGCTGTTTCCTCCATCTTAGTGAATTTACCATATCCTCACCACACAACCCCTTCATCACTATCTAGTATCACTTTTGGTATGGATCAATTCACGCCCTTTATCCAAAAATATAAAACAGACCAACTAGCGGAAGGTACTTCCATTGTTTTTTACCCCACACACAATGATTATTGCCCAGCATGCACTCTACAGAGTCTTACCGCACACCTTTCTCACTGACCTCCTTCTCCTCTCCTCCCCATGCCTCTGCTAGCACTTAAAACTTCCACATTTGCTAATTACATATGAATTCTTGTATCTCGGCTAGGTATTAACTCTCTTTTTACTCAGGGCATTCATTCAGAATTGGTGCTGCCCCTTCTGCCTCCATAAACCAAGTCCCATCATACATTATTCAATTCCTGGGCAGATGGAAATCAAATGGTTTATCAAGGTATATTCACAATCCAGAATCTGAAATTAAGAAAGCACTGTCTTCACTGTCACAATGATTTTTGGTACTCCTTACAGTCAACACAGGTAATTAAGATTTTTTGCAAATATTTTGCATTTGAAGTCTTTTTTGCCCTCATGTCAGGCTTACAGTACGAGATCACTCCCTATGTGTGGTGTGTGTGGGGGTGTGTGTGTGTGTGTGTGTGTCTGTCTCTGTCCAGCACACCTCAACATGTTTATGCTATCCTATATGCTGAAAGCTCTGACCACAAGCTGAAGGAGGTGCCTGAATTTGTGGGAGGAGCTGGGAGGTCTTTTTAGCCCCTTCCATCTCCTCCACGGGCATCCGTATTATTCTCATTTTTTATTTACAATACCTATGAGCCCTCATGTCAGGCTTACAGTACAATATCGCCCCCTATTGTCTATGTAGGGGGGACTGTACAGCACACCTCAACATGTTTATGTTATCCTACATGCTGAAAGCTCTGACCACAAATAATGTTGTTGTTAGTCACATAGTCCTGGTTGATCAGTTAGTAACACTTCAAATATCTTACCCACTACAGAAGTCAATCTATAATGTGCTGGCTTAGATCTTGCCCCCTTTTTTTAACCATAGTACTAAATCTCTTACCTTTAATTGCAGGGCACTATGCCTGATGATAATAAATCAATAAATATTAAGAATAAGGTTATTTCTATTACTGAATTAAGTTTTTTAAGTACCCTTGGATGTCTGCATTAAGGTCCAGGGGCTTTATTCACCATAATATTTTTCAGTCTTTTTTGGACTTTATCCTCAGCCCTGTAGTGAAACAGGATTTTAGTGTTCTTACCTGTTAAATCCTTTTTTTCCATATGGAATACCAGTACCATGAGGTTGAAATACTCCTTTTGAAGAGCAGGATGTATCGCAAAAGACAGAGTATTGTAGGTGGAGACTCCCAGCCATTCCTACAGCTTAACGCCTCCCCTTGCCTTACAGTCCCCAGTATGAATGTGACCGGAGCCACACTATCAAAACAAGCGGGAGAAGAAGGAAATCTCCTGTGAGAAAAAAAGACCCTAAGAGGACTCCTCAAGCCCAGACAGGTGAGACCAACAGAGGTCCCTTTCATGGGTGGGAGACCTGTTTTACATAGGGACTATAAAGAAAATAATTTAACAGGTAAGAACACTAAAATTCTATTTTCTCTTATGTCCAATATGGAACACAGGTGTCATTGGGATATACCAACAATAAGCTCCTAGAGGTGGGAAAAAATGAGAAAGGACCTCACACCTGTTCCTATGATACCAGAGTTCCCTATGACTATCCAGAATCGGAATATTCCACTCAGAAAAAGCATCAATGGACACTGATCTTCCACACAAGAACAAGAGCCAGCGGGGCTCAAACAACTGAACAACAGTATGGTATTGAAGTGTGCAGGTCCACAGACAGACAGAGCTGCAGGAAGGATCTTCCAGCCAAAGCCAGAACAGACATGGTAATGTTTAGCAAAGTTGTGCAAGAAGTCACTGCCTTGCACAACTGCTCAGCGAGGTCTGATTATTGTAGTCCCCGGAGGCCCCCCACAGACCTAGTGTAATGTGCTGTGACCTTAGAATCCTGTTCCCTTTCTCTGAGCTCATACACCTGGTATATGGTAGCCTTAATCAGAGAGGCCACATTGACCTTGGAAGCAGCTGGACCTGCCCTGGGATCCTCAGGAATGAAAAAAATGGAGAGTCAGTCTTACGAAAAGGATAAGTGCAGCTCCACGTTCAACAAATGGAGATCCTTCTCCTAGTCAGACCTAGGGTCAGGATAAAATGAGGGCACAACAATCTCCTCACTGATGTGAAACTCAGAAACCACCTGAGAGGTTCGGATCACCACCTTGTCAGTATGAAACACTAGGAAAGCTGGCTTGCAACTCAGATGAATGAGACTACTGCCAAAAGAAAAGCCTTCTTAAGCATCAACTGATGCAAGGGGATGGAAGCAAGAGGTTCCAAAAGAGACCTCTGTAAAACTCCCAGAACCTAATCATGGAGACATCAGTGGAGAACTCTTTTCAACAGCCATGCCATCAAAATCATCTTTGCCACATCCTAGTGTCACGGGTAACACTGAAGTAGGAGGTCCGGTCTGGGAGGAAGGTGGAGCGGATCCTGAATGGAAAGACTGACCAGGCCTGCAAACCACACCCTTCTGATCCCAAAAGGAGTAACCAGAATGGCGGTCGCACCGTCCATCCTGATCTTCACAAGTACACTCGGTATGAGAGGAGTCAGGGGGAAAAAAATAAGTGAGGTGGAAGTTGCATGGAATCGACATTGCAGCCGTGGTGAAGGCCAGAAGATCTCCCCTCCAAGAGCAGAAGGTTGGAACCTCCCTGTTTCCTCTGGTGGCCTTGACATCTATTGCTGGCACTCCTCACTGTTGTACAATGAGATAGAATACCCCCAGATGGAGTTCCCACTCTCCGAGATTCACATAGTGGAGACTTAGGAAGTCCACCAGCCCTGGAATTTGCATGGTGGAAATGGCCAGAATGTGGACTTCTGCCCAACCTAGAATGTACTTCACCTCGAACCAGGTAATGGCACTGCAAGTGCCCCCTTAATGGTTGATGTAAGCCATGGCCCTGGTGTTGTCCGACTGGACCCTCACAGGCCTTCCCTTCAGGAGATATCATTACACAAGGGCCAGATGGATCACCCTGAGTTCCAGAACAATGATTGAGTGGAGAAACTCCTCTGCAGTCCACCTGCCCTAGATCCTCAGGTGACCCAGAACTGTACCGCAGCCGCTCAGTCTGGCATCCGCCATTACCAGAGTCCATTCTGGTATCACAAAGCGTTTCCCCTGTTCCAGGTTGCTTCGGTGCAGCCACCTCTGAAGGTCCCAGCTGGCCTCCAGAGAGAGGGATATCTGGCGATCCAGGTGCTCCAGATTGCCTGACCAACTCTGGAGGACATGTTATTGAGGTTCCCTCATGTGCACCTGAGAGTGAAGCACAGCCTCTAGTGTTGACTCTAGCCTGCCCACTACAGGGCCTGCAAAAACTCTGCATGACCTGAAGAATGTCCTCTTCTGGCTGAAAAACTTCTGCCGATGGGTGCAAACCTCATCCATCGGAACACAAGCTCCTGGGAAGGGACATGAGAGGACTTCAAAATGTTCATAATCCACCAGTGGTGGATCAGAAATCAAGCTGGACTAAGAGCTCCTCTGAGGGAGACTTAAGCAACAGGTCATCCAGATAGGGTGTCATGGAAATGCTTGGGTGTGAATGAAGGCTGCTAAGGCTCCAATGACTCTGGTGAACTCTCGAAGCACAAAAGTCAGGCCAAATGTCAGAGCTGTGAACTGGTAATGATCTGAGCCATATGCATATTGCTGAAAGTGTTGGCTGTCTGGGTGGATGGGCATCCTAAAGGTCTAGAAAAACCAGATACTCTCTTGGTTACATCGTTACAATGACAGAATGCAAAGATTCCATCTTAAACTTGTAGCTGCTATTTGTTGAGACATTTGAGGTCCAAGATGGGAGGACAACCGCCATCCTCCTTCGTAACTACAAGCAGGTTGGGAAAAAAACCTGAATGGTGCTCTGAGGGAGGTACTGTAATCAGAACCTTTTTTTACAGCAGTGAATCCACTGCCTCCTAAAACAGCTGTGCCTTGTCCGATACAAAGCGATACGGTAGAAGGGATCCTAAATATATGCAGCATCCTTCTGAGATTACCCACTGGTCCAAAACAGAGGACTCCAAGGCATCTCGAAAAAAGCAAAGACTCCCACCTACAAGCACCAGCAAGTCATGTGGAAGATTGCTTGACAGACTTAGCCATTGGAGCGGTTAGCTTGGACTGCCACTGCTGCCTGCGCTTGGTGGATGAGTGCACGTATGAAACCTTTTGCCCTTTGCACCTCCGTTTGGCAGGGGAACAAAAAAGATGCAGTTTCCTTGCCATAAGTGGACATTTGGTGGGCATCTGAGGCACATGGTACCCTTTTCCCCAGTAGCATCACTGATGAGGTTTAATTCTGGTCCAAACAGGGACTTGACTTGAAAGGGTAAGGAAACCAGTGACTTTTTGGAAGACTGAGAAAGCTAAGGCTTCAGCGGACAACCTGACTGCCTCAAAAAGAGCCTCAGATACATAATTGTTACTCTTTTTATGTTTGCCAAAAGAACCAACAGATCCTCTTTGGAAAATTCAGCATGGACAGCCTACATCAGCTGTTCACCCCATACGGCAACAGCCCTGTTAACCCAGACAAATGCAAAAATAGGCCTCAGTGCCTCACCAATGGCCGCAAAGTTGGCCCTGAGGATAGAGTCCAGCTTCTTGTCTGCTGGGTCCTTCAAACCTGCTATATCTGAAGACAGCAGGGCAGTAGAGTTAGCCAATCTGGACACTGGGGGATCCACTATTGGAGGAGAGGCCCACTGTACCAAAGCTTCCTCTGAAAAAGACTACTACTTAGAGAATCTTTTGCTGATAGACAGCCAATTGTCTAGGGTCTTCCACTCATTCAGAAGGATCTGATCAAGAGTGGCATTAAGGGGAAAAAAATTTGAAGGTTTCTTACGCATCTGGAAGACATCTGTAGAGGAAGCCATCTCATCAGAGATGGAGGGCTTCCAAGATTGGAGGACACTGTGAAGGAGAAAGGGTTTTGGGCCACTGAGGGAAGCAGTGTTTTTACCCAAGCTGGGTCTTGGTCAGTGCTGGAGGGCCCCGGTGGAGTAGCAGGGGCCACAGTAAAAGTGAGGCAGAGCTGAAATACACTCTAGGTGTCACAGCTTCGCATGGCTCACCTTCTTCACAGCCTCTTTGTTGTCAGACGCATATGCATTTCCTCATACCCTCGCGTCTGCGCAGTGCCCCCACTTCCTTGCTTCAGCAGCGCCTGCATAAAGACATTTCCTCCGGTTTCTTTGCCTCAGATTGGGCAGGGTTCACCCTATGAGGTCCGACTCCAGATCGAGCCCCTTTCCTGGCAGTTTCCATATTGGCCTTCCTTACTATTAAAACTGGCAACCCAAGTCAACAACGTTAGTTCTAGATTGTCCTACTTCCTGGCCTCGGCTCCCTCCTGACCACAGATTATCGCTTGACTCCTGGCTACTGACCACAGCTTATCTCTTGACTCTTGACCTTGGCTTCCTCCTGACAACTGCTGACCTCTTCTGTTCTTGTTTGGTTCCTGGTCCCGCTATGTTTTGGGACTCGTCTCCGGCCCTGGTTCTCCTTGGTTCACAGTGTACTCCCATCCTGGTTGCACCCAGGCTCAACTGGAGTGGAACAATCTGGTTTTAAAACCAGCACCTTTAACCAGCTGCAGTAAGGGAGTAACTGGCATGCTGTCAACAAACACAAAACTCAATCTCTAGCAACACACCCAAGCTACTGAATCAGTGCTAGGCCTAAGCGGGTTCCTACTCCCCACGTTAGTGACACTAGGGAGCCCTGTTTGACATGAAGAACAATAAGGGGGTAATTGATGCCCCTGAGTCTTTAGTCTTAGATTTACACCCTTGTCCCTTAGAATCAGACATCCTGACCGTAAAAGTGCCTCACACTAGTATAAATAACTAGTGCAATTCTCCAGACTAATAATTCACCCTAGAAATTCACTTACCTGGCAGGTGAAGGGTTAATCTGGAGAAGGAGAGCATGCCTCTGTGTAGGATAAGTGAGAGAGAAGTAAAACAGTGGATGCAAAACTGGCAGCCAATTGGAAGAAAGTCAGAGAAACATGCATCTTGGGAAATGATCTGAATGGAGGAACTGCTTACTTGCATAATTCGTCTTCTTCTTTTCTCCGGTTGTGGTCCCCATGGCCCCTCCTTTGTTCCATAGGGACCTACTTCTTCTTTGAGGAGTGGGGCCCCGAGAGGGTGGACCGTCCTTTTCTGTCCTCCCTTCTTCCCCTTCCCCACCTTATCTTTCCTCTCCTGGACCTTTCCCTCTTCCCTCTCCCCCCCTTGGGTGTTTTTTTTTTTTTTCCTCCATCAAATCATGACCACATGTGATGTACAGTTCGGTGTTTTCTGACTTGATTTAATTCTTGTTGTTTATTTTTTATCTCATCTTATTTTCTATGTCCTTTTCCGCTTGTATCCCCTCACCTTGATTGTGTGTCCTGTAACCCCTACCTTTTTCTTGAAAATCAATAAACACTGAATTAAAAAAAAAAAAAAAAAAAAAAAAAAGTAGTAATACATCATCTGGAAACTAAACGAATACCTTCTGCTTCAGAAAGAGGTTAAACTTGCCATTGGAACTAAACTGCAGGACTTTTTGATCTTAACTCTTTCTCCGAGGTCTCTCCTTTGACTGTTTGGGAGGCACACAAGAGTGTTCTTAGAGGTGAATTTATTAAAATAGCTTCTTATGTTAAATGCCAACGCTCTAAGCAAATCACAACCTTCTTGATGCTATTCAACGCTTGGAAGCTCAACATAAAAACTCACGCACAGCTAATATTTTGCCTGAGTTAATTACCAAACGACAGGCTTTGAAATCTCTGCTCCACCTGCGTACAGAAAAGATGTTCCTAAGGTCCAAACAATCCAACTATGAATTCAGTAACAAACCAGGTTCTCTCCTGGCTAGACAACTAAAGCAACAAACACAGGCTACTTACATACCCAAACTCCGCTCCTCCTCTGGTAGCATACTACACGCAGTCCAAGGTATTTCGATGGCCTTTCATGACTTTTATGAAGGCTTGTACGTAAGATCCAAGATTACCTACGCTCGGCCAAACTACCTACACTTTCACCTCACCTCACCGATCTTGGTGAGTGAAATTTTGAAGGCCATTCGTGAACTGCCTGTGGGTAAATTGCCACGTCCCGACAGATTCTCCCAAGCATATTATAAAACATATACCAATCTTCTCGCACCTGCCCTCGGGCCCTCCAGAATGACAAACAGGGCATCAGTTTGACAGACAGACTCAGTGAGGTGCACATAGAATTTAAGGCAACACACTGCATCCAACAAGTGGAGATCCCTCTCCTTGTCAGATTTAGGGTCAGGACAGAAGGAAGGCACAACCATCTCTTGATTGATGTGGAACTCAGAGACCACCTTAGGAAGAAATTCCTAGGAGAACAGCCTTATCCTTGTGGAACACCAGGAAAGGCGGTTTGCAGGACAAGGCCTGCAACTCTGCGGACAGAGACCACAGCCAAAAGAAAAGCCATCTTTCACGTCAAAAGCGCAGAGGAATGGTAGCAAAGGGCTCAAACGGAGGCCGTTGCAAAACTCCCAAGACAAGATTAAGGTCCCACTGAGGAGTGAAGCCTTGCAAGCAGGAAAGGCATGAGCTACACCATAGAAGGCCTTAACATCTGGCATCATGGAAATGAGTCTCTGAAAAAAGACCGAAAGAGCTAAGGTCTGGACCTTCAATGAACTAAGGCTAAGGCTAAGGCCCTTGTTTACACCATCCTGTAAAAGGGACAGGATGGACAAAAGGTCAAACTCTTGCGAGGACAGATCCTAGTCCATACAAATAGAACGAAATAAGACCTAAGCCTGTTATATGCCTTGGAGGACACAGGTTTCCTGGCCTGGATCATGGGGGCTACCTCAGGACAAAAGCCTTTCCTCCTTAAGATGGAGGCTACAACAGCAATGCCGTTAAAGCCAGACTGTCCACATCCTCTCTCCAGAGGTAACCCTGGGGGAGGTGATCCGGTCAGTGTGGCAGGGGAAATTGATCCAGAGCAGCCAGTGTCAGCAATTCTGGAACTAAGGCCGTCTGGTCCAATAACGTGCTTCCATCCGAATCTTCCTCGGCACCCTGCAGAGGAGAGGAAGTGGAGGAAGGATGTAGGCCAGATAAAACTGACATAGCATCCTCTGCGAATGCCACAGGATCCCTCCAGCAGGATTAAAAGAACAACCTTCTGGCTGTCCCTAGTGGCCATCAGGTCTATTGAAGGAAACTCCACTTCTACACCAGCAGGTTGAAAACCTCTGAATGGAGTTCCCACTCCCCGGCTCCACTGTTCGGTGACTGAGAAAATCTGCCAAGACATTTTCTACACCTGGAATGTGCACGGTGGAGATGGCAGGGGCGCACACCTCTGCCCAGGCCAAAATAGCCTTTACCTCCAACCAAGCAGCTGAGCTTCTAGTGTCTCTGTGCTGGTTGATGTAGGACAACAGCTCTCTTGTTGTCTGACTGGACACGGACTGGGCAACCCCTCAGATGAGAGGTCCAGTGCCTCAGTGCATGGAGACTCCCCCTGAGCTCCAAGATGCTGATGGTCAACCAACAACCCTGAACACCCAGAAGACCCAGAACAGCTCCCCAGCCAAACAGGCTGGAATCTGT
Source organism: Rhinophrynus dorsalis (assembly GCA_037306005.1). NCBI lineage: Eukaryota > Metazoa > Chordata > Amphibia > Anura > Rhinophrynidae > Rhinophrynus > Rhinophrynus dorsalis. Next base: position 304,964,088 of record CM074718.1, read on the forward strand.
TGTGACTATAGTCCAATATGGAATCACAAACTGCCTCTGTTAGGCACTGAGGCCTCAGTACTGCTGTGACACCGTCATGCTGTCTGGCCTGCCATGCTTAAATTAAGGCAGCTGCGCAGCATAATAAGTATGAGTGCAGGCCACAACACTGCCCCAGATCGGAAGATCTCATCTAATAAGTCATACACCGCTTGCTGCCAGAATCCAGACTCACTGCTGCAGTTGTTAGTCTGCAGCTGCTGGCAGCAAGCGCTTTGGCTTCTGTACCTCTTCCTCTTCTTTGCATATGCCATGTGACCATTTGTTCTGTGCAGCATGTGCATTGATGTCATCAAGGGCGCAGGGGCCCGTGATGATGTGGGTTGGGGGACTGTGTGGGACCCAGTCAGCAGTAGAGCCCGCTGCCACCAAGGAGAACACAGCTGGATCAGGACAGGTCACAGGAGGACTACTGGGGACTCAGACTCACCAAGAGGACCAGCACAGCAGTGACACTGACAGCACAGCAGGAGCAGCACACAGAAAACCCACCACCATGCAGCACAGGTAATCCAGTACTACTGGATGGCCTGGGGTTGGAGGAGAGGTACTGGATGGCCAGAAGGGTGGTACTGCACGGCCAGTAGGGGGTTACTGCATGGCCTGGGGGAGGTACTGCATGGCCTGGGGGGAGGTACTGCATGGCCTGGGGGGAGGTACTGCATGGCCTGGGGGGAGGTACTGGATGACTTGGGTGGGTTATTGGATGGCTTGGGTGGGTTACTGGATGGTTTGGGGGTTACTGGATGGCCTGCTGGGTTACTGGGTGGCCTGATGGGGTAATGGGTGGCCTGGTTGGGTAATGGATGGCTTGGGGGTGGTAATGGATGGCCTGGGGGTACTGAATGGCTTGAGGGGTTTTTGGGGAGCTTGGGGGGTTATTGGATGACCTGGGGGTACTGGATGGCTTGGGGGCTGAGGATGTAGTAAGAGATAGGGCTTATGTTGTCATGGAGAGGGGCTGATGTTATGGGAAACGGGACCAATGATGTCATGGAGGAGGGACCAATGATGTAATTAGGCAGGGGGCCTAGACCTCTTTTTGGGTCCTGTCAGTCCACCCCTGAAATGCCCTAGGCTACAAGAGAATCTGAGGTACTTCTGACTGTCCTGAGTCAACAAGCTGCTCTTACCCACAGTGGCTTCACTGATAATGTTCATCAGTTCAGGGCCAAAGATGGATGTACCCTGAAAGGGAAGATAAATCAGGTCAGCAGACCAAATTTTAAGCCACAGTGTACGTGTGGCAGCCAGAGGGAAGGCGGAGGTCTTAGCCACAAGCCTAATGGCATCAACCAGGGCATCAACAACATAGTGCTGAGCCTCAGAAATGTTAGCCAAAATAGTCAAAAGGTTCTCCTTAGGGGCACCTTTGCGGACACCGTCAGTCAGCTGTTCAGTCCAAACATTAATGACTCTATTAACCCATGTGGAAGCCAAGGTAGGTCTCAAGGATGCACATTTGGCAGTAAAGATAGCATTAAGGATAGCCTCCAGTTTCCTATCTGTCAGATCTTTGATTGACGAAGCATTCGCAACAGACAAGGCAGTAGATGTTGAGAGCCTAGAGATAGGGGAATCCACCTGAGGTGTAGCCCACTGAGACAAAGCTGCTTCAGCAAAGGGGCACAGCTTAGAGAATCTCTTAGAAAGAGTGAGACCCTTGTCAAGGGTCTTCCACTCATCAAGGATAATTTGATCCAGAATGGGATTAGGTAGAAAAACAGTACAGGACTTTTTGCTCTGTGAAAAGACATCAGAAATATACTGAGACTCTACAGGGTTAACAGGAATGTTAAGGGTAGATAAAAATGCCTTAATGAGACCCTCAGCAGAGGTTTCAGTGTCAGTCTCAAAGGGGCCGCCATGACACTGGGAAGCCCCTTCTGAACACAAATCATCCTCAGACTCCTCAAGTGATTTCTCTGTCGTCCAATACAGGTTACTGGTAACTCTGGGAGGCGATCCGCCCCTTAGTAGGCAGGAACAAATTCTAAAAGTGTATGCAGGGGGTGGACCCTCCCTCCTTGGCTGCAGCTAGTCAATCAGCTCCAGAAAAATGTGTTCCTCGGTGAAGAAAACACCAGGCTGGGAACTGCTCTGCTATAGTTATAGAATCCTTTTTGTTTTTCTGTTAGATATGGAATACCACCATTAGGTGGATTACCATGACTGACAAATGCCCTTAGATGTGGTTAGCTCAGTGTCCAGGTGCTTTTTGTGGACCTTAAGCCCTGAGGGGGAAAATCTTGAATTCACATGCTTCCCCAGGAGTTTCCCACTGAGGTAATTCTTACCCCATGGTAATCTGAAGACAGAAGATCTGCAGGAAAGGTGAGCTACCCTTTGAGTGCTGCAGGTCCACTTGTCCCACAGTGCCCCTCCGCACAGGGTTGTATTTCTGGAGTTCCTACTGCACACTCCTGTACTCATTGGGTATATCTGTTTGGAGCAGGTTTATGTGGTAACTTAACCCTTTAACTGCTGGTTTGGCACTTTTTTTGGGGGGTTATGGCACTTCTCCTACTGGATTAGTGTTTTCTGGGTATCCTCACATGTTCTGTGGATGTTTCGCACTTTTTTATATTTTACTTTAATATTTGTTCAGATTGAGTACTGTGCCTTTAAGCCATGCTTTACCGCATAGACACCATTGCTCCATTCACTTCTACGGAACCAGACTGTTTGGGACATGACTCTGCAACTGCTCAACATAGCGACTTCAGAGATGGCGCATTTTACTTGTCTACCCTTGCTCTATCATCCAGTTGATGTTTTAAGTGTGTTGGGGGGCTCAGGGGGCTTCGGGCACTGTTTTAGGGTACTTTTTGGGAAAACTACATTTCCCATGAGCACTTGCTTTGTGCCCTTGTTTCTGATTGGCTCCCGCCACGGCAGCCATTTTGTGAGTGTTTCTGGGCGAGTATCCTACGCAGGGCTTGGACTCTCCTTATCGCCTCTGCAGATTAACCTTTCACCTGCCAGATAAGTTTATTTTAGCGATTTCTGGGGTGAAATTTTAATCCTGCACACTATAATTGGGTGATTTATTGTACAGTTGTGAATGTCTATACCACTGGAGCTTGGGGCTAGACCTAAGACTAAGGAGGCTGGGGTCTCTGTATTCCTCATTGCGCACTGCTCTTCCTGTCACTCACGGCTACCTAGAGAATATTCAGGTCACTTATGCCCAGCATGTTCTGATGTCCCTGACACCATTCCAGGGCCCTCCAGCCATGCTATAGAGCCAGCTTGGGTGCAAGAGTTTAAGGCTGCGACTAGGGACCTTAGGTCCACATTACAACTCTTTCCATCCCAATTAGAGGGGGCCTTTCAGGCTTGGCAGGCCCCCTCCTCAGTCAGGTCTTCCCTGCCTAAACCTCAGGGAGTTACTGACTTGTCAGATTCCTCTGAGGAGGAACTACTGTTGGATTCAGATGTTGATGAATGTTCTGTATTAGAATCATCTCAGTTTCTTGGGGATCCCTTTGAAGCTGACCCTGAACCCTCCGCTGAGGGCTTAATCAGGGCTGTCTTAACTACTCTTAACATTCCCCTAGTTCAAGAGGTCCCTTCTGATCCCTCTGATGTATTCCAGGAGACCGCTAAGCCCCTTTCATACTTTCCACCTAACCCCACTCTGGACCGCCTTGTGTCTGAAGAGTGGAAATCTCCTGACAAGAATGCATCTGTCTCCAGGAAATTTGCTAAGCTTTATCCCTTTTCAGAGGCCGCGCTTGCTCAGCGGATTCAGCCACCTAAGGTGGATGCCCTTATTTCCAGGCTATCCAAATCTACTGCGTTACCAGTCTCTGATGCCTCTGCTCTGAAGGACTGGACTGATAAGAAGCTTGAGGTTTCCCTCAAGTCTATTTTTGCCACTGCTGGTTCTGGTATGCGTCCAGCATTTGCTGCCGAGTGGGTGAACTGGGGCCACTGCGGTCTGGACTGAGCAGCTCACCAAGCCTGTCTTGTCAGGATGCTCCTGTTTCAGATAAGTTGCGTTTCCTTGCCAACGTATCTGAGGCTCAACACTATGTTTCTGCTGCTTTTTCGTTCCTCCCAGAATGAGACGTCCGGCGAACCTGAAGGTTCCCCTCAGCTCCGCTTAGCTCCTCCGAGCCCAAACAGCAGTGGAAGCCCAAGGTCTCCTCCAAACCCAAGGTTCGCAAGACTTCATCGGCATGACTTGCCGAACCCGGGTCCGCATTCAGCTGTGGGTGGTCGTCTGCGACACTATCACAGCGTTTGGGAGGAGTCTGTGGCGGACCCATGGGTTTTACAGGTGGTGAAGGGAGGGTACAAGATCCCTTTAATTTCTCTACCTCCTGTTCAGGCTCTTCTGGACAAGGATGTTCTGGAGCCAGTGCCTTTTCAGGACAGGGGTTCGGGGTTCTACTCAAACCTCTTTGTAGTCACAAAAAAGGACGGCGGCGGGGGACATTTTCAGTTCTCAGCCCTTCCATTTGGGCTGACGACGGCTCCTCAAGTTTTCAACCGTGTCCTGGGTGCCTTGATATCTGTCCTCCACCGGAACGGCATCAGGGCAACTCCATACATGGATGACTTGCTTCTGAAAGCCGCCTCTGCGGATCTCCTTCAGCTGGTTCAGGACTGCATTCAGGTTCTCACCTGTCACGGGTGGATCATCAACTTGGACAAGTCAGATCTTGTACCATCCCAACGTCTGGTCTTCCTGGGTCTTTTCTTCGACACTTAGAAGAACATGGTGTTCGTCATGGATGAGGTGGCTCACCAGATCGCTCACAGGGTTTCGGCGATTCTGTCCCAGGATTCCGTTCTAGTCCAGAAGCTGTCATCTCTAGTAGGGAAATTCGTTTCCACCATAGAAGCAGTTCCGTTTGCCATGGCGCACACCAGAGAACTCCAGAGATTCGTGATCCAGATGTCCAAGGGCCCACAGGATCGTCAGAAGTCATTTGTCTCCATTCCTCTTCATGTGGAGCTGAGCTTGTCATGGTGGCTCAACCTCTCCAACCTGCTGAAGGACAAGTCCTTTCTGGTGACCTTCTGGACCAAAGTGATGACGGATGCCAGCCTCTCTGGCTGGGGGGGGTGCGGTCCTGGGGTGCCTGAACGCTCAGGGTCAGTGGTCTCCGTAGGAATCTCTTCTTCCGATCAACATTCTGGAGCTCTGGGCGATATTTCATGCCTTGAGACATTGGTCTTCTCAGCTAGAAGTCTGTCCAGTAAGAGTGGAGTCTGACAATGCCACGGCCATGGCATACATCAACAAACAGAGCGGAACAAGAAGTCTCGCTGCTTGGTTAGAGGTCAAGGCTATTTTGTCCTGGGCAGAAGATCACGTGCCAGCTATATCCACAATGCACATTCCAGGAGTAGACAACGTCATGGCGGACTTCCTCAGTCGACACAGTGGACAGTGGAGAGTGTGAGTTGCATCCGCAGGTGTTTCAACTCATTGTTCAGAGATTGGGGTCCTCCTTACATTGACCTGATGGCGACAACAGGAAGGTTCCATTGTTTTGCTCTCGGTGGCGAGACCCTCTGGCTCTAGAGGTGGATGCAATGTTCATTCCTTGGACCTTCCCTCTGGCTTACATCTTTCCTTCCCTTCCCATGTTGCACAGGATGTTGCGGAAGCTACGACTGGAGCGTTGCCCAGTCATTCTGATTGCCCCATACTAGCCTCACCAGTCTTGGCTTCCGGAGGTTGTGGACCTGTCAGCAGCGGAGCCCTTTCGCTCCCCGACCGTCCGGATCTTCTTCTACAGGGGTACCTGTGGAAGGAGGATGTGCATCGGCTAGCTTTGACGGCTTGGAAATTGAATCCTCAACATTGAAGAAGAAGGGCTTCTGTTCTGGTGTGGTGGCCACTATGCTTAGTGCCCGCAAGCCTGTTTCTTCCAAGATCTACCATCGTGTCTGGTCGACTTTTCTGTCCTGGTGCGCTGACAAAGACCTGTCTCAGGACTTTGATCTACCTACAGTCCTGGCTTTTTAGCAGGATGATGTGAATAAGGGCCTCAGTTTGAGTTCCCTTAAGGTTCAGACTTCTGCTCTCTCGGTTTTCTTTCAGAGACGCATTGCTATCCTTCCTGATGTCAAAGTATTCTTTCAGGGAGTTGCTCATACTTATCCTGTTTTCAAGTCTCCCACTCCTCAGTGGGATCTTAACTTGGTTTTGGGCATCCTTCAGCACCCTCCCTTTGAGTCTTTGACTACTATTTCTCTGCCTCGGTTGACGTGGAAAAGAGGATTTTAGTCTTACCTGTTAAATCCTTTTCTCTTAGTCCATACAGGTTAATGGTAACTCTGGGAGGCGTCAGCCCCTTTAAGTAGGCAGGAACATTCTCCAAATGTATGCAGGGGGTGGAGCCTCCCTTGCCTCACAGGCTGCAGCCCAACTAGCCACTTCCAGAACTGTTTGAGAACTAACTAGACTAGATAGTAGAAGGGAAGAAGACTCCTGTGAGCATGCCCCAAAGGACTCCCACAGGATAGCCAAGCATGGTCCCTTGACAGGGTGGGAGACCAGTAACCTATATTGACTAAGAGAAAAGGATTTAACAGGTAAGACTAAAATCCGCTTTTCTCTGTTGTTCAATACAGGTTACTGGTAACTCTGGGATGTCCAACCATCAAGTTTCCCAGAGGCGGGAAGAAAGCAAGGATCAGGCGCAAGGCCCCCAAAGTCACCAGAATCTCAAAAACCAACCGGTCAGAGAGCTCAACAAACTGAAGTGTAAATGGACACGAAACAGGGGTAAAAACATCCCAGGAACTGTGACACAGCACACTGAACTAGAGCCAAGAGGGCTCAACAGTAAAGGAAGCACCAAAAACCTAAGGAGAAGATCCTAGACGGGCAAGACTGCCTCCAGGACCTCTCTCTCAAAGCTGGCATCAGCCGAAGCCAGAGCATCAACATGGTAGTGCTTCGAAAAGGTGTGCACAGAGGACCAAGTGGCAGCCCTGCACAACTGATCGGCAGAAGCCTGATTCTTAGAGGTTCAAGAGGCCCCAATGGACCTGGCGGAATGAGCTGTGACCCGAAAGGAAAAACATGCTCATTCCACAACTCATAGGATCTACGAATAGTGGACTTGATCCAGGAGACAATAGTTACTTTGGATGCAGGTCTTCCTGCCCTAGGAGCCCTAGAGTGTCATACTTCCTGACAGATTCAGTGCGATGGACATAACTTTAGACAACGCACCACAACCATCAAGTGGAAATCACACACCTTGTCAGGGGAGGGATTAGGGCAGAAAGAGAGCACCACAATCTCCTGATTGATGTGAAACCTGGAGACCACCTGAGGCAAGAACTCCGTAGAGGTGCGAAGCACCGCCTTACCCTTATGAAACACCAGATAAAGTGGTTTACAGGATAGAGCTTGCAGCTCCGCAACCCGGCGAACTGATACAATTGCCAGAAGAAGCCATTTTCCACGTCAAGAGACGTAGAGGAATAGTAGCCAAAGACTCAAAGGGAGGACGTAGGAGAACTCCTAAGACCAATTCAAGGTCCCACCGAGGAGCTGGCTCCGAAAGGCAGGACGCACATGAGCAACGCTCTGGAAGAAAACCTTGGCATGAGGAAGAATAGCAATGCGTTTTTGGATTGCTTCCCACAAACGAATGTATTCGATCTCGATGGTATTGCACATAAGCTCTGTCCCTGAGTAGCTATCTGTGTTGGCGTCTTGACTTGGACACGTGGCTCAACGCGTTTCGGCGCACAAACAGCGCCTTCCTCTGGAGTAAAGTCCATTGAGATCGAATACATTCGTTTGTGGGAAGCAATCGAATCAATCGAAGATCGATCACTTAGAGGCGACTCGAGGAGAAGCCAGCACTACAAGGGTTAATACTCTCAGAGAAGGATCGAAAAGGAACGACCACAGAGAGGTAAACCGAGAAGAGGCCAGTACCATAAGGGTCTACACTCGTGAGGAGGTTGGAAAGGGAGCGGAGACGACAGAAACATATATCCCAGATGAGCGCAGACATATGGGATTTCTAGTAAGCTGACATCTTTTTCAGCTTTTCATTTGTTCGATATCTAGTAAGCGCATAAGATATTCTTACTAAGCTGGACGTTCTGCTCACTTGCTATACATTTGTCATTATTGTCCATGCTCCCACCTCATAGACCACTCTCGGCTAGACTGTGTGCTATCCTTAAGATCCATGGTTGCCCCTACAAGAGCACGTTAGACTCCCACCTTTTTAAAGACTATATATTTTTTCTTTTCTCATTTTTTTATATTGTTTTTTCTGTTTTGTCTCTATTACTACCCTATAGTAAGAAGAATATTACTTGTTTTGTTATTAAATACATTGTATATTATTTTAATACATTGTATCTGTCTATGTTTTCCAAGTCTTTATCTCTGATACTAAAATACTACACTTAGAGATTTTTTTTGTGCTGTCCTCCCCTTTCCTTTTTGTCTAAAAATAACCAACTGTACAATGAATCACCCAATTGTAGTGTGTAAGATTAATATTTCACCCCAGAAACGCTAAATATAGACTTTTCTGGCAGGCGAAGGGTTAATCTGCAGAGGAGAAAAGGAGTGTCCAAGCCCTGTGTAGGATACTCATTGAGAAAAGTTCCCAAAATGGCTGCCGCAACGGGAGCCAATCAGAAATTAGGAGCAAATCAAGCGCTCATGGGAAATGTAGTTTTTCCCAAAAAGTACCCCAAAACAGTGCCCGAAGCCCCCCAACAACTTGAACTATAAACCGGATGATAGAGCAAGGGTAGACAATTAAAATGAGCCCTCTCTGAAGTTGCTGTGTGAAGCGGTTGCAGAGATACGCCCCAAACAGTGTTGTCCCATAGAAAGTAAATGGAGCAATGGCGTCTATGCAGTAGAGCGCACCTTAAAGGCGCAGTACACAATTTTAATAAAAGTTAAACTACAAGTTAAAAATATTTAAAACATACAGGGAACATGTGTGCATACTGAGAAAACACTAACCCAGTAAGGAAAGTGTCAGAAAACCCCACTAAACGTGTCAAACAGCAGACAAAGGGTTAAGTTACCACATAAACCTGCTCCAAATACCCAACAGACATACAGATATATACCCAATGAGTGCAGGAGTGCGCAATGAGAACTCCCAAATACAAGCCCAGCAAAGGGGCACTGTGGGACAAGTGGACCTGCAGCACTCAAAGGGTGGCTCACCTTTCCTGCAGATCTTCTGTCTTCAGATTACCATGTATCAAAAGATTACCTCAGAGAGTAATCCACGGGGAAGCACTTGTATCCAAGATTTTTCCCCTCAGGTCTTAAGGTCCACCAAAAAGCACCTAGATACTGAGCTAGCCACATTGGAGGGCATTTGTCAGTCATGGTAATCCGCCTAATGGTGGTATTCCATATCTGACAGAAAAATAAAAACGAAACAAACTAACAACGAATGTTCTCCACCAGGTGTTGTCGCACCAAATGAACAAACAATTCTGGAAGTGGCTAGCTGGGCTGCAGCCTGAGAGGGAAGGGAGGCTCCACCCCCCCTGCATATATTTGGAGAATGTTCCTGCCTACTTAAAGGGGCTGACGCCTCCCAGAGTTATAAGTAACCTGTATTGGATGACAGAGAAAATGGCTTTTCTCCTGGCGATTGTATCTGTTCGCCACTTTGCGGAGTTACATGCTCTATCCTTTAAACTACCTTATTTGGTGTTTCACAAGGACAAGGTGGTGCTTCGCACTTCTAAGGAGTTTCTACCGAAGGTGGTCTCTGAATTTCACATCAAGAGATTGTGGTGCCCTCTTTCTGCCCTAATCCCACCTCTGACAAGGAGAGGGATCACCACTTGTTAGACGTGGTGCTCTGTCTCAAGTTTTATGTGCATTGCACTGAGTCTATCAGGAAATCTGATGCTCATTCCTGAGGGTCCTAGGGCAGGAAGACCTGCATCCAAGGTGACTATCGCCTCTTGGATCAAGTCTACTATTCGGAAGGCTTATGAGTTGAGGAAGAAGCCTGTCCCTTTCAGGGTCATTGCTCACTCTACTCGTTCTATTGGGGCCTCTTGAGCTTACAAGAATCAGGCCTCCGCTGATCAGTTATGTTGGTCGTCTGTGCATACCTTTTCGATGTGTTGGCATCGGCTGATGCCAGCTTTGGAAGGGAAATCCTAGAGGCAGCATTGCCTGTCTAGGGTTTTCCTTGGTTCTTAGTGCTTCCTTCTTTGTTGAACCCTGTTGGTTCTAGTTCAGTGTGCTGTGTAATGTTCCTGGGGTGCCGTTACCCCTGTTGGTGTCCATTGACACTTCGGCAGTTGTTGGGCTCTCATCCGATGGTTCATATATGTTCTGGTGACATTGGGGGCCTTGTGCCTGGTCCTTGCCTTCTTCCCACCTCTGGGAAACTTAATGGTTGGACATCCCAGAGTTACCAGTAACCTGTATTGAACGACAGAGAAAAGAGGATTTTAGTCTTACCTGTTAAATCCTTTTCTCTTAGTCCATACAGGTTACTGGTCTGCCACCCTGCTTGGCTCTCCTGTGGCAGACCGTGGGGGTCCTTCAGGGTTATGCTCACAGAAGTCTTCTTCCCTTCTACTATCTAGTCATCTTAGTGTCTCAAATCTTTCTGGAGCTGATTGGCTAGCTGCAGCCAAAGAGGGAAGGGAGGCTCCACCCCCTGCATACACTTTGAGAATTGTTCCTGCCTACTAAGGGGAGGATCGCCTCCCAGAGTTACCATTTACCTGTATGGACTAAGAGAAAAGGATTTAACAGGTAAGACTAAAATACTCTTTTTTTCCTTAGAGCAGAGCTTTACAAACTTTTCATGTTGGTGACACACTTTTTAGACATGCATCATTTTGTGACACATTAATTCAGGTTTACTAGCAAACCAGAGGTTAAACTAACCCCCTTATAAGAGATACGGATACATACATAAATTGTAATAGCGAAATGTATGGGGACACAACATATTTCATGAAAACCTTTCACTTCACTTATATTTTTAAAAATATATGATTTGTAAGATAACATACATTTCCAAGATTGCTGTCATTTATGAGTAACAATATGTAAATATGTGTAAGAATTTAAAAAAAATTGAATAACACTGATAACTACTTTTTAATCCAAAGGAAAAATGAAATACAAGGACCCCAGGAATGGGTTACATATTACCACACAGCACAAAATGCTCCAAAGACTTCAGGAAACAGAATAATGAAATACCCAACAAGAGTGCAGGAGTTATGAGTAACTCCAGAAAAGCCCCTGTGAAGAGGGGATCAGTGGGATATGTGGACCATGGCACTCAAAGGGTTGCTCACCTTTTTGCAGATCATCTTTTCTTCAGATTACCATTATAATGGAAGACGCCCCAGAGACTCCCTTCTGGAGAGAGAGACATGGGTTGCATGGTTCTCTCTTAGGCTGCAAGGGTCATCTGTTAACTGAGCAATCCTCCATAGGAAGTCAGTCATGGTAACCCATCTAAGAGAAAATAATAAAATAACCAAAAAACTAAGCAGAACTATTCTCAGTCTCTTAATAGATGAAGGGTCAAATCTTATCTGGAAGGGAGTGGCTAGGTAGCCTTCTATGGAGGAGAGGGAGGCTCCACTCCTGCACTTCTTTGAAGAATTGTTCCAGCCTACCGTGAGGAGCTGTCGCCTCCCCATGGTACCTGCAAGTTATATTGGACAATAGAGAAGTGAGACTATCAGATGCTGCTATTCACGTCAAGGTGGCCTTGTCCACCGTGGAGTCAATTTGTGTAGATCATACCCTGAAGAAGTGGAGTTGCAACTCCATGACATGCGTTGGGGTTACCCTCTTGTTGCACTTCTCGATTAGGTCCCTCCTATGCTCCCTGTGACACTCCCGCCCCCATCCTACTACCGGTCACGCTCCTTCACCGACTACAGTGTTGGCCTATAGCCACGAGGCACAACAGAGCTATTCCAGTGCCATACTCCAGTACCCAGGTCTATTTAGTCTGAGGACTCATTGCTACTGTCTTTTGTTATGGACTTTTATTCCACCAAAGCATATACATCATTCCATAGACCCTGGAGCATTTTATTCTGATTAACATCAATGTATCAATGACACCAGTGCATCAGCATGGATAAAAGAGCATCCATCAAGACATCGTAGAGAAAAGACTGTAGGGACACAGTTCATTGGCTACACGAAGAAGGGACCATTTATGTGAATAAAGCCCAAGATGGGCAAAATGTGAGTGCAACTACTGTTTCTTTTATCTTCATTAAATTTTAATAAAATACTACTCTTAGACATTATTTTATTGCTGTTTGTGATTCTGACCAGCATTACACTTCCTACATTTTTCTATAAAATTCTGGGAAATGTAGTCTTCGCTTTTGCTGTTCCCCATCAATGCTTACCCTCTGGCCATAGGATCCCCTCGGGCTCCCAAGACACTCAGTATGGGCATGAGAAGACAAGAAGAAAGAGCCCACTGTATGTCCCAGCTGCAAAGATATGTCCCAATTAAGTTTGCCCACAGAAGTCAATGAAGCATAGCTAGCGGCCACTCGGACACCCGTTCTTAAAGGGGCTGCGGTAGAAATTCAGGTAACATATGGCAATGCATGCAAAGACCCAAAACACCCAGGGGCCATGAAAGTGTAATCTAAAAAGGGTTACAAGACAGAGCAAAATGCTAACAGCAGCTCACAGTGCCCAAAGCCAGAGAAAACAGGGAAAAGGGTTAATCCATTAAAAACTGCAGCCCTCCTTACTCCAGAGCACAAGTAAATAACAAAGGCTTAGAGAAAACCTCTGTATGGAAAGTCAGCAGAGAGGGACAAATGGACCAAAACACTCAAAGTGTTACTCATCAGTCTTCAGGGTACCATTGTGAAAGTAAGCAGAGCCTCAGGAAACTCTGGTGGGATGGAAATCTTTGCCTACAAAATTCCCTCCAAGGGTCTACACAGCACCTGTACACTGGTCAATCCACTCCAGGGGAAGCCCAGTAATGGTAACCTGCCTAATTGGGGCATTTTGGCAGCCCCATATCTAACAGAAAATAATAAAAAAGCTAACAATCTAAGAGTGTGTCTCTGCCCCATCCATTCACCACTGAGGACACATCCATACTGGGGACTGTAAGGTGAGGGGTTAAGCTGGAGCAGTGGCTGGGAGTCTCCACCTACAAGACTGTCTTTTCAGATGTGTCCTGCCCTCCAAAAGGAGGGACTCAATTCCATGGTACCTGTGTTCCATATTAGACATAAGAGAAATTCTGATATTCTCTCTGTTTGCCCATAGCCTGTCACTGTTGCTACTTTTGTATATACAGGACACATAGTGGTGTTTAAGGTGTCAGCCATGAAAATGAAAAAAAATTATTAAGTCCCTTCAACAGAAGACAGAACTCAGGAGCTTCAGAATGTAACAGCATCTGCCATCTTCTATGGGAACTAGGAAGAGGTTGAAAGAGTTCCATGAACCTTTCCAGGGAAGGCAGATTGCACAAATAAATGACTCAGCACAGGATTGTGAGGAACTTTGGACATGAAGAAATGAACGGGTGAAAGACTTCAAGTCCTTCCTGAAAAACCCCGCAAAACCCATTGATCCACCGCAGAAAGAGCCCAAATGTTGTGAAAAAGGTGTGAGTTATGCAGAGGCAGACATGACACCTGTGAGCTTCTGGGAAGTCTTCTTACCTGTCCAGGCCTGTTTCAGTTTTGGGGTAAGGCATGGCTGGGCTGCAGAAGGAATAGAATCCCATGATGGAAGACTCAAACAGCTATTTTTTATTCTTGGGAGGGAAGTCCTGTGTTCCACATGGACTAAGACAAAATAATTTATCAGCAACAGAGTGCTCTCTCTGCCCTGGTCTAAAGACCCAGGCTCACGTCCATTATGACTATGACCCAAATTGAGAGAACTAGTGGCAGTAGACAGGACAGATGAGACCACTGAAGCCACCAATTAAGGTCATCCTTGACATAACATGGCAAAGGTGGATCTGTTGCCTGGACTAATCCCTTAGAAAGCCTCAAAATTCACCTTCAAAAAGAAATCCAGGCATTTATACACCTTGTCCTTTAGAGCCACATCATCAAACGGGGCAAAGCTGTATTCTTAATAAGATAGGAAACAGGAAAATGTACAACTGGGGGAGTGGCCCACTGTGAAAAAGCCTTACAAGAGAAAAGGTATAAGAGATTTAAGTTGAATAAGGAATAACCTCATCAGGTGTTTTCCATTCCTCCAGAAGTAACTGGTTTATGGAATGTAAAATAGTCCATATATAACCCTATGTGGAAGAACTGGGGTTGTCCCCAGCAGAGAATGACAAATCTAGGGACTCGGTACCCTTCCCTCCTGGAGGAGGGTACTTTATCCCATGGTTCCTTGTTCAACATAAGGAAAAAAAGCCTTCTGAAACACTCTCAAAACCAAAGTAAAGTCCCATGAAAGAGTGAGATCCCAAAGGACTTAGTAGGCATAAGCCACGCCCTGCACAAAAGGATGCATATCTGGTAATAAGGGAATACGAATCTGAAAAGACAGAGAAATTGGGATCCTAATAGAGCTAAGATTCAGCCCTTTCTGAAGACCATCCTGAAAAAAAGATAAGAAGATCAGAAGAAGAAATGGATAGAGCCACGATCCCTGGTCTTCATACCACCTGGAGAACAAGGGCCATACTCTAAGCTACTCCTTGTATCATACCGGCTTGTGAGCAGTCATCGTGATGGCAAAAACAAAATCAGAGAAAGCTCTCTCCCTCATGGAAGCCTGCTTCAAAAGTCAAGCTGTCAAAACAAACATCTCCATTTCTGGGAGACACAGAGGACTCTGACTAAAGAGGGCTGTAAGGAGAGGAAGCCAAAAAAGCCCACCCACAGAAAGAGTAAGAAGTACTGAAAACTAGATCTGGAAGACCTAGAATGGGGTGATCAGAATCACATGAACCCACTCTATACTGCCTTTCCTCAATACCATGGTAATCAGAGGGAATGCAGGAAATGTCCAAGGAATAACTATCATGACCACAAACAAAACGAGGAGGGTCCCAAGACCCAGATCAAAACAGGAAAACCCTACAATTCAACGGAGAGGTCAAACCATGGAAGGAAGACCCCACATAATGACCATGGGATTGAACACCTATCACGGTGCCCGTGATTTGTGCTGCACTGTGTCTGTCACTTGCTGAGTATTCGTTATTTGCTGTCTGTCATTAGCCCTCCTCACACAGCCTTTTTAAACCCAGGTTGAGCACTTCCAGGTTGCCCTTTTGTTGTGTTTCTGACTCCACTCTGCCTGACTTGCTTGTCAGATCTCTGGGCCTGTCTCCAGTGTTCCTGTATGCTATGTTCCGGTGTTCCAGTACGTTAACGTTCCAGTGTTCCTGTACGTTAATGTTCCGGTGCTCCAGTGTTCCTGTATTCCGGGGTTCCTGTGCTCCAGCACCGTGCGGGTTAACTTGTACGAGTTCCTGAGTCTCGCGCTCCAGCTGTCGCTACGGCGACATTGTTCTCCTCGCTATTGTATATACATTGTTGGTTCCAGCGCGCGGACGCTGGTTTACTCCACTAAACCTGGTTGCGATACACATTGTAGGATCCGGCGTGCGGACGCTGGTTTACTCCACTAACTGGTTGCGAGATACATTGTTGGTTCCAGTGTGCGGATGCTGGTTTGCTCCTGAACATCCAGTACTGTGGTCAGTTGCTGTCCACTTCCTTGCAGTTGTCTGATTATCCCTGGCTATAGACTTCTGCTGATTAACATCTCTATACTTATGCTCTCTGCTGTCTTAGTCACCTGACAGCTGGTCTACTTGCTCAGGCTGCCCTGCCTGGTATTGGTGAGGCCGGTAGAACCTTGACGATACCATCCTGTAGGTTGCCTCACCCGGTATTGGTAGGGCTGGTAGAGCCTACTACAGTACTCCTTTGGGCTGCCCTGCCCGGTATTAGTAAGGCCGGTAGAACCTTGTAATTCACCATCTTTAAGGTTGCCTTACCCGGTATTGGCAGAGCCGGTAGAGCCTACATTCAGCATTCCATTGGGCTGCCTTGCCTGGTATTGGTAAGGCTGGTAGAACTGGTATACGTCATCTCACGGTTGCCTTACCCGGTATAGGCAAGGCCGGTAGAGCCTGTCATTATAACTGTCACTTGGGTTGCCTTGCCCGGTATTTAGGCAAGGCCGGTAGAACCTATTGTATGTTCTATTACTGTTGTAACTGCCTTTAACTTTTAATAAAGTTAAGTTATTTTACCAAACCTTAAGTCTGAGAGTCTTCAAAAACCATGACAACACCATCTGGTAGAGTTCCCAATTGCTGGGAACTCATCTCTGATAGCTGAATAACTTTTTCATGTCACCATCTACTCATGGAACAAGAACAACAGAGGGTGGTCTCCTGTAATAATTTGTGTTCAATTCATATTTTAAAATGCTCATTCGCACTTCCAAATGATCCCTTTTTAAGGTGTACCGTCCCCATGAATCAAAAATACTGTGTCCCTCTTTCCCCACTAAGGAGTTTGTCTGGTGTGTGTATCCACTCACTCCACAGCAATAAAACTCATATTAACGTTTAAACTTCAGTGTATGTGTTTATAAGGTAGTTGTGTAAATAAAATAATTTGCTCTTAATCAGGTATTCAGCCACACAAAGAGGCATCAATAGGTCATGAAATAACTGAACCCGCCCCCAGCAACACAGCATAAAAGTGAGGAGGAGAGAGGCAGAGAACAACGACAAAGGCAATTTTAACTTACATTTCCTTTTCCTTGTGGCTCCACTGGAACATGTAATCTCTGTAGCAGCGATCAACTGTGCTGATCCACTAAGGAACAGATAAATCTGACTGATCCGCTCCTGGACTGGAGGGAACAGGGCATTGTGAAAGTATGCCTTATTAAACCTTCTTCCTCTCCAGGCTGAGTAACTTTTTAAGAGAGAGAGAGAGAGAGAGAGAGAGAGAGAGAGAGAGAGAGAGGAGAGAGAGAGAGAGAGAGAGGGAGAGGGAGAGGGAGAGGGAGAGGGAGAGGGAGAGGGAGAGGGAGAGGGAGAGGGAGAGGGAGAGGGAGAGGGAGAGGGAGAGGGAGAGAGAGAGAGAGAGAGAGAGAGAGAGAGAGAGAGAGAGAGAGAGAGAGAGAGAGAGAGCTCAGATAAACGTAAGCAGCAATAAAAGGAAAAAGGCTGAGTCCAAGCCATCTTCTAGGACACCCAGGTCCTGTACAGTCTGCACTCTGGTTCAAACTGACAATGAAGGCTAGAGATAGGAGCCCCTCCTAATGAATGGGTGATTACACTGCCTCATATAGGCTGAGGAAGAAAGCTACAATAATATTTGCCCTGAGGTCACTTTTAAAACATTATACAGTGGAGTAGGGAGGAAGTCTCTGCCTCCAGAGAGTCTTTTAAGGCAAGTTTCTGCCCTCCTGCAGTCAGATATTTTATCCCTCGATTCCTGTGTTCCACACTGAACGAAAGAGAAAAGGGTTGGCACCAGACTTCTATGATCTGATCTTCCTTTTGTAGCCTATGTAGGTATGACATTAATTTATAAAGTGGAATTGTTTATCTTGGGGAAAATGCTTTGTTTCTTCAACTAATTATTCCCAACAAGACATTGAATTATTTCGCAAAAAGAAATGAACCTTAAAGTGGCATTGAAGTTTACTTGTTGAGGCAAAGTGAAAAGTCCATTGTTTGAGCTATAGAGTCATCTGTCTTGCTGTAGCAAGTGCAATGATTCTAACAGCTATTCTGACATGTCCCTTGTATACATCATTTATAAACATGCAATTCATCCGTTGAAATCTTTTTAATCATGTCTTATTCTAGTTGGCCTAACCAAAGCTGGATGGATCTTGCTACGCATGTTGTGGCCACTCCAGCTCCAAATGAAATAGCTCCAATTTCACAACACTGGTGATGATGGGAGATCCTTTTAAAGCAATTTTATGTCTTACCTATGGTATCAGGGTTCAATGCTTTTTAATTTATTATTTTGAAGTGGTTATTGAAAGGAGAGTCTCTAACTTTGCTGATAACACTGAAATGGGTAAGGAAATACGTACAAAGCAGAATATTTTTTACTCTGCAGAAACATTTGGGTAAACTGAGCGAACGGGTGAATAAGTGGTAGATGAGGTTTAATACAGATAAATGTAAAGCTATCATATGGCTGCAGAAACAAACATGAAACACATACACTAAATGGCACACTACTTGGGGAATCCTCACTGGAGAAAGTGGGAAACTATCTGGGGAATCCTCACTGGAGAAAGATTTAAGAGTACTGATAACCAGTAGACTTCCTTGCAGTGTGAAGGGTCAACTCAGCTGCTACAAAAGCCAATAGGGCATGTATAAAATAGGATTTTAGTCTCTGGCTGACAACCTATTCTTTGTATAACCCGGCTTGTCTGAACGTCCATTCTGGTGCTGACCTCTGGTTCTGTCTGACTATTCTCCTGCCTACTCAGTGTTTAGCGGTCACCCAATTTGGTGCAGACCTGTGGCTCTGGCTGACTACCTATTCTGTGTAAGACTCAGCTTGTCTGATCATCTAACCAGTGCTGACCTGTGGCTCTGTCTAACTATTCTCCTACTGACTCCCTGCACATAATAGACACCAAATCTGGTGCAGACCTGTGGCTCTGGTTAAGACCAATGTCTCGACTTCTTAGCTCTTGGAACTGAACATAGGCGTGCGTCAGTAGCATCTCCCTTTCATGGCCACCTTTGGGAGTTCCTCTGCTTTCCCCTAACTGCAGACTTGAGTCAGGTTGTCCCTAGCGGCGTCCCGGCATACCTTCCGTATACAGAGACTACAGGGGCGTGTGCCGGTCTCTTGTAGAGGTTCCCTCGTTCAGGCAGACTCCTATTTCTGTTAGAGTTGCTGACCTCCAGTGGGACCTCTACTGTTCTTCGTGTGTATTACCTGTGACTAATCCTAATTATTATATATCCTGTTTGTATTTATTTAATAAATATTATTTTACTATACCGGTCTGACTCCTGAAGTATTCTTGGGAAACCGTGACAGTACGCAAGGGCCATGAATTCAGACGGTACTAGTAAGACAGCTTTTCAAAGCATCCTGGACAGGATGGAAGCACAGGATCAATGTATCGATCAGTTGGCCATGCAAACCTTGTTGCAGCGCACTACATACCTCGAACGCACTAACCCACAAGTGGTGGCCAACCCCGCTCCCTCCCTGGTACCAGTGGTTCAAGTCCCTTCTGATGCAGGCGAGATCAAGAGGTTGTCAGGGTCCGCTCAGCTCCCACAACGGTATGATGGGGATCTAGAAGCTTGCTATGGTTTCCTCCATCAACTCGGCATTTATCTTGAGATGGTTCCGAATGCCTTCCCTTCTGAGCGCAGTAAGGTTGGCTTTTTGATCTCTCTCCTCACTGGTAGGGTGCTGGCATGGGCCAACCCATTATGGGAGTCCGACAAACATAACTTCACGGAATTTGTGAAATCTTTTAAGAGAGTTTTTGATAGGCCAGGCCGCGTGGTCTCTGCTTCAAAGAACCTTATGACCATTCGCCAGGGCGCTCGTACTGTGGCGGATTACTCTATCGAATTGCGCATCCTGGCTGCGGAAGTAGGCTGGAATAATGAGGCCTTGGTGGCTGCCTTTGTTCAAGGGGTATGTGATACTTTAAAAGACGAGATCGTGGCACACAATCTACCTAAGGATTTGGAGGATCGGATTTCATTCTGCATCCTGATTGACACCAGGATCAGGGAGAGACCCTGAGGAGGCCTCCTAGCAGTTTTCATCCCCACTTTTGCCTCCCAGACCTGTCTCGGAGGGTAGTGAACCTATGCAGCTGGGTGCTACCCGGCTTTTGATGGAGGAGAGGGCCTTCAGGAGGAGGGAAGGGCTTTGTCTTTACTGTGGTAAGCAAGGACATCTGTTGTGGTCCTGCACAATCCGTCTGGGAAATTCCCGCACCTAAAATTCAGCCAGGGACAAATCTTAGGTTGCATTTCACAGTCCCCAGACAAAGTGCCTGATAAGCCTATGTTGAGGGTATGCCTTCTTTGAGCAGACAAGTCTGTATCTGTTCCAGCGTTACTGGATACAGGGGCTGCTGGCTGCTTTATTGATGCAGAATTTGCAGTCAGTAACTCTATTCCACTGCCACCGCGCTCTTCTCCACTGGCCGTAGAAGCCATTGATGGTAGACCATTGATGCCCTTGCATATAACGCATGAGACTGAATTGTTAACCCGGAGGGTGGGAGCCCTACACATCGTTCTGGTGTTTCCTTGGTTGCAGACACATAACCCCAGGATGGATTGGCATACATGTGACACCTCACAGGCCTACGACTGCTCTTTGGCTCTTATGCCTGGCACAACACCTCCTAGGGGGCGCGTCTATCCTTTGTCCGTGGAGGAGAATAAGGTCATGGAGGAATGTGTTTCGGATGCGCTGGCCAGAGGCATCATTCGTAAATCCACATCTCCTGCTGGTGCTGGATTTTTTTTGTTAAGAAAAAGAGCTGCGTCCGTGCATTGACTTTCGTGGTCTAAACAAACTGATGGTCAAAAATGCGTATCTGATACCTTTGATTACCGAACTCCTTGACCGACTGAAAGGGTTTAAAGTTTTTACGAAACTTTACCAAACAACCTTGTGTGGATAAAAGAGGGAGATGAGTGGAAGACAGCCTTTAATACTCGGAGCAGGCATTATGAGAATTTGGTTACGCCCTTCGGTCTATGCAATGCCCTGGCTGTCTTCCAGGAGTTCATCAATGATGTTTTAAGAGAACTCCTACAAAGTTGTGTGGTCGTGTATTTGGATGACATCCTCATTCATTCTCCAACAATGGAGACCCATCGGTCTGATGTATCCAGGGTTTTGAGTCTTTTACGTGAGAATAACTTGTATTGCAAGTTGGAGAAATGTGAATTTCACAAACCTCAAGTAACATTTTTGGGGTATGTCATTTCTGCATCCGGGTTTGCCATGGACCCTCAGAAACTGTCCACGGTTGTGGATTGGCCTCGTCCTATGGGACTTAAAGCGATCCAAAGATTTTGAGGATTTGCCAATCACTACATAAAATTCATGAAAAATGTCTCTACTATTGTCAAACCTCATAGCGACATAACATGTAAAGCGGCTAAAGCCTCTGAATGGTCTCAAACGGCTATTCTGGCTTTTGAAAATCTGAAGGCTGCTTCTGCTGCAGCTCTGATATTGGTACATCCCAATCCTTCCCTGCCCTTTACCTTGGAGGTTGATGCATCAGAAATTGGAGTGGGCGCCCTGCTGTCACAACACTCAGCTCCTGGGGATGCCTTGCGCCCTTGTGGGTATTTCTCTAGAAAACTGTCCAAAGTGAAGATGGTATATCAAACAGGAGACAGATAATTATTGGCCATTATCCTGGTGCTTAAGGAGTGGAGACACCTCCTTGAGGGTACTAAAACTCCTATCCTGATTCTGACCGACCATGAGAACCTCATGTACCTTTCAGAGGCTATGCGCTTGTCTTCCAAGCAAGCCAGATGGGAACTGTTCCTTTCTCAGTTTAACTTTGTGGTCTCTTATCTCCTTGGCTCAAAAAATGTTAAGGCAGACGCGTTGTCTCGCCAGTTTTGCAGCCCTTCCAGGGAAGAGGCTCCACCTTCACCGATTATTCCTGCTGATTGCATTCTTGCGACTATACGTACCTGTATTACTTCTCCTCTGGGAGAGGAGATTTTGGCAGCCAAAGCAGATACTCCAGTAGAGAAGCCAGACGGATGGTGCTTTGTTCCAGGCGCAGTTACGCATTAAGCTGCTGGAGACTTATCAATCCTCGAAAAACTGCTGGGCACATTGGTCACGACCAATTGATTTGGTCCTTGTCACGGGTATTCCGGTGGCCTAGTCCCCGGTCCGAATGTGCTGCCTTCACTGCTGCTTGCACTACATGTGCTCAAAATAAGACACCCGACACCTGCTGGCTGGGATGCTCCAACCAGTGGCCAACGGGAAGAGTCCCTGGTCACACATATCTATTGATTTTATGGTCGACCTTCCCAACTCTGCGGGCTATATGGTCATACTTATGATTGTGGATAAATTCTCTAAAATGGCTCACTTCGTGCCACTCAAGGGCTTACCTACTGAGCAGGAATTGGCAGTGGTATTCTCTAAGGAGGTCTTCAGACTTCATGGCTTACCCATGGTGATTGTGTCCGATAGAGGAAGCCAGTTTGTGTCCCGCTTCTGGAGGTGTTTCTGTGCCCAGATGGGCATTCAGCTGGCATTCTCTTCTGCATACCACCCACAGTCTAATGGTGCGGCTGAAACGTCTAACCAAGCCTTAGAACAATTTCTCTGTTGTTATATCTCTGACCACCACGACAATTGGGCTACCCTGTTACCTTGGGTGAAGTTTGCCCGGAATTGTGCTGTTAACTCTTCTACACAGAGTTCTTGGTCAACTATGGGTTTCAACCTTAGTTTCTTACAGAGACCTTACAAGCACAAGCGATTCCAGGTCTCAACGAGCATTTGAGGGCTCTCTGTTCCTCTTGGGTTCGGGTACAGCATACCCTATGTGGTTCCATGCAGCATCAGAAAAGGCAGGCTGACTGTAGACAACTGCCAGCACCTCCTGCAACTTGCGCTTCCAGGTACCTTGTAACAAATTGGCACCTCAATTCATTGGTCCCTTCCGTGTGTTGCGTAAGATTAACCCTGTGGCTTATGCCTTGGAACGTCCTGCCAATATGCGCATACATAATGTCTTCCATGTTTCCTTATTGAAGCCCCTGGTCTGCAACCAGTATACCGCGGTTTCTGCCCATCCGGCCCCCGTGAGAGTTGCAGATCACGAGGAATATGAAGTACAAAATATTCTGGATTCCCATATGGTTCAAGGGAGCCTACAGTACTTTATTCACTGGAAGGGCTATGGTCCAGAGGAGCACTCCTGGATCCCAGCGGATGATGTTCACGCTCCTGCCTTGGTACATAGATTTTATGCGCAATTCCCTGACAGATCCCGCCCAGTCCCTCGGAGGAGGGGCCTTTGAGGGGGTACTGTTGCAGTACCTAGTTCCAGCGACGCTATCTGTGGTGACGCAAGAGGCGTTGAAATGTCTCTGTGGCTTCCATCCAAGCGTCACTGACGGTTCCTGGGACGGCCGTGCTTTGAGGAGTTATGGGGTGTCCGTGTCCTCTTGCTATCGGGTTTTGTCGCTCTGACTGATGTGGAGGTAGGTTGCGTTGTTGTTCTACACAGTTGGGTTCCCTTGGGCTCTGTGTATGACCTGGCATGTCTAACCATCCATCCTGGTGCTAACTTGTGGCTCTGTCTAACTAGTCTCCTGCCTACTCCCTGTGTATAGCGGACACCCAATCTGGTGCAGACCTGTGGCTCTGGCTGACTACCTAGTCAGTGTATGACCCGGCTTGTCTGACCATCCATCCTGGTGCTGACCTGTGGCTCTGTCTGGCTATTCTCCTGCCTACTCCCTGTGTAGAGTGCACACCCAGTCTGTTGCAGACCTGTGGCTCTGGCTGACTATTTATTCTGTGTATGACCTGGCTTGTCTGACCATCCAACCTGGTGCTGACCTGTGGCTCTAACTATTCTCCTACCTACTCCCTGCACATAGTAGACACCCAATCTGGTGCGGACCTGTGGCTCTGGTTAAGACTGATGTCTCTACTTCTTACCCCTTGGAACTGAAGGCAGGCGTGCGTCAGTAGCATCTCCCTATCATGGCCACATTTGGGAGCTCCTCTGCTTTCCCCTGACTGCAAGCTTGAGTTAGGGTGTCCCTAGCAGTGTCCCGGCATACCTTCCGTATACAGAGACTACAGAGGTGCGTGCTGGTCTCTTGTAGAGGTTCTCTCGTTCAGGCAGACTCCTATTCCTGATAAAGTTGTTGACCTCTAGTGGGACCTCTACTGTTCTTCGTGTCTATTACCTGTGACTAGTCCAAATTATTGTTATATCCTGTTTGTATTTATTTAATAAATATTGTTATTTTACTTTACCGGTCTGACTCCTGAAGTATTCTTGGGAAACCGTGACACTTAGCCCCTCCCTGCCAGATGGATTTGAGACAATTACCTATCACCTAAAATAGCAAGAAGGAAGAAGGGAAAACTCCTGTGAGTGATGAACCCAAAAGGACTTCCACATCAACCACTGGAGACCCAGCATGGTCCCTTTCCCTGTTAAATCCTTTTCTCATAGTCCATATAGCTTACAGGTACCATGGGGAGGTGACAGCTCCTCCCAGTAGGCTGGAACAATTCATCAAAGAAATGCAGGGGTGGAGCCTCCCTCTCCTCCACAGCAGGCTACCTAAGCCACACCCCTTTCCAGTTAGATTTGTGACACTAAAACTACTGAGCTAGATAGCGAGAAGAAGAGGAACACTCCTGTGAGCATGGACCTAAATTAGGACTCCCACGTCCAGCCACAGGAACGAAGCATGGTCTCTTTCACTGGGTGGGAGAAACTGTAAGCTATATGGACTAAGAAAAAAAGGATTTGACAGGTAAGACTAAAATCCTATTTTCTCTGTTGTCCAATATAGCTTACAGATACCATAGGGAGGTACAAACATTGAGTTCCCAGAGTGGGGAAAAAGGACCAAGCGATGGTCCCCATGATACCAAAGCTCCCACTGACTATCCAGGACATGGAACAGCCCAAACTAACAGTGTCAATGGACAGTGAATAACTAACACAGCACACAAAACAAGAGCCAATGGGGCTCAAAGGATAAAGAACTTTAAGGCACAGGACAGTAAAGTCCTATATAGGAAAAACTGCCTCCAGGACTTTCCTGCCAAAGCTGGCTTCAGCCAAAGTCAGAACATCAAAACAGTAGTGTTTGGCACAGCTGATCAGCAGAGGCCTGATTCTTGTAGGCCCAGGAGGCCCCAGCAGACCTCGTGGAATGTGCTGTGATGCAAAAGAAAACAGGTTTCTTCCCGAGTTTGTACACCTTGTGGATAGTGGACTTAATCCATGATGCAATGGTCATTTTGGATGCTAACTTACCTGCCCAAGGACCCTCAAGAATGACAAATGGCATCAGTCTGATGGACAGACTCAGTGAGGTGCACATAGAATTTAAGGCAACGCACTGCATCCAACAAGTGGAGATCCCTTTCCTTGTCAGCTTTAGGGTCAGGAAAGAAGGAAAGCACAAAAATCTCCTGATTTGGAACTTAGAGACCATCTTAGGAAGAAATTCCTGGGAGGTACGGAGAACAGCATTATCCTTATGAAACACCTGGAAAGGTGGTTGGTTTGCAGGACAAGGCCTGCAACTCAAAAACTCTACGGACAGAGACCACTGCCAAAATTAATTTTTCCACGTCAACAGACGTAAAGGAATGGTAGCAAAGGACTCAAAAGGAGGCCTCTGCAATACTCCCAAGACAAGATTAAGGTTCCAGTGAGGGGTGGGAGCCTTGTAAGCAGGTAAAGCATGAGCGACACCCTGGAAGAAGACCTTGATATCCGGCAAAATGGCAATGCGTTTGAAAAAACACAGAGTGCCAAGGTCTGAACCTTCAAGGAACTGAAGCTAAGGCCCTTGTTCACTCCATCCTGTAAAAAAGATCAAATTACTGTGAGGATAGATCCCTGTCCACACACCAAGCATGGTAAATAGATCAAGCCCTATGGCAGGCTTTAGAAGAAACTGGTTTTCTAGCCTGAATCATGGTGGAAACCACTTCAGAAGAGTAGCCCTTCTTCCTCAGGATGGAGGCCTCAACAGCCATACCATCAAATCCAGATGATCCACATCCTCCTTTCACAGGTAACCCTGAAGAAGGAGATTGGCCTGCGTGGCAAACAAAATGGTTCCTGAGCAGACAAGGCCAGTAGTTCTGGAAACCAAGGTTATCTGGTCCAGTAAGGAGCAATCAGGATGACTGAGGTTCCATCCATCCGAATCTTCTGTAGGACCCTGGGCAGGAGAGGAAGTGGAGGAAAAATGCAGGCCAGATGAAATCGCCATGGAATTGACAAAGCATCCATCGCAAACTCTAGGAGATCCCTCCAGCACGAGCAAAACATCTGAACCTTCCGGTTGTCTCTGGTGGCCATCAGGTGCATCACTGAAACATCCCACATCTGGACCAGGAGGTTGAACACTTCTTGGTGAAGCTCCCACTCCCCGGGATCCACCGTGTGGCAACTGAGGACGTCTGCAAGGACGTTTTCTAGGCCTGGGATGTGCATGGCGGAGATATCAGGCACATGATCTTCTGCACAGGCTAAAATAGCCTTGAACTCTAACCAAGCAGCGGGACTTCTGGTCCTTGCTTGTTGATGTAAGCCACAGCCATGGTGTTGTCTGACTGGACTCTGATTGGGCATCCCATCAGATGTGAGGACCAATACCTCATAGCACAGAAAATAGATGATTTCCAAGATGTTGATGGGAAGAAGCGTTTCCTCTGCTGACCAACAGCCCTGAACACAGGTGGCCAAAGACTATGCCTCAACCGAGCAGGCTGGCATCTCGTCACAATAGTCCAATATGGAATCACAAATGGCCTCCGTTTTTCCAGGTTGGATAGGTTCAACCATCAGTGAAGGCTCTGTACCACATACGCAGGAAGGGATCCAGTATGATCCAGAAGGCCTGTGTCCCCCTGCAAACAGGGATCACAAACCTCTGAAGTTTACTGGCATGGCCCATGGCAAACGGTATCATCTTCCACAGCATAGAGGAGAACTTTCTTGCAGGAGCTGCTATTCACGGCAGGGCAAAAGATACCTTGGGGGTGATCTGCTGAATCGAGTCCTCCGTCAGATAAAACATACACTGCACAATGTCGAACCGGGGGCAGACGAACACCAAGTTCTGGGAGGGAACCGGGGCAGACTGGTCCATATTCCGGAACCAACTGTGCTGCAGGAGGATCTGAGCACATTCCTTAACCTGGTGGTCCAGAATGTCCCTGGAGGGTGCCTTGAGGAGAAGGTCATCCATGTAAAGTGTCACTTGAATCCCCTTGGTGTGCAGAAAAGCAATAAATGCACCCAAATGCGAATGAACACCTGAGTTGCTGTTGTGAGCCAGAAGGGGAGAGCAGTGACCTGGAAATTACCCATGTCGCAGGCAAACTGGAGGTACTGCTGACTGTCTGGATGTACAGGGATGTGCAAATACGCATCCTGAAGATTCAACGATGCCAGAAATTCCCCTGCATACATCGCTGCGATGACTGAACACATGGACTCCATCTTGTATCGGGTATTGAGCACAAACTTGTTGAGAGCCTCGAGGTACAGGCTAGGGCGACAGCCAGCATCCTTCTTGGGAAAGACAGAGGTTGGAATAAAAGCTGTGGGACTGGTGCCAGAACCCCTTGTCCAAGAGGGACTGGACTGATCCATTGAAAAGCCTGAGATTTTCTTGCCTGAGGGGAGTGAGAAGGGAAGACCTGAAGGGAGGCAGAGATTTGAAGGGAATCCTGTAACCTTCAGAAACCACCTGTAATACCCACTGATCCACAACAGAGCCTGTCCAGACAAACAAAAAGTAATGCAGGCAACCCCCACTGGCCAGTCATGCTGAAGATTTGGTGGGTTTTGTCTTGGCAGAGGTGTGTTTAGACCTCCACTGCTGCTTGGTCTTGGGGGTGGAACGCGGAGCCTGAGGTGCCACCGGGTTTTTCCTAAATGTTTCACCTGAGGGTTGCTTTTAGGAACCTGAAGCAACAATGTACTCTTTCCCCCAGTGGCCTCACTGATAAGATTCTTCAATTCAGGGTAAAAAAGAGAAGAACCCTGAAAGGGAAGAGAAATCAGTGATTTATTAGAGCTCAAATCTGCAGACGAGATCTTCAGCCACAGCATACACCTAGCAGTCACAGAAAAGACCGAGGCAATAGCTTCAAGACGAATGGCGTCAAAGAGAGCATCAGTAACATAGTGCCGAGCCTCAGAAATGTTGACCAGAAAGTCAGCCTTAGGTGCACCTTTGTGGACAGCAGCAGTTAGCTGTTTAGTCCAAACAGCAATGGCCTTATTGACCCATGCAGCCAAGGTGGGTCTCATGGACACATCAATTGCAGTGAAATTAGCCTTCAAAACAGCTTCAAGTTTTCTGTCAGTCAAGTCCTTAAGAGCTGAAGCGTCCGCAACTGCCAAGGCAATGGACTTAGAAAGCCTGGAAATGGGAGAATCAACCTAAGGAGGAGTAGCCCATTGAGTCAAGGCAGCATCAGAAAAGGGATACAGCTTAAAGAATCTCTTAGGCGGAGCTAGATGCTTGTAAGGAGTCTTCCATTCATCCAGAATAATCTGATCCAATGTGGGGTTAGGCAGAAAAACAGTACAGGACTTCTTGCATGTCTGAAAGACGTCAGAGGTAGCCTGATGCTCTACAGGAGTAGAGGGAATGGTTAAAGTGGTTAAGACTGCCTTAATGAGTCCCTCAGCAGAGGGTTCAGGGTCAGCTTTGAAGTGATCACCATAAAACTGTGAGGAAGCCCCTTCAGAACACACACAATCGTCAGATTCCTCATCTGAATCCTCCAGAGAAATCATATAGGTCAGGAATACCAGGCACCTAAGGGGCCAACAAACCTGAAGGAAGTGGGGGATTTCCATGACTGAAGAAGCCCCTGAAGAGAAAGATGAAACTGTGCCATAGAGGACTTTAAGTCCTTGACCCAATGTGGGTCCAGTTCATGGCTGGATGGCCCTGGCGGAGACGCAGGGGCCAAAGTTCATACATCCAAACAGAAAATGAGAATAAAGTCCCACAAATCACCCAAGCATGGCAGGGAAGGGGTTAATTACCATAACACAGTCCCATGATACTCCAAAGACCCAGAGAACAGAATATAAGTATCCAACCTGAGTGCAGTAGTGTATATTATGTATATATATATATATATATATATATATATATATATATATATATATATAACTCCAGAAAGATCTCTGAGACTCCTTTGGAGAAAGAGACATGGGTTGCATAATTCTCTCCCAGGGCTCACAGGTCCACAGACAGAACCTGTAAACTGGGCAATCCTGCAGGGGAAGCCAGTAATTGTAATTCACCTAATGGGGGACTTTGAGCACCCCATATCTAAGAAAAAACAATAATAACTAAGCAGAACTGTTCACAGCCTTCTTACCAGGTGATGGAACAAATCTATCTGGCATGGAGGGGCTAAGGTAGCCTGATATGGAGGAGGGGGAGGCTCCACCCCTGCACTTCTTTCAGAATTGTTCCAGCCTACTGGTAGTAGTTGATGCCTCCCCATGGGACCTGTATGTCATATTTGACGACAGAGAAAAAGAGTTATAGATGCATGGAATATAATTCAGCCTATATATAAATCCTTAGTAAGGTCTCAACTGTAATATGGAGTACAGTTTTGGGTACCAGTTCTTAAAAAATATATTATTGGTCCTTTCTTCGTAACACAGCTTATGTTTATTCATACATCTTAAAAGGTTTAATGATAATCCAAGCTGGTTCCACTGCATCCTACCCTTACTCTTGTTGTTACTATAGTTGCAGGAGGCTCTTTGTTTTGTCTCCAGACTCAATGTTTGTACTGTACACGCATATATTTTGATGTATACGGATGCCTACTATGTTTGTTCATTTGGATTTCATTGAACCCAATACAATTTTGAATTATTAAATATATATATATTAATAGATTGGGAAAAGTGCAAAGACGTGCAACAAAAATGATAAAGGCATTGGAGGATCTGAATTCTAAAAAGTCTAGCCAAACTGGGTTTGTTTACATTAGAGATGTCCAAGGGGTAATATTATTACCATTTATAAATATAGTATATACAAGGTCAATACAAAGAGTTCTCTGAGAAAGTGTCCAAAGAACTGAGCAAAAAACAAGAGGTCAGCCAGTAAGACTAGAGGAAAAATGCTTATAACTAAAACAAAGGGCAGTAAAGTAATGGAATTCTTTGCCCTGGGATGGTGTGTGGGCAGATATTGTAGCTGATTTCATAATATGTAATGAATACCTTTCTAGCTTAGACTATTAGTAATTATGACAGCTGGTTTCAAAGCAGATAGGATGTTGATCCAGGGAAATATTCGAATGAAGTCCAGATGGAATATTAGTACCCATTTAGGGCTTAAATGGAAATGGCTTCAATGAGGCTTTTTTTTGGGCTCCTCTGAATAAACAACTATGTGACAAGGGTTCAAATGTTTCCTTTTTTAAGTTTTATCATCTACGAACATAGATGGCACAAATGGAGACAGAGTGTAAAGGAGCAAAGTGAATCAGGCAGTGGTAAACTTAGTTCAAACTGTGAGAGCTGGGCAGAGAACACAGACAAAAGGGATAAATGAGAGCTGAGATAATGGGGGGAACTTGGGGGATCAGAAAAAGCGTTATGGAGAGGGAGCAGAATAGGAAAACTGAGTGAGCTGAAACAAGGGCACAGTTATAGTGGATTATAGACACTATGAAATATTAGGAGAAAACAGCATGTGGAAGAGTATAGAGGTAGGTAGGCAGTGAAAGAAGTGGGGTGGGGAGCCAAGAAAGTTAAGTGGAGTGTGGAGCAGAGTATAAAATGTAGGGTAGAGAAAGAGTAAGAGTGTAAGAGATGGGAGTGGGAAAGTTTGGGGGCAGATATAGTAGGGGGTGAATTTACTGTAAGGGGGTTGGACAGAAAGGGTTAAGACACATGAACAGAAAAACAAATGGATGGAGGTGGATGACAGAAGTAAACAGCGTATCATTTAAAATTAAGAATATTTCTATTGGTGGTGCATGGCAACAATTTAACTCAAGATGTATGTGTGTTCTGATGGAACTGCAGGTTGTATGTTTGTTTTAGATAGGCTATGCCTCAAACTCTTTCTTCTGTCATTTCAAATTACAGACTGTTGACTAGTGCATATATCTTTCCCATTCTTGAACCCAAATAGTAAACCAATTCATTATTTTAGCCAAACTAGAAATGAAACAGACTGCGTAGGCATACATTTTTGTGTGTTTAAATGTATATATTCAACTCCTACTACTTACGCCCACTTATTTCTAAAGTTTCCACTTTTCCCCTTACTTCAACCATATTTTGCTACAAGTTTAATTTCTACTGTCAGCATACCTATTCTCTAAGGTTTATTAGCTTACCCACTGCTTTCTAGCCTCTAACCATACACTAATACTTGGTTTTGATGAAAAAGAGCAGTATAACAGTTATAGCTGTATACATTCTGCCCTTTTTAAATGTTGATTGCGAGTTTTCATTCTGTTATACACCTGCCAAACTGTAACACAAACATTTGAAAGAAAGTTAATGGCAATGAAGTGCAGGTTTTAGTGGAAAGTGGTATAGTGTAAGTGCTAATACGGCTACAATAACAGGACTGGATAAAGGGGTTGTCCAATGCTCACAGCTTTTAATGAATAACAAACCGAGAGCATAAAAATTCATAACATCTATACTAACAGCAGGAAAGTTCTGATTTGCTGATGAAATAAGACAAACAAAAGAAAAATTTTAATTTTGATAATTCATTTAGCCCACCTACAGCATAGAAATAAGACAAGGGGTACAGGCTGCAGCGGCACAGCACTGAAGAGCAACACCTCACAAATTCACATTATAATACTCTGAAACACAGTTCCATCAATTCCAAAACAGGTAGACCAGGGGCATGAACACATGCAGAGACATACCAGGTACCTGCAACATACTCCCAACCAAATACCCAATACCACATTAGTTCAGCCAAATACCACCCAACATTATTTTCACAAGTGTGTCCATAATTTTATTATATCTCTCTCTCTTTACATATATATATATATATATATATATATACACACACACACACATACATATTATATATATATATATATATATATATATATACACACACACACATACATATTATATATATATATATATATATATATATATATATATATACACACACACACATTATATATATATATATATATATATATATATATATATATACATACATGCATACCCACTGTGGAGTCACATTCTCTGTTCTCGAAGAAGTGTTTGAGAATACTGACCTACATCAGAAGCTGGCTGTGCTACATAACAAGCAGTTACAGAATCCAATGAGAGTAAGCCAGGAAAGTGAAGGAAGAACCAAGGACAAAGCCAGGATAAAACAAATAGGAGAAAGACAACAAAAAGGAAATAGGAATAAGGTATTAGAGGAGATAATAAATCAAAGGGAAGATTATTGTCTTCATTCACATCATCACAATTCTGTGTCATTTACAAATAAAAAAAATATATATATAAAAATAATAAATAAAATGCTGGCTGCTCTGACTACTCCACATGTGCAAGAATAAAAATGGTCTTCAGTTTTCATCTTTTAAAGCCAGAAATACATAAAACCTGAATTGAATTTTCCCCTTAGGTTTTCTTTAAATTTATTTGTATAAATCTTTCTTGCCAGGTTTTGACGGTAGAGAGGATCACACAGGCAGTGACAGGATAGAACTTGGAGCATTACATGATATTCCTAAACCCTTCCTTCACTCATGGCACAGTTGCTACTGCATCCCATTTTTTTCAGATGTCTCAAATATATGAGAGATGCTTCCAAGGTACTCCTGTATTAGAATGTTGTTGAGTGGATGGCCCCACTTATTTTGCAAAGCTGTGGCATGCAGTGTCAGTAGAAACCATCAAGTTGGTATGGGGTTTGTATTATGGCCTCTTTCGGGTCAGCAAAGACAAGATTCCGTGACTGCAGTTCAGGGCTGCTGGGACTGCTCACTCGTTGACGTTTGACAGTCTGTTTGTCCTCTAATGAGTCATCCAGGGAAGCGCCAGTGCTGAGAGACTGAGAATAAGAAAACAACATCAGTATCAGTCACGTAAGTCAACTGCATAATTCAAAAAGCTACATGGCACTAAATATGTGAAATAACCAAGCAATGAACATGTGTATGTATTGGATATAATAGGATTTTAGCCTTACCCGTTAAATCATTTTCTCTTAGTCCATATAGCTTACAGGTACCATGTGGGAGGCAGTAGTGGAGCCTCCCTCTCCTCCATAGCAGGCTACCTAGCCACCCCCCTCTCCAGTTAGATTTATGACACTAAACCTAAAGAGCTAGACAGCGAGAAGAAGAAGAGGAAAACTCCTGTGAGCATGGACCCAAATAGGACTCCCATGTCCAGCCACAGGAACCAAGCATGGTCATTTTCACTGGGTGGGAGACCTGTAAGCTATATGGACTAAGAGAAAAGTATTTAACAGGTAAGACTAAAATCCTGTTTTCTCTGTCTTTCAATATAGCTTACAGGTAAGATGGGGATGTACCAACATTGAGTTCCCAGTGGTGGGAAAAAAGAAGGAAAGGACCAATGATACCAGAGCTCCCATGGACAATCCAGAACATGGAACAGACCAAACTAACAAAGTGTCAACAGACACTGAATAACTGTAGCACAGCACACAAAACAAGAGCCAACATGACTCAAAAGGATAAAGAGCTACAAGGCACAGGAAAGTAAAGTCTTAGAAAGGCAGGACTGCCTCCTGGACTTCCCTGCCAGGAGCTGGCCACAGCACAGGCTCTCAGAGGAGGCAGAGACTACACCTCCTGATCTACTGAACCCCTGCCTGACATACTCCGTTTTAACATATAACAAAGATGAAACAAAAGAAACAGAAGTGGAACCAGAAAGAGAAACCCCTGAACTAAAGAATCCAAGAGAACCCCTCCTGCCGGGGGACTCAAACAGTAGATTTTTCTCAGGAAAATTATTTAATGACAAATACAGAAAAATCCCCTTTTCTCTTACATTCTATGTGGAACACAGGAATCATGGAGATATGCAAATTATCCACCTACATTCCAGGGAGTGAAAGAGGAAAAAACCATCAAAGCACAGAGCAGTTCTCAGAAATTAAGTGGTACAACATGAACCTCAGGTGTCAGTAGAAAACTGAAAAACCAAAAAACAGGAACTAACAGGTTAATGGCCAAAATAAAGCTAATGAGGACACTTACACAGGCATAACAGCCTGTAAGACCTCCAGGACAAAACCAGTTTCTGTTGAAGCCAGCACACTGATACGGTAGGAAGCATTAACCCATGGTTTCTGTGTTCCACACTGGACGTAAGAGAGAATAATCTTATCCTTGATGCACCTCCTTTGAGGTCACTTTTAAAAGTGAGTATGTCTGATAAGGGTAAGGTGAAGTAGAAAGGGAGCCTTCAACTCCAGAGAGCCTTTTAGGTAAATGCCCTGCCCTCCTGACCAGAAGATACTTTTTCCAAGGTTCTTTTGAACTGAAGAGAGGTTTAAAGGGGGGGGGGTCTCTGAAGAATGCTCAGCACCAGATTAAGGTCCTATGGTGAATTGGGATCCCTAAAGGAGTAAAAGGCAAGAGCCACCCCTTGAACAAATGTTTTAACAAGAAGAGAAGCAATTTGATTCTGGAAGAGAAGCAGGTGTGATGAGATATGTACCTTGATACAGCTTAGAATGAGACCTTTGTTAACACCATCTTGAAGGAAAGCCAAAATCAAATGCTGAGGTACTGTAGAGACCTATCGGTGCACCACTGGTAAAAAGGGGACCAGATCCTATGTTAGGCTTTAGAAGATGAGGGCTTACTTGAATCATGGTAGAGATTACAGTGTCCGGTAAACTCTCTCTTCAAGATGTTGGCCTCAAGAGCCATGCTGTCAAGACCGACCTTTTCACCTGCTGGTAGTAAAAAGGACTCTGGGTCAGAAAATCTGGTCTCAGGGGAAGATGAAATCTGGATGAATGAGCATTCTCAATCTTGATCTTCTGCAGCAACCGGGGAAGCAAAGGTACTGGAGGAAACACTTAGGAAAGATGAAAGTTCCATGGGATTGACATTGCATCCATCAAAAAAAAAAGCAAGAGGATTGTTCATCTCGGTGCAGAACAGAGGAACCTTCCTGTTCTTGTGGGATGCCAAGAGATCCAACTGAAGGTAGGTACGAGAGATTGACTGTTTGAATACCTCCAGGTTGACGACTTAAAAAGTCTACAACTACATTTCCACCCCTAGGTGTGGACCTCTGAGATGACTGGTACATGCACTTCTACCCACTGAAGGAGTTTATGAACTTCTGTCCAGGCTGATCCATGCCAGGTTCCTCCCTGACGTTTGAGGCCACATTTGGAATTCCCATCAGAATCTGGGACAATGAAATGCCAAGCGGATGGCTTGAATTTCCAGGATGTTAATTGCAAGGAGACTCTCCTTCCCAGTGAAGTGGCCATGAACAGTAAGGGGACCCAGGATCACTTCCCAACATCTCAGGCCGGTGTCTGTAGTGACCAAAGTCCAATCTGGTACTACA
Source organism: Rhinophrynus dorsalis (assembly GCA_037306005.1). NCBI lineage: Eukaryota > Metazoa > Chordata > Amphibia > Anura > Rhinophrynidae > Rhinophrynus > Rhinophrynus dorsalis. Next base: position 304,999,477 of record CM074718.1, read on the forward strand.
AAGGGGTGTCTCTGTGTCAGATGTGGGCGGTGAATCTAACAGTGCAGGTCTTCCTTCATTCGAGAGCACAGAGACATAGTATGAGTCAGATGGGAATGCAGTTTGAGAATGTCCAGCTGAAGCTTCCTTGTGTGGAACTGAACATAAAGGGGCCACTTCCAGAGCATACACTAGACGTTTCAGGAATCTCATGTACTCCCTTACTGCCGAAGTCCATAGAGACAGCTCGGGTCTTGTATCGGGACAGAGTTTGGATCTGGCCTTTTGGTAAAAACACACACTGTTGAAGTGTGTTAAATGTAAAAACCACAATACAGAGCCAGAGAATGCAGCGGAGAGAACTTCTTGAGAAACAGGACCCAACCATGGTGTTCAAGGATGCAAACATATTCTCAAACATAATGGTCTGCAGGGGGAGGGCCATGATCAAGAGGTCATCTAAGAAATGAGTAAAGGAAATCCCTTGAGAGCGGTCATAGCAAACTGGAGCTGTCACAATATTTGTGAAGATCTTTGGCACTAACGCTAGACCAAAGGGAAGGGCAGTGAACTGGTAGTGACTGCACTCGAAGACAAATCGAAGGAAGTGCTGGTGATCTGGATGAATCACAATGTAAGACGACACAGGTATGAAGCTCTTCAGCGTACCCACCAATCAACAGGGAGACTTTCAGTTCAGGTAAAAACTTGCTCTTTATTAAAGTTTAAAATTAAAAACATAAGGACGAAGCCTTATTGATAGTAAAATGTACAAAACACAGCAGAGATGTTACTCGCTCATTCCATATATTAACAGCCTAATGCGTTTCATACTAAAAGTACTTAACCACAGGACTGGCTAACAATATGAGCTACCTTTACCTATATAGCAAACACAGGTGTTACTCCCTTTCTATAATATCCAATCACAGTATCCGATCGGAACATTTGAAAAAAGGAGACCAATCCTAGGGTCTAATTCTCCCATATCACCGAAGAAACCTGTGAATTGCATATTAACCCATAGTTTGCTTTCAATATAGAAACAAGGTCTTTTACTTCCAAAACAACAATCAAACAATACTGTTCAGATATAAAACACAATATTAAAACAATATAAGATCCATTATCTTGGACTGAACCTCAATTTCCATGTAAATCAATATAAACCAAAATTAAGATATTTTTATTAAGATTTTAAAACTTGTGAAAAGGAAAATGAGGTTCAAATCAGTTTGTAACTATAATTATGGAATGAAATGCTCACTATTTAGACACACAACCATAATTGATATAAAAAAATATTAATACTTTTCCCTCAATCTATTTGTTGATATCGTTCCTAACTGAGACAAATATGCACTGACACTTAAGTAAAGCTATTCATTATGTGTATATAAGATAGGGAAACATCGTGGCTAGAATTGAGGCCATCCGGTGTTCTTGTATCCATATTCAATATCCATTTAACTTCCATTTTATTCAATCTAGCCAATAAGTTTCCCCCTCTCTCATCCAATACAATTCTCTCTACTCCCTGGAAATTAAAGTAAGATAAATCACTATTAGTGCAATCAAGGAAGTGTTTACCTATAGGTTTAGTTAAATCTTTCTTTAAGGGACCTCACTGTATGCCCCACATACTGTTTTAAACATTTGGAACATGTTATCACGTAAGTTATATATGTTGTTTTACAACTGATATATTGTCTTATTTTATGTATTTTTTTTTAGTCTGCGAACTTATGATCGGATTACCAATTGTGACAAAAGTACAAACCAAACATCGTCTCGCCCCACATTGGAACATACCAACAGTCGATAGCCACGTTGGCTTCACTGCCGGAATGCTCTTAAACAAATTGGGTGATAATATATTTGCTAATGTTCTCGCTTTTCTTGCCACAAATCTAGGATGTTCTTTCAAAATCTGACTAAAGGTAGAAGCGCTATTTAAAACTGGAAGATGTTTTTTGATAATTCCTCTAATCTTGTCAAGCAATTCATGTCACCCAAAACATACCATAGAGGGCGTTTCGGTTGGACAGTTCCTGCGTTTACGCAGGAACTGCTCAACTTTAGACTCCTATAGAATGCAGGCTAAAGAACTTTGAGCTCGGTTTGTAAAGCGGAGCTACTCCTTACATCAGATAGAGAGGGAATATAATAGATCTGCCCTCTTACAGCCGAGAGAGAATGTACGACATAGAAAGGATAATGCCCTAAGTTTTATAACTGATTATAGTCTTGAATTTGACAAGATTAGAGGAATTATCAAAAAACATCTTCCAGTTTTAAATAGCGATTCTACCTTTAGTTAGATTTTGAAAGAACATCCTAGATTTGTGGCAAGAAGAGCGACAACATTAGCAAATATATTATCACCCAATTTGTTTAAGAGCATTCCGGCAGTGAAGCCAACGTGGCTATCGATTGCTGGTATGTTCCAATGTGGGACGAGACGATGTTTGGTTTGTCCTTTTGTCACAATTGGTAATCAGATCATAAGTTCGCAGACTAAAAAAATACATAAAATTAGACAATATATCAATTGTAAAACAACATATGTAACTTACATGATAACATGTTCCAATTGTTTAAAACAGTATGTGGGGGCGTACAGTGAGGTCCCTTAAAGAAAGATTTAACTAAACCTATAGGTAAACACTTCCTTGATTGCACTAATAGTGATTTATCTTACTTTAATTTCCAGGGAGTAGAGAGAACTGTATTGGATGAGGGAGGGGGAAACATATTGGCTAGATTGAATAGAACGGAAGTTAAATGGATATTGAATATGGATACAAGAACACCGAATGGCCTCAATTCTAGCCACGATGTTTCCCTATCTATATACACATAATGAATAGCTTTACTCAAGTATCAATGCATATTTGTCTCAGTTAGGAACGATATCAACAAATAGATTGAAGGAAAAGTTAATATTTTTTTATATCAATTATGGTTGTGTGTCTAAATAGTGAGCATTCATTCCATAATTATAGTTATGAACTGATCTGAACCTCATTTTCCTTTTCACAAGTTTTAAAATCTTAATAAAAATATCTTAATTTTGGTTTATATTGATTTACATGGAAATTGAGGGTCAGTCCAAGATAATGGATCTTATATTGTTTTAATTTTGTGTTTTATATCTGAACAGTAATGTTTGATTGTTGTTTTGGAAGTAAAAGACCTTGTATCTATATTGAAAGCAAACAACGTGTTAATATGCAATTCACAGGTTTCTTCGGTGATATGGGAGAATTAGACCCTAGGATTGGTCTCCTTTTTTCAAATGTTCTGATCGGATACTGTGATTGGATAGTATAGAAAGGGAGTAACACTTGTGTTTGCTATATAGGTAAAGGTAGCTCATATTGTTAGCCAGTCCTATGATTAAGTACTTTTAGTACGAAACGCATTAGGCTGTTAATATATGGAATGAGCGAGTAACATCTGTGCTGTGTTTTGTACATTATACTATCAATAAGGCTTCATCCTTATATGTTTTTAATTTTAAACTTTAATAAAGAGCAAGTTTTTACCTGAACTGAAAGGCTTCCTGTTGATCGGTGGGTCAGTTGAAGCGATTCATACCTGTGTCGTCTTGTTTGTCAGAGTTTCCTGGCTGGAGCTGTGTGAGGCGCTCCGGACCCGCAAACAAAATAATATTTGGCGAGTGATACTTTGTATTTGTACATTTTATAAGTTAGGCTTGTAGCATTCCATTTTCTATATACAACTGAATCACAATGTAAGCCTCCAAAAGATCTAGAGAGGCTAGGTATTTTCCTGAGCACACTGCTTTGATAACAGGCAGCAGGGATTCTAGAAGATGCTGTCCTTTTTGGGGACCACAAAAAGATTGTAGTAGAAAAATGAAATGTGTTCCTGGGCAAGAACCGGACCCAGTAACTTTGGACAGAAGAGTGAGGTGTAAGGGTCCCTATGTGGTCCCTGTAATGCACACAGGTAGTAAATAGTTAGCAAGCTCTATAAAAAACTGAGGTCTGAGAAGGAATAGTAGACTCCTCCAACAAGAATCAGAAGAGCTAGTAGCTAGGGTGAGACACTCATGTACAGAGTTAGGGTGCAAGGGTTGCTCCTGGGGGGAACTTTGCTATGGCCTTGCAGTATAAATGTTCTAGCTGCAAAAGCTAGATTGGTCCCCTCCAGTTGAGCCAAAGGAGACCCAGGGAGAAAACAACTCCAACAGGATAATAAAAAGACACTTACTGTTAACAGAAGTAGCAGGTGGAAGAGTCTGGAGAATAGTGAGACTAGAACATTCATACACAGGAAGGTGAAAATAGACCGAATTTTAAGGCAGAGGGGTATGTCCAGGAACAGGCAAGAGGTCATACATTGGGCAGGCTGGACTCGCTAAACTTAACAGGCAGGAGACAGGATCTAGGAACTTGCAGGAGGTCATAAACAGGTAGGCAAACAGGCATGCATCTGTAGACAGAAGAGTGAGTCCAAGAACAGGTTGAGGGTCACACACAGGTAGGCTGAACTGAATACAAAAAGAGGCAGATGGCAAAGTCAAACAGGCTGGGTCATACACCTGGATCACAAATGCCAAGGAAAGCTTAGGTAGAGCATGAAACCTTGGCATGTCCCCTCTTAAATGTCGGCAGAAACCTGGAAAGCAGGAAAGAAGAGATAGAGATGGGAAACCACCATGCCTAAGAAGGGAATGATCACGACCTCAAGAGTGCACAGAACCACTTGAGGTGGAGCCAGACGGAAGTGAGAGGTTCATGGAAGAACGTGACAGTACCCTACTGAAATGACCCACAAAACCCACTGGTCAATCACAGAAAACTCACAGGCATCATGAAAAAGATGGAAATGACCCATTACTGGTAGGGACTGCCCAGAATCGTGTGAGTTATGTGGGAGTAGACTTGCCAGACTTCAGGTTTTCAGCAGACTTCTTCCAGGGAAAAAAATAAATATACGTTTTGAAGAAACCAGAGTCTGGAGTGTGCTCTTGCCTCCAGTAAAATCACTGATGAACTTACCCAGGTCAGGTCCAAAGAGTTGCCTACCCACCAAAGGAAGGTACAAATATCTATTTGAAGATTGGCCAGCCACCCAAATCTTGAGTCAAAAGTGCAATGCACAGCAGCAGGTAAAGCGGAGAACTTAGCAGAGAATCTGGCACCATCAAAGGCCACTTCAAGATATCTGCTGGCCTCCAAAATGTTGGTTAGCATAACAAGAGATTCCTCCTTAGGAATATACCCACGTTTAGCCTCAGAATTTTTTGCCCAAGATGGCTATCGCTCTGTTGACTCATGCAGTAGCTAAAATGGGTCACAAGGTGGCCACAGTGGACGCAAAGTCTGCCTTTAACCATCTGGCACTGAAAGGGTTTGTCAGCATGGTCCTTAAGGGCAGCAGCATTTGCCAATGGCAGAGCTGTTTCTGGCTAGGCAAAATACAGGGGATATATTACAGAAATAATTTTATTAGGGACGTGCCTCTTGTCCGGCTCTTCCATTCCTCCAGAAAAATCTGATCTAAGGTGTTGTTTGGAGGAAAATGGAAGAATCTTCTTTGTCCCTGTGGAAGATGTCCAGACCTGAAGGGTTTCCAACACTGCTTTGATGAGCCACTGTGCTGCGGTGATGGGGGTGGGGGGGAAGAGTCATCATCATAGGAATCCACAAAAGAAAAAGAATCCATGCCCTCTTCCTCTGTATCTATCTTCTCATCGGAGGATGAGAATCCCAGTGTGACATGAGGAACAATTAGCTAAAATGGTTAAGGGGACCCAAAGTGTCCTTCAGGAAAAGACTAACCTCCAAAACTAGGTAAGACAAAGTAGCTCAAAGTAGTGGGAAAGACCCAAACAGTTCGTATCTGAATGAAAGGGGTTAAATTGGCAAAGAAGAGAAAGAAAGCCAGTCACTACAAAGCATAAGCAATGAGTAAGATGGCTGTCAAGGCACCACCAATCCAATCAGAAAAACATCCAGAGAAAAGAGGGATTCTGGGAAATATTTTTTTTCCAACATTTCCTATTCTCAGCAATTGTTGGCTCGCCAGCTAAAAAGGTTTCTTTACATGAAACATGCAATAGAGTATGGTCAGCGATTTAATTTCAACATTTCCTCACGTTTTTAATCACTTGCTGGCTCGATTAAGCTTTGAAAAAGCAGCGTTATTGCTGCGAAACGCGTTAGCATTGTAGCCTGCATTTTAATACATTTGTATTTTGTAGCATTGGTGAATAAAATTTTTATATATGAGGAATCTGCCGCTGTGTGTCTGTTGGTGATCCTAACATCTTGAGGACATTGGTCCAACCCTGAGTGGAGACAGGGATATTATCTCCACATGCCTGTTCGTCAGATGTGCTGGTATCAGTTATCTGACCATCTATACAAGTGAGTGCAACTTTTATTTTGTTCTCATTTATTGATATATTTATAGTATTACACTATTGGGCGCTCTAGTGTTTTTTTCTTTATTTTTCTATTTTTATGAGCTTTGGAGCGATTTAATTTGAACCTAATCTGCCCCTTATATGTTAATAAAGATTCTCCATTGAACTTTTTATAACAAAGGATGGCCGCAACTATCAAATAACGTCTGAATATATTAGAAATGCTTAGCGAAAATGCAGAAATCATTCCTGTAATAAAGACTAACAATGCAGAAGGACGTGGCGGATAACGATAGATTATCCCTGAAACATTTAATAAGACCTACTATTAGCAGAGAGAAAGAATTGAGTGCAATTTAGGTAGAGACTCCACGTCAAGTGGGTGCCCAGAGTGAAATGAGACATAAATAAATAAGACCATAGCACTCCAATGGTTACCTTATCTGTCTTCTTTCTTCATGCTTCCATCATAGAGTGCAGAACCTCAGAGAAGTTCTGCCATGAGGAACAGACTTGTAAAGTCACCATCCACTGAAATTCACCTGTGAACTGGGCAATTCAACTCCAGGGAAGCCTAATGGGAGATTATTCAGCACCATATCTTTGCAGAAAAATAAAAAAGAAGACTAAAATCTAAGAGGAGTGCCAGTTTGCTACTCTTCTCGAGAGGTCACATGAATCTGGAGGTGGTGGTGGGTAAAACTGTCGCTTCCTCAAAAAGGACTGCCTTTTTCAAGTGCCCTACCCTCTGGAGCAGGTGAGCTTTACCCCATGGTACCCAGGGTCGGATTTACATCTCAGGAGCCTGTAGGCACAGAAATCTGATGCACCCTCCCATTGGCCATCTCCACTGGACACCTACACAAAGCTCCAAATCTCCACGTTACTCCCCACATAACCATATTGCCCTCACATTGCCCCCCATCAGCTCCATATTGCCCCCATCAGCTCCATATTGCCCTCACATTGCCCCCATCAGCTCCCACTTGCCCCACCAGCTCCCACTTGCTGCTCCAACTTGCCCCATCAGCACCAACTTGCCTCCACATTGCCCCCATCAGCTCCAACTTGCCCCCATATTGCCCCATCATTTCCACATTGCCCCATTATTTCCAACTTGCCCCCATCAGCTCCAACTTGCCCTCGCATTGCCCCTTTCAGCTCCAACTTGCCCCCATCAGCTCCAAGTTGCTCTCACATTGCCCCAATCAGCTCCAACTTGCCCCAATCAGCTCCAACTTGCCTTCACATTGCCCCCATCATCTCCACACTGCCCCATTATCTTCACATTGCCCCCCCTGTACCCGTTTCCTACCTCCCTGGTGGTCCAGCGGCAGGAAAAGTCTGTGCTTCCTTCTGCAAAGACTGTATGCTTTTGCTCCCGCGTGGTCTTCTCTTCAGTAATGCAGAGCATGTCATATCCCAGAGCTCTGCATTACTAAAGAGCCGAGGAGGGAGCAACAGCATACAGGTTTGTGCCGAAGAAGGCACAGATCTTACTATGCGGCTGGTTACTGCTGCCACTGTGCGCAGAGTGAGTGCTGTGAATAAAAATATGAAAAAGAAAAAAAATTTATTTCAGTGACAGGTGCCCCTCTGTGGGGTGCGCCTGTAGGCAGATGTCTACTCTGCCTTATGGCAAATCAGGCCCTGATGGTACCCATGTTCCATATAGGACATAAGAGAAATAGGGTATTGCAGGGGAGTTTCAGGAATGTACTCTAAAGTCACAAATTATTGCAGCAATATTAAACAAAGCATGAAATATAAATGTCACATCTACATCCAATACCCAAAATCTATAGCTGTACAATTTTATGTCTTCCCCCTGCGGCCAAAACTGGTTACAGCATATAATATAATTTATACTGACATTTTCATGTAGATAACCAAAATGCAATAAGCATAGTCTAAAGGCATAATTACCCCATATCATAAGCAATAGGAATTATTTTACATTTCCACCCCCAAAAAAGCACTGAAATAATTGAAAACAATGGCATTTACTACCAAATTCATTAGCTACTGCTCTTTCTGAGAAAAATGGCAACCAATTGGTATGAATTGTAGTGGGTACCAGACGTACAAAATTAAAACAAATGCAGTCTCTTATTTTTCTTACATATTTACAAATGTGACCTATATGTATTAAAATGGTTCATCCTCTGCCTCATAACCTAGAAAAATAGATATTAGTCTATGGACTGAAGCTTCCTGTATTACCTACTAATACACAGTATAACTCATCTGCAAAAGGATATAACTAAAATTGAGCGGGTTCAAAGAAGAGCTACAAAAATGGTGGAAGGTCTAAAGCATAGAACTTATCAAGAACGACTCAGAGATCTAAATATGTATAGTCTGGAGGAAAGAAGAGAAAGGGGGGACATGATTGAAACCTTTAAATATGTTAAAGGACTGAACAAGGTTCAGGAGGGAAGTGTGATTAATAAGAATCTGAATACAAGAACAAGGGGGCACAATCTGAGGCTAGTTGGAGGAAAAATCAAGAAAAACATTAGAAAATATTATTTCACTGAAAGAGTAGTAGAAACTTGGAACAAACTTCCAGCAGAGGTGGTTGATAAATCCACAGTAACACAATTTAAACATGCCTGGGATAAACATGTATCTATCCTAAGATAACAATAAAGGAATACTAAAGGGCAGACTAGATGGACCAGGTGGTCTTTTTCTGCCGTCAATCTTCTATGTTTCTATATATTCCCTCTTGAAAGGAATATATCTAATGTTCCCTTAAATGTATATTGTATCTTACATTACTGCATCCTTTGGCAAAGAAGTCCACAATTTTACAGACCTTACTGAAAAAACAAAACAAAAAAAATAAAACCACAAAAACAACACAAACTTCTACTGAAGCTGAAACCTCCTTTCCTCTAATCATAAGGTGCGGTGCCGAATTATTTGATCTGGCCTTGGAATGAAAAGCTTACCAGAGAGTTCCTTGTATTAACATTGCATACTTATAGAAACAATGTTACAAGTTCCCCTATTAGGCGTCATTTTTCTGGAGTAAATAAAACCACATTTGGATAGATGTCTCAACCCCTTAATGACAGGGAAAATCTGAGGTAGATTTCACTTAAGGACCGGAGCAATTCTGACATTTTTGACTATGTCTTTGTTCAACAGTGTTTCTCCTCTTTTATCCCACCCCCATAAATTATATACTTTTTTTAAGCACAAATAGGGCTTTCATTTTATACCCTACTTATATGGATAACCCATCATTTACTTTATTAAAATAAAAAAAAATGTAAAAAAAAAACCCCCCACCATTTTTGTTTTTTTCCCTTGGAATCAGTTGGGCACAAAGGGTTAAATTTTTATGGCAACTGCATGAAAGGTATGACCGGTCAGTAATACCTACAAAATGTGCAGTTTAAAGTGGCCACTGCCCCCCCCCTTGGGTGAAAATCCCCATGTCCCTTTTTCCCACCCTATTTTGACACTTTTTCATCCGTGACATTTGGCGGTGTGTATAAGTGTATTACATGGCTCAACAACAATCACACTTCCAATATTGTTTTTATATATAATATTTTTGTAAAAAAAAACAAAAAACAAAAAAAAACCCCCAAAAACAAACAAAGTATCATTGCAGGTCAGAAACTGACCTGCATTTAGCAAGCCTCTGGTACCAGCAGTGAAGGGGTTAATACCCCACCTGCTGTATTTTTGCTTGCCACTAGGTGTCCCCTGTCTACTTCTGTCTCCCTTACTTTGATAGCAAGGGAGACAGAGGCAGACGAGACACGCACAGATAGCAAGCTTTCTGTGATCCCTCTGTCTCTCACTATGCCGGTACATGTGATCGCTGCTACGGCGATCACATGAACCGGCACAAGCAAGAAGGGCCGAGACTGAACGCCCCAGTCTCGGAGCGCTCAGTCTCAGCCTGGCATTAATGATAGCAGCGTGCACGGAGGCACGCTGCTATCATTTAAGCCATGACAGTCCTGGTACGTCATTGGTCTTTAATGCAAATCCAGCCATGACGTACCAGGACCGTCAAGGGTCCTTAAGGGGTTAACGACCCATGACGTACATATACATCACGAGGTTGAGGTCCCCAAGGGCGTACATGTACGTCATGGAATTCCTGGGCTTGAGTCAGGAATCGGATGAGTTAAAATAAATTAATAAATAAAGAAAAAAAATAAAATATATGCTCCGTGGTCCTTAAGTGACCGCCGCGTGTGTGAGCAACCGGTCCTTAAGGGGTTAAAAACTTCAGATCCTCCATTCCCTTAACTAATTTTGGTCTTACCTATACTCTCTCCAGCTCTAGAATATCCTTTTTCAGAACTTGCACCCAAAACTGCTCTGCATATTCGAGGTGAGGTCTTACAACAGACAGTGACAAAATGCTTTCTTTTTTTATATTGGTTACCTGCACTTAAATGGTCAAAAATATTACAAAGAAGGAGGAAAGCAAAGCAAGGCTGAAAAAGTAGACATTTATCTGCATCAAATGAGAGGCTGTATGCCTTTCTACTCCTAGTCCAGTGGTCACAAATATTTCCATAACTTGAGCTATAGTTTTGGTTTTTTTTTTACATTGTAACCACTTAAATCTTTGCAAATCATTGAATTTCCTACTGTATATAGTACCTGCATTTGTATGGGTAATATACTCTATGAGGTGGCCAACGGCTCACAACATTTACACATGGTAACATAGTTGATGAAGATGAGAAAAAAACATGCAACCATCAATTTTAGACTTTGCCATATCACCCCTGCTAATACTGAGGAAGGCAACACCCTTCTACTTCACTGAATCCACTTCCGATTAAGCGACAAATGGGTACAAAAAGAAAACTCCTTCCTGACTCCAGACAGCAGTTGGATATTTCCCTGGGTCAACATCCTATTTGTTTTGAAACAAATTGTCATAATTCATGATATTGTTCTGAGCTATAAAAGGCATCCATTACGCCTGCCACTTTTCTTTACTGAAATTAACTGCCTTTCTCTACAGTCATAACCATTACAGATATGAAAAAACTTAAGCAAGACATATAATTTTGGATAGCCGACATTCACCTGCACCAACCAAAGGGTTACTTGCCTTTTTACCCCTAGGACAGTGTTCACAAATAATTCCACAAGGCAGCACCATTAGGAAAAATAAGATTTTTAGGTTCTTATCTGTTAAATCCTTTTCTCTTTAGTACATATGGAATACAGGTACCATGGGGTTAAGTCCCTCTTTCTGGAGGGCAGGGCACAACCCAAAAGACAACAGTCTTTGGGTGGAGACTCCCCATCCTCCCACAGTTCAACCCCCCAAGACTAAGGAAAGCAACACAAGCAAGGTTTTCTTCCTGTGGGTGGAAGACCTGTGTTCCATATGGACTAAAGAGAAAAGGATTTAACAGGTAAGAACACTAAAATCCTACTTCCAACGCATTTTGGGATTCCCTAATCCCTTCTGCAGGGAAGTGATATTTCACTGTTATATATAACTTCCCTGAAGAAGGGATTGGGGAATCCCGAAACGCGTTGGAAGTCCGTTGTTAAGGGTGTGAAGTTGTATAACACAGAACATAAGGTTGTAAATTAAACTGTGAATATTGGCTGTCTATTGGATCGCAATTTGATCAAACACCATCTGGGCGGGAAATCAGAGAAAAGGAGGAAGCTGAGAACATATGTGGAGATCTGAATAGATCATGATAAGCAGTTCCAACACACACCAAAAACGTGAGTTACCGGTTTAATACCGGGTTGGACGAATGTATATAAATTGAAGAAGGAGAAGATACAAGTGACGATTTATGTGGTGGTGTTATAGTTCCTGATTCATGTGGTAAATAATTTAACCGTACCTGTGAATGGTGGTGTTATTAATGAATATGTGTGTGATCACTGGTGATGAGAGCAATAGAATACAGTGGTTTTGAAGTTTGAAATTATATCCACAAATAATAATAACAACCTGTACTGTGATAGAAATATTATTGGAAGCAGATTGTGTAAAAGAAGATTACTCTGCTTAAGTTACAACAGACACTGTATAAATCGGAGGTTGCAAAAGTTGAATTCAACGTTTAAAGAATAAAAGAGATAACTCTGGGAAAGTGACTGATTCACATTTTATGTTTTATTTTAATTTTAGGGGGTATATATTTTTTGATTTTGTATTTTTTTTAATAATTTTTTTATATATTTTTATTTTTTTATCATCATTTTTTAATTTTTTTCCTTTTTGGATTTATTTAATTTGTTGTATGTGTTCGAATTTTTAGTCGCATCCCCTTGATAAACGGATTGCGTTTCCGTTTTAATAGGTTGGAGCGCAAGTATATTAAAGGCAATGTTGTAAGTTGTTTAGTCCACACATATCGTTACTTGGAGGAACCAGAATTGGCATGGTTGGAGTGTGCTACATTGTATAAGACCCGAAGTGTTGGAAGTAGGAGATCTGTTCTGGCTCGAGCTCACTGCTGAAACGATAATCGTAAGTTAACACTATCAATACGTTTGCAGTGGGAGTTAGAAGTGGGACAGAGACCCTTGCCAATTTTGATCTTTTGAGGTCTGGTGGATGTGGAACACTGGTACAGGCCGAAATATTGTTTCTTTACAAGTGACGGTGGTATGTGGATTTAAACTTAGTATATTTGATGGTGTCGTTTTTTAGATGTGGGAAATTTAAGGGCTAAGTGATTGATCTTGAGCATTATAGTGGATGCATTTACTTCACTATCACTTATGAGAGATTTGATGAAGTAATATTGAACTCCAACATTTTTAGAACTTGTTATTTGTGTAGATCTGTACATTGTATTGAATATGTATTAGGTATAAGAAATTGGAGGATTGTATATAGTCCTGTTTATTAAAGCAGACATAGTGATATTGAAAGAGTTTATGCAGTGTGATTTTTTTATCTTTCTGATGGTAGCGCCGGAACTTGTTTTGTAAATTGTAATTTTATTTTAAGATCCAATAGCAGAGGTCTTGTTCACGGCGGCAACCATTTAAGAAGGGAACAACTCCGTATCCATATATCGCCACCATTTGTGTGTGTAATATTCTAAATAGGACTTCACCTGGTTGCAAATATTGACGGTTTTAACTACTAGCAAGAATGAGTTTTTGCGTTTAAAAATCATGATTTAAATCAAGTCTTACTGACTAGTGATTTAAATCATGATTTAAATAGACTTGATTTAAATCAAACCCATCCTGTCCTTTGCTAAGGCCAAGGTGTCCCCCATGCGAGAACCCAATGCTGGAAACCTTCCTGTTTTCTCTGGTTGCATGAGGTCTATCGCTGGGACCCCTAATGTTGATCTATCAGGTAAAATGCCTCAGGATGGAGTTCCCAATTTCCTGGATCTGTCTTGGCAACTTAGTAAGACTACCAGTAATCCTGGAATGTGGATGGCTGAGATGGTTGGAACTTGTGTTTCTGCCCAGCTGAAAAGGTCCTTCACCTCCCTCCAGTCTAACTCTCTGCAAGTTTCCCCTTGATGACTGATACACACCACTGCAATGGTGTTGTCCCACTGCACTCTCACTAGAACACCCATGAGAAGCGGGGACCAATAAAGGAGAGCCAGATGGATTGCCCAGAGTTCCAGGATGTTGATGGGCAACAGACTCTTGTCCCTTCTTAACATGCCCTGGACACCCAAGGTGTCCCAGAACCAGTCTCCAGCCCCTCAGACTGGCATCTATGGTGATCAGAGCCCACTCTGGTACAACAATGGTACAGGTTCGGCTGATGGAGTCACCACTGGGAGTCCACCCTGGCCTCTGCTGAAGGAGATGCTCTGGATTTCTGGACCAGAACCTGAGGGTGTCCTTCTGTAGTTCCCTCATGTGGAACTGCACATAAGGAACTGCCTTCAGAGCAGGTACCAAACAACCCATGAACCACATAAAGTCCTTGATTGTGGCCGATGACCACTTCAGTGCTTGAGACACGTCCTGGAACAGAATCAGAATGTTCTCCTTCGAGAGGAAGGCCTTCTCTTGAAGGGTGTTAAATATCATGCCCTAGAACACCAGAACCTGGGATGGAATTGGAGAAGACTTCTTGAGATCCAGCCGTGATGCACCAAGATGCAGGCACACTCTTTGATATGGAGAGCCAAGATCTCCCCTGAAGGAGCCTTGATAAGAAAATCAACCAGATATGTAGTCAGCAAAATGCCCTGGGTATAAATGAAAATGGCCAAGGATTTGACAAATTTTGTAAAAATTTGTGGTGCCAAAGCCAGGTCAAATGGCAGAGTCCTGAACTGGTAATAACTGTCACACAGTAAATTAGGTTATAAAAAGACACGAAGTTCAGCCTTTGCCTCACAAACCAGAGACATGATAATTATATAGCTTTCCTGCTGCCAAATAATTTAATCCATCAGAAATTACTATTCTTCCTAATAATACACAGTATAACCCTGTATGTTCCCTTTTGAAAGAAATGTTCTTAACTGAATCCATTGTATGTGCGATAACCACATCCTTGGGCAAGGAATTCCATAATTTAACAGACCTCACTGTAAAAAAAAACCCTTTCCTCTGCAGAAGTTGAAACCTCCTTTCCTCTATTCTCAAGAGGTGGCCCCTGGTTATTTGCCCAGTCCTTGGAATGAACAGGTCACCAGAAAGATCCTTGTATTGACCTCTCATATACTTGTACATTGTGATACAATTTCCTCTTAGTCTTTTTTCTAAAGTAAATAAACCAAGTTTGTCTAGTTGTTCCTCATACATCACATCCTCCAGTCCTTTAATTTTGTTGCTCTTCGCTGTACTCTCTCCAGTTATAAAATATAATTTTTCAGAACTGGTGCCCAAAACTGCACTGCATATTTGAGGTGAGGTCTTGCCAATGATTTGTACAACGGAAAAAGAGAGAAATTTTACTTACCGATATTTCTTTTTCTTCTGTGAATCTCCACGTCACGTTTACGTGTGGGATTACTTCCTGCCTCCAGCTGGTAGGACCGTCTCAATTATTTTAAATAGCTAACTCCCCCCACCGTCCTCAGTTTTTACTTTTGTCCAAGCTGAAAAATATTATAGAGAAACATAGTTAAGGGTGGATGTGACGTGGAGATGCACAGAAGAAAAAGAAATATCGGTAAGTAAAATTTCTCTCTTTCTTCTGTGCACTCCCTGTCACGTTTACGTGTGGATATTTCCCAAGCTTTTACCCAGGGAGGGAAACATATGCTGATACCAATAAATTTTTTCTTAGGTCAAAAACCGCATCTTATATGAACAAGCATAGCATATTGCTGAGACTTACAGTTGTTGTGGAATTACCGCTTGCAATACCCCTCTGCCGAATCTGGCGTCTGCTGAGGCGTCGATGTCCAATTTGTAATGTCTAATAAAAGTGGAAATAGACGTCCATGTGGCTGCTTTGCATATCTCTTCTGGAGAAGCATCAGCCCTGGTTGCCCATGAGGTGGCCATGGCTCTAGTTGAATGAGCCTTGATTTTTAATGGTGGTTCTAATTTTGCTTCCATATAGGAAGTAAATATACATTGTCTGATCCATCTGGCCACAGACTGCTTAGATGCTGGCAACCCTTTCCTTTTTCCTAGGAACTGAATAAATAGGTTATCTGATCGTCTAAATTCCTGAATTCTTTTTAAATAAACTGATATGCACCTAACCAGGTCTAAGGAACGGAGTCTTTTTTCTTTTTCCCCTTTAGGAGTAGAACAAAATGAAGGTAAGACAATTTCTTGATTCAAATGGAAGTCGGAAACTACCTTACCTCTGAAAGAAGGTTTCATCCTGAGGACTACCTTATCCTGATGAAAGATTAAATAAGGTGCCTTACACGAAAGGGACTGCAATTCATTAACCCTCCTAGCAGATGTTATAGCTGTTAAGAAAACAGTTTTCCAGGACAAATGCTTCAAAGAAATACTGTCTATTGGCTCAAATAGAGGAGAATCAATAAGTTGATTTAATACCGTATTTAAATCCCATGAAGGGACAATCTCTCTAATTCTAGGTCTAGCTTTCTCTATTGCCTTTACAAATCTTTTCACCAAGTCATTCTCTGCCCAATGTTTGGAAAAAACTGCTGATAAAGCTGAAATCTGAACCTTAAGGCAAGCAGGGCTTAATCCAAGGTCAAATCCATTCTGAAGAAATTCCAGAACGACTGGAGCAGTAACATGGTTTTTGGAAATATTATTTTTGATGCACCATTTTCTGAAGACCTTCCAGACCCTGTCATATACTTTCAATGTAGATTTTTTTCTTCCCGAGATAATAGTCTCAGCTACTTTAACAGAAAGTCCTCTCTTTTTTAGACTTTGCCGCTCAGCCTCCATGCTGTCAATCGGAAAAAACTGGGGCGAGGGTGACATATCGGTCCCTGTATTAACAGATCTTTTCTTTCCGGTAATGGCCACGGCTTCTGAACCGACATCCTTACTAGTTCTGAGTACCAGGATCTCCTTGGCCATCTGGGAGCAATCAGAATGACCTCCGCTCTCTCTGACTTTATCTTTCTGGTCACTTCCCTGATTAGAGGAATAGGAGGAAAAATGTAGGCCAGAGAGAACGTCCAAGAATGCCTTAAAGCATCCTGACTTAAGGCTCCCTTTGTCTTCCATCTGGAAAAAACTTTCTGTATTTGCTGTTCTTTTGACTGGCCATTAGATCTACTACAGGAGTTCCCCATTTCTGAGCTATGCGCTGGAAGACTTCCTGATTGAGCTCCCATTCTCCTGGATGTATTCTGTTCCTGCTGAGATAATCTGCTTGGATGTTTCTTATTCCGGCTATGTGCGAGGCTGATATGGCTAACAGATTTCTTTCCGCCAGAACCAATATCTGTGCCAGTTCTCTGTTTAATCTTGCACTTTTTGTTCCTCCTTGATTTTTTATATACATGACTGCCATCATATTGTCCGTTCTGATGTGAACTGCCTTTCCTTTCAATTTCTTTAGGAGATGTTTTAAAGCATACTTGATTGCTCGGAGTTCTAACAGATTTATGTGTAGATCCTTTTCTGTTGTGGACCATGTTCCCTGTATCGACTTTTCTTTCCATATCTCTCCCCATCCTAGATGGCTGGCATCTGTAGTTACGATTTCCCAATCTGGGTCTCTTAGATGAGTTCCTTTTTGTAAGTTTTCTCTTCTTGTCCACCATAGTAAGTCCTGACGAACTTCTTCTGGGAGACATATTCTCTGAAAAAGATCCTGTTGACGTCTGTTCCAAAACTTTAGAAAGTATGCTTGAAGGTTTCTCGAATGAATATTGCCCAGGGAACCACCTGTATTGCTGATATCATTACTCCTATACATTTCATGAAAATGCGCGCAATGTGACTTTTCTTCTTCCTGAAATTTAGAACATTGTCTTATTTTGTGTATTCTTTCTTTTGAAAGAGTGATGATTTCCTTTCTTGTATCTATCCTCATTCCCAGAAAGACTAGCTCCTGAGAAGGTACCAACTGGCTTTTTTGTATGTTCATGAGCCAGCCCAGACTTTGAAGATGCTTGACCACCCTGTCTGTATTTCTTATTGCCTGCTGTTTGGATAGGGATATGAGTAACAGATCGTCCAAGTATGGAATAACAGAAATTCCTTCTTCCCTGATTGGTTCTAAGGCAGCGGCTAAAATTTTGGTGAAGACTCTTGGCGCTGTTGAAAGTCCGAAAGGAACGGCTTTGAACTGGAACTGTTGATGACCTACAGCAAACCTTAGGAATCTGCGATCCTGCTCTTTTACTGGTATGTGGTAATATGCATCTTATAGATCCACTTTTGTGAGGAAACTGTTTGGCCAAATTGATCTTAGAACTGACTTCACTGATTCCATCTTGAAAGTCTTTCGAATCAGAAGGGAATTGAGATTCTTGAGGTCCAATATGGTCCTGTAAGAACCTGACGGCTTTGGTACTAAGAATAAAACTGAATAAATTCCTACAAATTTCTGACTTTGTGGAACTGGTTGAATCACCCTCTTTTCCAGTAGAGTCTGAATTTCCTGCATTAATATCTTCTTTTTTCTTTTGCTGACTGGCATTCTTGATGTTCTGAAATTGTTGATCTTCGGGGTCACTTTGAATGGTAGCGAATATCCTATCTCCAGAATTTTCCGAACCCAATTGTCCGCTGTTTTCCACCTGGATTGGAATAACTGCAGGCGACCCCCCACCTGCTCTGGAGATGGACCTCGCTGACCTTCAGAATTCCTTTTTGGATTGAGGTTTTCTGTTAAATTCTTTGCGGTAACCCGCTCTGGATGCCCGATTGGATGACTGTCTTCTCTGTTCAAATGTTTTTGACTGGTATCTTTTAGAGTCACGAAAAGAAAAAGACCTGTTCCTATATGAAGACCTAGGAGGAGAGAATCTTCTTTTCTTTTCCTGAGGCAGAAAAGCACTTTTTCCTCCTGAAATTTTCTTAATGATTTCTTCAAGTTGTTCGCCAAATAACATACCTCCTTGGAAGGGAAGGTTTACCAATTTGTTCTTGGAAGATCCGTCTGCTCCCCATAATTTAAGCCAGAGTGCTCTCCTAGCGGCCACTGACAGAGCTGATGCTTTAGCACCCAATTTAATAGAGTCCATAGAAGCATCACAGATGAAGTTATTGGCTTCTTTAATAGTTGTTACTTCTTTAATCAGCTTTGATCTAGACGTACCTGAATCTATGTTCTCCTCTAAATTAGAAAGCCAAATTCTAATGGATCTAGTGACACAAGCCACTGCAGTAGAGATTTGTAAAATGCTGCCAATAATAGAAAACGGTCTCTTAAGAGCTGATTCAAGTGTTTTCTCCATAGGGTCCCTTAAGGACGAACCATCCTCTAAAGGAATAGTAGTATGTTTTGCCAATCTAGAAACAGCTGCATCTATTTTAGGAGGGGTAGCCCACTGATTAACCTTATCGGAGTCAAAAGGATATAAGGCCGAAAACTTAGAAACCGAAGATCTTTTATCTACTTTCTGCCATTCAGATGTAATTATATCTGATACAGATTGGTGAATGGGAAAACAAGGTATCACTTTTTTATTACCCACAAAGGCTGTATCTATAATATCTAGCTCTTTTTTCTCATCCCAAGGACAGCACTAACAAAACTGTCAATCTTTTCTATAGAAAAAGCCCCTGAATCTTCCACTATTTCACCCTCTTCCTCTGAGGAGAAGTCAGAGAATTCTAAGCTGTTTCTGTCCTCATTGTCTGCTCTCTGGGAGGACGTACCCTCCCCTGGATCCTCATTTCTCTGTCTCTTTTTTGAAATGGTTGATTCTTGCATAGAAGTGAAGGTTTCCTGCATGGAAACCTTCATCCATGACAGAAATTCTTGAAACTGGTTAGGCATTTCCTGTAAAGCTACTTTTTGCAAACAGTCCTGACAAAACTTAGCATCAGAAGCCACAACTTTTTTATCACAATTTGCACAAACTTTTTTCTGGGACTTATCTTCTTTTGCGGGAGCTGCTTCCCCTTTATCCTTAGAAGCTGAAGCTTTTCCTGAAGACATGCTAACTTAAAAACATAAATTTTAATAATATGCATTAAAAACTTTTTCCCTATAAGCTTCAAGAGTCCTACCTGAATGCTGTGTCCATTGCTGCTTATATCCAGCGTGCGGTTCATCTGTGGAACGCAAGCCCGCTCAGCCGTGGAAGCCATGTGCACTATAAAACCCACATCTTCCGATCTGTGCTTCTTGCTGCCAGTACTTCTTCCTGAATGCGACTCCAAGGAAGCTGGATGCTCTCTCTGCCTCACGGCCAGTTGCCCCGTGGAAGGAACCACTCTGCCTCCCTGCCCGCGGAGTTGAACTCCCGGATCTGAGCTGCATCTGTGCCCGGCCTCTCCTACACCTACAGGTAAGCGGAGCAGGCCTCCGACACTTCAGGCTTCTTCTTTTTTTTTTTTCTTTTCTCTTTTTCTACTACTGAGACGCGTAGATGTCCCGCGTCTCAGTAGAAACACACCGCTCCCCTGCAGCAGTCCGGAATGGAGTCGGAGGCATTGCCTCCTGTCCCCCAGCTGGCTAGGACCGGAAAAAACTGAGGACGGTGGGGGGAGTTAGCCATTTAAAATAATTGAGACGGTCCTACCAGCTGGAGGCAGGAAGTAATCCTACACGTAAACGTGACGGGGAGTGCACAGAAGAAATTATGTTATCCACTCTTGCTTCAATACCCCTTTTTATGCAAGACAAGACTTTGTTCTACTGTTATTTGACACTGGTCACTATTTCCAAGTTTGTAATTTACAAGGATTCCCACGTCTCTCTCTAGCAACGACTCCCCTAGTTCATAATTAGCATTGGGATTTTTTCTTCCCACATTTATGACATTACACTTTCTACATTAAACTTAATTTTTCATTTGTTTGGCCAGTCTGACATTTTATGTAAATCCCTCTGTAGAGAACAAATATCCTGTTCTGAATTAATTACCCTGCATAATTTAGTGTCATCTGCAAATACTGATATTTTGCTTTCTATATCTATTTCCAGGTCATTTATAAACATATTAAAAAGCAGTGGACTAAGTACTGAACCTTGAGGTACTCCACTCTCAACTTTAACTGTATTGGAGACTTGTCCATTTACAACCACAACCACTGTTCCCTATTTTATACCCCAGCCTCCTGTTTGGCACTGTATCAAATGCCTTTGCAAAATCTAGATATACTACATCAACTGCCTTACCATTATCTAGGTTACTATTTACTTCTTCATAGAAGCTGAAAAGATTAATTTGGCATGATCTATTCCTCATAAAACCATGTTAATTCCTGCAAATGATCTTATTTTCTATGGTTTAATCTTGGCTATAATCTCTTATTATCCTTTCTAGCAGTTTTCCCACTACACAGGTCAAACTCACAGATCTATAATTCCCAGGTTCTGTTGTAGTTTCCCCTTCTTAAATAGAGGCACTACACTGGCTTTATGCCAATCTTTGGAATGAAGCCTGTGGCGAGATAATCTTTAAAAGAGTAAAAAGAGGGTTCTTGCTAACCCTGCACTGAGTTCCTAAAGAACCCTTGGATGTATACCATCAGGATCTGGTGCTTTATTAGACTTAATTTTGTTCGGTCTTCCCATGACCTCCTCTTGTGTTAGCCCAATATCTGATGATATGGTTTTATTTTTATTTCTGCAATTCCTTGTTCTCTTGTATATACTGATGCAAAGAAAGTGTTTAGAACATCAGCCTTTTCCTTATTCTCTTTAATCAACATACCCATTTCATTTTTGAAAGATCCAATGCACTACCTCCTAAGTTTTTTTTCTGTATTTGAAAAACTTTTTCGGATTAGTCTTGCTCTCCCTTGCAATGGCGTTTAATTATCTATTTTGCTAAATAATTGTCTTTATTCACAATCTGTGTTGCACTCCCAGTATTTCAAGAACAATGTTCTGTACCTTCATATTTAAATGCCTTTTTTCCTTGCCATTTCCTTCTTTACATCACATTGGCTGAGATCTACTTCTTTTGCATTTGTTCCCCACTAGTATATACTTTTTAAAACATTTCTGCAACCTAAATTGCAATTCTATTTTCCCCCTCAGTATTTTTGCCTTTAAATAATTTATCCCAGTCCAAGTGCTGCATTGATGCACTTAAAAATTTGAACTTAGCTTTTTTAGAATTAAGAGTTTTGGTTGAACCTATGCGGGTTTATTTTGCTAAACCGATCTCAAATGTAAACATGTTGTGATCACTGCTTCCCAAATGTTCACCTACCTTAATACTGGATATCAAGTATATGTTATTCGTAATCACTAGGTCCAATAAATTGTTATTTCTTGTCGGCACTTCTACCATTTGTGACATGTAGCTTTCCTGAAGCATGCTCACAAACCTGCTTCCCTTAGCATTCTTGTCAGGTCTCATGTTCCCAGTAGATAATCTGATAGTTAAAATCTCCCATAATTACAGTATACCCAAAATGTGCAGCTTTCTTCATTTGCAATATCAATTAGGCCTCAACATTCTAATCAATATTTGAGTTGATTGGAACTGAAAGCAAAATTCAGGACTGTCCAGGTATATCGGGACATGAAGATATGCATCCTGAAGATCAAGGGAGACCATATACTACCCTGGAACATTACAGTAATGACAAAACTCAAAGATTCCATCATGAAGCACATAGCGATGACATCATGGTTGAGACATTTTAGGTCCCGAATGAGGAATCAGCCGCCATCCTTCTTGTGAATCACCAACAGGTTGGAATTGAAACCTGAGGAGTGCTTGGTGACTGGGACTGGCAACAGCACCTGTTTTTCCACTGCCTCATGAAACAGCTTTGCTTTGTCTGGATCATGGTAACGGAATTAATGAGACTGAAAAAAACACGAGTCATAGTAATTTGTTTTTTTAGGTTGAAAAAAGACTTGCGTCCATCCAGTCCAATCCTTTTCCTATTCCTGTTAACCGTGGTTGATCCAAAAGAAGGCAAAAAACCCCAACAATACAGCAATTTCAAATTCTGCCTTGAATGGGGGGAAAAAAATTCCGTCTCGATTCCAAATGGCAATCAGATTTCTCCTTGGATCAACAAGCACTAACTAAATATTAATCTCAATACTAAAGTACATAGCCCTCTATGTTCTGCTCTTTTAAATAAGTATCCAGGCCCTTAAAAAGCCATCTAATGTATTCAATAGCACCACCTCCTCAGGCAGTGAATTCCAAACCTTTATTGTCTTTACCATAAAGAAACCCTTCTGCTGCTGTAGATGAAATCTCCTCAAGTCTAAGCAGGTGGCCCCTTGTCCTTTGTACTGTTCGGTTAATGAACAGGTCTTTGGAGAGCCCTTTGTATGGGCCCTGAGCATATTTATATAGTGTTATCATATCCCTTCTAAGACGCTGTTTCTCTAGTGTGTACAAGTTTAACTTTTCTAGCTTTTCTTCATAACTAAAACTTTCCATTCCCCTTACTAGTTTTGTAGCCCTCCTCTGCACCCTCTCTAGTTCCATAATGTCTTTTTTCAGAAAGGGCACCCAGAATTGAACAGCATATTCTAGTTGGGGTCTTACCATGGACCTGTAAAGAGGTAGAATATTATCTTCCTCCCTTGAGTCAATACCCCTTTTAATACATGCCAATATCTTATTTGCCTTTGCAGCTGACAGCTAGCACTGCACGCTACTGCTAAGTCTATTGTCTACCATTACTCCCAAATCCTTTTCATTAGTAGATTTCCCCAGAGAAACACCATTTAAACTATATGTTGCATTTTCATTATTATATCCAAAATGCATAACATTACACTTGTCTACATTGAATCTCATTTGCCTGCCCAGTTACTTAATTTTGTGTCATCAGCAAACACCGATACATGGCTACGTAAGCCCTCTGGGAGATCTTTAATAAACAAATTAAAAAGAAGAGGACCCAGAACAAATCCCTGAGGTACTCCACTTATCACGTTTATCCAATTGGAGAACTTCCCATTTACTACCACTCTTTGGATTCTATCTTTCAGCCAATTTCCAATCCACGCACAAACATTTTCCTCTAAGCCTATTTCATTCAATTTGTACAGTAAACTCTTGTGTGGAATCGTATCAAATGGCAAAGTCTAAATAGATCACATCTACCGCCGCTCACACATCTATATTTTAACTCACTTTTTCATAAAATGCAATCAAGTTAGTTTGACAAGACCTGTCTTTCACAAAGCCTCCATCAAGTCCAGCCCATGCCAAATCAACTCTGTTGATCCAGAGGAAGGCAAAAAAAAATCCCACCAAACACTGAAGCAATTAATCCTTCAGAACCTTTGATAAGAATATAGGATTTTAGTCTTACCTGTTAAATCCTTTTCTCTTAGTCCATATAGCTTTCAGGTACCATGTGGAGGTGACAGCTCCTCCAGGTGAAGAGGAAAACTCCTGTGAGCGCAGACCCAATAGGACTCCTACATTCAGCCGGAGGAACCAAGCATGGTCTCTTTCATTGGGTGGGAGACCTGTAAGCTATATGGACTAAGAGGAAAAGATTTTACAGGAAAGAATAAAATCCTATTTTCTCTGTCGTCCAACATAGGTTACAGGTACCATGGGGATGTAACAATATTGAGTTCCCAGGGTGAGAAAAAAGAAGGAGAGGACCAAGCGCCGGTCCCCATGATACCAGAGCTCCCATGGACTATCCAGGACATGGAACAGCCCAAACTAACAAAGTAGTAGGGTATATAGCGTTCTGTGAAGATCTAGTAACTGTATTTCCAAAACACTTACCCAAATCTTATCTTCTCTTTGCTGCCGTCTATTGTGGACCTCACAAGTCACGATCCACGTCGTAATGTCAATATGTAGAGAAGAAAAAAGGCAAAGACAGCGCAACAGAATATATCTCTGAGTGTAGTAGTTCAAGAAATATCTCTTAGCATACCCTTGCGCTCTTGGTAGTATACTCACATATACAAGAGGCTATCCTGCCTCTTGGTTGGCAGGATAGCCTCTTGTATATGTGAGTATACTACCAAGAGGGGAAGGGTATGCTAAGAGATATTTCTTGAACTACTACACTCAGAGATATATTCTGTTGTGCTGTCTTTGCCTTTTTTCTTCTCTACATATTGACAAACTAACAAAGTGTCAACGGACACTGAATAACTAACACAGCACCCAAAACAATAGCCAACAGGGCTCAAAAGTTAAAGAACTATAAGACACAGGAAAGTAAAGCCCTAAACAGGCAAAACAGCCTCCAGGACATGCCTGCCAAACCTGGCTTCAGCCAAAGCCAGGACATCAATACATTAGTGTTTGGCAAAGGTGTGTACAGAGGACCAAATAATCACAACTGATCAGCAGAGGCCTGATTCTTGTAGGCCCAAGAGACCCCAACAGATGTGCTGTGGAATGTGCTGTGATGCGAAAGGGAACAGGTTTCTTCCCGAGTTTGTACGCCTTGCGGATAGTGTACTTAATCCAGGATGCAATTGTCACCTTGGACGCTTCCTTACCTGCCCTAGGACCCTCTGGAATGACAAACAAGGCATCAGTCTGACGGACACTCAGTACGTGCACATAGAACTTGAGGCAACGCACTACATTCAACAAGTGGAGATCCCTCTACTTGGACAGAAGGAAGGCACAAAAATCTCCTTATTGGAAGTCAGAGACCACCTTCTGAATAAATTCCTGGGAGGTAAGGAGAACAGCCTTATCCTTGTGGAACACCAGGAAAGGAGGCTTGCAGGACAAGCCTGCAACATAGACCACTGCCAAAAGAAAAGCTATCTTCCACATCAAAAGATGTAAAGGAATGGTAGCCAAGGACTCAAAGGGAGGCTGCTGCAAAACTCCCAAGAGGAGATTAAGGTTCCACTGAGGGGTGAGAGCCTTATAAACAGGGAAAGCATGAGAGACTCCCTGAAAGAAGACCTTCACATAAGGTAAAATGGCACTGCGTCTCTGAAAAAGAGAAAGACTAGGTCTGAACCTTCAAGGAACTGAGGCGAAGGCCCTTGTTCACTCCTTCCTGCAAAAAAAAAACAAAAAAACAAAAAACAGGTTAGCTGGAAAATCAAATTCCTTTGAGGACAGATCCCTAAATCTTATGGTAGGCTTTAGAAAAAACAGGTTTCCTACCGAGTAAGCTGGCGTCCATCGTCACAATGGTCCAGTATGGAATCACAAATGGTCTCCCTTTCCCTAAGATGGATAGGTCCAACCACCAGTAAAGGGACTGTCGCACTTCAGCAGGGAGGGAGACAGGATGATCCAGAAGATCCGGGTTCCCCTTGCAAACATGGATCACAAACGTCTGAAGCTCTCTGGCATGGGCTATGGCAAATGGCACCGCATCTATGGTGTATATCATCTTCCCCACCACCGGAGCGGATGTCCATGACAGGGCAGAATTCACCTTGGAGGTGAGCTGTTGAATCGAATCCTCCGTCAGATAAACTATACTCTGTAGAGTGCCGAACTGGAGGCCAAGGAACACCAAGTTCTGGGAGGGAACTGGAGTAGACTTGTCCATGTTCAGGATCCAATCATGTTGGAGGAGGATCTGAGCACATTCCTGAACCTGGCAGTCCAGAAGATCCCTGAAGGGTGCCTTGAGGAGAAGGTCATCCATGTAAGGTGTCACCTGAACCCCCCTGTTGTGCAGGAAGGCAATCAATGCACCCAAAACTTTGTTGAACACCTGAGAAGCTGTTGTGAGCCCAAAGGAAAGAGCAGTTAACTGGAAATGTTCCATCTCACAGGCAAACCGGAGGTACTGTTGATTGATCCAAGGATGCCAGAAAGTCCCCTGGACACATTGCTGCGATGACTGAGCGCAAGGACTCCATCTTGTATTGGGACCTGACCACCAACTTGTTGAGAGCCTTTAGGTCCAGGATAGGGCAGCAGCCAGCATCCTTCTTAGGAACAACAAAGAGATTGGAATAAAAGCCTGAACCTCTTTCCTGCTGTGGAATCGGTGCCAGAATTCCCAACTCCAAGAGCGACTGGTCCACCCCATTGAGGGGAGGTTAAAGGGAAGAACCTTTGGAAACTACCTATAATACCCACTTATCCACAACAGAGCCTGTCCAAACACTCAAAAAGGGATGCAGGAGACCCCCACTGGCCGCAGATCAGGGTTCAACGAGTCATGCCTAAGGTTTGGTGGAGGTATGTTTAAATCTCCACTGCTGCTTGGGCGTGAAAGGTGAGGCATGAGGAGCCACCAGGTTTGCCCTAAACGTTTTGCCTTATTTGGGATGAAAAAGACAATGTCTCTTCGCCTGAGGGTTATGTTTAGGAACCTGAGGCAACAATGTGCTCCTGCACCAGTGACCTCACTGATAAGGTTCTTAGAGATCAAGTCCGCAGGCCAGATCTTCAGCCACAGCATAACTTAGCAGTCACAGAAAAGGCCAAGGCCTTAGCTTTAAGCCGAATGGTGTCAAAGAGAACATCGGTAAGGGGATAAAAGGTCAGCCTTAGGTGCACCTTTGTGGGCAGAAGCAGTTGGCTGTTCAGTCCAAGAAGCAATGGTCCTATTGACCCATGCAGAAGCCAAGGTGGGTCTCTCATGGACGCACCAATTATAGCAAAATTAGCCTTCAAAACAGCTTCAAGTTTTCAGTCACTCAGGTCCTAAGGCACTGAACTTAGAAAGCCTGGAAATGAGAGAATAAACCTGAGGAGGTGTAGCCCATTGCATCAAGGCAGCTTCAGAAAAGGGATACAGTTTATAGAATATCTTAGACAGAGCTAGACGCTTCTCAGGAGTTTTCCATTCATCCAGAATAATCTGATCCAGAGTGGGATTAAGCAGAAAAACAGTACAGGACTTTTTGCACCTCTGAAAGACATCACAAGAATCTGAAGGCTCCACAGGAGTAGAAGGAATGTTTAAAGTGGTTAAAAACTGCCTTAATAAGACCCTCAGCAGATGGTTCAGGGTCAGCTTCGAAGGGATCACCATGAAACTGGGAAGAATCCTCCTCAGAACACACACACACCATCCTCAGAATCATCATCTGAATCCTCCAGAGAGGAATCAGATTAGGAACACCAGGTGCCTTAGGGGCCACAAATCTGAAGGAAGTGGTGGGTCTCCATGATTGAAGAACCCCCTGAAGAAAGAAAGAAAGAAAGAAAGAAAGAAAGAAAGAAAGAAAGAAAGAAAGAGGAAACTGTGCCATTGAGGACTTTAAGTCCTTGACCCAAAGTGGCTCTTGATCAAGCGGAGACTCAAGGGCCACAGCGAATGAGGGGCATAAGTGACTGGGAAGCCCCGATTGGCATGAGACGCAATATGTGAGGGGGGTCAAAGATGCCCCTGAGTACTTAGCCTTAGGCCTAGCCCCTTGTCCTAGTGGATCCCACATTCTAACAGGTGTAAAAAGTGCCAATACAGTAAAGAAAGACCCAAATACTGTCACCCAGATTAACAATTTTACCCCAGGAAGCCTAAAATACACTTATCTGGCAAGAGAAGTGTTAACCTGAGGAGGAGAGCTGAGAAGACCAAGCCCTCCGTATGATACTCGTGTAGAGAGGAAACAAAATGGTGACTGCACAGGGAACAGACTGCTAAGCCGGCATTAATGGGAAATTAGTTTTCCCAGTACAGAATACTAAAAGCAGAATAGAATCCCCCAGAAGCTGAGAATGTCCACAGTATAGTTAGTCAAGGTGAGACAAGAAGATTGAGCCATCTCACTCACCTCACAACTCGGTACATAGAACGGTTGCAGAGATATATCCCAAAACATCTGTCCCATAGAGATCAATGGAGCATTGCGGTCATGCTGTAAAGCGCACCTTTACAAATTCAAAATTAACGTGTAAAATAAAGAGTGTCTAAGAAGTGTAGAAACACACAAAGAACACCAATAAACATGAAAAACAAACAAGAGTGAGGAAAAAAAAGTCCCCCCCAACTAATCAAGGTGGGCAGGGAAGGGGTTAATTACCACAAAACAACACAAAATGCTCCAACGTTCCCCAGAACAGCAATGAATAATACCAAACATGAGTGCAGGAATTACAATGAACTCCAAGAAAACACTTTTGCAGAAGGGAATTGTGGGACAAGTGGACCATGGCACTCAAATGGTTGCTCAACTTTTTTGCAGATCTTTTCTCTTCAGATTACCATTGCAAGGAAGAAGCCGCAGAGAGACTCCCACTGAAGAGTGAGACATGTACTGCATGGTTCTCTTCCAGGGCTGAAAAAGTCCACAACCAGCTCCTGTAAACTGGGCATTCCACCAGGGGAAGCCAGTAATGGTAATCCGCCTAATGGGGGGAATTTTGACACCCCATATCTCCTAAAGAAAAATAATAAAATAACTAAAACTAAGCAGAATGGTTCACAGCCTTCCTACTAGAATGAGGAACACATCTTAACTGGAGAGGGGAGTAGCTAGGTAGCCTGCTATGGAGGTTAGTGAGGCTCCACCCCTGCATTTCTTTGAAGAATTGTTCCAGCATACTGCGAGGACCGTCACCTTGCCACGGTAACTGTAGGCTATATTGGATGACAGAGGAAAAAACCCTTCTGATCCCACCCGCAAAACCCATTGGTCCGTCATGGAGGATGCCCAGGCGTCTTGAAAAAGGTGGAGATGGCAGTACCAGGATTCTGTAAGTCATGTGTAAGCGGGCTTGTCAGACTTGGACTTTGCAGCTGAATGTTTGGACTGCCAGGACCATCTGGCCTTTGTGGTGGGAAGCGTATGAGAAGTCTGAGGGATTTGCACCCTCTGCTTCTCCGTTTGGCAAGGGGAAGAAAAGTATGCCCTTTCCTCACCAGAAAGGAAAGCTTGGTTGAAAGTTGAGGCACTATAGAGTCACTGATGATGTTTCATGTCAGGCTCAAAAAATGGACTTACCCTGGAAAGGCAAGGAAACCAGTTAGTTTTTAGAAGATTGGTCCTAAGACCAAATCTTAAGCCACCCCAAAAAAGTAAAGGAAAATCCGGCAGCGACAAACAGTGCCTCCATGAAATAGATTTCACTGTCGTCCAATACAGGTTACTGGTACATTGGGAGGTGATCCGCCCCTTTAAGTAGGCAGGAACATTTCTCTAAATGTATGCAGGGGGTGGAGCCTCCCCTCCCTCTTAAGCTGCCCTCAGCCAGAATGATTTGTTCCTGCATGCTGTGCACATCAGGTGGAGAACATCTCTCAATCAATTTTAGTTTTTTTATTGTTTTCTTCAAATATGGAATACCACCATTAGGCGGGTGACCATGGCTGACAATTGCCCTCTCCAAAGTGACTAGAGCAGCTTCCAGGGATTTTCTGGTGGACCTTATGCCCTGATGAGGGAACAACTTGATTCAAGTAGCTTCCCTGGTGGGAATTATCCTTTGGTTAATTCCCTTTTCACATGGTTACCTGAAGACAGAAGTCCTGCAGAAAGGTGAGCCACCCTTTGAGTGCTGAAGGTCCACTTGTCCCACTGTGTCCCTTCATTGGTCTTGTATTTGGGAGTTCTCATTATGCACTCCAGCACTCATTGGGTGTTTTTCTTTATATTGCACTGTATTTCTGCAATGTCTGTGTGTACACCCTGGGTTTTGGAGCAGTTTATGTGGGTTTAACCTTTTCCCTGCATGTTTCCTTATTGGGATAGTGTTTTATCATGTTTTACATGTGTTTGATATGTGTTTTGTAACTTTTTCCTGTCAGGGTAACTTTATTAAAAATTTATGTTCGCTTTTCCCACATAGACGCCATTGCTCCTTTACTCTCTATGGGTTTACACAGTGTGGGACGTATCTCTGGAACCGCTTGTCACAGCGACTTCAGTGTGGGCTCAAATTGTTGGTCTTCCCTTGCTCTATCATCCGGTTACATGATTAGGTGTGTTGGGGGGGCCTCGGGCTCTGTTTTGAGGTACTTTTGAGAAGAACTACGTTTCCCATGAGCGCTTGTTTCGTGCCCGTTTTCTGATTGGCTCCTGTCGCGGCAGCCATTTTGTGAGTTATTCTCAGCGAGTATACTACACAGGGACCGAGCCTTCTCTCTCTCCTCCGCAGATTAACCCTTTGCTTGCCAGATAAGTTTAATTTTAAGCATTTCTGGGGTGAATATTTAATCTTTCACACTTCAATTGGGTGATTCTTGTCAGTGGAGTATATCTGACGCTGTGAGCATGTCTACTCCACTGGAGTCAGGGGCTAGACCCAAGACTAAGGAGGCTGGGGTGTCAGTTTCACCCATTGCGTTTTGCTCCTCCTGTCACTCCGGGCTACCTAGAGAATTTTCTGGTAATTTATGCCCAAAATGTGCGGAAGGCCATGGCAGCAACCCAGGGCTTTCCAGTCACACTATTGAGCCAACTTGGGTGAAAGAGTTCAAGGCTGCAACTAGGGATCTCAGATCCACTCTTCAGCTCTTTCCCTCTCAAGTTCAGGGGGCTCTTCAGGTTTGGCAGACCCCCTCTACTATCAGGACCGCCCTGCCTAAGCCACAGGGTGCTCCTGACGTGTCTGATTCTTCAGAGGAAGAATTGTTGCAGGATTCTGATGTTGAGGAGGGCACTGTTATTGAGTCTACCAGGTCCATTGGTGACCCTTATGAATGTGACCCTGAACTCTCTGCTGAGGGTTTGATCAGGGCTGTGCTAACCACCCTCAATCTTCCCTTGAGTAAGGAATCTACTCATGACCCAACGGATGTGTTTCAGAAACCTTCTAAGTCCGTTATATGTTTTCCTACTAATCCTACTCTTGCACGTTTAGTCTCTGATGCGTGGAGAAATCCTGATAAATCTTCTTCAGTATCAAAAAAGTTTGCTAAACTTTATCCCTTTCCTGAGACTGAACTGGCTAAATGGGTTCATCCCCCTAAGGTGGATGCTCCAGTTTCTAGGTTGTTTAAATCTACTGCCTTGGTGGTATCTGATGCTTCTGCCCTACAAGACTGGACGGATAAAAAGGTTAGAAACTTGTCTTAAGTCTATTTTTGCCTCTATTGGCACTGCCATGCGTCCAACCTTTGCAGTGGCGTGGGTTAACCGGGCCATTGCGGTCTGGACTGAACGACTTACTGAGGCGGTTCGCCAGGATGCGCCAGTGTCTGAGCAGTTACAACTACTTGCTAATATTTCTGAAGCTCAGAATTACGTTTCTGACGCTGCTTTTGATGCTGTGCGCATGATGGCGAGGGCCTCCACTTCCTGTGTGGTGGCTAGACGTGCTCTTTGGCTAAAAATTTGGTCTGCTGACACCGCTTCTAAGAAAGCTCTGCTTTCTTTGCCCTTCCAAGGGACTTTACTGTTTGGATCTGAGCTTAAGGAAATGATTAGTGAGGCTACTGGCGGTAAAAGTACTCTTCTACCACCAGTCTTCAAAAAGAAGTTTCCAGCCAAACGCAATCGGTCCTTTCGTTCCTTCCAAACGGAGACACGCTCTACGTCCCAGGCGGGTCCGTCCTCTGCACGCTCCTCCTCCAAGCCCAAACAGTCCTGGAAGCCCAAAGTTGCCCCCAAGGCCAAAACCTCCAAGACTGCTTCGGCATGACTCACTGAACCCGGGTCTGCATCCGGCTGTAGGTGGACGTCTCCACATTTTTCGCCGGATTTGGGAGGAGTTAGTGGCGGACCCTTGGGTTATTCAGGTGGTATCAGAGGGATACAGGATCCCTTTCTCTTCCCTTCCTCCCTTTCGGTTCCATTTTACTCGTCCTTCTCAGGAGCCTACAAAAAGACGTCTGTTCGACGACGCTATTCAGGATCTTTTGGACAAAGAAGTCCTGGAATTGGTTCCTACAGAGGACACAGGTTCAGGATTTTATTCCAACCTGTTCGTTGTGGCCAAAAAGGACGGGGGCGCCCGTCCTATTCTGGACCTCAAAGATCTCAATTCCTTTGTTGTGAGTACCTACTATCGTCAGGAATCCCTGCGTACTGTGATAGCTGCTATGTCTCCAGGGGAATTCCTTGCTTCCCTGGACCTCCAGGATGCATATCTGCACATCCCTATCCATCTGGAAAGCAGCCGGTATCTCAGGTTTGCCTGCCACATGGGCCATTTTCAATTTTTGGCTCTTCCCTTTGGACTGACTTCAGCTCCTCATGTTTTTCAGAGAGTCTTGGGGGCTTTGATAGCTGTGCTTCATCGGGATGGCATCAGGGTGACTCCCTACATGGATGATTTACTCCTGAAAGCTTCATCTGCGGAGATCCTTCACCAGCAGGTTCAGACGTGAATCCAGACTCTCAATTGCCATGGGTGGATTGTGAATCTGGACAAGTCAGACTTGGTCCCATCTCAACAGATCCTTTTCTTGGGTCTCCTGTTAGACACTCAGCAGTGCATGGTGTTTTTACCGGAAGAAGTGGCTCATCAGATTGCTCTGAGTATCCAAGATCCTGGATCTCGAGAGGGTTCCAGTGCCGAAGTTGACTTCTCTGGTGGGAAAGTTCATTTCCACAATAGAGGCGGTGCCATTTGCTACGGCTCACACCAGGGAACTTCAAAGGTTCGTCATTCAGACATGCAGGAATCATCCAGACCATCTGCATCTGTCAGTCTCTCTGCCTCCTCATGTCGAGCTGAGCTTGGAATGGTGGTTGGACCTGTCTCATCTCCTGAAAGGGAGGTCCTTTCAGAAACCCTATTGGACCACAGTCACGACGGATGCCAGCCTCTGGGGATGGGGGGCAGTGTTGGGTCGTTTCAGTGCGCAGGGGAAATGGGGACTGGAAGAATCTCTCCTCTCCATCAATGTTCTGGAACTTCGTGCCATCTTCCTTGCCCTGAGACACTGGGAATCTCAGCTGGAGGGTTGTCCAGTCAGAGTGGAGTCCGACAACGCCACTGCAGTGGCCTACATCAACAGACAAGGCGGAACAAGAAGTCTCGCCGTATGGTTAGAGGTCAAGGCCATTTTATCTTGGGCGGAGGCACATGTTACCGTCATTTCAGCGGTACACATTCCAGGCGTAGACAACGTCATGGCAGACTTCCTCAGTCGTCACACAGTCGACAGCGGAGAGTGGGCTCTTCATCCAGAGGTGTTTCACCTTCTGACCCAGATGTGGGGGGGTACCTGTAGTGGATCTGATGGCTACCAGACACAACAGGAAGGTTCCAGTGTTTTGCTCTCGGTGGAGGGACCCACTTGCTCTGGCGGTGGACGCATTGTCAATCCCTTGGGAATTCTCCCTAGCCTACATCTTCCCTCCTCTCCCTCTGTTGATCAGAGTCATCCAGAAGCTGAAGGTGGAGCATTGTCCTGTCATCCTAATCACTCCGAACTGGCCTCGTCAGTCCTGGTATCCGGACCTGCTGGCCATGTCAGTGGTGGATCCCTTTCCGCTCCCTGCCCGTCCAGACCTGCGGCTTCAGCATCTCCATTTGATGGCTTGGAGGTTGAATCCTCAATTCTGAAGAAGAAGGGGTTTTCCTCTTCCGTGGTGTCTACAATGCTTAGGGCTCGCAAGCCTGTGTCCTCCAAGATCTATCATCGAATATGGTCAACTTTTGTTGCGTGGTGTGCTGATAAGGATCTATCGCTTGATTTCCATCTTCCCACTGTCCTGGCCTTTTTGCAGGATGGTGTTGAGAAGGGACTCAGCCTGAGTTCTCTCAAGGTTCAGACTTCTGCTCTCTCTGTATTTTTCAGGAACGCATTGCCGTTCTTCCTGATGTTAACGTTTTCTTCCAAGGTGTGGCTCATGTTCGGCCTGCCTTCAAGAGTCCAGCTCCTCAGTGGGATCTCAATTTGGTGCTGGGGGTTCTTCAGAGACCCCCGTTTGAATCTTTAGCTTCCATTCCTTTACGTCTTTTGACCTGGAAAATGGCCTTCCTTTTGGCTATTGTATCAGTTCGCCGGGTGGCGGAGTTACAAGCCCTGTCTTGTAAACCTCCTTACCTGGTTTTCCACAAGGATAAGGCTGTGCTTCGCATGTCCAAGGAGTTTTTACCCAAGGTTGTCTCAGAATTTCACATCAATCAAGAGATTGTGGTGCCCTCTTTCTGCCCTAACCCTTCCTCTGACAAGGAGAGGGATCTTCATTTGTTGGATGTCGTGCGTTGTCTCAAGTTTTATGTTCATCGCACTGAGTCTATCAGGAAGTCTGACGCTTTGTTTGTCATTCCTGAGGGGCCTAGGGCAGGGAGACCAGCATCCAAGGTGACCATTGCATCTTGGATAAAATCTACCATTCGTAAAGCCTACGAATTGCGGAATAAGCATGTTCCCTTTCGGGTTACTGCTCATTCCACCAGATCAATTGGGGCCTCTTGGGCCTATAAAAATCAAGCGTCTGCTGTTCAACTGTGCCAGGCGGCCACTTGGTCCTCTGTGCACACATTCTCGAAGCACTATCGTGTAGATGTACTGGCCTCGGCTGATGCCAGCTTTGGGAGAAAGGTCCTGGAGGCAGTTTTGCCTGTCTAGGATCTTCTTCTTCTGAGGTTCTCAATGCTTCCTTACTGTTGAGCCCTGTTGGCTCTGGTTCAGTGTGCTGTGATAGTTCAGGGGTTCGTTTTTACCCTTGGTTGGTGTCTGTTGACACCTCTGTTGTTGGGCTCTATGATTAATTGGTTCATAGGGGTTCTGGTGACTTTGGGGCCTTGCGCTTGGTCCTTGCCTGCTTCCTGCCTCTGGGAAAACTCAATGTTTGTACATCCCAATGTACCAGTAACCTGTACTGGACGACAGTGAAAATAGGATTTTAGTCTTACCTGTTAAATCCTTTTCACTTAGTCCATACAGGTTACTGGTCTCCCACCCTGTCAAGGGACCATGCTTGGCTCTCCTGTGGCATTCAGTGGGAGACCTTTGGGGCATGCTCACAGGAGTCTTCCTTTTCCTTCTTATCTCTGGTCAGTATTAATGTCTCAAATCATTCTGGCTTGTTCTGGCTGAGGGCAGCTTAAGAGGGAGGGGAGGCTCCACCCCCTGCATACATTTAGAGAAATGTTCCTGCCTACTTAAAGGGGCGGATCGCCTCCCAATGTACCAGTAACCTGTATGGACTAAGTGAAAAGGATTTAACAGGTAAGACTAAAATCCTATTATTAACCTCCATGACGTTGGACACCAGAACCAAAAAAAACCTCTTTGGCAACATTAGCACGTATAGCATCTGACAGTTGCTCACCTCAAACAGCTATAGCCCCGTTGACCCAAGCAGAGGCCTCAGTCGCCCTGGTATCCAAAAAGGAGGCCTTGAGAAGACTCTTAACCACCTGATCCTTAAGGCCCACGGCATCTGCAAGTGGGAGGGTGGTGTTCTTCGCCAAATGAGAGATGGAGGGTCAACAGCAGGAGGAAAAGCCCACAGCACCAGGGCTTCAGTTGAAAAAGGATATAGCTTAGTAAAGAGCCTGCTAAGGAAAAGCCTCTTATCAGCAGATTTCCACTCATCCAAAAGGATTTGATCAAGAGTGTTATTGGGTAGAAATACAGGAGGTCTTTCTATGCCGCAGTAAGTTATTTGGAAAGGGAGTTATCCTATCGGTGATGTCAGAGACCTGTAGGGTCTCCAGTACTGCCTTGATGAGCCCCTCAGCCGAAGGGAGTGGATCAGCCTGACAGGAATCTCCATAAGAGTAGGAAAAACCCATATCCTAATATTCCTCGTCGTCGTCATCCTCTGAGGGCATTTCTACCTCAGAGAAGACCTCAATAACTTGAGTATGACCACTGAATACAGGGTCAACCTGTGGGCAAAGGTTTCTAGAAATTAAGCACCCCCTGGACAGAGGAAGGGATTTGGGCCACTGGAGAGAGCAGTGTTTAAACCTATGCAGGGTCTTGATCAGTGCTAGAGGGGCCTGATGGAGGGGCCTGCACACAAGAGGGGAACAGAGACCCTGAATTTTCCCTAGGTAGCCCTGTATGACAAGAGGGCCAGTAACTAAGGGGGGGGGGGGGTAAGTGAAGCTCATTAATGTTTTGCTTCAGATTTCCCCACATGCCTCTTAGAGTCTGTCCAGAACCTATTTAAAATGAGATAATATACCTAAATACACAGAAATGTACTTATCTGGTATGTGAATGGTTAATCTGAAGAAGGAGAGAAAGGAGAGACAGCCTCTGCATAGGATAAGCAAGAGGGAAGTAAGATGGCCACCAGAAAATGACAGCCACTGTGAAGAAATTCGCATTCTGGGTACTGTAGTCTTCTCTGTTGCTTGTTGCCTACCAACACCTACAACTCTGGCCGTGAGTCGGAGTGTACCCCCTGGGCACTCAAAGTGGACCTGAAGATTGGGCATGTGGAGACAAGAAGACAGAGCCCTCTCTGATCGTTGTAGAGATATGTCCCAGAGAAGTCAATGGAGCAAAAATGGCCACTGGTGGGCTCTGTTTATTAAATGAGCAACCACACTAATAATCGATCTATACCTCAAGAGTTTGTAAACAATCCAAAACTCCCAGGAAATACCTGGGGATGGGGGGTCAGGCTAAGATCCTAGGAGAAGGGCAGGGAAAATAAACCCCCAAGCATGCAACAAACAAAAAATCCTGAACCGATATAGGACAAGTTATCCACACAAAAGAACAGTGAAAAGCAGCCATCGTCAGTCCTCTTAAGATAGAGACCCATAAAGAGCACACTATGCTCATAACAGCCTCTGTAAGAAGAGCCACAAAAACTGGGATAGAAAGTGGATACTGTGCCTCACAACAGGTTACTACATAAATAAAAGGCTCCGGTTTGGGCAGTGTTATCTATACACTGATTGAGAACTGGTTAAATTATAGATGGCAGAGAGTTGTTGTAAATGGAGTCTTTTCAACTTGGTCTAAAGTTATAAGTGGGGTGCCTCAGGGTTCAGACCTGGGCCCAATGCTTTTTAATTTGTTTATTAATGATCTAGAAAATAGCATCTCAGTCTTTGCTGATGACCTAAGCTGTGTCAGGAAATATATACAGAGCTGGATGTTTTTTTCTCTGCAGAAGTTTTTAGATAAAGGGTGTGAACCAGATGACATTTGATGTAGATAAATGTAAGGTTATGCATTTGGGATGTAGAAACAAACATGCAACATATACTCTAAATAAACAACCTGGGGAAACCTCTTTAGATTTATGAGTACTGGCAGACTTCACAGCAGTATGCAGTCACTCAGCTTCTGCAAGAGCAAATAGGGTACTAGTCTGTATAAAAAGAGGTGTAGATGTAAGGGATGCTAATATTATCCTACCGCTATATAAATCCTTGGTTAGGCATCATCTAGAATATGGAGTACAGTTTTGGGCACCAGTTCTTAAAGCTAAACTTTCACCCTCTATAAAGTTGCCCTCCAATAATCAGGCATATGTTGACTAGCTTCATACTAGTGTTATTAGGTCTCATAAGTACCCGGTTCTGAAGTAATCCTAGTCTTCTGAGATGGACGGCCAGGCTTCTTGCTTTAGTGCTGTCTACGCACCTGTGCGGTCAGTTCCTTCCGGTGCCTTAAGGCACAGTGCAATGCCTCCTAGAGGATACCGGGACTGAAAGAGCAGGCACACAGACATCTCTAAAACAAGATGTCTGCGCTGATGCCGGGCTTCTGGTCTCCGAAGACTAAGGATTACTTCAGAACTGTGTACTCATGAGAGCTTGTCGCCATTTGCCTAATTATTGGTGGACGACTTTATAGAGTGAAAGTCAGCTTTATAAAGACAATGTTGAACTGGAAAAAGTGCAGAGACGTGCTACAAAACTGAAAAAGGGATTTGAGGATCTGAGTTATAAAGAGAGTCTAACCAGTTTGGATTTGTTTCATTACCGAAGAGACGTCTAAGTAGTGATATGATTACCAATTACAAATACATTCAAGGTCAATAAAAAAACCTATCCAATTAATTATTTAAGCAAAAAGCTGAGCTAAGAATGAAAGGTCATCCATTAAGACTGGGGGAAAAGCGCATTGTACTAAAACAAAGGAAGATTTTTTTTTATCAGAAAGGGCAGTAAAAGTATGGAATTCTTTGTCTTGGGATGTTATACTTGCAAATAATGTAACTGCTTTAAAAAAAACGTAATGGATGCCTATCTAGCACAGACCAGTATTGAACATTATGACAAATGGCTTCAATGCAGATTGGTTGTTGATCCAGGTAATTATCTGAATGCCATTTGGAGTAAGGAAGGGATTTTAGTCTTAACTGTTAAATCCTTTTTTCTTAGTCCATATGACATACTGGTACCATGGGGAGGAGACAGCTCCTCCCTGTAGGTTGGAAAAATTCTAGAAGTGCAGGGGTGGAGCTTCCCCTTCCTCCTCATCAGGCTATCCCACTAGTCCCACTGGAGATAGACTTGAGACAATCCTACCAAATAGGACAGCAAGAAAGAACAGATAGGAAGCTCCTGTGAGCAGCAAACTTCCACGTCCAGCACTTGGAGACCAAGCATGTTCCCTTTC
The DNA here is from genome assembly GCA_037306005.1 of Rhinophrynus dorsalis. NCBI lineage: Eukaryota > Metazoa > Chordata > Amphibia > Anura > Rhinophrynidae > Rhinophrynus > Rhinophrynus dorsalis. The sequence goes on from CM074718.1 coordinate 305,038,709, forward strand.
ACTGGGCAGGAGACCTGTATGTCATATGGACTAAGAGAAAAGGATTTAACAGTTAAGACTAAAATCCTCTTTTCTCTGTCGTCCAATATGACATACTGGTACCATAGGGACGTGCCAACATTAAGCTCCCAGGGTGGGAAGTAAAAGGAAAGGAACAAGAGCCGGTCCACTATGATACCAGAGTTCCCACAGACTATCCAGTACATGGAACAGCCCAAACTAAAGTGTCAACGGACAATGAATAATATCAGAGCACACAAGTACAAAATGCAACTAGGCTCAAACAGATAAAGAAGGTAAGGCACATGTAAGAAAAGGTCCTAAACAGGCAGAGCTGCTTCCAGGACCTTCCTGTCAAACCTGGCTTCAGCCTAAGCCAGAACATCAACATGATAGTGCTTGGCAAAGGTGTGCACAGAAGACCAAGTGGCCACCTTGCACAGCTGTTCAGCACAGGCCTGTTTCTTGTAGGCCCAGGAGGCCCCAACAGACCTGGTGGAATGTGTTGTAATGCTGCTAGGGAACATGTTTCCCAATAGACCTGGTGGGATGTGCTGTAATGCAGAAAGGCTCATAAGCCTTGTGAATGGTACACTTAATCCAAGATGTGATGGTGACCTTGGACACAGACATACCTGCCCTGGGACCCTCAGGGATGACAAATAAGGCATCAGTCTTACGGAAAGACTCAGTACTCTGCACATAGAACTTAAGGCAGCGTACCACATCTAAGATTGTCAGATTTGGGGTCAGGACAAAAGGAAGGCACCACAATCTCTTGATTGATGTGGAATTCAGAGACCACCTTAGGAAGGAATTCCTGGGAGGGAGAACAGCCTTATCCTTGTGAAACACCAGGAAAGGCCTGCAATTCAGCAACTCTGTGGACAGAGACCACAGCCAGAAGAAAGGCCATTTTCCACATCAGAAGGCGTAGAGGAATGGTAGCCATGGACTCAAAGGGAGGCTGCTGCAAGACTCCCAAAACCATATTAAGGTTCCTGAGGCATGGGAGCCTTTTAGGCAGGGAAGGCATGAGCGACACCCTAAAAGAAAACCTTGACATTCAGCAAGATGGCAATGCGTCTCTGGGAAAAGACAGAGCGCCGAAGTCTGAACCTTAAAGGGACTAAAAGTCCTTTGTTAACACCGTCCCGTAAAAAAAGACAGGATCACAGGGAGATCAAACTCCTGAGATGACAGGTCTCTGTCAATACACCAAAACTGAAAAATGGACCAAACCCTTTCATAGGACCAAACTGGTTTCCTAGCCTGGATCATAGTGGAGAGCCCTTTCCTTCTCAGGATGGAGGTTTCAACAGCCATACCATCAAAACCATGCGCTCCACATCCTCCTTCCAGAGATAACCCTGAAGGAGGAGATCCGGTCTGAGTGGCAATGGAAACAGATTCCGAATGGAGAGTGCCACCAGTTCTGGGAAAGCAGGGATTCCTGGGCCAGTAAGGGGGCGATCAAGATGACCGCCAGACCGTCCAGCCGAATCTTCCTCAGCACCCTGGGAATGAGATGAAAATGCCTGGGGATCGCCAGTGCATCAACAGCGAAGGCCAGAGGATCCCTCCAATGGGAGCAAAAGAGCTGAACCTTCCTGTTGTTCCTGGGGGCCATCAGGTCTATCTGAGGAAGACCCCAATTCTGCACCAATAGGTCAATAACATCTGGGTGGAGCTTCCAATCTCCTGGGTCCACCCTCTGATGGCTGAGGAAGTCTGCCAGGACGTTGTCTACCCCTGTAATGTGCATGGTGGAAATAGCCAGACCGTCTTCAGCCCATGCCAAGATAGATCTGACCTCTGACCAAGTGGAAGCTCTTTTTGTGCCTCCTTGCTTGCTGATGTATACCACAGCCTTGGCGTTGTCCAACTGGACGCAGACTGGACAACCCCTCAGTGGAGAGGACCAGTAAACCAGAGTATGATGAATCGCTGGCAGCTCCAGAACACTGATGTACTGCAGAGTCTCCTCCTCAGTCGATCTGCCCTGAACCTCCAGGTGACTCAGTATAGCTCCCCAGCCTCTGAGGCTGGTGTCCATCGTCAAGAAGGTCCAGTCCTGAATGACAAAGGGTTTCCCCTTCTCCAGGTTGGACCTGTCCAGCCACCAGAGAAGGTCCTGCCTCTGAACACACTGCTGAGATGACAGATGGCAAGGACTCCATCTTGTAATGAGTATGGACCACAAAACAACTGAGGTGCTTGAGGTCCAGGATAGGACGGCTGCCGTAATTGTTCTTGGGAACTACAAAGAGGTTTGAATAGAAACCTAAACCTCTCTCTTGCAGAGGTACTGGAGTCAGAACTCCCTTGTCCAAGAGAGCATGCACCTCCCTGTTGAAAAGATGGAACTTTTCTTGACCTAGATGGGAATGAGAAAGGAAGAATCTGAAAGCGGAACTACCACCGCTAAGCAACTTTGTTTCTAATAATTCCCTATCTGGCAACTGGCTGCTTAGTAGCGCAAGTCGCCAGAATTATTACATGGTTATGGAGAAATATGCATTGATCCTCGGCTGACAGGCAGGACAGAGTGTGCCCTGTTCTCTCCTCTCTTGAGGCCCTCCTTGAGCACTGTTAGCTCCTTTTCCTGGAGTGGTGCTTTGGGGAGACTAGATGGCTCTTGTTGGCCTGCTCAGGTGCAGGTGGGCTGCAGACCTGGGGGCTTACCCCAGGGGAGAATGCTCTGGCTGGGCCGGTGGGCAGAGCGGAGGACTGACGGGTTAGAGGTGGAAAGGTGTGTTCTGGAGGACCGGGCATGCTTGGGTTGGTATTTGTCAACACCTTGTATCCCGGGACTCGGGGCTTTTGTCTCACTGTCTATATTTGTTCCTGGGGGTGGGAATGTTATGCAATGTTATTTGAGATGTGGGTTATGGCGGGTCTCCCTCTTTATTACCTTGTTTCATTTATTAGTTTCACGTTTCATGCCTTTGATAAGTTCTAAATAGCGCTGCTGTTTATTTTTCTGCACGATTATGTGGGTCCCTTTATAGACTACGTTTCTGTCCCATCCATCGTTACTTCCTATTTACTATGTACGTATTGGATGAACCCACCTGGGCCATTCTGCCCTCCTCAAGACACCTATGGCAGGTGCTGTGTGTCCTTGCGACCTTAGCTTCCTGCTTTTGCTTATCTTCCATCACTTTTTCTCTTTTTCTGCATATTCTGCTCTTCCTTAGTTTCCACGCTTCTACTACTTCTTTCTCCTTTTTCTCCAGCCCATCTCTTTTAACCCCTTTGCCCGTGTACCTGTCCCACCTTCCCCTACTACCCTCCACCCTTGTGCATGTGATTTCCAGTGGTGCAGATTGTGCCTGGTCTGGGGTTGGAAGGACTCTAATCCTTGTCCCAAATATTAAGAATGGCTAAGGATACTGAGCACATTTTGAAAACTCTATTAATGCCAGAGAAGCGGACTTTAGCACTACATGACTTCCACAGGCTGGGAGCTGATTTTTTATTTGTGCAGTAGACTCATTTTCCCAGGTGCCAGAAGCCTCCTTCTCTAACAAACACAGCTGAATCCAAGAGGAGAGGGTTAGCAATATTGGCATGGTCCCGATTGCCGTGGATAGAGGCAGCGCAGGTATGACACCCTGAGGGTCGCTTTTCTTTTCATTAAGGGTACTCTCTATGGGTCCCAATGTGTACGCTCTGAATACCAGTCAATCCGGTTTCTTCAAACGTGGTGTCACGGTCTGCCCCGGACTGGGCAGACTGCCAGGCGTGGTCACCCCACTGGCGGTTCACGGTGGACTTGAACCGGAGTCCTCATGTATTCTGGTCCTACTTTCTTGTCTTTGAGCCACTGCTGAACCTGTTCTATCATTGTGGTTCTATCCCTGTATACCTTGCTTTGCTTGAAGCACTAGGGGGCTGGACTGCTGATATCAGATTTCACCTGTTATTCAGAGTCCACCTGAGGCAGCTTGCTAATTAAGCTGCTCATTACCTGGGTATATAACACTGCCTCTCTCAGTTCATTGTTCCTGTTGCTTATTTCCTAGATTTCCAGACTGACTTGGCTTGTGACCCCTGTGTCTGTTCTCTGCCTGCTATGGCCTATGGTACCGTGCCTGACTACTCTCCTGGATTGGCCCTTGTCTGATTCTATATATCTGGTTATTGTTCCTGCCAAGCCCCCGTGCAGAGATTCACAACCCAGGTGGATTTTTACCTGGTCACCTTGGGCTGTGTTTATTTGCAAGGGTGAGAGACATCTCTGCACTTCGGACCATTATGGAGTCTGCAGAGATGTGCAAGTTGCTTACCACCCTTACCCAGCAATTGTCCAGCCTGGCCCAGACGTTTTCGGAGCTGCAGCAAGACTTTTTGATTCTTAAAGGTACAGTACACCCAGCCCCAGAACCAGCATATCCTGAGCCATTTGTTATAATGCCAGAAAGATTACACGGTAGCCATGCCTCCTTTCAGTGCTTTAAGGTGGATCGTGAGCTGTTATTTGCCTTAAAGCCTGGGAAATATCATGGTCCGCACGGCTATCAACCTGTTGTCTGGACGGATCAGGACATGGGCACACCAGATGTTGCTGGCTAAGAGTCCTGTCCGTGACAGCTGGGGGGCTTTCATGACTGCAATGGACTCGCAGTGCACGACTTCTAGAAATATCACTGTTCCAAGGTCTGTTCCACGTTCACGCGGATCACGGATTACTGCATACCTGAGTAACGTTTCCATGTTGCTGTTGTATGAACAGGTTCCTAAAGACACTCCTGATGTACACTATGCTCCTTCCCTAGACACTGAGGACCCAATGGAGATGGGGCTCGTCTGGACTCAATTGTCTCCTGGTGAAAGAGACCGGAGGAGAGGTTGTGGCCTCTGTTTTTCTGCAAAGAAAGAGGACACTTCACTCTGCCCTACACGTCCTTCTAGAACTACACGTGTGGGCACGGTCTATGTCTGCCCTGCCAAGCCAGCTGACAACTCCATCAGGCATCAAGAGTGTTGCTGCACTGGAGCATGTTTGGCATCTCGGCTTGTAAGTTGCCAGCGCTGCTGCCATATCTGTCCACTTTCATCTATGTCAGAGGGTACTCAAACTACTGGAGCCAAAACGCCTTGCGTTCCTCAGGAACCTGTACCTGGGACACCTGAAATACCCCTAAGGAATACCCCTACCTCTTGTTTCTTCTCTACCTTCTGAAAATACGCCTGTTCCAGAGACCATCACCACCTCTGCAGTGGCAAGCACCAATACCACTTCCTGCCCTATAGAAAAAGTCCAACCAAGGTAAACTGTTCACGTGGTCTGCGGAAACTCAAGGACTTTTGCTCAGGCCAACTAATCCTGTGCGGTGATTTTAATGTCCCATTGGACCCCAAGCTAGACAGCTCTACCGTCCTCTCTAGTGTGTCCTATTAAGCTCTTTGCAGCATCAGGGAAGTACTGGGGGATGCTCACTTGATTGATGCCTGGAGGTCTCTTTCACCTAGAGATACATAATTCACTTTTTACTCCTTTTGCCACAACAAATACTCCAGGCTCGATGATCTCTTACTGGACCAGTCAAATTACATACCCTATTACATGGTCAAATCATGCTCCAATCTGGATATCTGTTACTTTGCCCATGTATGATCCTGGTTCCCCATTGTGGGGTCTGAATGCCCTCCTTCTGAAAGATTCTGAGGTTGCAGCAGATGTTCGTGTCAACATTGACGATTACTTCCGGCTCAATTCGTGGGAGGTGTCTCTCATCACAAGAGGGTTGCTTATCAAATGGGGTGTTCGGAGACACAGACACAAACATCTGGAGTCGCTGATCGAGACTGCTTGTACACTGGAGAGTAAACACCAGGTTTCCTAGTCTCCTGAAGACTTATAAGCGTCTTTCCCAGGCGTGTGACAACTTGGCCAATTATCATACAGCATCTCTTGCTAAATCGTTTCACTGGCTGAAATTTAAACTGTACCTCCATGGAAACAAATGCAGCAGGCTCTTGGCCCAGGTGGTGGCTGTTAGACAGAACAGACATCTGTCTCTACCTTTCCCAAAACGGATGCTGCATTTCGAGACTTATGTTGCCCTTTATAATGTAAAGCCAGATGAGACTGTTCATCCAAATCTCCAAGCTTGAATCCTGTAATTTCTCCACCGTTCGGGGATGGCTCCCCTCCCACCTTGCGTGATAAACTCGAGATACCTTTTACCACTGCTGAATTGGAGCAGGCACTGAAAGTCCTTTTAGAACTCCCTTCTTCTGCATATGCGGACTGCCTTCAGTGCTATTCAGTCTGGGCAATCTTTTCCCTTGTATATGCTTTCGGACCATATTTTGGTGATTCCTAAGCCGGATAAGGTTTGTCTCTCTGCGGTAGCTACCGCCCAAACTCTTTACTCAATATACTGACCTAAAACAAGCCTATTCCCTGTGATCCATTCAAACCAAGCAGGGTGTGTTCCAGGAAGGGAGAAAAAAAGATAGTACCACCAACATTTTTGGCCTGATGTATACTGTTCTACACCACTGTTTTCCTTTTATCTTTGTTTCGGTAGACGCGGAAAAGGCGTTTGATCGTTTAGGTTGGCCATATCTCAAAGAACTGCTTGCATACTTGAGTTTAGTTCCTAAATGCCTCCAAAAGCATCCTTAGCTTATATCAGCATCCAACAGTGAGAGTCTCCATGAATGGCTTTTTATCTCATTCCACAGCTCTCCGTTGTTTAGCTCAGGAGTCCTTGCTTGCTATAATACGTGGGGACCCACAGATCTTGGTACTTTTGATCGGTGGCTCTACCAAAGTGTCCCGCTTTGCAGATGACATGTTGTTTATGCTTTTAAACCTGCAGCAATCCTTGTACAGGCTGACGGAAGAGCTTAATGAAAACAGCTGTTGGCGCTTCCAGCTGGCTGATCTGGGCGCTGCTAGGCTACCGCTCCGTCGCACGTGTCCCATCGCGTGTGCATGACGTTAGCGTCCTCCGATATATAGAGCTGCACTGCTCTGTAACCAGTGCTCAGTTATTTGAGTCTTCCTTCAGCTTTGCACTTCCATTGTTCTGTTTCTTCTGTGTATGACATTCTGCCTTCTTTTAAGAGCTTCGCTGATTGAGCTGCCTGCCCTGACCTTCTGCCTTTTTTTAAACGGATTTGCAGTGTGAGCTGCCTGCCCTGACCTTCTGTGTCTTGTTTTAATGGATTTGCTGTTTGAGCTGCCTGCCCTGACCTTCTGTGTCTTGTTTTAATGGATTTGCTGTTTGAGTTGCCTGCTCCCTGTGTGAACTCTGCTCTGCCACTGTTCCTGTTGTCTTGGGACATCGCTCTGCTTCCTGGGGAGCGCACACCTTAACTTCCTCCAGTGTGCTTCTGACAACAGCGCTGTTTCCCAATTTAAAATAAACTACACAAAGTCCAAGATTATGCCACTCGGGCTCTCTACAGCAGTGGCTGACCACCTCGCTAGACAATTTTCCTTTGCCTGGGCAAAAAATTCCATCACCTATCTGGGAGTTCGACAGATTTCACAAATACGGTCCAGATCAATTTTCAATTGCTGCTTTGAATGATTGAATGGGACATTAGAATTTGGAGCCCCCTGCTAGTCTCGTGGTTCAGTCAGGTGAAACTTAAAAATTATTGCCTTACCCAAAATCCAGTACATGTTAAAATGTATTACACTAAAATTTCTGAGATCTCTATTGAAGAGCCTTCAAAACCATTTGAAACTAAGAGACTTTATCAACCTAGAAAGTGGGGCGGCTTGGGTGTTCTGAATGTTTACTCTCTTTACTTATCATGTGGCATTCATAAATTGGTAGACTATTATGATACACACAGAGAATGGGTGAAGGCACTCTTATGACATTGTAGACTTAGTTCCGCACAACCTGTTATGGTTTCTGCCTCATTCAGTTACCCCCCTGGTTCGCTCTTATTCTGTTCTTGGACATCTCCTGCAGGTTTGGTTCAGATCCAAGGGCCCTGTACAGCTGGCACCACATGCACCCCCTTGTCTTTCAGTATATGGTCTTCCTAATTTTCCTGCGGGGGCAGTGGGGTCAGTTTTTTGGGGTTGGATCTCCCAGGGGGTCCACACCTGGAGACTCTCTTCCCATCTGATGGTTTGCCTTCATTTGATGGACTGCGTCAAATTTGATCTTCCATTGTCAGCTGGTAGGCAGAACCTCCAGTTTCAGCACTTTAAGGAGTCTCTTGGGTCTAACTGGATATGAACCAAGGGCTTTGACTAAGATTGAGTCCGCCCTCATCGAAGGGAAGTTTCGATCTAGAACACTCTCACAGATATAACGATTTGTAGAGACACTTTCCTCTCTGGTGGGCAAACCATGGTACTTCTCTCAGTGGGAGCGGGAATTAGGGTTCACTACTTACGCTCACATGCTACAATCAGCACCTGACACTGTTTGCTAAGAAATGAACTTCAAGCTTATCACAACATGGTATCATACACCTCAGAGGTTGGCCTCCATAAAGTTCTCTCCCTGGGTAGCCTGGGACAGGACATCTATTGCGTTGAGGGTACACTCCTGGTCGCATGTTTTTCCTATTCTCCCCGGTTGCTGAATTTGGCATTTGTAAGGGTATCAAACCTATTGTTCTTGTTCGACTACCTCCAAATTATCCTGCATGGCTCCCTTTGTCATAGTACCTAAATGAGCACCCCATACCTCCCCATTTTCCAGTATGATCCATCCCTTTCTCCTTCCTCCCTCATCCTGTCCCGCTTTATCGCCTTTTCTCTCTACCTCTGTATTTCTAACTCTATATTCTTTTCCTTACTCATTTCTCTCTTCAATTCAAACTTTCTATCTGTCCAATGTCCGCTAAATCAACACAGATGAACAGTAATTTCTGACAACCTAATATTTAACTTAGACACTGGATTTACAAATTGTATTTCCTTTTTCTATTTTGGTTACATGCTTGATGTTTGACATGCACCCTGGCACATTAGTGTCCAGTCTTTCATTCCTGTACATGTATGTTGTGACTATGCTAATTACTTTTGTATTGTTCTTATTCTTCAATCAAGCTTAAAAAAAAAAAATAAAAAAAATAATCTTTCAACACGGTGAAATTTCTTTGTGTTTTCAGTACCTAGTGCCAGCCTGAGAAAAATGGTACCCTATTGGCATGGGTTTACGTACCATAGCGGGTGCCAGGAGCATGGCTCCCAGTGGAACAAGGCTGGGGTAGGAGACTGTGAATGTGTGCGTCTTTGGCTGGAGGTTAGACAGTCTGTGACTTCTAGAGGAACCAGTGTGAGGGGTGTCAGGTACTGCTTTTCTTAACCTTCTCCTCTTCATCCCAGAGTTAAATGAACTAACGGGTTGAGTAGAAGGATTTTCAAATCCTACTTGTGTAATTGACGCTTGTGGGTCTTGATGGTCCTCAACTGGGAAGTTCATAGAACGATGAGTTGATGAAGTGAAGGGAAGACTGATCGCCTTCCTGGTTGCAGCACTGATCACCTAAAAACGATTTGATGTGATCAATGTCAGGAGAGCTCTTATGAGGGTTCCTGATGATTCCCCTACATTTATTTTTTAAACTTAGCACAATGTGGAAAGCATAGACTCTGCACTTTGTTAACTTTTAATATGCATGATCGCTCCCATTCTAATAGCATCGACCACCTATATTTTAAATGGTTAAAACCTGTCCCCACAGTGTAGGTAAACAATAAGGATAAATATCCAGAATATCATCCGCTACATTGTCAAAAACCATTATATTAAACCTTTCACAACTGTTACCTTAAAAATATGCTACACTAGTTCAACTTTTCCTCAAAATTAGATACACACAGTAAAAAATAATTATAATACATACCTAGTGTGTTGGAGGCATACATTCATATAAACCCAACCATCTTCATCCTCAGACAACACCAACAACAGCTTGGTTGTGTGCCTGATGGCTTAAACCCCTTAAGGACCCATGACGTACATGTATGTCTTGAATTTCAAGGCTCCCGTCTCGGCTGCATGCCGTTCGGGGAGCCCTGTATCAGATGCCTTTAAAAAATTGCTCCTTGGTCTTTTTAACTAAAGGCATGTATATAGGAAAACAATGTTTAATAAAACAAAAACACACGTTTTGTGTTACAGTATACATGGCAACACAGTAACAAAAAATTAACAATATAAGGGAAAAGACTATGAAAACTTTTTTTTTACCCTTTGGTGAACAGGTCTTTTTTTAGACTGGAAGAGCAGAGCAATTTTGGCCTTTTTATTATGTCTCTGTTCAACCACATTTTAGCTCTAATTCATTCATTCATCTTGACAAACTATATACCAAATTTAAGTATAAATAAGGTTTTCTTTTCATACTACATTTATATGTATAACCCAACGTTTAATTTGATGATAAAAAAAATGAAAACATTTTTATAGGTTTCCTGTGATAATTTGTACTCAAATGTTTTTAAAATGGATAAAAGTTATGGATGTTTGTTCATAGCTACCAAGTGTCCCTTTTAGGGGAGTACTGTCCCTCTGACACAAAACTCCCAATTTCCCTCAAGGTGTCCATCTTTCAGAAGATCAGACTGCATGGAGTGTATATATGTGTATCACATCACTCCACAGTCATAAAAATCACATTAATGTGGGTTTATCTTCAGTGTGCATTTATAAAAAGGTCTGTGTAAATAAAAATTCTTTGGTCTTGCTCTAAAGCATTTATTCTGTAACACACAGATGTGCAATAGGTCATCAAGTGACCTACTCCTAAGTCCTGCCACCCAGCAAGACCAATTTAAATGAAACCGCCCCCTCTGTCTCCATTTGATATACTGGCCACTCTGTACTCTGCATCTCTCTTCCTCACAATCACAGTGAGGAAGAGAGTCAGAGAACAGTGACAAAGGCAATGTATGCTTTACATTGCCTTTGTCAATGGCTCCGCCAGCATAGGTAATCTCCGTTAGGGAAGCCACAGTGGTAAGGCTGAAAAGGACTGTTTCAGTCCCTCAGGCTCGCTGTGATCATTTTAACCATGATATTCCAGGAACATCATTGGTCCTTAAAGGACCAAATTCTGTGATGGTTCTTGTACCTCAATGGTCCTTAAGGGGTTAAATTTGTTTTCCTTGTTTAAGAGAGCTTAGTTTTATTCATGCATAATATATTCTAGGAATACTATAAAAAGCCCATTTTCTTGAAAACGCAAGCAGCAAAAAGGTTAAAATTGGCAGGATGAAAGATGAAACACTTAAGCCAAAAAAAAAACCAACAAAAAAAAAATAAAAAATGCATACCCCTCCCAGGCAAAACAAACAAACAAACAAACAAACAAAAAAATCTAGCACAATGTAAGCCCCACCGGCTTTATTTTATGCGAGCCAAAAACTATAATATGGCAATAAGGATTCTGGGTTACTTCTTAACCCAGTGATTGGGTGCTGAACAGCTCCCTGTACTGAAGTATACCAAATTATGTAACAAATCTTCCAGAAAAGCACTTTCCACTTTGGTAATAACAGAAAATGAACTTTTCTGCATTGTAATTCTTAAAGTTCATCCTATCACTCAGCGGCACAAATCTGCATTGGTCACAATCTTGTTCATTCGGCTAACGTGCTATTTCCCCTCCATGAACATATTGCATGAAAATCTATATATATATATCTAAGTACATATAAGGAAATTGGATCTGGATAAAACTCAAACAAGAAAAAAAAAAAAAAGGAAAGAACCGAAGTGTAGTATTTATTTTGTAAATAAAATACAGAAAGAAAAAGAGCCCTTCCAAGAGCCCTTCTTGGTCTTTAGGCATATAACAACATGTCCCGTTCCTTGTAGTTAAAACGAACTGCATCATCACTGTCTTCCTGCCAATCTGGATCAATTCTCCTTGTTGAGAATTAATCCAGAATGGGACCCGTGAGAGAACTGATGTGACGTAATAGTAGCGCAAATGTTTTTGCATGCTTAATGTCTTTCTCTAGGGCATTCACGGCCCCTGTGAGTTTCCCTGCTCCTCCCAGCTATCGGCTCCCAGTGTGTACACTTGCCACTCCAAGAGGCAGAACACCAGTAACCAGGGATACACCATATTCTTCATTCTGCGGTACTATCATAAGGCTAATTACATCCCAGTCCAAGACTTTCTGAACATCTTTTTGGACTGCGAACATCGAGAATACGCATTACCAAACTTCAGCTGCCAATTCCATCATGAATAACAAGGAGAACTGATCTGGACTGGCAGAAGGACAGCGAGGATGCAGTTCATTTTGGCTACAAGGTATGGGACCCGTTGTTATATGCCAAAAGTCCAAGAAGGGCTCTTGTAAATGCATTCGTTATTACTTCTGTATTTTATTTTCAAAATAAATACTACACTTAGATGCTTTCTTTTTTCTGTGCGCTGTGTTTTAGTTTTATACAGATTCAGTTTACCCATTGTGGACAAGACCACTTAATACCTCATCCTGCAGCACTCTCTCTCAAGAGAGCTTTAAGGATAAGCAACTCACCATCATTTTATCATCTTCACAATTTCATATTAATTTCATTCTAATAATTTGGTGATGAACCATTGGTAATATACCATACTATTTCTTTTTTGGAATAATTATTTTTCATTTATAGACAATTGCAGAGATTCTTTTTTATTAAAAACCTTTTATTATTAAATGTTTACTTATTCCATCAGTTAATTATTTAAGTACTAAAGTAAAAGCCCATGTACATGGACCAAGGTCCGGGTAATGTTAACCCTTTGAGTGCCAGAGGGGTACGCAACGGTACCCCTCTGGCACTCAAAGGGTTAAGACGCCGCTACTTCACTGCTCCACGAGATGCACTCTTGCGTTGCCTCACTCACGCGATGCAATCATGCGCAGTAGAGACTGCCCGAAAGCGGGCAGTCTCTACTGCCCATGACTGCATCGTGACAAACATCCTAACGAATTATTACATAGGATAGTTCAGTGACTATTATTGAGAGCACTCACACTTTTACATATAAGGAAATACCATCCTTCAATTTTGGTACTCACCAGACGGCATCTGACACGTTTGGGAAGTGGCTCTTCCAGAGTAAAGATTTCACTACGCTTCACCATCATCTGAGAAGCATCATCAAATTCCACCTGCATGGGAAAGATTGTGTGTAGAGAGAAAGGACTTAGACTCTCATAAACCAATACAAAATATTAACAGAATAAATTGTGGAGATAAAATTGGGAAATCCTCCAATTTGAAAAATATTTTGCTTTGTTTTCATAAATATTTTACTAATCTTTTCGAAGACGAGGTTAGATTTAATGAAAATACTTTTGAGGATTTTCTTAAGAAAATTAAACTTACTACTTTAAATGAGAGAGGACACTTGGAATTAAACAAACCTCTAGGACAGGATGAACTAAAGAAAGCTATCAAAGATCTGAAAAACAAAAAAAAGCCCGGGCCGAGATGGCTTTACAAATTTATATTATAAGACCTTTTGGGAAGAACTTCTCCCCCATTTGATGGATTATTTTCAGGAGATCTTGAGGAAAGGGAAAATTGAGAAAGAAGCTAAATTAAGCTTTATTTCTGTTTTTGCAAAACCCAGAAAAGATCCAGAGGAAGTTGCAAACTACAGACCCATTAACCTAATAAATACAGATTTAAAAATCTTATCGAAAGTTTTAGCCAATAGATTATGTAAATTTTTGCCCTTTTTAATTCACGTAGATCAATGTGGCTTTATTCCCAGCAGAGAAACTGGAGACTGTATTAGATGTGCTTTTGACGTTTTAGACATTAATAATCGCATCAGACGTAAAAATGCCTTGTTTTTATTCTTAGATATCTCTAAAGCTTATGATTCCTTAAACTGGACCTATATGGGAATGATTTTGGAGAACTTTGGAGTTCAGGGACTGATTACTGAATATCTTACCGCCATTCATAATTCTTAGTCTTTTGAGAATAATGGGAGTGGAATCGGAAGAGATAGAGATAGAAAAGGGTACTAAGCAGGGATGGCCCTTGTCTCCCAAGATTTTTACTTTATGCATGGAACCCTTTGCTTTATCTATTAGGGAGGATGAAAAAATAAAAGGTATAGGAGGAGTGAATTGTTCTAGTAAACTTAATTTTATGCAGATGACATCCTTCTTTTTATCGCAAACGCTGAAACTTCTGTCCGTGTTCTTTGGTCAAACCTCTCTGATTTCGGCAAGTCCTCTGGTCTGACCATTAATCAGAACAAATCAGAATTAATGGATCTCTCTTTAGATGTTAAAACTAAAAAAAGATATTCGAAAACATTTTGATTTTACATGGAAAGATAACTTTATTACTTATCTAGGTGTTTAAAGAAAATGTCTTGGAATGAACCTTGGGAATTTTAACTTTAGTCCTTGTTTCCTAACTTTAAGGAACACCCTTGATACATGGAAACACTTACCACTCTCTCTTTTAGGTAGAATTATTGCCATTAAGATGGTTATTCTTCCCAAATTGTTATATTTATTTCGCTCTTTCAATATTTATCAACAAAATTGAATTTATGGGTATTCAAAACAATATTTTTCATTTTATTTGGCATGATAAACACCCACGTATTAAGAGGGAGATTTTATATAGGGATACATCTTATGGTGACTTTTAGTTCCAAATCTTTATAAATATTATTTAGCTTCTAGGCTTTCACATTTGTTATTTCTTTGCCACGAATTTGAATGTTCTTGGTTAATTCCCAATTGGATTTGCTTGGAGTCTGAATTTTTTGAAAGGCAAGATATTTTACTATATTTATGGACTCCAGGTGGTCATTTTAGAGGGAGGATTTCCAGCTCATTAGAAAATACACAAAATGATCTTAAAGGGATAGTAATACTTAAGTATTACTAATCCCTATAGTAAAGTACTACTTAAAAAACAAAAAACATATTGCCCCCAGTGTCATCTCTCAAACCTTTATGGTTTGAGAGATGATCGCTTCTAAAGTTACCTCTCCCTCCCCCTTCCTCGTAGTCAGCATTCTAGCTGACTGAAGGGAAATCGGGTTATAGATCATCAGACGGCTCTGCAGCAGAGCCGCGATCGCGTTAATTAAAAATACTTCTTTTTTTAGGAACGCGATCCGGCTGTGCTGGAGAGCCGCCTGAAAGTCGTACAACTTTCTTCCCTGCAGTCAGCTACAACGCTGAATACGGGGAAGGGGGAGGGAGAGGGCAACTTTAGAAGTGATCATCTCTCAAACCATAAAGGTTTGAGAGATGACACTGGGGGCAATATGTTTTTTTTTTTTAGTAGTACTTTGCTATAGGGATTAGTAATACTTAAAGGGATAGTAATACTTAATTTTAACTTTATTTTATTTTGTAGGCATTAAAAAAACATGAAGAATGATATAAGTCTTATCTCTGAAACCTTTATGGTTTAAGAGATATTCACAAACAAAGTATCCCCCCCCTGTTCAACCAAATCAGAAGGGAGATGCCCAGGTAGACTGCAGAGAGGGACAATCTTCAATTAAGATAATGGAAAAAGCTGAAAAACTTATCAAGGGGGGAAGGGCTTTCATTGTTTTCATACAAAGAAAATTGTCCCCTTCTGTTATCTGTACTGTCATACAACCAGACTCACATCTGAGAAGAGATTGTTTACACTAGGTAAAAGGGGCGGGGAGGGGAACTTTGCTTGTGAATATCTCATAAACCATAAAGGTTTGAGCGATAAGACTTATATCATTCTTCATGTTTTTTTAATGCCTACAAAATAAAATAAAGTTAAAACGAAGTGTTACTATCCCTTTAAGTATTACTATCCCTTTAAGTTATGGGAAAGAAACAGTACTTCTCTGAACTTGGCAAATAAAAAGTCCAGAATGCTTCCTATTTCATCTCCCTGGTTTTGTTGGGATATCAGACAGACCCAATTGATTAATAAGATGAAAGATAATAATTTTGAAATCTTGAACGACCTTTTTTCCCCGAGATAAAGTAATTGACTGGGATTTTGTTAAGGATATTTTTAACGGAAACCCGGACCAACAAATGATCTTCTCTGAAATTTTGAGAAAAATCCAGGATTATTTGGACCCTTTTAGAGGTGATAATTTAACAAAATTTGAATCCTTTTATAGATGCTGGGAACCTTCTCTGAAATACATTTTCCTTTAATAGATGCTGGGAACCTTCTCTGAAATACATTTCTCCTTTATACAAAATTCTTTTATGTAATAATGAGAAATTGGATTGTCAGTCTAAGTGGGAATGGATGCTACGGGAAACATTAGATGAAAGTGGCTGGTTGGAGTTATGGAGAAGAGCTCATAAAAGTAGCATCAATGTAAACTCGGATGAACAGCTTTATAAAATGTTTAATTTCTCTTATTTCACACCCAGTAGATTAGCTCAAATGTATGACAATGCTATTGGCATATGTTTTAGGGGTTGCCATGATAAAGGGTCCTTCTCCCATATTTGGTGGGAATGTGATAAAGTTAATCTGATTTGGAATAAGGCTAATATTTTGCTTTCTGAAATCCTACATAAAAATATTCTTTTAAATATGGGACAGGCTCTGCTGGGGAGAAAAGTTACTAGTATAAAAAATATGAAGATAAATTAATCCTTCGGATTTGCTCAGGAACAAGGTTATGTATTGCTTCTCTTTGGAAGAAATTAGAGATTCCTTGGAATTCTGTTGTAGAAAAGATCAACTCTATTTGTGTTAATGAATTTTACTCTTCTATCGAGTTATGTCTTTATGATAAATTTCTATTCACTTGGTCTCCTTGGATTGAAAGCCGTTATGCTTATTCATGTAATACAAATTTTTTGCCGATTCCACTTTTTTTTTTTTTTTTTTTTTTTTTTTATACTTCATATGCATGTTTTATTGAAATCTGAATAAGTATATTTAATTATTTATATACTGTTTTTCAATTTCTCCTGTTCTATTCTACTACTTTAAATAAATAATAAAATCCTACTTTCTCTATCGTCCAATATGGAACGAAACTACCATGGGGATATACCACAAGTAGGCTCCCAGAGGATACTGGAGTTCCCTAGGACTATACAGAATCGTAACTCCCAAACACAAACTAAGTGTCAATGGACACTAAAAAATTAGCCCAGCACACAAAAAACAAGAGCCAACCTGGCTCAGGCAGTTGTACAACAGTAAGGCACAGGAAAAGAGAGATCCGTAGACAGGCAGAACTGCCTGAAGGACCCTTTCTGCCAAAGCTGGCTTCAGCTGAAGCTAGAACATCCACACTACAGTGCTTGGCAAAGGTGTGCAAGGATGACCAGATCGCATCCTTGCACAATTGCTCAGTCGAGGCCTGATTGTTGTAGGCCCAGGAGGCCCAAACAGACCTGGTGGAATGTGCTGTAACTCGGAAGGGAACAGGTTTCTTCTTGAGTTCATACACCTTACAAATGGCAGACTTGACCCAAGAGGCAATGGTAACCTTGGAAGCAGCCTGGCCTGCCCTGAGACCCTCAGGAATGACAAACAAGGAATCAGTCTTATGAAAAGACTCTGTACAGTGCACATAAAACTTAAGGAAGCGAACCACATACAACAAGGAGATCCCTGTCCTTGTAAGACTTTGGGTCAGGACAAAAGGAAGACACAACTATCTCCTGATTGATGTGGAACTCAGAAACTACCTTAGGAAGAAATTCCTGAATTTGAACAACAGCCTTGTCCTTGTGAAAAACAAGGAAAGGTGGCTTGCAAGACAAAGCCTGCACCTTAGCAACCCTGCGGACCGAGACCACAACCAGAAGAAAAGCCATTTTCCAAGTCAATAAACACAAGGAAACGTTTGCAAGGGACTCAAAAGGAGGTCGCTGTAAAACTCCCGGTACCAAATTAAGGTCCCTTGGAGGTGTGGTAGCCTTTTAGGCAGGGAAAGCATGACACCTTGACATCTGGAAGAGTAGCAATATGCCTCTGGAAAAATACAGAGCGAGCAGAAATCTGGACCCTCAAGGAATTCAAGCGGAGTCTGTTGTTGACACCATCCTGCAGAAAGGACAGAAACACTGGAATGTCAGAGTCCTGTGAGAAAAGGTCCCTGTCAATACACCAGGAATGAAACCCTGTGGTAGGCCTTAGAAGAAACAGGCTTCCTAGCCTGGATCATAGGAGAAACCCTTTCTCCTCAAAATGTGGGCTTCAGCAGCCATGCCGTCAAAGCCAGCATTTCCACATCCTCTTTCCAAAGGTAGCCCTGAAGCAGGAGGTCGGGTCAGGGTGGCAGTGGAAATGGATCACGAATAGAAAGACTCGCCAGTTCCACAAACCACGCCCTCTTGGTCCAGTAAGGAGCAACCGGAATCACGGTAGCACCTTCCATACTGCTCTTCCGGAGTACCCAGAGAAGGAGTGGAATCTGAGGAAAGGCATAATCAAGGTGGAAGTGTCACGGAATCGCCATCACATCCTTGGCAAAGCCCAGAGGATCCCCCCCAATGGGAGCAAAACACCGGAATCTTCTTGCTATTCCTTGTGGCCATTAGGCCTATCTGTGACAGTCCCCACTGTTGCACAATCAGGTGGAACACGTCCAGATGGAATTCTCACTCTCTCAGATCTACATCTCAGCGACAAAGTCTTGCAGAACGTTTTCTACTCCTGGAATTTGAACGGCGGAGATGGCTGGAACGTGGGCTTCTGGCCAGCCCAAACTGCACCTTACCTCGTAACAGGTGGTGGTGCTTCGAGTTGATGTAAGCCATGGTTGTAGCATTGTCCAACTAGACTAGTACTGGATGGCCTTTTAACGGAGAGGTCCAGTACACTGATGGAGTCCGCGGACCACCTGCCTTGGATCTCCAAGTGAACCAGCCCCACCCCTCAGCTGCTAAGGCTGGCATCTGTAGTGACTATAGTCCATTCTGGGATCACAAATGGCTTTTCCAGGTCCTGGTGATACCGTTGCAATCACCACTGCAGATCCTCTCTGGGTGCCGATCCAGAGATATGGATTCAAGTGCCACATGTGGATGACAAGTCTCTGGAGTTCCCTGGTGTGCACCTGAAAGTAAGGCACAACTTCTAGGGTAGACATTAGGCAGTCCTGAACCCTCATGTACTTGCTGACAGAGGCGGAGGGCCACTCCAGAGCTTGGGACATATCCTGTATGATCTGCACAATCTTGTCCTCTTGCGAGAAAACCTTCCCCAGGTCAAGGAATGCCAGCTCCTGAGATGGCACTGGACAGGACTTCAACATGTTCAGAATCCACCCATGGTAGACCAGGAGTCGAGCACCTTGGACCTACTAAGCCAAGAGATCCTCCCTAGGAGCCTTAAGCAAAAGATGGTCCAAATACGAATGCCCCGGGTGTGAATGAAGGCCGACAAGGTTGCCATGACCTTGGCAAACACCAGTGGAGCAGAGCCCAGGCCAAAAGGCAGAGCAATGAACTGGTAGTGCTTCAAGCCGAAAGCAAAACACAGATACAGCAGGTGTATCGGTTTGTGTAGGTATGCATGCTGAAGGCCCAGAGAGACCAGATACTCCCACCGGGCATATTGCTGTGATGACAGAGCGTAAGGACTATCTTGAAACGAACACTTGAGGTACAGGATGGGACGGCAGCCACAGTCCTTCTTCGGAACCACAAACAGGTTGGAATAAAAACCTGAACCTTCCTCTTGGGGAGGTACTGGAACCAGAACCTTCTTGTCCAGTAGTGATTGCAATGTGTCCCGGAACAAATGTAACTTGTCCAGAGCCGCAAGATCACCCGAGAATCCACAGGTCATGAGGAACCTGGCTTGACAGACTTAGCCCTTGAAGCTTTTCACATGGGCTGCCATTACAGTCTGGCCTTGGCAGGTGGGGGTGAAGTTTGTGGCCTTTGTGCCTCCGTTTGGCGGGGATGAAAAAGATGCAGTTTCCTCGCCACAGTAGTGCTCTTGGTGGACATCTGAGGCAACAAGGTGCTCTTGCCCCCAGTAGCATTGCTAATAATCTGCTTTAGCTCATGTCCAAACAGAGACTTGCCCATAAAAGGCAGCAATAGAGAAAGTGGAGGCTTTGGCAGTCAGCCTGACTGCTTCAAACACGACTTCTGAAAAAAAAAAAAAAAGTTAGCCTCCATCATGTGGCCCAAAAAAGCCAACAAATCCTCCTTGGCAGTATCCTCATGGACAGCTTCCATCATCTGTTCATCCCAAACAGCAACAGCTCTGCTGACCAAGGCAGAGGCAAAAATAGGACTCAACGCAGCCCCAGTGGCCGCAAAATTAGACCGGAGGATAGAATCAAGATTCTTATTCGCCAGGTCCTTGAGTCCCACTGCATCTGTCAGCAGAGAAGTGGACTTGGTGAGCCTGGAAACTGGGGGATCCACAGAAAGGGGAGAAGCCCACTGAGCTAAAGCTGCCTCAGAAAAGGGGTACAGCTTAGAAAACCTCAGTGATAGACAACCTCTTACCAGGTGCGCCTTCCACTTATTCAGAAGTATCTGATCAAGAGTGGCATTAGGTGGAAATACAGTAGAAGATTTCTTATGCCTCTGGAAAAACCATCTGTAGAAGATGAACCCTCATCAGGGGTGTCAGGGACCACAAGGGTCCTCAAAACTGCCTTGATAAGTCCCTCAGCAGAGGGGAGAGGATCTGACTCATAAGAGTCCTCATAGGAGTAGGAAGAATCCATGTCTTCATATTCCCCTTTCTCACGTTCACCCTCAGAACAGTCATCCTTAGAAGAGGCCCCTATGAGCGCAGGCATACTCTGAGCCTCAGGGGACACATACCTGAAGATGGTAGGGGTCTTCCAGGATTGAAGAACCCCTTGGATGGAGAGAGGAAGCTGGGCATAGTGGACAACATAATTTTAACTTAGGTTGGCTCTTATTCAGTGCTGGAGGGACCTGGTGGAGTAGTGGGGGCCACAGCACAGGAGGGGCAGAGAGATCCAAATTACTCTCTAGGGAGCTCCATTGGACACAAGGAGCAGTAAGCAAGGGGGATCAAACATAGCCCCATGTACCCTAGGATCCTACATCCTGATAGGAATAGTGTCTAAACTAGTAATAGTTCCCCAGAATCAAAGTTCATCCAAGAAAAGCCCAGAAAGTACTGGCAGGCGAAGGGTTAATCTGGAGGAGAAGAGCAAGGAGAGTCTGCCTCTGTGTAGGATAAGCAAGAGAGAAGTAAAATGCAGCCAACTGGAAGAATGCCTGTGAAACTGGCATTCTGGGTAATGTAGTCTTCTCTGTTGCCATTGCCTAGCAACCCCTACAACACTGTCCAAGGACCCCCAAGAAACTGAGGACTTGAACCAGATCAAAGGGCATGAGGAGACAAGAAGAGCCCACTCTGACTTCTATATGACAAACAGTTTCAGAGATATGTCCCAGAGATGTCCGACCATAGAAGTCAGTGGAGCAAAGATGGCGGTGGCGTGGGAACAGTTTCTTAAAGGCATCGTGCTCCCAAAAAAACAGATTATATTAAAAGGTACCCAAAAACACCCCATGACCTCAGGGAACATGAGTGGGTATTAAAGAGAGACGCCTATAAAAGTAAAAACCTAGGAAAAGCCGCAAAACCGGTGAAACCAGCAGGACAGGGGTTAACTAGTCCCAATGCAGCCATCCATGCTCCATAACTCAGGGAGAACATAAATATACATCATGAGTTCAAGAGCCTCAAGGCTCACAGGAAAACTCCTGTAAAAAGAGGTACAAGTAGAGACAGAGTGGACAATGGCACTCAAAGGGTTACTCACCAAGATTCACATCTTCAGGTTACCATTGTGAAATAAGCAGACGATCAAAGAGGCACTTCTGGGAGTGAAAATTTGGGTAACAAGATTCCCTTCACAGGGCTGCAAGGGTCCACACAGCACCTGCACACTGGTCAATCCATTTCAGGGGAAGTCCATTATTGCTAATCCTCCTAATGGGGGAACTGCAATAGCCCCATATCCAAGTAAAATTAACAAAGAAACTAAACGTAAGGGAAGTGTTCTAAGCTGTCCTCACTGTCTGAAGAGCACATCATAAACTGGAGGCGGTGTGGGGTTAGCCTACAGAGGGAGTGGGGAGTCTCCACTCCTTCTGCCTTCCAATGAAGAAGCTCAACTACCATGGTACCTGTGTTCCATATTGGAAAGAAATAGGATTTTAGTGTTCTTACCTATTAAATCCTTTTCTCTATAATCAATATGAAACAAAGGTACCATGGTACCGAGTCCCTCCTTCTGGAGGGCAGGACACATCTCAAAAGACAAAGTCTTGTAGGTGGAGACTCCCAGCCACTCCTCCAGCTCAGCCTTCTCCCTGCCTACTATCCAGTATGAATGTGACCAGAGCCACACTAAGGTGAACAAGAGATAAAGAAGGAAATCTGTCAGAATAAAGATCCTAATCAAGGTCCCTTTCTCTGGGTGGGAGACCTGTGTTCCATAAGGACTATAAATAAAAGGATTTATCAGGTAAGAACACTAAAATACTATTTTCTCTATCATCCAATATGGAACACAGGTACCATGGGGATATAACAAACACTAAGCTACAAGAGAGAGAAGAAGGAATCTCAACCTGTCCCCATGATACAAGAATTCTCTAGGACTATCCAGAATCAGAATAACCCAAACAGAAATGAGTGTTATGGACAATGAACAATCAGAGCACACAATAACAAGAGCCAAAGGAACAACAGTATTGCAACCAAGTGTGCCTGAAAGACCTTCCAGCCAAAGCTGGCTTCAGCTGAAGGCAGAACATCGACACAGTAGTGGTTAGAAAATGTGTGCAAAGAGGACGAAGTCGCAGCCTTGCACAACTGCTTAGCCGAGGCCTGATTCTTGTAAGAAGCCCCCATAGACCTAGTGTAATGTGCTGTGGCCTTGGAGGGAATAGGATTCTTTCTGAGTTCATATGCCTGGTGTATAGTAGCCTTGATGCAAAAAGTCAGCTTTGTGAAAAAGCTCAGTGCGTTGCACATAAAATCTAAGGCAATGCACCACATCTAACAACTGGAGATGCTTTTCCTTGTCAGACTTCGGGTCAGGACAAAATGAAGGCACAACAATATCTTGACTGATGTGGAACCATCAATTTCTGAGAGGGCCTAAGCACTGCCTTATGCTTGTGAAAAAAACAGGAAAGGTGGCTTGCAAGACAAAGCCTGCAGTTCAGCAACTCTGCAGAATGAGACAACTGCCAGGAGAAAAGCCATCTTTAGCATCATGTTGACGCAAGGGGCTTAAAAGAAGGCATCTGCTACACTCTCAAAACCAAATTAAGGTCCCACAAGAGATGTAGGAGCCTTAAAGGCAATACACAGGCAATATGTCTTTGAATGAACACAGAAGTGCTGAAATCTGAACCTCCAAAGAACTCAAACTGAGTCCCCTATTGAATCCACCTTGGAGAAAAGATAACACCAAAGGGAGGTCAAACTCCTGCAAGAACACAGATTTGTCCATGCACCATGAATGAAACAGAGACCATACTCCGTGGTAGGCCTGGGAAGAGACAGGCCTGAGGGCCTGAATCATAGTGGAAGTGACCTCAGTGGAGAACCCTTTTCTCCTCAAGATGTGGGCTTCAACAGCCATACCTTCAAAGCCATCTTTTCCATATCCCATTTCCATAGGTAACTCTGGAGAAGGAGGTCTGGCTTGGTAGGGAGGTAAAGCGGGTCCTGAATCGAAAGACCGACCAGGTCCGTAAACCAAGCCCTCCTGGTCAGTAAGGAGCTACCAGAACCACCCCGGGTATGACAGGAATTGGGGAAAAGACATAAGCTAGATTGGAAGTCCCACGGAATTGACACGGTGTCCGTGGCAAAGGTCAGGGGATCTCCCCTCCCCCCAGAGCAGACGGTCAGAACCTCCCCAGATCTATTGTGAGCACACCCCACCGAAGAACAATTAAGTAGAACATCTCTGGATTGGGTTCCCACTTTCTCCGGGATCCAGGTCTTGGTGACCAGCACTTTTTCTAGCTCTGGAACGTGCAAGGCGGAGATGGCCACAATGTCAGCTTCTGCCCAACCGAAAATGTATCTTGCCTTGAACCAGGTGGAGTCACGGAGTGCCCCTTGACTGTTGATGTATGCTGTGGCTTTGGTATTGTCCGACTGAACCCTCCCCAGCTTTCCCTTGAAGTGTGAGGTCTGTACACAAGGGTCAGACGAATTGCCCTGAGTTCCAGGACATTGATGGACTGAAGAGACTCCTCCATAGTTCAATTGCCCTGGACTCCCAGGTGACCCAAAAACGCAATCCAGCCGAAGGCTAGTATCCATCTTGACCAGGGTCCATTCTGGTATCACAAAGGATTTCCCCTTTTCCAGGTTGCTCTGCCGCAAACACCACTGAAGATCTCTGCAGGCTTCTGAAGAGAGGGAAATCTGGCGATCCGGGTGTGCCGGATTCCCTGACCAAATCTGAAGAACAGGTCTCCGAATCTCCCTTGTGTGTACCTGAGGTTAAGGCACAGACTATAGTGTTGACGATAGCTTGCCCTACACACTCATACTCCCTGATTGTGGCCGAGGGCCATCACAGGGCCTGAGACATCACGTGCATTACCAGAGAGATCTTCTCTTCTGGCAGGAAAACTTTCCCCAGGAACACCAGTTTCTGAGGAGGCACTGGAGAGTACTTCAGCATGTACAGAATCCACCTGTCGTCAGTAGCCAGAACAGTCTTGGACATGATGGGCTAGGAGCTCCTCTGAGCTTTGATCAAAAGACCATCCAGATAGGGTGTCATAGAGATGCCCCTGGTGTGAATGAAGGCCGCTAAGTCCCCCATGACTGTGGTGAGCATTCTGGGAGCAGAAGCCAGGCCAAATGTCAGAGCTGTGATCTGGTAGTGATCCGAGCTCTAGGCAAAATGCAGATAGCAATGGCTGTCTGGATGGTGATGTGTAGGTATACATTCCGAAGATCTAGAGATGCCAGATACTCCCCAGGCACGTCGCCTCCATCTTGAAGCACCTAGTCGCCACATATTTGTTGAGACAATGCAGGTGGAAGATGGAACGACAGCCACAGTCTTTTTTCAGAACCACAATGCAGGTGCAAGATGTAATGACAGCCACAGTCTTTTTTCAGAAACACAAACAGGTTTGAATAAAAACCTGAACCGAGCTCTAGTAGAGGTACTGGGATCAAAACTTTTGTGGCCAGCAGTGAGTCCACTGCCTCCTGAAACAGCCATACTCTACTAGGATCTTTTGGATCCCTGGACAAAAAGAAATGAAATGGTAGAAGGGACTCAATCTATACAATACCCTTCTGAGATTACCCACAAAACCCACTGGTCTGCTACCATGGGCTCCCAGGCATCTCAAAACAGGCTAAGAGGCCCCCATACAGGTGAATGTGCATGAGGATTCCATGAGTCATGCAGAAGATTGCTTGACAGACTTACCCTTAGAGCTGCTACTTTGGGCTGCCACTGCTGTCTGGGCTTGGCGGAGGAGCTTGTGTGGAAGGCCTGTGAAGCTTGTGGCCTTTGCTCCTACATTTGGCGGGGACAAAAAAAAGATGCAGTTTCCTTGCCACAGTCAGATGTTTCGAGGACATCTGAGGCAACAAGGTACTCTTGCCCCCTATTAGCATCACTAATGATCTGCTTCAATTCTGGTCTAAACAGTAACTTGCTCTGAAAAGGCAAGGCAACCAGTGACTTTTTAGAAGATTGATCCGCAGACCAAATCATAAGCCATAAAATGTGTCGTTTAGCAACAGAAAAGGCTGAGGCCTATTAACCCAGACAGAGGCAAAGATGGTCTAAGTGCCACACTAGTGGCTGCAAAATTGGCCAGGAGCATAAATCCAGTTTCTTATCTGCTGGATTCTTGAGTCCAGCTGCATTTGCCAAAGGGAAGGTAGTAGTTTTTGCCAACCTTGAGACAGTAGGATCCACCATTGGAGGAGTTCACTATAGAAATTTATTAGGTGACCCACAAAATGGAGCATTACATATGCTGCCAAGTTCAACAGGTCGATATTCTGATGTCACAAGTGTTGAGACATCAGAATGCTGGCAGCATTAATGTGGAATCGGATTGCTGTCACCCTCCTCCTTTGCTATCACATGTACATTGCTCTCCCACGAAATTGTTGAATGCCGTTTTGCTGGTCGCATTGCTCTCGCCCTAACTATAGTCTTCCCTACATGTACCAGATTATTAAATAACATATACACAGGGTGGTGGGACCCCAAAATGAAGGGAAGGCATGAGCCAACCCTTGGACGAAGGTATTGACGTCCTGAAGAATTGTGATACGCCTCTGGAAGAAGACAGAAAGGGCCGAGATCTGTACCTAAATAGAGCTCAGACTAAGGCCTTTGTTCACACCATCTTGAAGAAAAGCAAGGATTGTGTGAAGATTGAAGGTCTGGCCAGACATATACTTGTTAGCACACCAATGGTGTAAAATGGACCAACTTCTGTGGTATGCTTTAGAGGAGACAAATTTACTGGCATGACCCATAATAGAGATGACTTCATCTGAGAACCCCTATTGTCTTAGAATATTGATTGTAATGGAATCTAAAAGACACCAGGAAGTTCTTTAAGCCATCGTGCCATGTTTCCATCTCCTTGAAGCAGCTACATAAAGATAGCTTTGCCGGTCCTTTGAGCAGAGTTTTTAGGAATGGGGGTCAAAGGGAACCTATTAAACCATTCCTGTAGTAAAAGAGACTACGCAGATTCAGTTCCAAAACAAACACTTTTTTTGGGGACATGGGGAGATTTTTTAGAGAAGAAACACAAAAGAACAAAGAAACCTAATTTAATCTTGCTGCTCCGATCTCCAACCAATGGGAATCAGAATGACATGCGACAAAGCTAGTGACCAATCCAGGCCCGGATGCCATTGTATACAGGTTTGATTAAATTACCCGGGCCCAGCAGACTAATTCAATCTTGTCGCTCTGGCTCCCCAACCAATGGGAACTGGAACAACAAGATGTGGACAAGTGGTGACCAATCACCAGGCTGCTATTTGTCGAAGCAACAGCATGCTCTACATGACACTGTTCACAAGTGGCGACCAATAAAGGAGCTGTCTACTTGTGGAATACACATTTAAAAGAGAATAGTAGGTGGCCAAGCAGAATACGAATACACATTACAAAATGGTAGACAGCCAATCACTGAGCCTCCTGTTTTTCAAAATGGGCGGTGGGGAATTCTGAGCGTGGGGACGCATTTGGATACAGCGTCCTGGCCTTTCACACAGGGAAGGCAAGTACATTTTGACCCTGGACTGCATTAACGGCTGCAGATCTGTTACAGTGATCTCAAGAGAATTGCCAGTAAAGCAAGTATTTCCATGTCCATATACCACATGGGACTCTGGCGAAAGAGCTTCTTTGTCACCACTCACCCTTCCCTACTTCCCCTTAACCCCTTCATTGCCAGAGGGGTACGCAATGCATTGTGTACCCCTCTGGCACTGGAGGGGTTAAGTCCTATATTTTTCAACTTGGCCTCACTGCCAGCCATTCTCAAACTTCCTTCCTGTCATGACTATGACTACCCCTGGAATATGCTTGACTGAGAGACATGGTACGTGCGTCTATGTCCACATGAGGATCAGCTGAACCTTGGCCAATGTGGGTGCACTTAATGTCCCTCCCGGCTGTTGAAATAGGGCACTGCTGTCATACTGGATCTGTACTGGAATCCCTAAAGGGACTGAGACCAGTACTGCAGGTAGTAGGCAAATTGCCTGAAACTCTAGAACATTTATTGACAAAAGACTCTCCTGCTAGGTCAAAAGACCCTGAACGGTCTGAGGACCCAAAATCCCACCCCAATCTGACAGTCTGACATCGGTCTTGACTATGACTAAATAGCCAGTGGCCATTGCCAGTAACGGGCTTCTGAAGCAACCAACAAAAGACCGCGTTCATCCTGTCAAGTACATGACACAAGTGAGATGACACTGCTGTCTGAACCAATTCCTAAGAATTTCCAACTGCAGCGCCTCCATATGAAACGAACTGCCAATAGGTCAGAAACTAGGTAACTGAGCACTTTCATGTACTTCCACACGTTTCAGAAGGTGAAAGTACAACAAACAACTGGTAAGACGATGACAATCTTGTTGCCTGGCAAAGAAAACCCAGAAAGGTCATACCAAGGAAGTGAAGGACCTGGGATGGGACCAGAGAATATCTTAAAATAGAGAACCTAACTGTGCTGCTTAAGAATACACAAAAGTCTGATTCTGAAGTTGCAAAGTCTCCTCCAAGGAAGCCTACAGTAAAATATCATCCAGGTAGAGATCTCCAGTGAGCGGATGTGAGCAGACAGAGCTGTTGTGACCTTTGTAAAACCTTTAGGTGAAGATGCCATTCCAAAAGAAAGGACAATAAGCTGAACATAACAATTTTGGAATGCAAACTGCCTGAAGTGCTTTTGAGCGGAAAAAAAAAAGAGGATTTTAATCTTACCTGTTAAATCCTTTTCTCTTAGTCCATACAGGTTACTGGTAACTCTGGGAGGCGTCAGTCCCTTTAAGTAGGCTGGAACATTCTCTAAATGTATGCATGGGGGTGGAGCCTCCCTTCCCACTCAGGCTGCAGTCCAACTAGCCTCCTCCAGAATTGTTTGAGAACTAACTAGTCCAGAAAGTAGAAAGGAAGAAAACTCCTGTGAGCATGCCCCGAAGGACTCCCACATACTGCCACAGGAGAGCCAAGCATGGTCTCTTGACAGGGTGGGAGACCAGTAACCTGTATGGACTAAGAGAAAAGTATTTAACAGGTAAGACTAAAATCCTCTTTTCTCTGTCGTCCAATACAGGTTACTGGTAACTCTGATGTCCAACCATTGAGTTTCCCAGAGGCGGGAAGAAGGCAAGGACCAGGCGCAAGGCCCCCAAAGCCACCAGGAACCAATCGGTCAGAGATCCCAACAAAACTTGAAGTGCAACGGACACCAAACGGGAGTAAAAACACCCCAGGAACCATAACACAGCACACTGAACTAGAGCCAACAGAGCTCAACAGTAAGGAAGCACTAAGAACCTGAGCAGAAGATGATCCTAGACAGGCAAAACTGCCTCCAGGACCTTCCTTCCGAAGCTGGCATCAGCCGAAGCCAGCACATCCACACAGTAGTGCTTCGAAAAGGTGTGCACAGAGGACCAAGCGGCCGCCCTGCACAACTGATCAGCAGGCGCCAAGAGGCCCCAATGGACCTGGTGGAATGAGCCATGACCCGAAAGGGAACATGTGTAGTCCTCAATGTATAAGCCCTACAAACAGTGGACTTGATCCATGACGCAAAAGTCATTTTGGATGCAGGTCTTCCTGCCCTAGGACCCTCAGGAATAACAAACAGAGCATCATACATCCTGATAGATTCAGAGCGATGGACATAAAACTGTAAACAACGCAACACATCCAACAAGTGGAGATCCCTTTCCTTGTCAGAGGAGGGGTTAGGGCAGAAAGAGGGTACCACAATCTCCTGATAGATGTGAAACTCAGAGACTACTTTAGGTAAGAACTCCTTAGAGGTGCGAAGCACCGCTTTATCCTTATGAAACACCAGATAAGGTGGTTTACAAGAAAGAGCTTGCAACTCTGCCACTCGGCGAACTGACACAATTGCCAGAAGGAAAGCCATTTTCCGCGTCAAGAGACGTAAAGGGATAATAGCCAAAGACTCAAAGGGAGGACATTGGAGAACTCCCAAACCCAAATAAAGGTCGCACTGAGGAGCCGGACTCCAAAAGGCAAGACGCACATGAACAAAGCCCTGGAAGAAACTTCGACATCAGGAAGGACAGCAATGCTCTCCTGGAAAGACCTAAAGCGCCGAAGTCTGAACCTTAAGAGAACACAGACTGAGTCCCTGAGACAGAATTCATGACAACACACCAAGACCCAAATGTCGACCAGACACGGTGGTAGATCTTGGAAGAAACATGCTTACGGGCACTAAGCATAGTAGCCACCACAGCAGAAGAAAATCCTTCCTTCCGTAGAATCGAGGCCTCAACCTACAAGCCATCAAATTGAGCCGATGAACGTCTTCTTTCACAGATAACCCTGTAGAAGAAGAGCTAGATGAGAGGGAAGATGCAATGGCTCCACTACAGATAGGGCCAGAAGCTCTGGATACCAGGATTGACAATGCCAATCCGGAGCAGTCAGAAGTACAGGACAATGTACCAATTTCAAATTCTGTAACACCCTTATTAACACAGGGAGAGGAGGAAAGATGTAGGCCGGAGAGAATGTCCAGGAATGGACATCGCATCTGCAGTCAGAGCTAGAGAGTTTCTCTACCGGGAGCAGAACGTCGGAACCTTCCTGTTGCCTGGTTGCCATCAGATCCACTAGGGGTTCCCCCATTTCTCAGTTAGGAGTTGAAACACCTCCAGATGTAGTTCCCACTCTCCGATGTCGACTGTGTGACGACTGTGGAAGTCTGCCATGACGTTGTCTACGCCTGGAATGTGCACTGCGGAAACGCCAGGAACATGAACCTCTGCCCAGGACAGAATGGACTTGACCTCTAACCAAGCGGCGACACTTCTTGTCCCTCCCTGTCTGGTGATGTAACCCACCGCAGTGGTGTTGTCGGATTCCACTCGGACTGGACAGTCCTCCAGTTGAGACTCCCAATGGCGTAGAGCATGAAATATTGCTCGAAGTTCCAGAACAGTGACGGGAAGAAGAGACTTCTCCATGGACCACTTCCCCTGAACACTGAAGCGACCCAGAACAGCTCCCCAGTACAAAAGGCTGGCATCCGTTGTGACCTTGGTTCAGTAGGGAACTGGAAGGATCTCCCCTACAGGAGAGTAGAAAGGTCCCAACACCACTCCAAGCTCACTCGACATGAGGAGGAAAAGAGATCGATAGCTTCTGATGATCTGGTCGGTCCCTGCATGTGCGTATCACAAATCCTTGAAATTCCCTGGTGTGTGCGCCATGGCAAATGGAACCACCTCTATCGTGGAGATGAACTTCCCTGCCAGAGAACACGACTTTGGAACCGGGATCCGATTGCGGATAGGATCATTGAGTCTTTTTGAGCAATTTTGATGGGCTACCTCATCCGGTAGAAACACCCAGCACTGCTGAGTATCGAACAGAAGACCCAGGAAGACCAGTAGCCGGGACAGGACAAGGTCCGACTTTTCCAAGCTCACAATACAACCGTGATGTGAAAGAATTTGAATGCAGATCTGGACCTGCTGATGAAGAAGGTCCACAGAGGATGCTTTCAAAAGCAAGTCGGCCATGTATGGAGCCACTCTGATGCCGTCCCGATGGAGGACGGATACCAAGGCCCCCAGACCCCGTTGGAAAACCTGGTGGCTGTTGTCAGACCAAATGGAAGGGCTGAGAACTGAAAATGACCGCTGGCGCAGGCAAACCTCAGATACTGCCTGCTCTCTAGATGGATTGGGATGTGCAAATACGCATCCTGAAGGCCCAGAGAAGCAAGGAAATGCCCCGGAGGCATGGCAGCGATCACTGTGCACAGAGACTCCTGACGACAGTGAGTCTTCACTACAAAGGAATTGAGATCTTTCAGATCCAAAAACAGGGTGGCATCCGCCATCCTTCTTTGTCGCCACAAAGAGGTTTGAATAAAATCCTGAAACCCTGTCTGAAGAAGGTACTGGCTCCAGGACATCCTTGTCCAGAAGAGCCTGAAGAGCGACCTCGAACAGACGGCTTCTCTCGCTGTCCTGAGGAGAACGAGAAAGATGAAAGCGAAAAGGTGGGAGGGAAAAGAAAGGGATCTTCTAACCCTCTGACACCACCTGTAAAACCCATGGGTCCGACACTGAATCCTCCCAAATCCCGCGGAAGAGGCGGGATGCGGACCCGGGTTCGGTGAGTCATGCCGAAGCAGCCTTGGAAATCTTGGGCTTGGATGCGGCCTTGGGCTTCCATTGCTGCTTGGGCTTGAAGGAGGGACGCGGAGCTGACGGAACCGCCTGGTTCGTCGTACGTGTCTCAGTTAGAAAGGAACGAAAGGACCGGTTACTTTTAAACAGCAACTTTTTTTTTTTTTTTTTTAAACCAAAGGCAGAAGAGTACTCTTACCCCCTGTGGCCCTGCTAAATAGTTCCTTAAGTTCAGATCCAAACAAGGAAGAACCCTGAAAAGGCAAAGAAAGCAAACTTTCTTGGAAGCTGCGTCGGCAGACCAAATCGTAAGCCAAAACACACGCCTAGCCACCACAGAAGTAGTGGAGGCCCTTGCCATCATGTGGACGGCAGCAAAAGCAGCAGCAGAAACATAATGTTGAGCGTCAGATATTTTAGCAAGAAGACACAATTTCTCCAAAGTAGGCGCATCCTGACGGACCGCCGTAGCGAGCCGCCCAGTCTGGACTGCAATAGCCCGGGTAGCCCATGCAACAGCAAAGGCTGGACACGTAGCAGTGCCAATAGAAGCAAAAATGGACTTGAGGGAGACCTCAAGGCTGTCAGTCAAATCTTGCAGCGTAGAAGCATCAGAAACAGGTAAGGCAGTAAAAATAGACAGTCTAGATATGGGTGCGTCCACCTTAGGGGGAGGAACCCATTTAGCCATTTCTGTTTGAGAAAAAGGATAAAGTTTAGCAAACTTTCTAGACACGGAAGAGGACTTGCCTGGATTTTTCCATGCGTCAGAACCAAACGGTCAAGAGTTGGGTTAGGATGAAAATAAGAAAGGGGCTTTGCAGGCACCTGAAAAACAGAGGGATCAGAGGGAACCTCTTGAACCGATGAAATGTTGAGAGTGGACAATACAGCCCTGATCAGGCCCTCAGCAGAGGTTTCAGGATCAGCTTCAAATGGGTCCCCAAAGAGACCTGGAAGTTTCCCATATAGTACCAACCTCAACATCGAATCTTGCAACAATTCTTCCTCAGAAGAATCTGACACATCAGGTGCTCCCTGCGGTTGAGACAGGGAGGATCTGATAGTAGAGGGGGTCTGGCATAATTGAAGTACCCCCTGTATCTGGGATGTAAAGAGCTGTAAAGTGGACCTAAGGTCTCTAGTTGCAGCCTTAAACTCTTGCACCCAAGCTGGCTCAATAGCATGGCTGGAAGGCCCTGGGTTGCTGCCAGGAACTTCAGAACCTGCTGGGCAGAAATGAGCAGAGAACACTCTAGGTAGCCCTGTGTGACAGGAACAGCAATGCGCAATGGGGGACACTGATACCCCAGCCTCCTTAGTCGCAGGTCTAGCCCCTAGCTCCAGCGGTATAGACATTCTCTCATTGTCAAAATAACCAGCTTCACAATGAATCACCCAATGGTAGTGTGTAAGATTAATATTTCACCCCAGAAATGCTAAATATAGACTTTTCTGGCAGGCAAAGGGTTAATCTGCAGAGGAGAAAAGGAGGGTCCAAGCCCTGTGGAGGATACTCATTGAGAAAAGTTCCCAAAATGGCTGCCGTGACGGGAGCCAATCAGAAATTAGGCGTGAATCAAGTGCTCATGGGAAATGTAGTTTTTCCCAAAAAGTACCCCAAAACAGTGCCCGAAGCCCCCCAACACACTTGAACTAGAAACCGGATGATAGAGCAAGGGTAGACAATTAAAATGAGCCCACTCTGACGTCGCTGTGTGAAGCAGTTCCAGAGATACGTCCCAAACAGTGTAAGCCCATAAAGAGTAAAGGAGCAATGGCGTCTACGTGGGGAAAGCGCGCCTTAAAGGCCAATGAGTGCCGGAGTGCGCAATGAGAACTCCCAAATACAAGCCCAGTTAAGGGACACTGTGGGACAAGTGGACCTTCAGCACTCAAAGGGTGGCTCACCTTTCCTGCAGATATTCTGTCTTCATGTCACCATGTAAAGAAGATTACCTCAGTGGGTAATCCCCGGGGAAGCACTTGTAACCAAGATATTCCCCCTTGAGGGCTTAAGGTCCACCAAAAGGCCCTGGACACTGAGCTAGCCACTTTGAAGAGGGCATTTGTCAGTCATGGTAACCCGCCTAATGGTGGTATTCCATATCTGACAGAAAAATAAAAAAGAAACTAAAACTAACAATGAGATGTTCTCCACCTGGTGTGTTCACACCCAGGAACAAACAATTCTGGAGAAGACTAGCTGGACTGCAGCCTGAGTGGGAAGGGAGGCTCAACCCCCCTGCATACATTTAGAGAATGTTCCTGCCTACTTAAAGGGACTGACGCCTCCCAGAGTTACCAGTAACCTGTATTGGACGACAGAGAAATGTGAATATGCAGATACTTGTTCTTTATGTGGAAGGGAGCCAAAAATTCCTCTGGACACATGGCAGCAATAATAAAGCACAAGGACAAAATGGTTGGGAAGCTTTAAGTACAGTAAATCTTTTCTGAAAAGGAACAGGTGCCAACACCTGCATGTCTACCAGGGAAGAAAAAGTCTAAAACAGATTTCTGCACTTGGAATAGCGGAGGACTCTGCACATGAAAAAGTGCCATAGGAGAATATATGCAGTACTCTTCTGAATGAAACACTGGTCTGCAAGTCATGCAGAGGTGGGCTAGTCAGTTTTAAGCTTTTCCACAGGCTTCTTGCCTGAGCAGGACTGCTTGTTTTTTTGGGAGGAACACGCCTGAGTTGAAACTTGGCACTGCGCACACTCGTACTGACAGGGTATCTACCGTGGAAAAAAACAACATTAAGAGTAACCTGAGGCAACAAAGTACTCTTGAATCCAGTGGCATGGCTGATAACCAAAAATAGACCGATTTTGCTTAGTATCGGGTGGAACCCTGGACATGAAGGAACTACATGGGCAAAGGCAGTTGAATCCTATGTGGTACCAGTCCAACATTACCTGAAAAACCCACTGGTCCTCCACAGGGACAGCCTGTGTGCCATGGAAAAAACCCAGAGATAACCTCCTATAGCCTGTGGCATGCCAGACCCTAGTGAGTCACGCAAAGTTAGGTTTGCCAATTTTGGGCTTCTGTACATGTTTCTTGCTAAGCCTGCTTGGGTTTTGTGTTGGAACATGTCTGAGTTGCTGAGAGAAGTGGTACTCTGCACGTACCCATACTGGCGGGGGTAACAAAAACCATGAGTCTTCATCAGAAAACAGGAACATTTAGAAGCACCCTGAGGAACAAGGGTAACCTTGCCTCCAGTAACATGATTGATAACCTTGTTCAAACATCTGTTGACCCACAAATGGGAGCAATACCAAATCGGAAGCCATAAAGTACAATCCATGGCCACAGAAAAAGCTGTGACCTTTCCAGTATGCTTCAAGGATATTGGATATAAGGACCACCAGGTCCTCTGTGTACATACAAAATCTGATCCCCCCAGATGGTGACCCACACAAAGGCAAAAGTATGCAGCAAGGCTGCACCAGAAGCTGTAAACTTTGCCTTCAAAAGGGAATCCTGTCACGTCTAAGGGGTGATATGATTACCATTTACAAATACATTCAAGGTCAATACAAAGAACTATCCAATGAATTATTTATGCAAAGAGCTGAGCTAAGAACAAGAGGTCATCCATTAAGACTTGAGGAAAGGCGCTTTAGACTAAAACACAGGCAGGGATTCTTTACAGTAAGGGCGGTAAGGCTATGGAATTCTTTGCCTCGGGATGTTGTGCTTGCAGATAATGTAACTGCATTCAAAAAAGCAATGGATGCCTATCTAGCACAGAACAATATTGACAGTTATGACAGATGGCTTCAAAGCAAATAGGATATTGAGTCGGGGAACTATTTGACACACACACACCTACATTGGAAATTGCTCCAGAGGGCTTTTTGTTGCCTTCCTCTGGATCAACAGGGGTGTTATTGGCATGGGCTGGACTTGATGGACGCATGTCTTTTTTCAGCCTTATTTACTATGTTACTGTATGTTACTATGAATGTTACTTGTTCTCCTCATCCTTGAAAGCAGCAGCAGCATCTGCAAGTGGTAAAGCAGTATCCTTGGCAAGACTAGAAATTGGGGGATCAACCACATGGACTGGGGGGATGGAGTTTTGTCT
Organism: Rhinophrynus dorsalis; assembly: GCA_037306005.1. NCBI lineage: Eukaryota > Metazoa > Chordata > Amphibia > Anura > Rhinophrynidae > Rhinophrynus > Rhinophrynus dorsalis. The sequence goes on from CM074718.1 coordinate 305,074,655, forward strand.
GTTATGCAAATCTAGCAATAACTTAGTAGCATTGGACATGTACTCCTTTCAGACATAGTCAAATATAGAAAAGTGAATGCACTCAAACTAGTAGAAAGACAGAATAAAAGTGCTTATAACTCATTAAAAGTACTTCTCTTACTGCAAGGCGTTAATAAGGGAAGCAGGAGGGAGCTAGCCTCTAGGAAGTAAGGGGGGAGTTACCAATCTAGCATAAGGAGCAAAGCCTTAGTAGCCTTGGACATGCCCATGTATCCCTTTCTGACATAGCCAGGACACTGCCTAAATATAGAAAAGTGAATGCAGTCAAAGTAGTAGAAAGTACTTATAAATCCTTAAAAGTAGTTATCCTACTGCAAGGAGTTAATATGGGAAGCAGGAGGTTCCTTAATCATAAGAGCTTAAAGCGCAAAACATGTTGATCGATGTGAGGCTACATAGTTGCTCCTACTGGCATGCGGCTCCCATATAGGAGTCTCTCCATATAGTTGAAAAACTTGTGAAAATTCCACTATTGGAGGTACACTGTTTATATATATATATGATTGCAAATAAAGTTGTGTTTTACACATTTGGATATAATCTCGGATGTGCGGGTGTTTTTGGAGTAATATCAGCTTAAATTTATTAAAGGGATAGCAAACCTTGAAAATAAGCTTATTTTATATTGTAGCCCTTAAAAAAACATGAAAAATTATATGTCTTACCTCCCAAACCTTTATGATTTGGGAGATATTCAGAAGCAAAGTTTTCCCCTGAGTGACGTCACCGTTCTACCTCTCAGATTTGGAATCCGGTCCCAGGACCGGCTGCAGCTCTCCAGAAGTGCTAAGATCACGATCTTTAAAAATAATTTCTTAATTGGAATGGTCTACAAAGTGTGCTTGCAAGCCATGCACACTTTGTACACGGTTCCAATTAAGTAGTTCTTTTTAAAGATCGTGATCTCGGCACTGCTAAAGAGCTGCCGGTTGATCTGTGGACCAAATTCCAAATCTGTCCACTAGATGGCAGACTTGGCTGAAACAACCAGGAAAAGGGAACTTTACTTTATTTTACTTGTGAATATCTCCAAACCATAAAGGTTTGGGAGATCAGACTTGTATCACTTTTCATGTTTTTTTTAAGGGCTACACTATAAAATAAACTTATTTTCAAGGTTTACTATCCCTTTAAGCAAACAGGGAAAGCTTAAGTCAACGCACCCGTCCTGTTGTCCAATAACACTCCATAACAAGTGCTTTCACACTGCTGTTTTAAACTCATCATGCAATCCTGGTCATTACATTTAAAGAGATAAGGTCTATATTATTATATATATATATATATATATATATATATATATATATATATATATATATATATATGGTAAGCTGCTGAATCTGGTGTGGAGGAGTAAGCAGGAGGGAGTCAAACTGTAGAAGTAGAATCGAAAAAGGAAAAGGGTCAGTCAAGAATTACCTCTTCCCTAGCCAAAAAAATAGGATTTTAGTCTTACCTGTTAAATCCTTTTCACTTAGTCCATACAGGTCACTGGTACCATGGGATGTGTAGTCCCCTTTAATAGGCAGGAACAATTATGCAAATAATTTGCAAGGGGCGGAGCCTCCCCTCTTACTTAAGCCACCTTCTGGCCAGAGCCACCCATATTGATTTGAGACCCTAAACTGACCCCAGGTAAGCAAAAAGAAAGACTCCTGTGAGCATGCCCGAACGGTCTCCCACTGAATGCCACAGGAGAGCCAAGACTGGTCCCTTGACAGGGTGGGAGACCAGTGACCTGTATGGACTAAGTGAAAAGGATTTAACAGGTAAGACTAAAATCCTATTTTCACTGTCGTCCAATACAGGTCACTGGTACCATGGGATGTACAAACATTGAGCTGATCCAGAGGCGGGAAGTAAGGCAAGGACCAGGCGCAAGGCCCAAGTCACTAGAACTGTTAACCAGTTGATAACATAGCCCAAACTGTAAGTGTCAACGGACACCAATCAAGGGAACAATCCCTGAACTTAACACAGCACACGGAACACGAGCCAACCGGGCTCAACAGTAAGGAAGCACTAAGGATCACAGAGCGGAAGACCTACACAGGCAAGACCGCCTCCAGGACCTTCCTTCCAAAGCTGGCATCAGCCGATGCCAGTACATCAACTCGGTAGTGCTTAGAAAAAGTGTGCACAGAGGACCAAGTGGCCGCTCTGCACAGTTGATCAGCAGAAGCTTGATTCTTGAAGGCCCAGGAGGCCCCAATAGATCTGGTGGAATGGGCAGTCACCCTGAAGGGAACATGCTTATTCCTCAACTTATAGGCTTCACGGATGGTAGCCTTAATCCAAGAGGCAATGGTAACTTTGGAAGCCGGTCTTCCTGCCCTAGGCCCCTCAGGAATGACGAATAGAGCGTCAGACTTCCTGATAGATTCGGTGCGGTGAACATAAAACTTGAGGCAACGCACCACATCCAACAAATGGAGATCTCTTTCCTTGTCAGATGAAGGATTAGGGCAGAAAGAGGGAACCACAATCTCCTGATTGATGTGAAACTCAGACACAACCTTGGGTAAGAATTCCTTGGTAGTGCGAAGCACAGCCTTATCCTTGTGGAACACCAGGTAAGGAGGTTTACAAGACAATGCCTGTAACTCTGCCACCCGGCGTACTGACACAATAGCCAAAAGGAAGGCCATCTTCCAAGTCACAAGACGTAATGGAATGGAAGCCAAGGATTCAAACGGTGGTCGCTGAAGAACTCCCAGCACCAAATTGAGATCCCACTGGGGAGCAGGACTCTTGAAGGCAGGTCGAACATGAGTCACACCTTGGAAGAAGACTTTCACATCAGGAAGGATGGCAATCCGTTCCTGGAAAAACACAGACAAGGCAGAGGTCTGAACTTTGAGGGAACTCAGACTGAGCCCCTTGTCCACACCGTCCTGCAAGAAGGCCAGGACAGTGGGAAGATGGAAGTCAAGAGACAACTGCTTGACAGAGCACCATGTCACGAAAGTTGACCAAATGCGATGATAGATCTTGGAAGACACAGGCTTACGAGCACTGAGCATCGTCGACACCACAGAAGGAGAAAAGCCTTTCTTAGCTAGAATCGAGGATTCAACCGCCATGCCATCAAACGGAGAGAGTGAACATCCTCTTTCCGCAGATACCCCTGAAGAAGCAGGTCCGGACGGGCTGGAAGTGGGATTGGATCCTTCACTGACATGGCCATCAATTCCGGAAACCAGGACTGGCGAGGCCAGTTTGGAGCAATCAGGATGACAGGACAACGTTCTCTCTTCAACTTCTGAATAACTCTGATCAATAGAGGAAGAGGGGGGAAGATGTAAGCCAGGGAGAAGTCCCAAGGGATCGACAAGGCATCCACCGCTAGAGCAAGGGAGTCCCTCAGACGGGAGCAAAACACCGGAACCTTCCTGTTGTGTCTGGTAGCCATCAGATCCACCACTGGCATCCCCCACCGTTGAGTGAGCATGTGAAACACCTCTGGGTGAAGAGCCCATTCTCCGCTGTCGACGGTGTGACGACTGAGGAAGTCTGCCATGACGTTGTCCACGCCTGGAATATGAACTGCAGAGATGACAGGCACGTGATCTTCTGCCCAAGACAAAATATCCTTGACTTCCCACCAGGCGGAACCGCTTCTTGTGCCGCCTTGTCTGTTGATGTAAGCCACCGCCGTGGCGTTGTCGGACTCTACTCTGACTGGAAGACCGGTCAATTGAGACTCCCAGTGCCTCAGGGCCAGCCGGACAGCTCGAAGTTCCAGAACATTGATGGAGAGCATGGATTCCTCCAGACCCCATTTCCCCTGAGCACTGAAGCGACCCCAGACTGCACCCCAGCCCCGAAGGCTGGCATCCGTTGTGACTGTGGTCCAATGAGGAACTAGAAAGGATTTCCCTTTCAAGAGATGAGAGAGATCTAACCACCAGTGCAGACTCGACTCGACATGAGGAGGAAGAGAAACAGACAGATGTTGATGATCTGGATGATTCCTGCACGTCTGGATCACAAATCTCTGAAGATCCCTGGAGTGGGCCATGGCAAATGGTACTGCTTCGATCGTGGAAATGAACTTCCCCACTAAGGACGACAACTTCGGAACTGGAATTTCGTCCATGTCCAGAATCCCAGCCACTCTGACGGCTATCTGGTGAGCCACGTCCTCTGGAAGAAACACCATGCATTGGCGAGTGTCGAACAGGAGACCCAGGAACAGAAGCCTCTGAGAAGGAATCAAGTCCGACTTGTCCAGATTCAGGATCCATCCGTGACGGTTCAGGGTGTGCATGCACCTCTGCAACTGCTGGTGGAGAAGCTCCGCTGAGGAGGCCTTCAGTAGGAGATCGTCCATGTAGGGTGTCACTCTGATCCCATCCTGATGGAGCACCGCTATCAAGGAGCCCAGCACCCGCTGGAAGACTTGAGGAGCTGTAGTCAGTCCAAAGGGGAGCGCTGTAAATTGAAAGTGTCCCCTGTGGCAGGCAATCCTGAGATACTTCCTGCTCTCTGGATGAATAGGGATGTGAAGATAAGCATCCTGAAGGTCCAGGGAGGCAAGAAACTCCCCTGGAGACATTGCTGCAATCACAGAGCGCAGGGACTCCTGGCGGAAGTGGGAAGTCACCACATAGGCATTGAGATCTTTGAGATCCAAGATGGGACGGGCTCCTCCGTCCTTTTTGGCTACCACAAACAGGTTGGAATAAAATCCTGAACCTGTGTCCCCCTGCGGAACCGCCTCCAGGACCTCTTTGTCCAAGAGATCCTGAATAGCGTCGTCGAACAGACGCCTTTTTGAGGGTTCCTGAGAAGGACGAGTAAAATGGAACCGAAAAGGAGGAAGGGAAGAGAAAGGGATCCTGTATCCCTCTGACACCACCTGAAGAACCCATGGGTCCGCCACTGACTCCTCCCAAGACCGGCGAAAGATGCGGAGACGACCGCCTACAGCCGGATGCGGACCCGGGTTCGGCGAGTCATGCCGAAGCAGTCTTGGAGGTCTTGGCCTTGGAGGCAACTTTGGGCCTCCAGGACTGTTTGGGCTTGGAGGAGGAGCGCGTAGTGGGAGGACCCGTTTGGGCCGAGGAGCGTGTCTCAGTCTGAAAGGAACGAAAGGACCGATTGCGTTTGGCTGGAAACTTTTTCTTAAAGACTGAGGGTAGAAGAGTACTTTTACCGCCAGTAGCCTCACTGATCATTTCTTTGAGCTCAGAGCCAAAGAGCAAATTCCCCTGAAAGGGCAAGGAAAGCAAGGCTTTCTTAGAGGCTGTATCAGCAGACCAAATTTTCAGCCAAAGAGCGCGTCTAGCCACCACAGAAGAAGTGGAGGCCCTCGCCATCATGCGCACAGCATCAAAAGCAGCATCAGCAACATAGTTCTGAGCTTCAGTGATATTAGCAAGAAGCTGCAACTGTTCAGATACAGGCGCATCCTGGCGAACCGCTTCAGTCAGTCGTTCAGTCCAGGCTGCAATAGCCCTATTAACCCATGCCACAGCAAAGGTGGGGCGCATGGCAGTGCCAATAGAGGCAAAAATAGATTTAAGAGAGAGCTCTAATTTCTTATCCGTCCAGTCCTGCAAGGCAGAGGCATCTGAGACAGCCAAAGCAGTAGATTTGGATAGTCTAGACACAGGAGCATCCACCTTGGGAGGATGAACCCATTTTGCCAGCTCCGCTTCGGGAAAAGGGTAAAGTTTGGCAAACTTTTTGGAGACAGAGGAAGATCTATCAGGATTCTTCCATGCCTCAGAAACCAGACGGGCAAGAGTAGGGTTAGTTGGAAAACAAACAACAGGTTTAGATGGCTTTTTCTGAAAAACATCAGTAGGATCATAAGTGGATTCCTGAGTCAGAGGAAGGTTGAGCGTATTCAGAACCGCTCTGATCAGACCCTCAGCCGAAACTTCAGGGTCACACTCATAGGGGTCCCCAATGGACCTGTTAGATTCAATAACAGTACGTTCCTCAGCATCAGAATCCTGTAAAAGTTCTTCTTCAGAAGAATCAGTGATATCAGGAGCTCCTTGTGGCTTAGGCAGGGAGGTCCTGATAGTAGAGGGGGTCTGCCAGACCTGGAGAGCCCCCTGTACCTGAGAGGGAAAGAGTTGAAGCGTGGATCTGAGATCCCTAGTGGCAGCTTTAAACTCCCTCACCCAAGATGGCTCAATAGCGTGGCTGGGAAGCCCAGGGTTGCTATCTTTATCAGTACAATTAGGGCATAGATCCCCCACATTATCGCAATCCAGCCCAATGTGGCAAGAGGAGCAAAACGCCATGGGGGTAGAAGACCCCCCAGCCTCCTTAGTCTTGGGTCTAGCCCCTAGCTCCAGTGAAGTAGACATGCTCACAGCGTCAATATACCCCACAACAAACACTATCACCCAGAAAAGTGTTAAAGATTAAAGTTTCACCCCAGAAAAGGTCTAAAAACGGACTTATCTGGCCAGCGAAGGGTTAATCTGGTGAGGAGAGAGAAGGCTCGGTCCCTGCGTAGTGTACTCGCCTTGGAAAAGTACCACAAAATGGCGGCCGTCATGACAGCCAATCAGAAACGAGCGCGAGCTAAGCGCTCATGGGAAATGTAGTTTTCCCTATGCAAGTACCCCAAACAGTGCCCGAAGCCCCCCTGAACCCCCTACATTAATAAAACACCAACCGGATGATAGAGCAGGAGCCTAGCATTAAAATGAGCCCACTCTGAAGTTGCTGTGACAAGCGGTTTCAGAGATATGTCCCAAACTGTGAATTCCCATAGAGAGTAAAGGAGCTCTGCTGCTGAGCGGGAAAAAGCCGCGCTTAAAGGCGCGGAACACCATTTTTAATAAAGTTTAGTAAAACATTAAAAAGTGCCCAAACAAGCATGAAATACATGAGAAACATAAATAAATGAATACCCAATGCTCCAAAACTCAGAGAATAACACAGAAATTGCATAAATAGAGATAATGCAATAAAAACACCCTATGAGTGCTGGAGTGTATTAAAACTCCCAAATACAAGCCCATCAAAGGGACACTGTGGGGACAAGTGGACCTTCAGCACTCAATGGGTGACTCACCTTTCTCGCAGACTTCTGTCTTCAGGTGACCATGATAGGGAGGGAAAGAACCAGAGGTAATTTCCCCAACAGGGGAGCTGCTTAACACAAGCTGTCCCCTCATCAGGTATAGGTCCACAGAAATCCCTGGAAGCTGCACTAGCCACTTCGGGTGAGGGCATTCACAGCCATGGTCACCCTCCTAATGGTGGTATTCCATATTTGAAGAAAAAAATAATAAAACTCTAAGAAGCATAGCTGTTCTCTGCCTGGTGTGCAAGCACACCAGGAACAAATCAATATGGGTGGCTCTGGCCAGAAGGTGGCTTAAGTAAGAGGGGAGGCTCCGCCCCTTGCAAATTATTTGCATAATTGTTCCTGCCTATTAAAGGGGACTACACATCCCATGGTACCAGTGACCTGTATTGGACGACAGTGAAAAATGCCTGTTGGGGACTGTAGTTTCCAAGAATTAAAAATGGAGCAGTGGCTCTCCAACCAACGCTAAACAGCACCTCCCATTAGTAATAATAATAATAATTAGTATTGAAGATTAGAATCATCCTTAGCCCACTAACTGCCTTTCAAAACAAACACAAGCGTTCTATGTTCCAAGCAATATGGCCACCACATGTGCCTGTTCTTATAGTGATGTGTTTAATAAAACTAAGAAAATTAACAAAAGTTGCTAAAAGTAAATAAACAAGTGTGCAAGCACCACTACCAAAAATAGACTGTTCTCAAATGAAAAGTCCAATATAGCAATAAATGCCAAAAGACTGGCAGTGTAAGGGATAAAACACAACAATGCTAGTGAATAGTAAGAGGGAAGTAATGAATTCTATAGGTATATGTTGCATAAACAAGCCCATCAACATAGTGTAATGCAGCTACTAAACCACACAGAAACGTAATGATAGCAAAACCATAGAGGAAAACAAAAAGAAAGCACACAATAGTGTGAGAAAGTTTAAAAATGAATATCCATATAAACAGAAGTGTACTCACATTCTTTCGTGGTGAGAGAGTTGCTACCAACAAATCTGACAAATGAGCAGACGGAGAGATTCACCCTGTCTCCGTTTGGGTTAATCATGAAGGAATCCTCACCAAGGACAGACGGAGGCTTGTAGTTCAAAGTAAAAAAAATTAAACAATATGCTTTGAGGCACAAACTTCCTTCTTTCATCCAGCTTTAGCCTGACCCTCACAAATTAGCAGAAAGAATTCCCATTAACAAAGATCCCATGAGTATCCCTCCACCAGGGGGCTTAAACCTCTAGTTTCTTTTCTCCAGGTGGGTGTCCTTTATCCACATGGACTAAGAGAAAACAGATTTAATGGTAAGTTCACTAAAATCCTCTTTTTCCTCTGAGGCCACAGTGTAAGAGGGATATAGAGTATCTGAGTATTCCCATGAAAGCCCAGTTTGTTACAAGGAACAGTGAGATAAATGGGTGAAGGGATAGTAATGTTTCACAAAAACAGCAGCTCCAATTAATCTTCATAGTATTTGAGCCATAGAGAGTATTATTTCAATACTTTCAGAGTTGTAGTTCTAGAGTAATTGAATGATAATGTTCCCCCCTCCTGCCCCTTTTACTTAATGTAAGCCACCTGTCAGAGTCTGCTCTTTGCTGGAAGGAAAAAACATTTCGTCTGTGTCTTTAAATGCACGTTAGTTTCCTTTTGTAGAAATGGATTTTTAGACTTTCTCCTAAGTAAACATCCTTGAAACTAAGTTATCTGTTTTTAAGGAGGCATCTCTTTCTTCATGGTATAGGAATGTTATCTGTTTCTGGGTGTTGGAGTAGGGAGGTTAGTTCACACATTCTTGAGAGGGGATGACATTTCGAAAGTTATATTATTAATTTTTAACTGGGATCCTCTATTTTTTTTGATTGACAAGTGATGTTTCCTGATTTATCCTGGTAGTAGACTGCCACCTAGTGACATGGTAGATTTGCTTCCTTGAGTTGCTTATATATAATATTTATCATTTTATACACCTAATATGCTTATTCTCTAAGGGTAACATATGATAGAAGAACAGGCATGCGTTTCTGTTAAGGGGGGTTTAGGTGATAAGCAATGTACAGGAGGAAATAAAGGCTTTTGTTTGCCAAATTTCCTAATTCCTCAAGTAAGCAGAACTGTGCCATGCCAAAGACCACACCCTGTTATATAGGAGTGGTAAAGTATAATTTAGGTTATTTACATAACACTGTAGACATTTCCAAAATTATCATAACCCAGCAATTCTGGGATAAGGTATACTAATTACTTCCCAGTAGATCTGGCCAGCCTACTGAGAAATAATTTTCCAGTAGCCATTTGGCTGTAAAGTTAGAATAATATTTGGAGGTTATACAGTCCAATCACAGAAGCAATAGGGTAAATTCAGATTGATAGCAATTTTAGATCATTGGGAGTTACAGATCAGCTGATAGTGCTATATTTGTAGAGCCAGTTGGTTATTGTTCGTGTAGATGTCTGTGCATGAGTGCTGTGGGATGCGTTGGTGTCCACTGCAAATATGCAAAGAAAATTCACAATAATGTTGTTCTGAGATGGTCACTGCACTCCTTTGATACAGTGTATTAATTAACACTTGCATTTGCTGTCTGAGAGTGTTTCCTTCTGTCTCTGTCTGTGGATCTGGTACTTTTTGGACTGGTTCTGTTTCAGATTTGCTTTGTCTGCTTGTGGTATCTAGGTTGGATTTGATCGTTGGAATAGTCACACTTGTGAAAATTCTGACACAACAAAACTTTGTATTGTTTAATTGTTTGGTCTTTACTGTCCATAGCTCTATTACCCCTGCTGCTGAGATGTGTGCAGACATGATTTTGTCATTATAATCTTTATGGTATATATATATATATATATATATATATATATATATATATATATATATATATATATATATATATATGCTCTAATATATTTTCATAGATATTGTCATTGTGTTGCTATATCCATTCCTTATTTTAATTGCTTAAGATTATAATGCAGTAATGGAAATTTCTACTGGGAAATGTATTTTATTATTCTGTGTTCCATCCAGAGGTATGCATATTGAAACAGCAGTTAGATAGTTAAATTCTATATTTGTCAGATCTGGGACCTTTGCAATGCGTTCTGTACCACTCAACGGGTTAACTCTTGCAATATTGTGCATAGTCGTTATCAAAGGGTTGTCACTTGACCTGCACCCCATTGAGCACAACTCATGTGACAAGTTTCCTGCCACTTAATTGCCTTAATACATACCAGGTGGGTAGCTGTTGTTACACTGACATCTACTGTGTTGTCTATAATTGTAAGGAACTGTTTACCCTTGATGTACTTGGTTGCATTGAGATATATTACTGAGTCAATGTTGTATACCTTTATATACCAATTCACAGATTATTATTGTATTTTATATATCTCATTTTATTTACCTTTAAATAAAATTGCATATATTGTTTCACGAATATGAGTGATTCTTTTAATCAATTCTGTTCACTGTGGAAAAAGTGTGTCATACCTAGATTTTCTACAAGATCTCAAATTTATTTATTTATATTGTTTATTTATTTTATGCGAGATATACAGAGCATGGTCTCCTGTTCCTTTTGGATATCTTGACACACCTTCTCTCAGACGTGGAATCTGGTGCACAGACCAGACAACTCACAGCAAGGGACACTCTTCTTACTGTGAGAACAATGAAAGCCCTGCCCCATTGACAGGTTTTTCCCTTATGTTAATTGAAGATTGTCCCCCTCTGCAATCCACTTGGACACCACCCTGCTGTTCTGAGCTGAGCAGTGTTACATTAGTAAAAGGGGTGGGAGGGGGATATTTTATCATTCAATTACTCTTGAACTACAACTCTGACAGTACTGAAATAACACTCTCTATGGCCCAAATACTATGAATATTAATTGGAGCTGCTTTTATTATGAAACATTACTATCAGTTAGAGACCTATGAATATTTATTTTTGTCTTTTGCCATGTGTCCCTTGGGATCAGACATGTTCTGAAAAAACCTCAGTAGGACAATGTAGTCCAAGGAATTAAGAAAAGTGTGTGTGTGTGTGCGTGCGTGCGCGTGCGTGTGCGCGCACGCGCGCGCGTGTAGGGAGGGGGGTAGGTAAATGTATACTCTGAAGCACCAATTGGCTAATGAAGGAAGAACCCAACCCACATACAGGTCGGGAGCAGTGTTCACGCCAATATAACAAGGTGGTTCGATATAGGGGGAAATGTCAACCGGAAGAAAAGTAGTACCCTAAAAGAGGAGTGACTAAGGAACAGGGAAACAAACCAATAAGGTGATGTCCACAGCCTTCCCCACATAGAAAAACAGTAATAAAACAATTACAATAGTGCAATCAAAAAGTGTAAAAACAATAACGTCAAAAACAACTGCCCCGCTAGGGGTAAAGAAAGCCGGCAACGACTGCCCAGCCACCACTAAATGCAGAGAGACCATGCAGTCAGGGCTCTAGGTAAGGTCACACCCTCACATCAATCTAGCTCCAAACCCAGGGCAAGATGACCTGACCTCATAAGAAGAGGCCAGGTACATCCACCCCCCTGGGAAGCCCATGCAGCCATAGCCCCAATAAGGATGGGAAGGATAGGGGGAAAAAAACCCCAAAAAGGCAGTCTAAGGCATGGTACAACCCGAACCCTAACCACATAGGAAACCCCACAAGGGGGAATGCCCCCCTGCCCACTGCCCTGGTACAAAACAAAACAAACAAAAAAAAAAAAAAAAAAACCAAAAACAACATAATACTAGCAACATAGTTAAAGGGATAGTAATGTTTCATAACAAAAGCAGCTCTAATATTAATCATCATAGTATTTGAACTTTGGAGATGGTTATTTCAATACTGTCAGACTTGTAGTTCAAGAGTAATTCAATGACAAAGTATCCCCCTCCCGCCCCTTTTACTGATGTCACACTGCTCAGCCAGATCAGAAGGGAGGTGCCCAGGTAGATTGCAGAGAGGGACAATCTTCACTTAAGATAAGGGAAAAACCTGAAAAACTTGTCAAGGGGGCAGGGCTTTCATTGTTCTCATAGGAAGAATTGCACCCTTCTGTCATCTGTCTGGTCTATGGACTGGATTCCACATCTGAGAAGAGCTGGCTTATACTAGGTAAAAGGGACGGGAGGGGAAACTTTGCTTGTGAATATCTCTCAAACCATAAAGTTTTGAGAGATAAGACTTATATCGTTCTTCGTGTTTTTTTAATGCCTACAAAATAAAATAAAGATACAACAAAGTATTACTATCCCTTTAAGGAGCACAGCATTGATAACACACATACACCAGACCACGGGGAACTCCAGCGGTCTGATGCAATACTGCGGGTACACCCAAGACCGCAGAACAACGGGCACCAGTGAGATACCCAAAAAAAGGGGCCAAGAGTAATACCCCATGCCACAGCAAAGCGCCCCATCCAGGCGAGCAACAGAGAGCCAGCCCCCCCAATAAAGGCAAGTCAGGGGACCACTAGAAGTGGAGAACAAATGGTAGACTAAAAATAAAAATATACATAAAAATAGCCCTCCGTGGGGGAACCCAAGCAGCCCCATCTCAAATGGTGAAATATAGGTCCGGAAATCCCAGCTCCTCCAGGAAGGTTGGCAGCTCATGACAGAACCGCAGGGTACGTATTGAGCAGTCCACATGGACCGACAAGCCAAATAGGTGGTTCTAGTAGTATCTAATGTCTCGTTGCTGGAGAGTCAGAGGCCGGAAGGCCCTCCAAGCCTGCAGTGTTAAATCAGATAAATCCTGAAAAAAGGTGATTGAGTGTCCGTCCGGGGCCCACATTCCAATCTCTCGGGCCTTCCACATACTAATCTCTTTCAAAGTATAGGCCACCAAGCAACAAATAATATCTCTTGGCAGGCCGCCGGGTGGACTCTGGGGCCGAAGTGCCCTGTGAGCTCTATTCATTGCAACCAGCGTACTGACAGGGCGCCCTAGCACAGCGCTGAACACATCAGTTAAGAGCTGGGTGATGTTCTCGATAGCCCTTGGAGCCACTTCGGGGACCCCACGCACATGGCTACTGTGGCGTCTGTCATGATTGTCCAAGTACTCTAACCATTGTCTGTAGAGTGTGTGTTGAAAGGAGACTTGGGTAAATTGTGAGAGCTTGAGAGTGTGTTGAGTGGATAGTTCCTCTTGCCTGGTAACATGGTGCTCCAAACCTCCAAGGTCACGGCGGAGTTTGGAGATTTCATCATGAACAGTATGATTTTAACTACATAATCAGGGTATTAAAATAGGCCTTCCAGGGTGCAGAGGAAAATATAGGTTGCGCAGGATCAGATGCACTGTGGCCAGGTTGCTCATTATGTACCAGCTCCGACCCGAGCTCTCCAGAGGAATGCGAGCTGGCTGGGAATCCCGCCTCCGGCCGGAGACGCCATGGATGCCTGCGACTGAAAGAAGTCACGGAGCAAGGTAGAAGGGGGTTTCCCCTGACCCCTAGGTGTTGAACTTCCAGATTGGCCCCTCTTAGTGTGAACCATAGCGGGGAAAAAGAGGCAGATTGCTAAGTTAGGTAGGGAAGGCAGTGGAGCTCCACAACTAAGCAGCCATCTTCTTCAGCGGCAAGCCATGCCCCTCCTAGTTTTGCTTTTCCATTGCAGAAGTTAAACAAAATAGGATCTTATTCTTACCTGTTAAATCCTTTTCCCTTAGTCCATATGGAACACATGTACCATGGGGCTGAGTTCCTCCTTTGGAGAACAGAACACATTCTCAAAAAAACAACAGTCTTGTGGAGACTCCCAGCGTCTTCTGCAGCTCAACCCATGCCCTGCCTCCAGTTATGATGTGAGCAGACCACACCAACAGGGACAGCAAGAGAGGAAGGAGGAAGCTCCTGTGAGAATAAAGTCCCTAAGCAAGGACTCCCACGTCCAGACAGACGAGAGCCACAGAGGTCTGCTTCTCTGCGTGGGAGACCAGTGTTCCATATGGATTAAGAGAAAAGGATTTAACAGGCAAGACTAAAATCCTATTTTCTACCATTGAATATGGAACACGAACACCACGGGCATTTACCAACAATAAGTGCCCAGAGGTGGGAAGAAAGAAAAAGGACCTCACACCTGTCCGTCCCCATGATACTGGAGTTCCCTAGGACTATCCATAACTGGAAGAGCCCAAACCAAAACAAGTGTCAACAGACACTGAATTTACACAGCACACAAAAAAACGAGCCAACAGAACTCAAACAGCTAAACAGTAAGGCACAAGAAAAAACAGATCCTTAGACACGCAGATCTTTCCTGCCAAAACTGGCTTCAGCCTAAGCCAGAATACATCCACACTATAGTGCTTAGCAAAGGTATGCAAGAATGACCAAGTTGCTTCCTTGCACAACTGCTCAGCAGAGGCCTGATTCTTATAGGCCCAGGAGACCCCAACAGACCTAGTGGAATGCGGTGTGACTTTGAAGGGAACATGTTCCTTTTAGAGTTTGTTAGCCTGACGTATGGTACACTTGATCCAAGAGGCTATTAGTGACTTTGAAAGCAGCCTGACCTGCCCCAGGACCCTCAGGATCAACAAACAGGGAATCTGTCTTACGAACAGACTCTATGCGGTGCACATAAAACTTAAGACACCAAACCACATCAAACAAGTGGAGATCCCTCTCTTTGTCATACTTTGGGGTCAGGACAAAATGAAGTCACAACAATCTCCTGACATGGAACTCGGAGATCACCTTAGGAAGAAATCCTTGAGAGATTCAATGCTGGCAGGCGAAGGGGTAATCTGGAGGATGAGAGCAAGGAGAGTCTGCCTCTGCGTAGGAAAAGCAGGAGAGAAGTAAAATGGCAAATGCAAAAACATGCAGCCAATCACAAAACAGGCATTCTGGGTAATGCAGTATTCTCTGTTGCTGTTGCCTCGCAAAGTCTTCAACTCCGTCCGCTGAATGACACGGACTTCCAAGACACTCAGGACATGAACTGGATGAAAGGGCATGAGGAGACAAAAAGAAAAAGCCCACTCTGACTTCTGTATATCAAACAGTTGCAGAGATTTGTCCCAAAGAATTATGCTCATAGAAGTCAATGGAGCAAAGATGGCAGCAGCGTGGGAAACATTCTTAAAGGAGCCGCACACTAAAAAAAATTGACAAAATATGAAAGTATCCGAAAAGACCCAATGATACCAGGGAATATGTGGGAGACACCTAAGAGACAGGCCCCTAAATGGAAAAGTCCAGGCAAAATTCTCAAAGCAGATAAACCAGTACAGTAGGTGTTAACTATCCCAAATCAAGCCATCCTTGCTCCAGAACTCAGGGAAAGAACAAAATACATGTTAATAAATACCCAGCTTGAGTGCAAGAGCCCTAGGGCTAAGAGAAAACCTCAGTATGAAGAGGCTCCAGTAGGGACAAAGTGAACAAAGGCACTCAAAGGGAAACTCTGCTGGAAGGGAAAACTTGGGCTGCAAGGTCCACATAGCACCTGCATGTTGGTCAGTCCACTCCTGGGGAAGACCAGTAATGGTAACCCGCCTAATCGGGGAATTTTTACAGCCCCACATCCAACAGAAAAATAATACTAAATCTAAAAGTAAGAGAAGTGTCCTGGCCATGATTTCACTTCAGAGAACACATCATAACTGGAGGAGGGGTGAGGGATTAGCAGCAGAAAAGGCTAGGAGTCTCCACCAAAAAAAAAAATAACCATATCACACAAAAGAACAAGAGCCAACCGTGCTCAAACAGTTGAACTACAGTAAGGCACAGGAAAAATTAGATCCTTAGACAGGCAGGACTGCCTGAAGGACCTTCCTGCCATAGCTGGCTTCTGCAGAAGCCAGAACATCCACATGATAGTGCTTGGCAAGGGTGTGCACGAAGGACCAAGTCGCAGCCTTGCCCAACTGCTCAGTAGATGCCCGATTCTTGCAGGCCCAAGAGGCCCCACCAGACCTGGTGGAATGTGCTGTAATGCAGAAGGGAAAAGGTTTCTTCCTGAGTTTGTATGCCCTGTGAATGGCAGACAATCCAAGAGGCAAAGATCACCCTGGAAGACGCATGACTTGCCCTAGGACCCTCAGAGATGACAAACAAGGAATCAGTTTTACAAAAAGACTCAGTGCTTTCCACATAAATCTTGAGACATCGCACCACATCCAACAAGTGGAGATCCCTCTCTTTGTCAGATTTAGGGTCAGGACAAAATTAAGGCACAATAATCTCTTGATTGATGTGGAATTCAGAGACCACCTTAGGAACAAATTCCAGGGAGGTTCGAAGAACAGCCTGGTCCTTGTAGAAAACCAGGAAAGGCAGCTTGCAGGACAAGCCTGAAGCTCAGCAACTCTGCACACTGAGACCAGAGCCAAAAGGAAAGCCATGTTCCACGTCAAAAGACGCAAGGAAATTGTAGCAAGGGAATCAAAGGGAGGCCGCTTCAAAACACTCAAAGCCAAATTAAGGTTTTGTAGGCAGGGAAAGCAAGGGCAACCACCTGAAAGAACATCTTGACATCAGGAAAGATAGCAGTGCACCTTCAAGTCTTAACCTTCAAGGAACTCAGTCATTTGTTCACACCATCCAGAAGAACGGAGAGGATCACCAGGAGGTCAAACACCTGTCAAGACAGATCCCTGTTTACACACCAAGAATGAAAAATGGACCAAACCCTGTTGCAGATCTTAGAGGAGACAGGCTTCCTAGCCTGGATCATAGTGGAGACAACTTCAGGAGAGAACCCCTTTTGCCTCCATATGGTGGTTTCAACAACCATGCTGTCAAAGTCAGCTTCTCAACGTCCTCTTTCGAGAGCTAACCCTGAAGGAGGATGTCTGGTCTAGGTGGCACTGGAAATGGATCCTGATCGGACAGACACACCAAGCTCCACAAACCACGCTCTCTTGGTCCAATAAGGAGCAACCAGAATGACCGTCAAACCGTACATCCGTATCTTCCTGACTACTCTGGGGATGAGAGGAATCAGCGGGAAGATGTAAGCGGCATGAAAGAAACACGGAATCATCATTGCATCTGTGGCAAAAGACAAAGAGTCCCCCCCCTCAATGGGAGCAAAACACTGGAACATTCCTGTTTATCTGAGGTAGACCCCACTCCTGCACTATTGTGGCAAACACTTCCCACTTTCCCAGATCCACTTCTGGTGGCTTAGGAAGTCCGCCAGGACATTTTCTACCCCTGTTAATGGCGGAGATGGTTGGAAGGTGGGCTACTGCCCAACCCAGGATGTACTTGACCTCAGACCAAGCGTGAGCGCTCACAGTGCCCCCTTGCTCGTCGATGTAAGCAACTGCTGTGGTGTTGTCCGACTGTACTCTTACTGGATGACTCAACAATTGAGGGGTCCAGTAGACCAGAGCGAGCCGGATCACCCTGACTTCTCCACAGTCCATCTGCCCTGGATCCCCAGGTGACTCAGACCCGCACTCCATCCTTCCAGGCTGGCATCTGTGGTGACCATGGAAAACTCAGGAATCGCGTTTTTCCAGTTTGCCCCTGTGCAACCACCACTGCAGATCCCACGTGACTTCCACAGATGGGGAGAGCTGCTGATTCAGGAGATCCAGATTCCCGTGCCACGTCCAGATGATGAGTCTCTGGAGTTCCCTGGTATGCACCTGAGAGTAGGGCACCACTTCTATGGTAGATACTAAATGGCCCGGACTGGAGCCGAGGGCCATTCAACAGCTTGGGACATCTCCTTCATAACCTACAGAATCTTGTCCTCCGGCAAGAAAACTTTCTCCAGTCGAGTATCGAAAAGAAAAGAGGCAAATGAGCACGACAATGGAGCACCTCCCTGGGGGAACCCCATCCCAGGCCCCAATAGATCAGCTCATGGAACCCAGACTTCCTCTTCTGGAACAGTTAACTCCAGCCAAATTTCCCAAGTGGAGAGGACAGAGTTGTACCGATCAGCCAGCCGAGCTGTCAGTTTTTCCATGGTTATACAGATGCCAAACAGCAGCAGTTAGGGAAGCCCTGTCAGGAAGCGCAAGCTTCTTCCAATGAGAGGCTACCAGGTTGTGTGCAGCCAGGAGAATATGAGCAATCAATGTACTTAAGGGTTTGGAAAGGCCCACAGGGTGAAGACCCAAAACCAGAAGCCAGAGATCTGATTCCAGAGTAATATGCTTTACCACACAGACAAACTGGGTCACCATTGTAACGGACCCCTAAGCTGTTACACGGAGGTCTTGTCAGGCCTCACAAGGAACTTAACTGACTGATATTCACAGAGAAAGTGACTGGCAGCAGGACTGAATGAAAGAGACAGCCTTTCGGGTGAAAAATAGGCCGACCACTGATTGGCCATTCCCCATAGTGACGGATTTAAAGGTCCTCCATTGAATTTGCATGGACGAAAGTAGGCAGCCTTCTGATTGGCCGCCTACAGTACTGAACAGAGTAGACTGCTTCTGTATTGGTCGCCTACTCTCCCACGTTAAAAAGTTAAATTATGTTAGACCTGGGTAATTTCATCACCTAGGGAGAACAACTGCCATGGTCTTGATTTGTTTTGTCGCTTGTTACTCCAATACCTATTGGCTAGGAAGTGGAGCGGCAAGATTGAATTACAGAAAGTGCCTTTTTCTGTGTACAGTCCCCTGGTTGCCATTGTCCCTATGTTTATGTATCCATTGTCCTATTGTATCTGATGTGTACTTCCCCTATTGTACTACTGTTTCCCCAGTATTCCCTTTGCATCCAGCTCCCTGGTTAATGTTAAATCAAAATAAAAGAGCTGACTTTTACCCAATAAACCAGAAGTAGTTTGGGACTTACTTAAACTGTGTCCTGTATTTTATTCCTGGATGGTTTAAAGTGTCCCCTTTGACCCCCATCCAGGAGACTCAAGGTTCCAGTGTTTCCTGTGGATGCTTCCAGCATTCAAACTTTGTTTTCCCAGTGTTCCAGCCTATGTTCCAGCTACAGTGATTCAGCCTTTTGTGGTACAGCTACCAGCCTGCTTCAGTCCAGCTTACTTTCTCCAGCTATGTTCCAGTGATCCAGCCTGCTTCATCCAGCTATCCATCTTGTAGACGACATCAGGAGATCTGCATTCCAGAGTTCCAGCCAGCTATCCAGCTTTGCCAGCCAGGCTACCCACTTGTAGGCGCATCCAGGAGAGAGAAGCCCAGTACAATGGCCCAGGACAGTGCAGAGTCCTAGGGTTCTCGTTACAACCATCAGCCAGAATGTGTGCACTACCGGACAGCTCCACCAAATGTGAAACAAACCGCCCACAACTGGCATCCTCTGAAGCATAGGGGAGAGAGAGAGAACGGTTGATTTAGTGTAGCCTTTGTGGAGTTAAATACCACCTATGAAGTAATTTGTATGCCCTTTCCTTATGAGTAGTACAGATAGAGCTACGAGCAGCCGTGGACCAGATCCTGACCCAGGAGCTGAGAGGAAGTTCAGATCCTGTCTCGCTCCCAAGCTAGCATCTGCTAAGTCTTAGATGCAACTGTCTGTAATATGACCATAAATAGCAGACAGGAGACCCGGAGTATTGATGGATTTTGAGAAGAGTCCCTACAACAAGGTCAGACCAGGGGGAGGGTAGGATTTCAAAATGGAACATATGTATTGCGTTATCTGTAGGTAATTATAATATTCTGAAGGAGGCTGTTTATAGCAGGTATGATTTTAATTATGCTATGCGATTAATTATAATGGATTTTACTACAGAATTGTAATCTTTTCTGTTAATCCTTTTCTTTTAGTCCATATGACATACAGGTACCATGGGGAGGCAACAGCTCCTCCCCGTGGGCTGGAACAATACTGAAAGTAGTGCAGGGGTGGAGCCTACCCCTCCTCCATATCAAGCTACACCTTAGCCCCTCCCCACCAGATAGATTTGAGAAAATAAACCTAACTAAGATAGCAAGAAGGAAGAAACAAAAACTCCTGTGAGCGATGAACGCAAAAAGGACTCCCACACATCAAGCCACAGGAGACCCAGCATGGTCCCTTTCACTGGGTGGGAGAAATGTATGTCATATGGACTAAGAGAGAAGGACATGGAACAGCCCAAACTAAGTGTCAACAGGCACAATCACAGTACACACAGCACACAAGAACAAGAGCCAACACGACTCAACAGTTAAAAAGCTATAAGGCACAGGAATTATATAGTCCTAGACAGGCAAAACTGCCTTCAGGACTTTCCTGCCAAAGCTGATTTCAGCCAAAGCCAGAACAACCACACAATAATGTTTGGCAAAGGTGTGCACACAGGGCCAGATTTAAATGTCAGGAGCCTGTAGGCACAGAATTCTGAAGTGCCCCCACCCCCGTGAGCCATCTGCACTGGACACCTCCACAATGCTCCTAATCTCCACGTTGTCCCCCATCTCCATATTGCCCTCACATTGTCCCAATCATCTCCATATACCATATTGCCTTCCCTTCTGGTTTTTATCATGTTTATTTTATTTATTTTTCATTTCCATTCCCATTTTTATCTCCAACTTCAACTTTTTAATATTTGTATGTCATCCAGTACGCATTTTTATATGTTTATATTTCTTTAGCAATACTGTTGTAGAAATACTATTGGTTGTTACATTGTGAGCAAAGAGTATAAATATTTGTATCTACTTGGCAAACATTTGTTTGACACCCCTGAAGAAGTGGAGTTGTAGCTCCACGATACGCGTTGGGTCAGTTTTGCACTCAGACGGAGTCGGGTCCCGCCACGCCCCCTGTGAGAACCCGCCTCCCGCTCCCGGTTTGGGGATTCACCATCTCGCCGACAGAGTCGGCCTTTACACGTGCACTCCGGTGCTTCTCATTTCCAGCAACTATTACTTGGTGACCTGGACCACTTTTCCATACACGGAGCTATCGGTTTGACATGCCAATAAGGAAATCTCAGTAACAGACCTAGTGACTTTCTCAATACCGACAACAACGGGAGAAGACGGACACAGCACGCCGGTTATAGAGGCAGGGACCTCGATACGCACAAAGCCCAAGATGGGCATCATGTGAGTGCATCTCATTATTATCTTTTATGCCTGTTCCAATAAAGTTACTACACTTAGATATTACTGTATCCTGTCTCCCTTTATGTTTTGCGCTCAGATTATATGAAAATTACTGACTGTACTGGTGCACAAGGCCATTGGACGTCTGTAGCAGCATAACTATTTGGGAGATCCATTATCATGTACATCATCATCTTCATTATCCATCACTACTTCATCCATCATTTTCATTATTCATCTCATCTGTTCATCTTAGCCTCCCTCTGACTTTGGATTGCTACTTATCCATTATATATGCTATATACTTTTTCACTCTCTGCATCTTGTTTCAGGAACGGATATTTTAGTCTTCTTGTCATTTACCCATTTGCGCAAGTGTTGTATGTGTGTGTTTTCTATTCTGACATCTTGCAAACAAATTCAAGCAGAAACTGTCCAAAAACTCACAAGTTCAATGGATGCAAGACTTGTGAAGCTGCTATCAAATAAGGGGTCCTATGTTGAAATGTAACCTGACCTGTTAAAATGTTTAAAAAGTTAAAATGTTATTAAAAGTTTGATTGAAATAGCTTTTGATTTCAGTAAATATGCTGCAAACACAACAAATGACAATTTTCAGTTCTTTACAACCTATAAAGTGTTTTGAAACTTACTGTGCGTAATCATTTGGAACAGCGCATTGTAACTTTTTTGTGTTTAAAAAAAATACTGTTATCATTAGGAGGTTTGTTCAATAAAATTTGAATTGTACTCTCAATAGTTGAAAACATGAGAATTATGCTGACTGTTATTTACATCAATTATTTAGGTAAATGAGAAAACTATCATTTGCATAATAATTTGGAACAGGGTGTAGTTTGTCCAGTCCGTGATGCTGTGCGATGCGGTGGAGACGCGGTTGCAAAGTCAGATTTATAGCTGCATTGTTGTCTAGAACTGTAACTGTCTGAAGTATGCAGGTCTTTAATCAGGTGATTCACTTGGTCTTATCTGATGCGTTTCGGGGCAGTGATTCCCCTTCCTCAGTAGTTTTGAATCATGGGTGGATTCTGAACATGTCGCAGTTCCATGATGGAGCCTTCGGAAGAAGGCAGTTCATGTAAGGATTCACCTGAAACCCCTGGGTGTGAATAAAGGCCATCAAGACCCCCAATAACTCTGGCAAACACCCGAGGAGTAGAGGTTAGTCCAAAGGGGAGAGTGGTGAACTGGTAATGCTTCAAGCCGAAGGCAAAACTGACATAACGCTGACTGTCCAGGTAGATAGGGATCTGTAATTATGCATCCTGCAGGTCCAGAGACACCAGGAATTCTCCTGGGCACATGGCTTCGATGACACAGCGTACAGACTCATCTTGACGCGAGCATTCACCACATAAGAATTGAGGTCCTTGAGGTCCAGAATGGGGCGACTGCCGCCGTCCCTCTTGGACATCACAAACATGTTGGAATAAAAACCTGAACCTCTCTTGAAGTGGTACTGGAATCTCTTGTGCAGAAGAGATTGAACCACTTTGTTGAAGAGACGCAACTTTTCCTGGCCCTGGGGAACCCTGGACTGGAAGAACCTTAAGGGATGAAGGGACATGAACCCTAGTCTGTACCCTTCCAAAACCACCCACAAAATCCACTGGTCCACAATAGACTCTGCCCATGCGTTGCGAAAATGGTGCAGACGTCCACCAATGGGTACTTGCAGACCAGGTTCCGCAAGTAATGCAGAGGCAGGCTTTTGAGATTTGGGCTTTTCAGTGGTGCACTTAGAGTGCCACTGCTGCTTGGGCTTGGAGGTGGGATACTTGGTGAAGGCCTGAGAGGCTTGCGGCCTTTGCGCCTCTGTTTGGGGGGGATGAAAAAGACTAAGTTTCCTCGCCATAGTAGGGCGTTTGGATAACAGGGTGCTCATGCCCCCAAGTAGCATCACTGATGATCTGCTTTAGCTCAGGCCAAAAACAGACTTGCCCTGAAAGGCAAGGGAGACCAGTGACTTCTTGGAAGAGAGGTTCGCACACCAGATCTTGAGCTACAGGGCGATTTGCGCAGTAATGGAAAAGGCAGAAGCCTTAGCTGACAACCTGACAGCTTCAAAAAGAGAATCGGTAACATATGTCTGAGCCTCTGACATCTTGCCTAAGATGGCCAAAAGGTCCTCCATGGGGTACCATCTCTGATGGAGTCAGTAAGCTGTTCTCCCCAGACAGAAATAGCTCTGGAACCTCAGGCAGAGACAAAAATAGGCCTCAATGCAGCACCAATGGCAGTAAAGCTGGACTTGAGGATAGCTTCTACAACAGTAGGAGGAGAAGCCCACCATATCAAAGCTGCCTCCGAGATGGGTTACAGCTTAGAAAACCTCTTAGAGAGACAGCCTCTCTTATCGGGTGTCTTCCACTCATTCAAAATAATTTGATCCAGACTGGATTTGGGTGGAAAGACAGTAGAAGACTTTTTACGTCTCTGAAACACATCAGATTAAGAAAGACCCTCATCAGGGGTGTCAGTGACTTGAGGGGTCTGTAAAAAGGCTTTAATGAGTACCTCCACAGAAGGAGCATAGTCAGCTGTATAGGGGTCTCAAAAAAGAATAGGCAGAATCTCCCCTCATATTCCCTCTCCTCTTTGTCATCCTCAAGGGAATCCTCCTCTGAGGAATCCATGAGCGCAGGTTACCTGGACTACAAGTCTTTCAACCAGACTGGCTCTTGTTAAAGGCTGGAGGGCATAAGTGGTGTAGTAGGGGCACAGCGGATGAGGGACATAGAGATCCTGAGTACTCTCTAGGGAGCCCCACTTGGCATGAGGAACAGTAAGTGAGAAGGATCAGAGACACCCAAACTCCTTTGTCTTTGGTTTAAACTCATGTTCCTTCAGATCTGACATCCTAACAGAATCAGTGGCTAAAACAGTATGAAAAACCAAATACTGTAACCCAGAATATTAACAGAAAAGCCCAGAAAGGTACTTATCTGGAAGGCTAAGGTTTAATCTGAAAAGGAGAGCAAGGAGAGGCAACCTCTGAGTAGGATGAGCAATAAAGAAGTAAAATGGTGTCTGTAAAATCAGGAGCTAATACGAAGAAAGCCTGGGAAACGGGCATTCTGGGAAATGTAGTATTTTCTATTACTGTAACCTACCAATTGCACTCGCTGGGCCCCCAAGACACTGGGGATGTGAACCAGATGATAGGGCATGAGGAGACAAGAAGAATGAGCCCTCAACTCTGTATGACAAATGGTTGCAGAGATATGTCCCAGAGAAGTGTGTACCATAGAAGTCAATGGAGCAAGTGTGGCTGCAGCTAAAATCACCAAAAAAATAAATTTTTGAAAAGTTACCAAAAATGCCCAAAGACCCAAGGGGACTCCATCCATGCTCCAAAACTTAGGGACAAATGAGTAACAAAATACAAATGGGTGCAGGAGTTCAAGGCTCCTAAACAACCCCTGTAGGAAGGGGATCAATTGGGCAAGTGGACCATGGCACTTAAAGGATTACTCAACCTGGTCAACTGGTCAAGCCTCCAGTTGAAGCCAGCAACACAAAAACCAGAGAGCACAAAGGGGTGCCCTACTGCAATAACGTCTCTGGAAATTCTCTCCGCCACCATATATCACCCCAAACATAGGTACTCACAAAATAAGTGGCTACCGGTCACTTATATGATGTCACTTAACGCCCGGCTAAGAATTTTAGCCGTCCTCTGTCACTAAGTGACAGTTTTGGGGGGACGTACATGTACGTCCATTGTCGGGAAGGGGTTAAAGCTGACTCCCAAGCATTTGGAGAAATCAAATAGTCTCCACTCGATATCAGTTGTCCATACTACTAGATGTTAAATCGATCTCCTGAATATAACAATTCTTGATCAGTAGACTTTTCTCTCACAATAAAAAAAAAAAAAAAAATTCAGCTCCCAAAAAATAAGAAATAAAAATAAAACAGAACTAAAGAAAAAAAGTAAGTAAAGTAAGCCTCCTCCAAAGTAAAAAACAATATCACTATTTCTTGTGAGCAATACAAAAAGTATAAAAAATTTAAAAAAATCATTAAAAAATCTGTCTAATGCATTTCAAAGCTCGTAAGTATAAATGGTAGCAATGGTAACTCACCTAATGGGGGGATTGTAAAATAAGCAAAAAACGAAGCAGCAATGTTCTAAGCGTGTTCACTCTACCAGGAACAGAACAAAACTCGATGTGTAGGGTGGGCCTAGCCTTATGAAGGAGAGGCAAGGTTCCATCTTCAAGACCTTGTCTTCTGAAATATTCCAGCCTTCTAAGGAGGGAAGATATCCTCCCATGGTACCTATATTCCATACTGAATGAAAGAGAAACAGCACTGAGGAGTCCCTCAGGTAGAGGGAGTAGGGTGTGCCTCATAGTGTCCTCACAAGAGTAGGAAGAATCTACATCTTCATATTCCCTTCCTCTTTGTCATCCTCAGAGGAGCCTATGAGCGCATATAAGCTTGGAGCCTAAGAGGCCTCAAGCATGAAGACGGTAGGGGGCTTCCAAGACTGAATAACCCCTTGTAAAGAAAGAGGGAATTGTGCCATAGTGGACTTTAAGACTTTCACCCAGACAGGTTATTTTTCAAGACTGGAGGACTCCAGTGGAGTAGTAGGGGCCACAGCACATGAGGGGCAGAGAGATCCAGAATACTCTCTAGGGAGCCCCGCTTGGCATGAGGAACAGTAAGCAAGGGGGAGCAGAAACACCTCTTGAGTCTTTTGTCTTAGGTCTAGCCCCATGTCCCTTTGGATCAGACATCCTGACAGGAGTAGTGTCTAAAACAGTATAAAATCCTAATAACTGTTTCCTAGAATAATAATTCACCCTAGAAAAGCCCATAAAAGTACTTATCTGGCAGGCAAAGGGTTAATCTGGAGAAGGAGAGCAAGGAGAGGCAGTCAAACCAGGCACTCAATCGGAACCAAGCCCACAAAACGGGCATTCTGGGTAATGTAGTATTCTCTGTTACTATTACTTAGCAATGCCTACAACTCCAATTGCAGGCCCCCAAGACACTCAGGATGTGAAACGGATGAAAGGATATGAGTATAGACAAGAAGAATGAGCCCATTCTGACAAAAGATTGCATAGATGTCCCAGAGAAGTTCTCCCACATAAGTCAATAGAGCAAAGGTGGCTGCAGCGGGAATCACATCTTGAAGGTGCCCTGTGCCCAAACAATTAAAATGTAAAAAGTGGCTCAAAATACCCAAATATGCAAAGGGACTTTAGGGGGTAATAAAAATACACAGCCCTGGAGGGAAAAGCCCAACAGGGAAAGGGTTAACCAGTACTAAATCAGCCATCCATGTTCCACAACTCAGGGAAAGAGCAGAAAAGAATTTTCCAGCATGAGTGCAAGAGCCCAAGGGCTCAAATACAACCCTTGTATGGAGGGTGGAACACAGGACTCAAAAGTTTACTCTCCAGTCTTCAAACTTCTGCCTTCAGGTTACTATTATAAAGAACAAAGCCTCAGAGAGACCCTCCTGGGAGTGAAAACTAGGGTTGCAAGATTTTCTCCACAGGGCTGCAAGGGTCCACAACAACACCTGTACACTTGGTTAATCCTCCAGTAATGGTAACCAACCTAATGGGAGAATTCTAACAGCCCGGTATCCAAGCAGAAAATAAACTAAAAAACTAAGCAGCAATGTTCCAAGCCTGTTCACTCTAGTCAGGAACATATCAAAATTGGAAAGAGGGGGTAGGGACAGTAGGGACTCAGTAAGATTTGAGACACTAACGATTGACTAGGTAGTGAGAAGGAAAAGACGACTCTGGTGAGCATGAACATGAAAGGACCCCCACGTTCTGCCACAGGACAGTCAACCATGGTCCCTTGACAGAGTGGGAGACCAGTAACCTGTATGGACTAAGAGAAAAGTATTTAACAGGTAAAACTAAAATCCTCTTTTCTCTGTCGTACAATATAGGTTACTGGTAACATTGGGATGTCCAACCATTAAGTTTCCCAGGGCGGGAAGAAAGGCAAAGACCAGGCGCAGGCCGCCAAAGTCAGCAGTGCACCAATGAACCAACAGATCATGAATAGCTCAATATTAACCACAAAGTGTCAACAGACTCAGAACAGGGGTAAAACAGTTACACAGCAAACGAACTAGAGCCAACAGGGCTCAAAAGTGAAAGAGTACTGAAGAGGTGAAGGAGATCCTAGACAGGCAAGGCGGCCTCTAGGATCTTCCTCCCAAAACTGGCATCTGCCGATGTCAGCACATCCATACGATAGTGTTTTGAAAAGGTATGCACAGACGACCAAGTGGCCACCTTGCACAACTGATCAGCTGAGGCCTGATTTTTGTAGGCCCAAGATGCCCTAATAGATGTCGTAGAATGAGCCGTGACCCGAAAGGGAACAGGCTTCTTCCATAGTTGGTAAGCCTTACGAACAGTGGATTAAATCCAAGACACAACGGTCACTTGGATGCAGGTCTCCCTGTCCTGGGACCGTCTGGAATGACAAACAGCGCGTCAGACTGTAGAATGGACTCAAAACTTGAGAAAACACACCACAGCTAACAGGTGTAGATCCTTCTCTTTGTCAGAGGAAGGGCCAGGGCAGAAAGGAGGAACCACAATCTCCTGATTAAGGAGGAACTCAGAAACCACCTTCGGGAGAAACTCCTGTGAAGTTCGAAGCACCACCATGTCCTAGTGAAACGCCAAAAAGGGATGGGTTACAAGACAGAGCATGCATCTCCGCTACATGTCGAACAGACACAATCACCAGGAGAAAAGCCGTGTACCACATCAGCAGACGTAGAGGAATAGTAGCCAAAGACTCAAAGGGAGGAACCAACTTAAGATCCCATTAAGGAGCGGCAGACTGAAATACGGGACGAGTATGAGCAACGCCCTGGAAGAAAAGCTAGACATCAGGAAGAATAGAAATGCATCCTGAACAAAAAACAGAGAGCAGATGTCTGAACCTTAAGGGAACTCAAACTGAGGCCCTTGTCCACACCTTCCTGTGGAAAGGCCAGGATGGTAGGAAAATCAAAATCCTGAGATAGGTCCTTATCAGCACACCAACAGAGAAAGGTAGACCGGACTCGATGGTAAGCCCTAGAGGAAACAGGCCTGTGTGCACTAAGCATAGTCTCTACCACACCAGAAGAAAACCCTTTCTTCCACAGTAGTGAGGATCAATTTCCAAGCCGTCAAGGCTAGACAATGGACATCCTCCTTCCACAGGTAACCCTGTAGAAGAAGATCCGGACAGCAAGGGAGCCGGAAGGCTCCACCATTGATAGGTCCAGAAGCTCCAGAAACTAAGCCTGCAGAGGCCAGTACGGAGCAATCAGGATGAATGGACATTGCTCCAGTCACAGTTTCCTTATCACCCTGTGTAACATGGGGATGGGAGGAAAGATGTAAGCCAGAGGAAATAACCAAGGAATGGACATGGCATCCACTGCTAGAAAAAAACAAAAAACAACAACAAAGGGCGCCCTGATAGAGCTCGTTAATCTCTTAAGCACCAAATTTGATAATAATGTGAAAAGGTGCTCACACATTGAAGTGGCTGGTTAATGACATATCAAAAGCCAGCAATATCAGCATGCAGGGGAACTGAACCTGTCCCAGCTCAGGATGGTGATGGAATCTCCCCCAAGGTTCACATAAAATGCTGGGACAGGTTCAATTTCCCTGCATGCTGATATTGCTGGCTTTTGATATATGTCATTAACCAGCCACTTCAAAGTGTGTGTACCTTTTCACATTATTATCAAATTTGGTGCTTAAGAGATTAACGGGCACTCTCAGGACGCCCTTTCTTGTTGTTTTTTGTTTGAGCCTGGGGCCAGTTGATCATAAGGAGCAGCCCATATTATTATCAAAGACCATGAATTCCGGAAAATTGTTTGTGGGGGCAGTTGAACAAATCCCACCTGCTTGAAAGTCCAGTGAGCACATTTGTGCGACATTGGCCACTTTAAAGTGTGAATGTACTGATTGAGATCTAAGGGAAGGGGAAGATTCAAACTGAGGATATTACACTAGAAGCGCCTTCTTTTTGTGTGTTTTATCCACTGCTAGAGGATCCCTCCAGAGAGGGTAAAATGTCGGAATCTTCCAGTTGTGTCTTGTCACCATCAGGTCGATGCATGGAAGACCCCACCTCTGAACAATGAACACCACTGGGTGCAGTTCCCACTCTCCACTGTCCACAGTGTGTCGACTGAGGAAGTCTGCCATGACGTTGTCTACGCCGGGAATGTGTATACTAAAAGTCAGAGATGCTCAACTAAGAATGAACCTGCAATACAAATTTGGTGTCCTACCCAGGGTGCAATCTCTTTAGCCTAAAGCCTATCATGTTGGTCCTGCCCTTACAGCAGTCCAACCACGAAATGCCAGGCAATTCCTCTCTGCACAAGAGAAGCAGCCAACCCAAGACGTATGTTTCGGCCTTGTGGGGTCTCGTCAGTGAGGTGTAGCTGATCTCTCATAGTGCCTAGAGAGATCAGTTACACCTCACTGACGAGGCCCAACAAGGCCAAAACATACGTCTGGTGTTGGCTGCTTCTCTCGTTCAGAGAATTGCCTGGCATTTCAAGGCTGGACTGCTGTTATGGCAGGACCAATATGATATGCTTTAGGATATTTCTTCTCTGTGAAAGGCACTAGTGGGCCAAGAGAGACTGCACCCTGGGTAGGATACCATTCCTATAGAGCCTGAGAATTTGTATTGCAGGTTTGTTCCTAGTTGAGCATCTCTGACTTCCACTTTACATACACCGGGAATGTGAACTTCGGATATGGCAGGAACATGTTCTTCTGACCAGGACAAGATGGCCTTGACCGCTAATCAAGCTGCTAGACTTCTGGTTCCGCCTTGCGTGTTGATGTAAGCTACCACCGTGGCATTGTCGGACTGGACTGACACCAGGCAATCCTTCAGCTGGCGTGTCCCGTGGTGAAGGGCATAAAATATTGCCCAAAGCTCCAAGACGTTGATGGGAAGGAGGATTCTTCTGGAGACCATTTGGGTGACCAGGACTGCTCCCCAGCTGGACAGGGTGGCATCTCTCGTCACCGTAGTCCAGAAGGACACCAGGAAGGGCTTCCCCTTCACCAGATTGGAGAGGGTGAGCCACCACGACAGATTCAGTTCCATATGAAGAGGGAGGGATAATGACAGCTTCAGGAGGTCCGGCTAACCCCTGCACACCTGGATCACGAACCTCTGGAGTTCTCTGGTGTGAGCCATGGCAAACAGGACTACTATGGTGGAAATGAACTTCCCCAGTAGAGAGCACAAAGTCTTGGCTGGAACTGGATTGTGAGCCAGAACAGCGGAAACCCTGTGGGCGATCTCATGAGCCACCTCGTTCGTGAGAAACACCGTGCTCTGCTGAGTGTCGAAGAGAAGGCCCAGAAAGACTAGACGCTGGGATGGGACAAGATCCAACTTTTCCATGTTGAGGATCCACCCATGAATGCAGTCCTGAACCTGCTGATGAAGAAGTTCCAAAGAAGGGGCCTTCAGAAGCAGGTTGTCCATGTATGGAATGACTGATGCCGTTCCAATGGAGGACGGACACCAAGACTCCCAGGACACGATTGAAGACTGGTGGAGCTGTAGTCAGACCAAAGGGAAGAGCAGAAAACTGAAAATGCCCTTGGTCGCAGGCAAATCTGAGATACTGCCGGCTCTCTGGATGAATGGCGATGTGCAGATACGCGTCCTGAAGATCCAGAGAAGCAAGAAATTCCCCGGGGAACATGGCAGCAATCACCTTCCTTACAGACTCCTGGTGATAATGAG
Organism: Rhinophrynus dorsalis; assembly: GCA_037306005.1. Classification (NCBI taxonomy): domain Eukaryota; kingdom Metazoa; phylum Chordata; class Amphibia; order Anura; family Rhinophrynidae; genus Rhinophrynus; species Rhinophrynus dorsalis. The sequence continues at coordinate 305,105,566 of CM074718.1, forward strand.
TCTTGATCACAAAGGAATTGAGATCCTTCAGGTCCAAAATCAGACGACAGCCACCATACTTCTTGGAAACCACAAATATGTTTCAGTAAAAACCCAAACTGCGGTCCTGAACGGGAACCAGTTCAAACTTCCTTGTCCAGAAGTGCCGGATAGCGCCGAACAGACTGTGTTTCTCTACATCCTGAGGCATGTGAGAAGGGAAAAACCTGAAGGGTGGACGAGAGGTGAAAGGGATCCTGTACCCTTCCGCCACCACCTGCAAAACCCACGGGTCCACCACTGAGTCCTCCCAGATGCTGTGGTAGTGATGCAGATGGCCACCCGTTTGGAAGTTTGGAAGCCTTGGGCTTGGAGGAGGACTTGGGCTTCCTTGTGGTCTGGGCTTGGAGGAGGAACGTGGAGCTGGGGGAACTGCCTGGTTCGCCAGATGTGTCTCAGTCTGGAAGCACGAAAAAATCAGATTACGATTGAAAAGCATCTGCTTCCTGTAAACCATAGGCAGGAGGGTACTGTTACGCCCTGTGGCCTCACTAATCAGATCCTTAAGATCTGGTCCAAACAGAGTAGTGCCCGGAAGGGCCAAGGAGAGCAATACTTTCTGAGAAGCAGAGTCAGCAGACAAGATCTTGAGCAAAAGAGCTCCTCTGGCAACCACAGACATGGTGGAAACCCTTGCCACCAACTGATGGCATCAAACAAAGCAGCAGAGACCTAATGACGGGCTTCAGAAATGTTGGCAAGTAGCCGCAACATATCAGATCAGGAGTATGAGTTCCCTGAGGAACCGCGATGGCCCTATTTACCCAGGCTGCAGCAAATGCTGGACGTAGGGAGGTACCCGAGGTGGCAAAAATGGACTTGAGGGAGGCCTCAAGTTTCTCGTCAGTCCAGTCTGTAAGAGCAGAGGCATCAGCAGCAGGCAAAGAAGTGGACTTAGAAGTCCTAGAAACAGATGCATCCACCTTGGGGGGGATGAACCCACTGAGCAAGCGCCACATCAGAAAATGGGGTAAAGCTTAGCAAACCTCTCGGAGACGGAAAGCTTTCTGTTGGGAGACTACAACTCATCAGACACTAACCGGTCAAAAGCGGGGAGAGGTGAAAAACAAGAATGGGGCCGTTTGTGCTCCTGAAATACATCAGAGGGGTCCGAAGAAACCTCTTGAACGGAATGTTTAGGGTGTTTAATATGGCTCTATCAGGCCCGCAAGAGAGGGATCAGGGTCAGCCTCAAAGGGGGGGGGGGTCTCCAAAGAACTGAGAGGAGACCACTGCAGTACATTCCTCAGCATTAGAATCCACCAACAGTTCCTCATCAGAGGAATCTGATATATCAGGTACTCCCTGTGGTTTCAGTAGGGAAGATCTAACAGAAGTAGGGGTTTGCCAGGAGCGGAAGACCCCCTGAAACTGGTATGGAAAGAGTTTAGATGTATACTGGAGGTCTCTAGTAGCAGCCTTAAACTCTTACACCCAAACTGGCTCTAATGCATGGCTGGAGGTCCCTGGGGAAGACTCCAGGACAACAGAACATGCTGGGCATAAATAACCTGAGAACTCTCTAGGCAACCCTAATTGACATGAGCATCAATGCGCAAAGGGGGACGCACAGACCCCAGCGTCCTCAGTCTTAGTCCTTGCCCCAAGCTCTAAAGGAATAGACATTCTCACAGTGTCAAAATGTTCAATGTATAAGGAAATACCCAAATACAGTGTGTATGATTAAAATTTCACCCCAGAATCTCTAAAATGCACTTATCTGGAAGATGAAGGGTTAATCTGCTGAGGAGAGGAGGTGTGTCCAGGCCCAGTGTAGGGTACTCGTTCAGGGAAAGAACAAAATGGCTGCCGTATGGGAGCCAATCAGGAACGAGAGCATGATGCAAGTGCTCATGGGAAATGTAGTTTTCCCAGAAAAAGTACCCCAACAGTGCCTGAAGCCCCCCTGAGCCCCCCAAGACAAACTAAGAACTGACCAGATAGTAGAGTAAGGGCAGACAATTAAAATGAGCCGTCTCTGAAGTCGCTACGTTGAGTGGTTGCAGAGATATATCCCAAACTGTAAAGTCCCACAGAAGTGAATGGAGCAATGGCATCAATGATGTAAAAGCACAGAGTTGAACTGTGAGGAAAATTTGCACCAGTCATCACTAACACACGTCACTAGACCCAATAAGCACTAAATCAAGTAGGAAAAATGCCCCAAACCCCCCAAAAGATGTGATACAAGCAACCAAAGGGTTAAGTTACCACCGAAATTTGCTCCAAACACCCAATAGACATACAGATAAACCCAATGAGTGCAGGAGTATGCATTAGGAACGCCGAAGGAGACCCCTGTGCGGAGGGGCAACGTGGGACATGTAGACCACAGCACTCAAAGGGTTGCTCACCTTTCCTGCAGAACTTCTGTCTTCAGATTATCATGTATCAAGAAGCCTCATTGGGCAACTCCAGGGGAAAGAACTTGCATCCAAGGTTTTCCCCCCAGGGCTTAGGTCCACAAAAGCACCTGGTAAACAGAGCTATCCACATTTGTGTGATGGGAATTGTCAATGATGGTAATCCACCTAATGGTGGTATCCCATATCTAACAGAAAAATAATAAACAAGCTAAAGCTATAGCAGAACTGTTCTCTTGCCTTGTGTCTTCACCAAGGAACAAATCTTACTGGAGCTGGCTGGCTAGCTGCAGCCAAGGAGGGAAGGTAGTCTCCACCCCTTCATTCACTTCTCAGAATTGTTCCTGCCTACTTAAAGGGGCTGATCGCCTACCCAAAGTTACCAGTAACCAAAGTTACCAGTAAACTGCATTGGACAACAAAAATACAAAAAAAATATAATTTTATTATTGATACACAAAAAATCAATAGACTAATAAATAAAACATAGCTAAAAACATATGTATCTTTATTTTTGATTATGCCCTGATGCACATAGCATTTGCACTTTATTTGGTGTATAACTAATAGGAGATTAGCGTTATAATGTTATTTTATATCCATTATATTTTGTGATTCTTGAATAGCTTTTTGCCATTTGGAACTATGTGGAGTTTTACCTGTGTTTTATTTATGAGTCTTGATTTATTTTGCATCAATAATAACATTGTATTTTTTGCATTTTTGTTAATTATGGGTTGAGTGCCTCTTCATCTGTGTTTCTTTGTCTAGGGATTCTTTATTTTTCCCTTTGGTTTGTTCATGGTTCCTTATTAATCCTAGAGTGCACCAGACTATTTAGTCCTCATTTCCCAGATTTGGATTGAGCTAGGCTGGCCAGACAGATATTTTTGAAGTAAGTGTCTGTATTTTGGGATCTATAATACAAGGCTTGACCCCCCACCCTCGTCTCACTGTCCAAATAGCAGTCTCAGAACCATACATACTGCCTTACACCCCAGTCTTGTTCACTCAATTCCCATCTCTCAAGACTTTTCCAGGTAAAAAGGACCCCACACACACTCACAAGCAGGTGTCAGAGGTCAAACTAACCTGCACCTCATTAACCCACAGGTTTCTAACTCCACTATCCAGTCTTCCACCCACCCATCTCTACCCTAGCCAGATTTCTCTCCACCTATTTCAAATCACAGTTCACTCCCTGCCCTTCACCAAGGTCTCTGTGACCTCTTCAGCCTTACGCAAGTCTCTACCCCAGCTACACAGTGTCTCATTCTGCACCTCTCAAGTCTCTGTCTCCCACTGCTAGGTTCGGCTCCCCCACCCCCAACTTCTTCTATACCAAGGCTTCCCATCTCCAACTTCACAAAGCAAGAAACAAAACAAAAGGGAACTCATAATCCCCTCCATCACCAACATTACATAGAGACGAAAGAAAAAAAGAACAAAGGGCAAACTGTGTTCTAAGAAAAAGTGGTACAATTCTGAAGCAAACCAGCTGCATCATAGGGGATACATACACATTCCCATTGATTTAAATAGGACATTTGTTCCCAATGCCTTGGACACTGCTCCAGAATTCATGGAATTAAAAGCCATAATTAATTTAAAAGAAATTTGCTGAAATTTCATTCCACTCCAGGGTGTGGTTCATATATGCTACAAAAATGCATGCCTTTAGCTTGATGAAAGTTGGTGCAACAAAAAAGTGGTGCAATTCTGGGGCAAACCAAGTGCATCATAGGTAACAAATAATAATGCCTGTCTCTTTAAGTGGATCATTGCTTTAAGACTTGTATACTAGACAGTCAAGGGGTTAAAAGTCACATTTAAATTAATGGGACATTTTTATTCACTATGGTGCACTTCGTTTACAAAACAATCGCACTCCAAGATGAGGTAGTGATTGTGGGGGAAAATGGTGGACATTTAATAAGCTTCTCTAGATGGAGGGCCACATGTTTGACATGCCTTCTTCAATATGTCAAGTCTCCCCATTCCCATTCAATGGGCTCACCTGATAGACATTGCTGACATTGGCAGAAATGAATTTGGCCTTGTATATATTTCCATCCATCCATCTCAACTCCACCACCTCTCCTTCTACTGGGGGCCCATCCTGGAGGCAATCCCTGCTCTGGGACATCAGCAAAGGTCATAGATTTGTTAATATTAAATGGTTTATGGGCAGACACATTACATATAGCCACATGCATAAAAACAATTAGAAAGAAACAAAAAATACACTACTGAAAACATTTCTAATTTTTCCCTCCAACAAAACAGTTAAAAAAATTATAACAACATTTTCTGAGAAATATCTTTTTTTTTTTTTTTAAAGAGTACCAAATATAGGCAAACACAATGTATGAAACAGATTTGGTGGAATGTGTAGGGGTCAGAGTAAAATGTAAACAAAAAACGAAGTTTACCAAATATACAGAGATGACATGTTTGAAGAGGGGCTAGCAGTCATTAATTATTGTGGGCTTTGGAGCGCACATTATGAATCATCATCAATCCCCCATATAGTCTCATTTTCATAAGACGTCAAAGGCTCATGGGGGAATGTAGGAAATGGGAGGATAGCAACAACCCCTAGTTATAGTCTAAAAGTCTTTCCACGCAATTTCTACCAACTCATTCTGTTCTCTTTGTTATACGTTCATAGCCCAAGACTCACTGTGATGTTTTCAGGGTACACATTGTCACTGTATGAGCCATCATCAAAGTTGATCTCGTAGAATATCTGGGTGGCTGATCCAATCACCTGGCATCGGTAGTAAAGACCATTTCGATTTCGACTAATAACAGTCTGTCCCACAATGATTTCACGAGACACGGGACTCTGAGGACACACAAACATCAGCAAGGTTATGTGAAAGGGAAAGGCGATGAGAATTGAAATGAGTGGTGAATTAAAGGATCACAAGGCAATATTTATCATAATATATAAAGCTCCCCAACATCCAGCAGGACTGAAGAAGATGGTTAGGGATAGCTACAAATAATGGTGACAATACATATTTGAACTAACTGTTTAAGAGGACGAAGGTTGCTTCTTATCTGGCTAACCATAATTGCTGGAATCCAATGGTATTTTTAGGCCTATACAACTATACAGTTCTATTACTCAAGTGCAGCTTTTCATTTCAGTCTCAGGAGGACCTGGAGTAGAAGAGAGGAATATTTTCTACTTACCAAAATATTCTTTTCTATTAGTCCATGTAGAACACAGGGACCAAGGGGTAAAGTATCCTCCCAGACGAGGGCAGGGCACTTCCATAAAAAGCGCACTCTGGAGGCAGAGACTCCCTCTATACTCTTTTACCACCATCAGCCATGTTCAGTTTTAATGAATAGCAAAAAGTGAAAAACAAAGTAGGGCAGGAAGGTGGTCACCTGAACTCAATAGACCCCCCACTCGCACCTGGAGGGAAGTCCTGTGTTCTAAATTGTCTAACAGAAAATTATTTAATGGTAAGAACACAAAAATCACCTTTTCTCTTATGTTTACTGTAAAATAGAGTAACCATGGAGATATAGCAAAGTTATCCCACAAATATTTCAGGATGAGATAGAAAAAAATACACTGTCAAAACACAGACCAGTTTTAACAGACAAACTGTAACAATCATGAGCCTCAGAGGTGTCACCAAAAACCTACAAATTAATTAATGTAACGGAAATAAGGAAAAAAAGACTAGGGCAGCTACGCAGACACAATGACCTCTGTCCAAAACTAAATTCAGCCAAAGCAGGAACATTGGAAATGTTTAGCAAACATGTGAAGTGAAAATCACATCACTGACTTGCACAAATGCTCTGCAGAGGTCTGGTTCATGTAGGCCATGGGAGCACCCACCACTTAAAGATAAATGACCTTCAAGGGAACTTACTTTTTTCTGAGGATATAGGCTTGGTGAATAGTCGCCTTAATTCAAGGAGCCACTGTCAGCTTAACATAGTAAAATAGGTGATGACCCTGAAAAAAAAGGCATGCATCCATGAAGTGTAGCCCATGCCAAATCCAGGGGGAGGCAAAAAAAACAAAACAAAAAAAAAAACACTGAAACCATTTCCAATTAAACTCCAAGTGGGTAAAAATATTCCTTTGCTATTCCAAATGTCAGTCAGATAGTTCCCTGGATCAACAATCCATCTGTCATAATTATCAATATTGATTTAGTCAAAAGAGCCTTTCCTCTAGTCTTAATGGATGACCTCTTGTTCTTTGATCAGCTCCTTGCGTAAATAATTAATTGGATGGTTATTTGTATTGACCTTGAATATATTTGTACATGGTAATCATATCACTCCTTAGATGTCTCTTCTCTAATGTAAACAAACCCAGTTTGGCTAGTCTTTCTTTAGAACTCAGATCCTTCTACCTGGTTATCAGTTTTGATGCACGTCTCTGCACTTTTTCTAGTTTAATAAGGTCTTTTTCAAGAACTGGTGCCCCAAACTGTACTCCATATTTTAGATGAGGCCTTACCAAGAACTTATATAGCAGAAGAATTATATTAGCAACCAGTGCATCAACACTTGTTTTAAGGCAGGATAGCACCCTATTTGCTCTTGCAGCAGTTGAGTGACTCTACACACTGCTATGAAGTCTATTGTTTATCAGTACTCCTAAACCTCTCCAGGTTGTTTCCCATTTAGTGTATATGAAGCATGTTTGTTTCTACATGCCCAAAATGTATCACTTTACACTTATCTACACTAAATGCAATCTGCCATTTTTTGCCCATTGACTCAGTTTATCTAAATCCTTCTGCAAAGAAAAAACATCCAGCCCCGTATGTATTTCCTTACACAACTTCGTGTCATCAGCAAAGACTGAGACGCTACTTTCAATTCCACATTAATAAATAAATGGGCCAGGGACTGAACCCTTCTGGGAAGGAATCAGGAGGAAACACATAGGACAGATGAAAGCTCCATGGAATGGACATCTCGTCCATAGCGAAGGCCAGGGGCTCTCCCATACGAGAACAGACTGTTGAAACGTTGGTTGCCATCAGGTCTATTGCTGGGACCCCAGCAATGAAGCCACCACTGAAGGTCCTCTCTGGCCTCCACTGACAGGGTCATCAGATGAGAGATATGCTCTGGATTTCTGGAACAAGACCTGAAGATATCCCTGTGAAGTTCCCTCATGTGGAACTGTAAAGGACCACTTACAGAGTGGACATCAACCAACCCATGACACACCTGTAAACCTTGACTGTGACCGACTGCTACTCCAGGACCAGAGACACGTCATGGAATAGAATATGGATCTTCTCCTCTGTGATAAAGACTCTCCCCTGAAAGGTACTGGACTTCATACCCCGACCTGAGATTGAATTGGAGAAGACTTATTGAGAATCCAGTCAAAACGCACCAGAATAAGGGCACATTCTTAGATGTGGTGAGCCAAGCTTTCTGCGGAAGGTGCTTTGATTAGGAAATCATCCAAATATGGAGTCAGAGAGACGACCTGGGTATGGATGTACACGCACAAGGCTGCCATGATCTTTGTGAAGATTCTGGGCACTGAAGCCAGGCCAAATGGCAGAGCTGTGAACTGTAATGATTAATGCCAAAAGCAAAATGCAGGTAGTACTGGCTGTCCGAGTAGATTGGGACATACAAAGTGTCATTAATATTCAAAGAGGCCAGACACTCCACTGGGCACATCACTCCAATGACAGAGCACAAATATTCCATCTTGAAGCGTTTTGAGGTCCAGAATAGGGTGGTAGCCTCTGTCCTTCTTGAGTACCACAAAAAGGTTGGAATAAAAACCAGAAAAACTCAAGCCAAAAAGTCAGGCTTGAGTAAGGAGTCAAACATCTAATCTGCCTGGTCCTTGAGCCCTGAAAGGCAGATTTTTTTCTCAAAGCGTGAGATGGGGGGAGGGGTCAATGGCAGGGAGAGAAGCCCACTGCAGCAGAGCCTCAGCCCTAAAAGGGTATAGCTTAGAGAAGTGTTTGTCAAGGAAAAACCTCTTATCAGCAGTTTTCCACTCATCCATAAGGATGTCAGGAGAGGAAGAAACCCAGTCTGCAGTGTCAGCGACCTGACAGGTCTCCAGTACTGCTTTATGAGCCACTCAGCCAAGGGGACAGGATGAGCCAAAAGAACATTAAGAATCCATAGTCTCATATTTCTCATCATCCTCTGAAACCAGTTCTTCCTCATAGGATGCCCCAATAACCTGAGTGTGCCCCCTGAATATGATCAACCTGGTTGAAGGTGTCCAAGAATGGAGAAACCCTTGAACTGAAGAAGGGATTTGTGCCACTGAAGAGAGTAGTGTCTTAACCACTGAAGGCTCTTGTTCAATGATAAAGGGGCCTGGTGGTGTAGTAAACGCCAGAGGACATGAGGGGCATAGAGAACTTGAATATTCCCTTGGCAGCCCTGTATGGCATGAAGAAAAATGAGTGGGCGGTAAGGGAAGCCCCTGAATCTTTATCCTTGGATTTCCCCATATGCCCTTTAGAGTCCATGAGAAAACGTCCACAACCTAGTTAAAATAGAATTTTAGTCTTACCTGTTAAATCCTTTTCACTTAGTCCATACAGGTCACTGGTATAATGGGAGGCGATCCGCCCCTTTAAGTAGGCAGGAACATTCATTCAAATGTATGCAGGGGGTGGAGCCTCCCCTCCCTCTTAAGCTGCCTTCAGCCAGAACAAGCCAGATTGATTTGAGACAGTAAACTGACCAGAGTAAGAAGGAAAAGGAAGACTCCTGTGAGCATGACCCGAAGGTCTCCCACTGAATGCCACAGGAGAGCCAAGCATGGTCCCTTGACAGGGTGGGAGACCAGTGACCTGTATGGACTAAGTGAAAAGGATTTAACAGGTAAGACTAAAATCCTATTTTCACTGTCGTCCAATACAGGTCACTGGTACAATGGGATGTACAAACATTGAGCTTTCCCAGAGGCGGGAAGTAAGGCAAGGACCAAGCGCCAGGCACAAAGTCACCAGAACTGCTATGAACCAATTAATCATAGAGCCCAACGGACACCAACCAGGGGGAAAAACGAACCCCCGAACTAACACAGCACACTGAACTAGAGCCAACAGGGCTCAACAGCAAGGAAGCACTAAGAACCACAGAGTAGAAGGTCCTAAACAGTCAAGACAGCCTCCATGACCTTCCTTCCAAAGCTGGCATCAGCCGAGGCCAGTACATCAACACGATAGTGCTTCGAGAATGCGTGCACAGAGGACCAAGTGGCCGCTCTGCACAGTTGATCAGCAGACGCCTGATTCTTGTAGGCCCAAGAGGCCCCAATGGATCTGGTGGAATGAGCAGTAACCCTGAAGGGAACATGCTTATTCCGCAGCTTGTAGGCTTCACGAATGGTAGATTTTATCCAAGATGCAATAGTCACCTTTGATGCCAGTCTCCCTGCCCTAGGCCCCTCAGGAATGACGAACAGGGCGTCAGACTTCCTGATAGACTCAGTGCGATGAACATAAAATTTGAGACAACGCACAAGATCCAACAAATGGAGATCTCTCTCCTTGTCAGAGGAAGGGTTAGGACAGAAAGAGGGCACCACAATCTCCTGATTGATGTGAAACTCTGAAACAACCTTGGGTAAAAACTCCTTGGAAGTGCGGAGCACAGCCTTATCCTTGTGGAACACCAAGTAAGGAGGTTTACAAGACAGAGCTTGCAACTCTGCTACCCGGCGAACTGAGACAATAACCAAGAGAAAGGCCATTTTCCAGGTCAAGAGACGTAAAGGAATAGAAGCCAAGGATTCAAACGGGGGTCTCTGGAGAACCCCCAGCACCAAATTGAGGTCCCACTGGAGAGTTGGACTCTTGAAGGCAGGCCGAACATGAACCACACCTTGGAAGAAGACTTTAACATCAGGAAGAATAGCGATACATTCCTGGAAAAATACAGACAGAGCCGAAGTCTGAACCTTGAGAGAACTCAGGCTGAGTCCCTTCTCAACCCCATCCTGCAAAAAGGCCAGGGCCGTGGGAAGATGGAAATCAAGTGATAGGTCCTTATCAGCACACAATGCCACAAAGGTGGACCATATGCGATGATAGATCTTGGAAGACACAGGCTTGCGAGCTCTAAGCATCGTGGACACCACTGAAGAGGAAAACCCTTTCTTCTTTAAAATTGAGGATTGAACCTCCAAGCCATCAAATGGAGATGCTGAACATCCTCCTTCCACAGATATCCTTAAAGAAGTAGATCTGGATGGGCAGGAAGCGGAAAGGGATCCGCCACTGACATGGCTAGCAGTTCCGGATACCAGGACTGACGAGGCCAATTCGGAGTGATTAGGATGACAGGACAACGCTCCATCTTCAGCTTCTGGATGACTCTGATCAACAGAGGGAGAGGAGGGAAGATGTACACCAGAGGGAACTCCCAAGGGATTGACAAAGCATCCACTGCTAGAGCAAGAGGGTCCCTCCACCGAGAGCAAAACACTGGCACCTTCCTGTTGTGTCTGGTAGCCATCAGATCCACTACAGGTACCCCCCACATCTGGGTTAGAAGGTGAAACACCTCTGGATGAAGTGCCCACTCTCCGCTGTCGACTGTGTGACGACTGAGAAAGTCTGCCATGACGTTGTCTACGCCTGGAATGTGTACTGCTGAAATGACGGGCACATGAGCTTCTGCCCAAGATAAGCTGGCCTTGACTTCTAACCAAGCGGTGAAACTTTTTGTGCCGCCTTGTCTGTTGATGTAGGCCACTGAGGTGGTGTTGTCGGTCTCCACTCTGACTGGACAACCTTCCAGCTGAGATTCCCAGTGCCTCAGGGCAAGAAAGATGGCACGAAGTTCCAGAACATTGAGGGAGAGGAGAGATTCTTCCAGTCCCCATTTCCCCTGAGCACTGAAACGACCCAACACTGCCCCCCATCCCCAGAGGCTAGCATCCGTCGTGACTGTGGTCCAATAAGGAACCCGAAAGGACCTCCCTTTCAGGAGATGAGACAGGTCCAACCACCATTCCAAGCTCAACTCGACATGAGGAGGCAGAGAGACTGACAGATGCTGATGATCTGGATGATTCTTGCACGTCTGAATCACAAACCTCTGAAGTTCCCTGGTGTGTGAACTTCCCCACCAGAGAAGTCAACTTCGGCACTGGAACCCTTTCGAGCTCCAGGATCTTGGATACACGGAGAGCAATCTGATGAGCCACTTCCTCCGGTAAAAACACTGTGCACTGCTGAGTGTCGAACAGGAGACCCAAGAAGAGGAACTGTTGAGATGGGACCAAGTCTGACTTGTCCAGATTCACAGTCCAGCCGTGGTGATTGAGTGTCTGGATGCACAACTGCATCTGCTGGTGGAGAATCTCCGCAGATGAAGCTTTCAGGAGCAGATCGTCCATGTAGGGAGTCACCCTGACACCATCTCGATGAAGCACAGCTATCAAAGCTCCCAATACCCTCTGAAAAACCTGAGGAGCTGAAGTCAGTGGCCTTTGTGACAGGCAAACCTGAGATACCGTCTGCTCTCTGGATGAATAGGGATGTGAAGATATGCATCCTGAAGGTCCAGGGAGGCAAGGAACGCCCCTGGAGACATTGCGGCTATCACAGAACGCAGGGATTCTTGACGATAGTGGGAACTCACAACAAAGGAATTGAGATCCTTGAGGTCCAAAATAGGACGAGCACCTCCGTCCTTTTTGGCCACAACGAACAGGTTGGAATAGAATCCTGAACCTGTGTCCTCTGATGGAACCAATTCCAGGACCTCTTTGTCCAAAAGATCCTGAATAGCGTCGTCGAACAGACGTCTTTTTGTAGGCTCCTGAGAAGGACGAGTAAAATGGAACCGAAAAGGAGGAAGGGAAGAGAAAGGGATCCTGTATCCCTCTGATACCACCTGAACAACCCAAGGGTCCGCCACTGACTCCACCCAAATCCGGCAAAAAATGTGGAGACGTCCACCTACAGCCGGATGCGGACCCGGGTTCTGTGAGTCATGCCGAAGCAGTCTTGGAGGTCTTGGCCTTGGGGGCAACTTTGGGCTTCCAGGACTGTTTGAGCTTGGAGGAGGAGCTCGCAGAGGACGGACCCACCTGGGGCGCAGAGCGTGTCTCAGTTTGGAAGGAACGAAAGGACCGATTGCGTTTGGCTGGAAACTTCTTTTTGAAGACTGATGGTAGAAGAGTACTTTTACCACCAGTAGCCTCACTAATCATCTCCTTAAGTTCAGATCCAAACAGTGTCCCTTGAAAGGGTAAGGAAAGCAAGGCTTTCTTAGAAGCGGTGTCAGCAGACCAAATTCTCAGCCAAAGAGCACGTCTAGCCACCACAGAGGAAGTGGAGGCCCTCGCCATCATGCGCACAGCATCAAAAGCAGCGTCAGAAACATAATTTTGAGCTTCTGATATATAAGCAAGAAGCTGTAGTTGCTCAGACACTGGCGCATCCTGGCGAACTGCCTCAGTAAGCTGTTCAGTCCAGGCCGCAATAGCCCTGTTAACCCATGCCACTGCAAAGGTTGGACGCATGGCAGTGCCAATAGAGGCAAAAATAGATTTAAGACAAGTTTCTAACTTTTTGTCCGTCCAATCTTGCAGGGCAGAGGCATCAGATACAGCTAAGGCAGTAGATTTAGATAACCTAGAAATAGGAGCATCCACTTTAGGAGGATGAACCCATTTTGCCAGTTCAGTCTCAGGAAAAGGGTAAAGTTTAGCAAACTTTTTGGACACAGAAGAGGATTTTTCAGGATCCCTCCACTCATCAGAGACTAAACGAGCAAGAGTAGGGTTAGTAGGAAAACATACAACAGCTTTAGACGGATTTTGAAAAACGTCAGTTGGATCATGAGTAGATTCCTGAGTCAGAGGAAGGTTGAGCGTGGTTAGCACAGCTCTGATCAAACCCTCAGCAGAGATTTCAGGGTCACATTCATAAGGGTCACCAATAGACCTGGTAGATTCAATAACAGTGCCTTCCTCAGCATCAGAATCCTGTAATAGTGCTTCCTCAGAAGAATCAGACATATCAGGAGCCCCCTGTGGCTTGGGCAGGGCCGGATTTACATCTCAGGAGCCTGTAGGCACAGAAATCTAAAGCGCCCCCCCCATTGGCCATCTCCACTGGACATCTCCACAATGCTCCTAATGTCCACATTGCCCCCATCATCTCTTTATTGTCCTCACATTGCCCCATCAGCTCCAACTTGACCCCATCAGCTCCACATTTCCCCCACCATCTCCATATTGTCCTCACATTGCCCCCCATCAGCTCCATGTTACCCTCACATTGCCCTCCATCAGCTCCACATTGCCCCCACCATCTCCAAATTGCCCCCCATCAGCTCCAACGTGCCCCCCATAAGCTCCATGTTACCTTCACATTGCCCTCCATCAGCTCCACATTGCCCCCACCATCTCCAAATTGCCCCCCATCAGCTCCAACTTGTCCCCCATGAGCTCCATGTTACCCTCACATTGCCCTCCATCAGGTCCACATTGCCCCAACCATCTCCAAATTGCACCCCCATCAGCTCCATGTTACCCTCACATTGCCCTCCATCAGCTCCACATTGCCCCCACCATCTCCAAATTGCCCCCCCATCAGCTCCAACTTGACCCCCATCAGCTCCATGTTGCCCTCACATTGCCTGCCTCCCTCCCATTGTTCGTTTCCTACCTCCCTGGCAGGAGATCTGTTGTCTGTGCCTCCTTTGTCACAGTCAGCCCTGTAGTTGCTGAAGCTCCTGCGTGGTCTCCTATTCAGGAATGCAGAGCCCTGGGAGATGATGTCATCTCCCAGCGCTCTGCATTCCTACAGAGCCGACAAGGGAGCTCAGCACTTACAGGATTGTGCCAAAGGAGGTACAGACCTGTCCTGCCAGGGAGACAGGAAATAGACAACGGGGGGGGGGGGATGTGAGGGCTACATGGAGTGGACAGCCAGTGAGGCGCCCCTCAGTGGCGTGCGCCTGTAGGCAGGTGCCTACTTTGCCTTATGGCAAATCCTGCCCTGGGCTTGGGCAGGGAGGTCCTGACTGTGGAGGGGGTCTGCCAAACTTGAAGAGCCCCCTGAACCTGAGAGGGAAAGAGTTGAAGAGTGGATCTGAGATCCCTAGTGGCAGCCTTGAACTCTTTCACCCAAGTAGGCTCAATGGCGTGACTGGAAAGCCCAGGGTTGCTGTCATGACTTTCTGCACATTTTGGGAATAAATGACCAGAAAATTCTCTAGGCAGCCCAGAGTGACAAGAGGAGCAAAACGCAATGGGGGAAATTGACACCCCAGCCTCCTTAGTCTTGGGTCTAGCCCCTGACTCCAGTGGAGTAGACACGCTCACAGCGTCAGATATACTCCACTAACAAGAATCACCCAATTGAAGTGTGAAAGATTAAAATTTCACCCCAGAAATGTCTAAAATTGAACTTATCTGGCAAGCGAAGGGTTAATCTGCGGAGGAGAGAGAAGGCACGGTCCCTGCGTAGTATACTCGCTGAGAATAACTCACAAAATGGCTGCCGCGACGGTAGCCAATCAGAAAACGAGCGCGAAACCAGCGCTCATGGGAAATGTAGTTTTTCCCAGAAGTACCCCAAAACAGTGCCCGAAGCCCCCCCAGACCCCCAACACACCGAATCATGCAACCGGAGGATAGAGCAAGGGAAGACCAACAACTGTGACAAGCGGTTCCAGAAATACGTCCCACACTGTGTAAACCCATAGAGAGTAAAGGAGCAATGGCGTCTATGCGGGAAAAGCGCACTTAAAGGCGCGGAACATTAACTTTTAATAAATTTACCCTGAGAGAAAAAAGTTACCAAACATACACCAAACACATGTAAAACATGATAAAACAATATCCCAAAGAGAGAAATAGCAGGGAAAAGGATAAAACCCCCATAAACTGCTCCAAAACCCAGGGAATACACACAGACATTGCATAAATACAGGCAATAGTAAGAAAAAACACCCTATGAGTGCTGGAGTGCATAATGAGAACTCCCAAATACATACCCAAAGAAGGGACACTGTGGGACAAGTGGACCTTCAGAACTCAAAGGGTGGCTCACCTTTCTGCAGGACTTCTGTCTTCAGGTAACCATGTTAAAAGGGAATTAACCAGAGGAAAATTCCCCGGCAGGGAAGCTACTTGACTCAAGTTGTTCCCTCTTCAGGGCATAAGGTCCACCAGAAAATCCCTGGAAGCTGCACTAGCCACTTTGGTGAGGGCAATTGTCAGCCATGGTCACCCGCCTAATGGTGGTATTCCATATTTGAAGAAAAACAATAAAAAACTAAAGTTGAATGAGAGATGTTCTCCACCTGGTGTGCACAGCACGCAGGAACAAATCAATCTGGCTTGTTCTGGCTGAAGGCAGCTTAAGAGGGAGGGGAGGCTCCACCCCCTGCATACATTTGAATGAATGTTCCTGCCTACTTAAAGGGGCGGATTGCCTCCCATTGTACCAGTGACCTGTATTGGACGACAGTGAAAATTAGATTAGATGTCCCTAGAACAGAGAACCACCCCCAAAAGAAATACCTCAATATTATCCTTATTGGGTATGTGAAGGGTTAAATCTGGAGAAGGAGAGCAAAGAGAGCCAGTCTCTGTGTAATATAAGCAAGACAGAAGATAGCAACCAGAAAAGTAACAAGAAAGCCCGGGAAATGGGCATTATGGGATATGTAGTCTTATTTATTGCTTATTGTGTAGAAATGCCTACCTACCACTTTCGCCTCAAGCCGCATCATGCTCCCTGGACACTCAAAAAGTGTAATGGATGATAGGACCTAAAGAGACAAAAACATAGAGCACTCTCTGGCTGTTATAGCCCAAATAGTTGCAGTGATATGCCCCCATAGAAGTCATTGAAGCAAAGATGGCTGAAGGAGGGCTCCGTTTCTTAAAGGGGCCACCACTCTAAAATCAATCTACATACAAAAGTACTGCAAGAAACCCAAAACCACCAGGGAATACCTAGGAGAGAATAAAAAGTAAGCTCTCAGTAGTGTGTGTGTGTGTGTGTGTGTGTGTGTGTGTGTGTGTGTGTGTGTGTGTGTGTGTGTGTGTGTGTGTGTGTGTGTGTGTGTGTGTGTGTGTGTGTGTGTGTGTGTGTGTGTGTGTGTGTGTGTGTGTGTGTGTGTGTGTGGTGGTGGTGGTGGGGAGAGAGACAGAAATAAGCCCCCGAAAGCACCAAACACACACAAATAGACATTACAGCAGATGAAGGGTTAACTCAATAAACAACAGTAAGGAATAGCGGCTATCTGTACTCAAAATCCCCTTTAGAGAATAGAATAGACCCATAATGAGTGCCAGAGCACAGCCATGCTCACTTCAGCCTCTGTAGGGAGAGGCAACTCAAACTGGGACAATTAGTGGACCAAGGCACTCAAAGTGTTACTTACTAATCTTCTCTCATAACAGGTGGGGCTGATTATCAAGTCAGTCAGCCACGAGGGACAAACTTGTCATACGCCACCCTCCATAGGGCAAAAAAGGTCCAGAAAGAAAGCACCTGTGAACTGGGCAATCCAACTCCAGGGAAGCCCAGTGATGGTAACCCAACTAATGGGGAATACCTCGTCCCATACCTAAGGAAATAAAAAACAAAAAAAAACACAGGATGGCCACTGCACTACAGTTGCTTCGCAGAACATATGAATTCTGGGATATAGTCGATGGGGTGTTGAGCTGGATAAGGGAGTCTCCACCCCAAAGACCATGTCTTTTGTGATGTGCCTTGCCTTCCAGGAGGAGGGACCCGTATCACCTGTGTTCCATACTGGAGAAATTCAGGTTTGAGCTGCAATAATGTTTGAATAGATCACCTCTCAGCAGTGGGAGTACCTTTGTTTTACTTATGAGGGCAAAACTTGCAATACATAATTTTCTACATATTAAGCAATGCTATCTCTTTAACCTAGCCAATAAATACTGGACCACATCCAAGCTTTTGAATTGGCTGCCAGACATCAGCACATTTCACAGAATGAAAGCCTCCTCAGTATGAGTGCTAAAGGTTACAACTGGGGGAGAAGAGAATACCAAATGGGGGGGGGGGGGAAGAGGGATTGCATGCCTGGATAAGACAATAAGATAATTAAAACCTCACAGTCTGATTGACTGCCTTATGTTTGAAGCAAGTGATCGATACAACGTATGGCCAGTCGTCGGGCTTCATGGAGATGCCAGCGTTGTGTGCACATGTGACATGAAAAGACGTGGAACAGCGATCAACAGAGCACTGGACACAGGCCCCCACCTCTTTTCGGATTCTCCGTCTACAGTATATGCATTTCTGGGGGGCAGAGAGGAGATAAAACATCTGTTACCACATGATGTACTCTACCAGAGAACAGATACACCTGCCAATCTGTTCTCCTCACTCCCGAAGAGTACCTTGATCACGATCATTGTTCTTAAACGGCAAACATGAAAAAAATTAAGATATGTTAATGTTTATTCTTCAACTAGTTAAATTACTGCTACTCCCACTTAACTGTGTAGCAACAGTCTAAACTTAGAGTTAACTGCAGATGCGCAGTGGGTTTCCTCCTTCTCAGAACTTGTGCTTTGAGCTCGGCATCCATTGATCATGTTGCCTATTTTGATGATACCCATTAGCACATCAGTTTTAACTGGGCTACCACTGGCAGGTTTGATCTTCCAGCAGCTAGAACTTTACCAAAAGGATTATATGTTTATTATGCTGATATTCCCATAGATAGAAGTAGCAGCAAATACCTAATAAAAAAATGACGTTACATCTTTGGGAGTATTTCTATGTTTGTTGCCATTTAAAGTAGACAACCTTTTAGTTCACAAACTTGTCCCCTCTTTACAATCCCTCCTGTAACTTACCAGTTTGCACCTCTGCTCTGGAATAGTAGTGACATCCACAGGATGGCGCTCCACTGCATTCAGAAAACGAGCCTCAGGAACAGCAACAGCGCAGACAATGTGCACCCACCTAGAGGTGAAGAAAGGAGTTAAAAGGATAATGAAATAAAAGAAGCAGAAATGTGAGAGATGAACTATTATAGAAGAAAAAGGTGGGAGAAGAGAATATAGATGAGACAAAGCCAAAGGAAAGGCACAAGACAAAAAAGTGAACGAACAGCAGCGGGTGGCATTAAGCAAGAGGTGGAGTGGGTATTTTGTTTTTTTTTGGAATCATGTTACACATTGGATTTATCTTCATAGGAGAAAAGGAGAGGGGGAGTTTCATCACTCACCTTTTGTCAGTAGTGATCTGCAGTGCTCCACCTCTCAGGTTACACAGACAACAATCCTAGGGAAGGGAGGACACTATGAGACACAATCAATAATTTACTATTTTGTGTCCAGCCGATTACATTCTCATCTATGGATGTTGGTCAGCAATACCACCATATGCTGTTTAGACTTAAGTACATTAAATCTTTCTATATAGCTTGATAACATTTTCAGTGTGTTCCTTGATTATTCCACACAAAGGAATTCAAAAGGAAAAAATATTGAAGTAATTTCCAATCACACCCAGGCACATACACACATATATATATATATATATATATATATACACATATACATACACACACACATATATTATATATATATATATATATATATATATATATATATATATATATATATATATATGTAGAGAGAGAGAGAGAGAGAGAGAGATATCCCTGCTTTGTTTTAGTTGAAAACTTATTTTCTCTAATCTTATGGTTGACCCTTGTTTTTGCTCAGTTATTTGAGTAAACAGCTACCCCACCCCCAGAGTTCTCTGTATTGGCTTTTAACATATTTGTAAATAATAATAATCATAGCACCCCATAGATGTCTGTTCTCCATTTTAAACAAACCCAGTTTGACTAATATCTTTTCGTAACTAAAATCTTCCAATCCCTTCATTTTTTTTTTTGCACTTCTCTGTAACTTTTCTAGTAGGCAGGGTACTTGCTCAGTATTAATGTATAGCCATTAGAGATGGAGAGAAAACACCTCAAAATATAAACTAAACTAGTCTTAATACAGACAAATCATAAACAGATATGAACCTCAGGTGTCATGGACACTAACATATCACACCAAGGAACAGTAAAAAAGTTACTAGAAATAAAGGTAACAAGGGCTCATACACTGACACGACAGCCTGTAGGATCTTCTGCCTAATACTAGCTTAAGCCAATGTCTGAAGCGACAGCCTCCTTGCCACCTTCCACAACTACTGCATGAGGCCTAGTTCTTGAAGGCCTGGGAAACCCCCACCACTCTGGTGGCATGACCAGTGACCCTTAAAGGCACAAAATTTTTCCTATGGTCGTCAGCCTGGCGAATGGTCACATGGATTCACCTTGGACTTCAAATGGCCCGCACAATGGCCCTATGGATTAACAAAAAGCTTGGTCAGACCCTAGGAACGATTCCATGTGATGAAAGTAGTATTTCTGACACCTAACTATGTCCAAGCAATGAAGCTCCTGCTCCCAGCTTTTAAATGGAGCCAGACAAATAGATTGATAATTTTAAGATAAATATGAACATCCTAAAACACCTTGGAAAGAAACCCAAAGGGGGTTTGCAAAACCAGCAAACCTTTATGAAAAGTCAGAAAGGGGGGTCTACAAGACAAGGAATGCAGTTTGGCCATGCCTTGACCAAACAAACAGGAAAGCGGTCTTGAGATCAAGCAAAGAAGGCATACAGAATCCAAAGGATCCTACTCAAACACTCATAGGAACACAAATGTTTGACTCAATTGGCGCTATATGGACTACAAAACCAGTATTGGTAACTTATGCCTGGAAATACAAATTCTTTGCTATCAGAATTTCGAAACTTATATAATTTCAAAAACCATTTCTGGTGCTGTAACCAATCCTCCTCCTCCGTGTAGATAACAAAAACCAAACCCTTCACTATAATAAAAATATATATTTATTATCAGAAACGTCACACAAATTACACTAAAGATATCAATTATTCAGACCAACCACAGTAATGTTATAAATTTTACATAAAAAATGTCAGAATTGGGAATGACGTCAAGTCAACACTATATAGTGTTCCTGATGTCTCCTCTCGGTTATATTATAATACAAGACATATCAACACTTCAAAAAGGACCCATATGTCCCCTCCTCACTCTACACACCTCAAATGCAACCAGGATATGTTGCGCTCTACCCTCGAAGTACAAACCTCACCCCAGGTGACGACCCTCTCAAAAAACCTCAGAGACAGCTAACTCACCTGGTCGTCGGCAGTTGGCGTGAAAAACCACCGTTAGGTAGATCACAATCACACCCCGTATTGCACGTATTGACAGTTGTGTTCCGGAGGACAGGGGGCATAGGGCTCCAAATATTATTGACACCTCATTGCCATACAAATTCTAAATAAAAACAAAAAACCCAAAATAAAAATCCAAAAAATTAAAAAACTCAAAAAATTCAAAAAAAGATTAAAAATCCAAAAAGAAAAAAATGTTTTTATATATCAAAAATTATACAAAAAAAAATATAAAAAATATATATATATTCCAGATCGATAAGCTCAATTCCTATATTGATGACAATTACTCCACAGCGTCTCTCAAACGCACTTTCAGGTATCCATCCACTTTATTCCACTTAAAGTTCCGTTCTATCACCGTATACAACTGTATCAGTATAGTGCTACAGGGCAGGTCCCTTTAATATCTTGCTTCTTTGTATCCAAACAAGAGAATGTTTCTTTTGACAAAAAGGATCCCTGTAATATATTGCTACTTTGTATCGGAACGAAAAATATTACTTTTCCTTTTCACATGAGACTTAAAGACGTTTATATTTTTTTGTATAATTTTTGATATATAAATTTTTTTTTTTCTTTTTGGATTTTTGAGTTTTTTTTAATTTTTTTGGATTTTTATTTTGGGTTTTTGTTTTTATTTAGACTGCCGACAGCCAGGTGAGTTAGCTGTCTCCGAGGTTTTTTGAGACGGTCGTCACCTGGGGTAGAGGTTAGTGGTGCGGTTTGTACTTCGAGGGTAGAGCGCAACATATCCTGGTTGCATTTGAGGTGTGTAGAGTGAGGAGGGGACATATGGGTCCTTTTTGAAGTGTTGATATATCTTATATTATAATATAACAGAGAGGAGACATCAGGAACACTATATAGTGTTGACTTGAGGTCATTCCCAATTCTGACATTTTTTATGTAAAACATTACTGTGGTTGGTCTGAATAATTGATATCGTTAGTGTAATTTGTGTGACGTTTCTGATAATAAATATATATTTTTATTATATTGAAGGGTTTGGTATTTGTTATCTACACGGAGGAAGATGATTGGTTACAGCGCCGGAAATGGTTTTTGAACTCATAGGAACAGGTTTAAGTCCCATGGAGAAGTGGGATCCAGGAAGACAAGGCAGACATGAGTCACCCTTTGATGAAATCTGTGCCTATGTCCTTTCTTAAGCATGTCCTAAAGAAAGGCCAAAAACAACTGGAAGAGATGTGGCTGCAACCCTTGGTCTTCTTGGAAATGAAAACAAAACATCTTGGCAAAGGATAGACTGAAATTCTCTCCAAGGCAGAGACCAGACACCCCAAAACCCTCATATATTCCCACACCATCAATGAACTTTGCCTTCTGGCCAAAAAGATCCATCATTGAAGAGAGTCGACCCAGAGAGGATTTTTTGAAACCAATCACACATCTGTACCATCCTAGAAATAACCTGCAAGTCTGAAGATAAAGATGTAAATCCTCTGCTGAACTGGCCCTTTAGTAAAAGGTCATTCAGATAAGGAGTATGGGAAATCCCAAGTGAACAAACGTTGGGAGACAATGCCACAGTAACCTTTGTGAAAATCCGGGGAGAAGACACCAGACCAAAAGGGAGGGAGGTGAACTGAAAAGCAGAACAAAGGAAACACTGATTTACTGGAACAGAATTATACAGTTATGTCTCCATAGAAGCTATAAACTGAGCACATGCCAGTGACAATGAAGCACAAAGACTCCATCTTATACAGAGGCATATGAATGAAGCAATTGAGATGTTTTAAGTCCAGTATAGAACAACAGGTGATGTCCTTTCTGATGACAATGAAAAGGTTGAAACAGAAGCCCAAAAATCTCTCCTGTGGAGGGGAAAAGGCACCAAGATCTGCATATCCACCAGGGATGAAACAGACTCTAGGGATACCAGGTCATGCACCAGATTTCAAGAGACCCTGGACATGAAGAAACGCAGATGTCCTCTGAACACCCGAGGTGCAATAAGCTTCCATGATATATGAGGTTGACTTGTGGGTGGAGGTTAACTGAATACCAAGAGGTTTAAGATTAAGAAAAAGTCCTACTTTTACATTAGAGGATATGACTTTTCATGAAAGATGGAATGAAGCTTTGTCAAATTTGTCAAAAATACTGATGAATCTAATAACAGAATATAAAGAAAAAATGTTACATAATTTAAAAGATTTAATCAAAGTCAAACAGAACCATGTTATGTTCAATTTGAAATATTGGATAATAAACTATCAGTCTAGTTAGAGAAATTAGAAAAATCTTTAGGTCTCAATTTTGCACCCTCTAGACATTTTAATCTTTTTGAGACTATCATCGATGTTAGTAAATTTGTGAAGAAGATAACATAAAAAAAGTTTTTTTCAGCGACAAATGATGATCCTACTGTTAATACAGTAAAGGATATAGATATTAATAAAGATAAAAATGATGAAACCTTAATGTCTTCTAGAGATCATTGTGCTTTGATGGACTTGGTTAACATCGAACATGAAAATGATAGTGTGTCATCAGATTTGGTTTCCATTAAATCTACAGAAGATAAATGTAGTTTACAAAAGTCAATCTTTTATCCGATTGGTTGTAGAGGAAGGGTGTTGGATAATTTTCAGAAATTAATTGAAGAAGATCTAGTTAAATTGGTAAAGAAAGAGAAAACAGCCCCTTCCAATATGACCAATTTGGAGAAAGATGCCTTGATTTCCCTGCAAAAAAGAGAGCAAATTATTATAAAAAGAGCAGATAAGGGAGGAGCGGTGGTTATTTTAGATAAAGAAAAATATCGTTTGGAAGCCATGCGACAATTAACAGAAAAAGAAGCATATGAAGTTTTGAATAGGGATCCTACCAAAGAATTTGCCTACCTTCTGGGTTCCCTTTTAAATAAAGGGATATCTCTGGGTGTTTTAAGTAAGAAAGATGTTGATGCACAAGACAATGGAGAACCCAGAGGGCAGGCCAATAGTGTCACTCAACGAACCATTGGGGGAGTGGGTAGATTATTACATACAGCCTATGGCTCTAAGACTTTTTAGCTATCTAAGAGATGGTACAGATGTTATGAAACGGTTGTTGAACATGAAATGGGATTCCAAAAAGATCTGGATCACATGTGATGTGAAGTCATTTTATTCAGCAATTCCTCATCATTTAGGTTTAAAGGCATTAGAATATCTTTTAAGTCGATACAGTAATTATTCATTGGAACACAAAGAATTTCTTATACAGATAGTAGAATTTCTTTTGTCACATAATTTTTTTTATATGTTATCTCCAAAGATACGGGACTTCAATGGGGGCAAAATTTGCGCCCTCATATGCCAACCTATATATGGGTTGGTGGGTGGAGTCCCTCATCTTTGGAGATGGAAATCCCTTTAGAGATTCTATTTCATTTTATGGACGTTATATTGACGATTTACTTATAATATGGAGTGGAAATATTGAAGATACTTCTTTATGTCTTACCTAAATGATAATGACCTGAATCTTACATTTACATCGGAATGGAACTCAAGTCCAAAAAATTAATTAACTCTAACTTTGAGAGGTAACTCATTAGATGGCATCATTTCTACTGAAACATTTAGAAAAGATACATCTAGAAATATGGTTTTGAGAGCAGATAGCTGTCATCCATTTCATACTATAAGAGGGACACCAGTTAGTCAGTTCATGAGATTAAAGAGAAGTTGTTCATCTAGTGAATCATTTGAGACACAAGCTTTGGAATTATGTAATAAGTTTTTGCAACATGGATACCCAAAATGGATGATACCTGAGGCATTTAAGAAAGCTAAAAAGAAAGATCGAGTAGAATTATTGGAATATAAAGTAAAGGATCATTCAGAGATAAAAAGAGGAGATCCAGTTGTATTCTCTACTCCATATAGTCAAGAATTTAAAGATATAGTTAATATCATTAAGAAAAATTTACCCGTTTTAAATGGAGATGAGAAACTGCAGAAGATCTTTAAAGGGATAGTAATACTTAAAATGTAAAAAAAAATATGTTGTAGGGTTTATCCCCCCGAGTAAAACAAGAGTACTCCTACTGCTGAGAGGTCTTTCATTCAAAAGTTATTAATTTTCAAAGTTGAATTTTTTAGGTGCAATATCACAGTGGCCTGAAATTGTACAGTGGCGCTGTTGCTACACCATCCTATGGAGATTTATGGTCAACTGACCAGAGTTGTCCATAGGATCGTGTAGCAACAGCGCCACTGTGCAATTTCAGGCCACTGTGATATTGCACCTAAACAATTCAACTTTGAAAATTAATAACTTTTGAATAAAACACCTCTCAGCAGTGGGAGTACTCTTGTTTTACTCAGGGGGATAAACCCTACAACATAATTTTTTTAAAATTTTAAGTATTACTATCCCTTTAAAAACGGCTTTAGATTTGTCTACAATAGGCAACTTTGTTTCTCCTAGTATGTATTACAATACGAAGAAGAATCTAACATGGCTGAATACTGTGGGGTCATACTGTTGTACTAGTTCTCACTGTGGATGTTGCAAATATGTGCATATTTCAAAGGAATTTGTATCTTTTAAAACAGGGAAAATATATAAAATGAGAAACTACATTAATTGCGCTACGAAAGGGATTATATACTTAGTAAGTTGTACTAGTTGTAGATTACAGTATGTAGGTAAAACATTGAGGACATTACAAGAACGACTTAATGAACATTTGAGTGATATTCGTAGTACAGAGTTTAGATCCAGTATTTCCTCACATTTCAAGGACATACATGCTAGATGTTTAGATACCTTTAAAATACCAGGAATTGAAAAAAGTTCCTTGGGGGTGAGGGGTGGGAATCTATATGCCTTGTTATTAAGGCGAGAAGTATTTTGGATATTCACTCTTGGAACACGTCATCCAAATGGTTTTAATAAGGAATATGACGTGATGTGTTATGTTTAAATGTTAGACATAATATAAGCTAAGGAGTGTATATTCCCTTTAATGAGAGCATAAATTTACACCTATGTGTGACAGAAATTAACATGTATGACAGATAAAGGATTAAAGATATAGATATTAATATCTGTTAATTTGATATATATCCTCATAAGTCCTATATTAGCTCTTTTTTTACAATTTATTATTGTTTTTTAATAATAGTATTTTGTTTTAATACATGATCGCGACCAATTGTAGATTGGAGGCTGTTATCTTTTTTTGATTAAGTGGTCTGTTTGTTCCTCTGTAGTCCCACCTTCATAACACAGTGGCTTTTTAGTTTCATTAGAGAATTGGGTTAATTTGAAGGTATATGATACTTGGTATAAGAATCGAGTTGCCTTATTCCAAAGTAGTTTTTAGAGTCTTTTAGGATTCAATTATTGTGTATGCGGTTTGGAACTAAGAGTTGATTCAAACGGACTACTGATTGACATTGCCTTTAAGTTACTATTGAAGTTTCTAGAATCACAAGTGTGTTTCGTATTTGTATTTAGGGCATGTTAATTAGTCTTCTGAGAGAATTCAGCTTCTGATTTCATTGGTTGTAGAATATTTAAAAGTAAACGGTCATGAGAATGAAGATGATGTTTGATCATGAGTAAGCGTGATAGTCGCACGAAACGCGTTGATCGATTCAGTTATCTGTAGACTAGAAACCATCTACTCTAAGTATCTAAATATGTTAATCTTTATCAGACTTTCCTGTTTTTCCTACTAATAAACAGTTTAACCCTGTATGTTCCCTTTTGAATCTGCCATCATAGGGCAAGGAATTCCATAATTTAACAGACCTTACTGTAAAATAAACCCTTCCCTCTGATGAAGTTGAAACCTCCTTTCCTCTAATTTCAAGGGGTGGCCCCTGGTTATTTGATCAAACCTTGGAATGAATAGATCAACAGAGAAATCCTTGTATTGACCGCTCATATACCTGTACATTGTGATTAGTTGCCTTTTCTCTAGAGTAAATAAAGCAAGTCTGTCTACTCGTTCCTCATGCATCAAGTCATCCATTCCCTTAATTAATTAATTTTGTTGCTTTTCACTGTGCTCTCTCCAGTTCTAAAATATTCTCTCTCAGAACTGGTACCCAAAATTGCACAGCATATTCAAGGTGAGGTCTTACCAACGATTTGTACAATGGCAAAACGATGTTATCCACTCTTGCTTCAATACCCCTTTTATATGAAAGACAGGACTTTGTTTGCTTTTGCTACTACTATTTGACACTGGTCACCAATTCCAGGTTCGTAGTTTACAAGGATTCCCAGGTCTATTAATGAACTTGGTAGTGTCAAAGGCACCTTAAGCAAGAGAAGCATTTGACTCAAGAATTTTAGAAATGGAGTGTCGAATGGACTGCCATCCAACAACAATCATGGCTCATGTTATAGTAAAGACTAGGCTGTAAGGTTGCCCCAGGGTCTGCAAAATTCATCCAGGACAATCCAAACATTTAGCTGCTTAATTCTTGAAGGCAGCTGCATCTTCAAATGGTGATGATGTGTGCTTAGAAAGGTTATAAATGGGAGGTGGTGCGTCAAGTGTTGGTGGGGGTTTAAAGAGAACATTTTTTTTTTTTTTTTTTTTTTTTTTAAATTAAAGCGGAACTATTATACAAATAATATTGGCACCCAATATATTCGTAAACTAGGGATTTGCAAATGCTTACTGTTTTTAAATTCAATATGTCCGCGTTAATGATGATACGCCGCTTCTTTCCAAGGCATCGGTCTGCACAGAGCTTACAAAGGAAGGTCTGTGCGTCTGCGCATTCAGGAACTTCCGGTTACTTTAAGGTAACCAAGTAGCGTCACCACCAATGCTGGCAGTGAACGGGACAGACAGTGCTGTTATTTCCTGTAAGATGTCTGCTCTGTCTGTCCTCTTGTTACTGCTGAAGAAGCAGTGTATCAGCATTAACGCAGACATATTGAATTTAAAAACAGTAAGAATCTGCATATCGCTATGTTAAAAATATACTGGGTGCCAATATTATTTGTATGATAGTTACGCTTTAAAGGGGACTTCCATTCTTCAAGAACCACTTGGTCAAAGGAATGATAAAGAGTTAAACAACTGCATTCCTTTTGTGCTTCTTAAAAATGTCTGGAAATGAGGCTTCAGAAACCTTAAGATTCTCCAAGACTGCCCAGATAAGACTATCTACAGATGACCCAGGATCTTCCTCAAACATATCGTCGGGGTAAGTTAGGAAGCAATAACCTCTAACTCAGTTTCCCTCTCTTCCAAAAATCCCCTAAACAGTCTCTTGGCAGGAACAGGGTGGTCTTGGTACCAAGATTCAAGAAGCCCCTTAACAGATGTATTAATGGTTGACATAAATAAAGGTTTTAACCCATGCAGGCTCCTGTTCTGAGGAAGAGGCACCTGAAGATAGCTGTGTAGAGACCACAGAAGAAGGGGGTCATAAGCACCCTAGGGAGTTCAGTCTAAAAGGAAGCACAAAAGGTTACTGGAGAAATTCCTGAAGCCTTGGTTGAAAGTCTTCCCCATATTTGCTTTGTGCCCTAAGAGAGAATTTAATAACAGAAACTAAAACTACATAGTAAAATTTAGGTTGAATAAAGACACAAGTCCATCAAGTTCAACCTTCTCCTCATACCCCACTAATTTTATAGCTTTTCTGCTACCAAATAAGTTAGTCTTCATCAGATCTTCCTGATCTGCCTACTGATAATTCTTTCTTTATGTTCCCTTTGGAAAGAAATGTATCTAATCTTCTTTTAAATGTATCCTTTGCATCTGCCATAACCACCTCCTTGGTCAAAGAAATCCACAATTAAACAGACCTCACTGATAAAAAACCCTTCCTCTGCTGAAGTCTAACCCTCCTTTCCTCTAATCTCAAGAGGTGTCCCCTGGTCATCTGATCAGGCCCTGGAATTAATAGCTCACCGTAGAGATCCTTGTATTGACCTCTCATATATTTGTACAATGTGATAAGGTCTCCTCTTAGTCGTCTTTTCTCTAGAGTAAATAAAACAAGTTTGTCTAGTCGTTCCTCATACGTCTAGTCCTCCATTCCCTTGATTAATTTTGTAGCTCTTCGCTGTACCCTCTCTAGTTCTAGTATATTCTTTTTCAGAACTGGTGCCCAAAACTGCACTGCATATTCAAGGTGAGGTCTTACCAATGATTTGTACAATGGCAAGATAACGTTATACACTCTTGCTTCAATACCTCTTTTTATGCAAGACAGGATTTTGTTTGCCTTTGCTACTGCAGTGTGACACTGGTCACTGTTTCCAAGTTTGTAGTTGACAAGGATATCGAGGTCTTTCTCTAGCAACGAGTCCCCTAAAATGATTCCATTAAGTTTATAAGAAGCCTTGGGATTATTTCCTCCCAAATGCATGAGTTTACACTTCCCCCACATTAAACTTCATATTCCATTTGTTTGCCCAATCTGCCATTTTATATAAATCCCTCTGTAGAGAGCAATTATCCTGTCCTGAATGAATTACCCTGCATAATTTAGTGTCATCTGCAAATATTGATAATTTGCTTTCTTTATCTATTTCTAGGTCATTTATAAACATGTTAAAAAGCAGCGGACCCAATACTGAACCCTGAGCTACTCCACTCTCCACTTTAACTGTATTGGAGAATTGTCCATTTACAACCACACACTGTTCCCTATCCTTCAACCAGTTTTGTATCCAATTGCAAAGGTCATCTCCTAGCCCCAGTTTCCTTATTTTATACCCCAGCCTTCTGTGTGGTACTGCATGAAATGCCTTTGCAAAGTCTAGATATACTACATCAACTGCCTTGCCATTATCAAGGTTGCTGCTTACTTCCTCATAGAAGCTGAGAAACCATGTTGATTCCTACTAATGATCTTATTTTTTGTGTTGTAATCCTGAATATAGTCCCTTATAGTCCCTTCTAGCAGTTTTCCCACTACAGAGGCAAACTCACAGGTCCATAGTTTCCAGTTTCTGTTTTAGTTCCCTTCTTAAATAGAAGCACTACATTGGTTCTTTGCCAATCTTGTGGCACTGAGCCTGTGGTGAGAGAATCTTTAAAGAGTAAATATAGGGGTTTTGCCAGCACTGCACTGAGTTCCTTAAGAACCCTTGGATGTATACCATCAGGACCCAGTGCTCTGTCAGTCTTAATTTTGTTCAGTCTACCCATGACATTTTCTTGAGTTAACCCAATATCTGATAAATGTATTGTTTTATTAGTTACTTGTTGGGGCTCTTCTACCATTCCTTGCTCCCTTGTATATACTGATGCAAAGAAAGTGTTTAGAACATCGGCCTTTTCCTTATCCTCACTAATCAACTCACCCATCTCATTTTTGAATGGTCCAATGCACTCCCCTCTTAAGTTTCTTGCTATTTATCTGTTTGTTGTGGGGCTAGGATAAAGTGCCAGGAGTAATATCCAGCCACCCAGAGACTCCACAGTGAGAAATGGAGAAGTAATAGCTCCTCCCCTTCCTTCACTGAAGCCTGGAAAAAATGGCCTCATGGGAACAGAAACAAAAATCAAGCTTCTTATCTGCCACATCCTTCAGTCCCACTACATACAACAAAGGCAGGGCAGTGGATTTGGCTAGACTGGGGGATCCACAGGAGGAGAAGAGACCCATTGCACCATAGCTTCCTCTGAAAACGGGTATTGTCTATTATCTATATAGACAACTGCTTATCAGGGGTCTTCTAATCATCCAGAAGTATCTAATCAAGAGTGGCATTAGGGGAAATATAGTAGAAGATTTCTTATGCGTCTGGAAGACATCACAGAGCAGAGAAAGGCCCCTCATCAGGGGTATCAGGGACCCAAAGAGTCTCTAAAACAGCCCTAATAAGACCCTCAGCCAAGGGAAAGGGGTCTGCCTTATAAGAATCTCCATAAGAGTAGAATTCATATCCTCATATTCGACTTCTTTATCCACCCAAAAGTTCCTCCTCAAAGGAGGCCTCTATGAGCACTGGCATACTCGGAAATCTAGGGGCCACATACTTGAAGGTAGTGGAGGGCTTCCAGGACTGAAGAACCCCCTGGAGGGAGAGAGGAAGTTGGGCCACTGTGGACAACAGTGATTTCACCCAAGATGGCTCTTGTTCAGTGCTAGAGGGGACCAGTGGAGTAGTAGGGGCCACAGCACAGGAGGGGGTGAGAGATCCAGAATGCTCGCTAGGGAACCCCATTTGATATGAACAGTAAGCAAGGGGGATCAGTGATGCCCACGAGTCCTTAGTCTTATATCTAGCTCCATGTCCCTTAGAATCCCACATCCTGACAGTGTCTAAAACTAGGATAAATAACCTATTTATAAATAAGATAAATAACAGTTCCCCAGAGTACCAATTCACCCAAGAAAAGCCCAGAAAGTACTTATTTGGCAGGAGAAGGGTTAATCTGGAGAAGAGGAGCAAGGATAGTCTGCATCTTCATATGAATAAGCAAGAGAGGTAAAATGGCGACTGTAAAATAGGCAGCCAATAGGAAGAAGGCCCACAAAATGGGACTGTGGGAAATGTAATCTTCTCCGTTACCTAGCAACACCTACAACTCCATCTGCGGAATGCCATGGACACCCAAGATGTGAACAGAATGAAAGGGCATGAGGAGACAAGATCCCACTTTGACTTCTGTATGTCAAACAGTTGCAGAACTATGTCCCAAAGAAGTTTGCCTATAGAAGTCAATGGAGCAAAGAGCCCAGGCATCGTTCTTAAAGGAGTTGCACACCCTAACACGGACAAAGTTCAGAGGTACCCCAAGCCCAATCACCCCAGAGAACATGTGGGGGACACCCATAAGACATGCCCCTAAAGGGAAAGGTCCCCAACCTGAATAGAACAGCAGGGAAGGGGTTAATTCTCCCAAATGCAGACATCCTTGTGCCATAACCCAGGGAATGAACCATAACATTGATAATAAAATACCCACCATGAGTGCAAGAACCCAAGGGCTCATAGTATACCTCTGTATGGAGAGGTGCAAGGTAGGGACAATGGGGACCAAGGCACTTAAAGGGTTATTCACCAATCTTCATTTTCTTCAGGTTACCAGTACCCCAAGGGACTGTGCTGGGAGGGAAAACTTGGGTTGTAAGATTCTCTCCACAGGGCTACTAGAGTCCACACAGCATCTGCGCACAGGTCAAGCCACTCCAGGGGGAAGCCCAGTAATGGTAACCCGCATAATGGGGGAATTTCGACAGCCCCATTTCTATCAGAAAAGAATACAAACCTAAATATACTAAGAGAAGTGTCCTGGCCATGTTTTCATCTCAATGAACACATCATAACTGGAGGCGGGGCAAGGGTTTAGCTGGAGGAGAGACTGGGAGTCTCCACCCATAAGACTGTCTTTTAACATGTGTTCTCCCCTCCCAAGGAGGAACTCAACACCATGGTACCCGTGTTTCACATTGGACGAGAGAAATAGAAAATAGTGGCTTACCTTCATCACTGTAGGGGAGAACCTCCAGGGTGTCTCAATGCATGTCACATATGTATAGTAGAAATGAGCTTAAAGGGGACAGGGTTCCAAATATAGCAAGAAACCACAGACCTCAGATTGTGGTTGCAGACATACTTACAGAACGAGTGAACTCTGAACCTGTAGCCCTCATCAATCTTCAGACTCCTTGAGAGAAAAATAGGAGTAAGAGTTGCTAAATAAAGCTCAAAAAGCCAACCCCAAGCAGACCTCTGGTCTTGTAAAAGTCTGGCCCTGTTCTATAAATCCTGGAGAAACAGGGAATAAAAGCAAGCTATAGGAATATTTGCCCTGTCTCCTACCAGGACAGTCTTGAAACGGAGCACAATTAGGGTAAAGTGGAGCAGGGAGGTAGTCTCTGCCTTAAAGACCTACATTTGGATACTCTATCCTGTGTTAAAACATGGGCAAAAGAAAACATTTAAGAACTGGAGGCAACAACTGTACTCCATATTGTAGATGAGGCCTTACCAATGTTCTATATAGAGGATGAATTATAATTCCATCCCCCTGCATCTAGACCCTTTTAATAAACGACAGTACCCTATTGGCTCTTGAAGCAGCGGAGTGACACTATCATCTATAATTTTTCTAACAAGGATTTCTCAAGCGTTTTTAGTGTATATCTAGAATGCTTTTTTTTTTTGCAACCCAAATGTATAAACTTTATGTATATGTAGTAAACCTAAACTACAACTCTTCACCCAGTTTATAAAAATATTTGTGCAGAGAAAAGAAAAACATCCTGCTCTGTATGTATTTCTTAAAACAGAACTATCACCCTATATTAAGTCCCCCCCACCAATAATTAGGCATATGGTAATTAGATTCTAAACAGCGCTATTATCGGGCACAAGTACCAAGTTCTGAAGTAATCCTCCTTTTTCTGAGACTGACAGGCAGGCTTCCTGTTTTAGAGCCGTCCGCACGCCTGCGCCGTCAGTCCCTTCCACCACCTTAAGGTACCATGTAATGCCTCCTAGAGGTGACTGATAATAGCACTGTTAAGAACATAATCACCATATGCCTAAATATAGGGTGATAGTTCTGCTTTAACATATTGGTATGTCTATAGCAAATGAGACGTTACTTTCAAAATCCACTTCAAAATCATTACATTCAAAACACTGAGTCCATTAATGAGCCCTGTGGCACTCCATTTATAAGCATACCTGGGAATGTTTTTAAAATTAGCTGACCCTGTGAGCTTGAAAATATTAACCCTTAACGTTACCATAATATAGATAATCTGCGATATGTCCCTGATCGTGGTAATCTAGAAGCGCTCCAATCAGTTCTCAAGGAGCTACTGTTATACAACTTAAAGATATTACTTCACAACTCACAAAACACAAGCAGGACTTCTCCCTCTGCCTTCCTGGTACACGGGGCACCAATTTAGAGACTAATGAATCAAAGAACAAGAGCAAAATATACGTAATAAGTAGCGCTGAACTCTCTCACACTGAGAATGTGGCCCTTCACCCAGAGATCTGGTGAAAACCCTGACCCTCTTTTTAACAATGATACTATATAATTTTATGTTATCTCTTGTAGCTACACCTTACAATTATAGAATTCTGGCACCTGTAAGTGCCTGATTTGAGGTACAATTCCTATATATTTAACCTTCTCATATAAATAAACCAGATGGAGTCATGCCAAGACTTTTTTCAGAGACAGAGCCAAAATCAGATAATTTTTATACACAAGGAGTATATCTGAATAAACACATTTTCAGTATATACTTCAGAGGATAATGTGCAGGTGAAACAAATTATGACCAACTGAACTTAAAACCTCTATTACATAAGATACCAGTTTCCTGGTGCAATATTTTTTGATTCATGAGACATTCCAGAACACAACTTTGATCAGTTACATTGCTGGGCATATCGGAAGCCTCATTTTCCTGCTGAAACACTGCCGACATAACATCCGAATCTGAAAACCTGAAAAAGCAAAGCTGACTAATAGCTAAGTAGGTTCATATGCTAAATGAATAACCAATTACTCTTAGTGTATGTTTTCCCTTTAACAAAGAAGCATAATTCCTTCCTAAACATTCTAAAACTTTTTTTTTTTTTTTTTTTCTTTTTTACTTTGGTTGTCAAATGTACAGCTCTATAATTTTTGAGAGCTCAAAAGCATTCTTGAAAACTGCTGTTAAATCAGATTTCTTCCACTCATGTGGCACTATGTCATACTGAAACTTTTAATCTACTGACACTTTTACTCTTGAGTGACAATTACTGATCAAGTTTTGAAGTATCCTTGGGTGAATGACATCATAACTTCTTATTTGAATTCTCTTTGACCTTTTCTCCCCACCAAAAAAAAAAAAAAAAAAAAAAATCTGCATATATGCATAAGAAAAACAAACATGTAGTAAGTATGTACACATAAGGAGTATATACAGACGGCTAGTTTCTTAACCCTTTAAATATTTTATTGTGTAGTGCACCCATTAATGCTTAATTATAAAGACATTTGTTGGACTTACAGATAAATACTTCTCTCTTAGTTCTTGTGACTTAGGAACCATAGAGTAAAGTATTTGCCCCAGAAGGAAAGTCACTTGCATAAAATGTCGTCTGGTGGTGGAGACTCTCTCTCTTCTACACTTTACCCCCACTAGTCCTGATCAGATTTAAAATAGAGCAAAGACAAAAGAAAAAGAGGAAGGAATGGAGATGATCACCTATACCAGAAAAAACAAAGGAGACCCCTCTCATACAACCTGTTTTTGTCCACATGGGATGTCCTGTTTTCCACAAGGACAAAGTGAAACAGATTCCAGGAACATTGATAATATCCCCATCAAAAATAGGATTTTAGTGTTAAATCCTTTTCTCTTTAGTCAATGTGGAACACAGGTTCCATGGGGATAAGTCTATTCTCCTGGAGATTGCAGGAGTATCCTGCATTTTCTATGGCTAACACAGTATCACACTTTACCCATATCCTTCTAGAGGGCATGGCACATCACAAGAGACAGGGTTTTTGCGGTGCAGACTCCCTCCCCCAGCTCAACACACCGCTTACCGTCAGAATTCATGTGACAAAAGTCAAACAAAATAGAAATATGTGGGGAAAAAAGAGAAGAAAAGCCTTTATGACAATGACCCTAAGAGGACTCCTCTGCTTTTCTCTGGTGTGGGAGACCTGTGATCCATATGGACTATAGAAAAAAGCATTTAACAGGTAAGAACATTAAAAACCAATTTCTCTTACATGCAATATCAAACACAAGTACAATGGGGATTTGAAAAAGCTAGGATTCCTGGGGAGGAAAAGTAGAAAAGAGCTCTCACATGTCCCCATGATACTACAGTTCCCCATGACTATGCAGGATCTGAACAGTCCAGAAAAACACTAGTGTCAAAAGACACTGAACTAGCACAACACACCAAACAAGAGCCAAAAGAGCTCAGAAACTGCTGAACAACTGCCAGAAAGCCCAAACAGATCTGGTGGAATGCACAGTGATCTTGAAGGAAACTGGTTACTTTCTGATCTCATGCGCTTGGCATATGGCAGCCTTAACTGGAGAGGCAATAGTTACCTTGCAAGCAGCATGGAAGGGAGGGAGGCTTACAAGACAGAGCTTGTAACTCCATAACTCTCTGGACAGAGACAACTGGCAATATGAAAGCCACTATGAGTGTCAATTGGTGCAAAGAGATGGAAGCAAAAGGCTCAGGTAAATTAGTCTGACATGATCTAATCGTCATAAAACCATGCTGACTTCTACTAATAATATTGTTTGTCTTCACATAGTTCTGAATAATGTCAGTTAGTAACCCTTCTAATATCTTACTCACTATGGAAGTCAAGCTACAAGGTCTACAATTTCTTGGTTTGGATCTTGCCCCCTTTATGAACAATGGAACTAAATCAGCTTTCCTCCAATCACAGGGCACTACTTCTGATGAAAGTGAACCAATAAATATTAAGTATAATGAACATGGTATTATTGAACTAAGTTCCTTAACCCCTTAAGGACCAGCCGTGTGTCCGTCACTTAAGGACCACTGGGCTTTTTTTTTTTTTTGGAAATTGAATCAGGGTTCCCCAAACGGCGTGCAGCTGCAAGGGGACCCTTGAATTCCATGATGTACATATAAGTCATGGGTCCTTAAAGTAAGTTTTCCCATGTCGTATATGTACTCTGTGGTTCCTTAAGGAGTTAAGTACTCTTATGTGTATACCATCAGTTCCAGGTGCTTTATTCACCATAACATTTTCCAATGTCTTTTGGACGTTATCCTTAGTAAGCAATGTACATGATGGAGGAAATTCTGTGTTGCTTCCCTTGCACATAGAGAAGCAAAGAATGTAGTTAGGGTGTCAGCCATAGTCTTATCTAATCAATTCCCCTGTTTCAGCCTTAAGAGGACCAATATCAACCTTAATCTTTTTGTTATTAATATATTTGTTGATTTTTCTTGCTCTCTTTTGCAACATGTATCTCATTTTTTATTTTAGCACTTGTTTGGTTGCAGATTTTATCACATTTATATTTGTAAAATGATGTATCTAACTCATCTGACTTAAACACTTTAAAAGTCTGCTTCTTATGTCTCATTTGCCTGCAAACCTCCTTATTAAGCCACATTAGTCTCAATTTACTCCCTCTAGTGCTTATTCCCCAGTGGTATATATTGACGCATATTTTTTTTCTAAGCATTTTAAACAAAATTCCATGATTCTTGTGCATTTTTATCTTTGAAAATTACATACCACTGAATATCCTTTAACCCCTTAGCGACCCTTGACGTACCAGGACCGTCAAGGGTAAATGTGATCCAACGACCCTTGACGGTCCTGGTACGTCAAGGGTTAAACTCTTCCATCGCGGCCGCACGGAGCGATGGAAGAGTTCAAGCCGCTTGTTACTAAGTGTCCCGGTATCGGGACACTTAGTAACAAGCGGCAGAAACATTGTTGCAACATGCGATTCACTTCAAAAGCGAATCACATGTTGCAAAACCTGAATGACAGGGACAGTATTTGTAAATACTGTCCCTGTCAGATCTCTCTGCCTCCCTCCAACCTTGCATACTGCTGAGGTGGAGAGAGACAGAGGGAGATGGTGTTCCAGTGTGCCTGTAAAAAAAAAGTAAAAAAAAAAGTTTAAATAAAGAAAATTAACCCTTTAATCACTGTTCTGCAGTGATCAATAAGTGCCCCCCCATCTGATCACTCTTGGAGTGATCAATTTGCTGCAGATCAGTGTTTTCTGATCTGTGGGACACCACCCATCCCCCTTGAATTTTTTTAGATTTTTTTTAAATTTTTTAAATTTTTTTTTTAATTTTTTTTTTTTTTTAATAATAAATATAGTTTAGGTATTTTGGTAGGTAGTTGGGTAGGTTTAGTGCAGACGTGTGTTAGGGAAAGTTTTAGGGATAGATTTAGGTTTAGGGGAAAAAAACAAACAAACCCCCCCCCCCCAAAAAAAAAAATAAAAAAAATATAATAAGCGCAGTTTAGATAGGTAGTTCAATTGGGTTAGGTAGGTTCAGGATATACGTAGGTTAGGGTAAGTTTTAGGGTTAGATTTAGGTTTAGGGATAGCGTAAGAAAAATAAAAAACACAAAAAACACCAAACCCCCCCCCCCAAAAAAAAATAATAAAAAAAAAAAATATATATATATATATATATATATATATATATATATATATAATAAGTGCAGTTTAGATAGGTAGTTCACTTGGGTTAGGTAGGTTCAGGATATACGTAGGTTAGGGTAAGTTTTAGGGTTAGATTTAGGGATAGCGTAAGAAAAAAAAAAAAAACCCAAAAACCCCAACCCCCCCCCCCAAAAAAAAAAAAAATATATATAATAAGTGCAGTTTAGATAGGTAGTTCATTTGGGTTAGGTAGGTTCAGGATATATGTAGGCTAGGGTAAGTTTTAGGGTTAGATTTAGGTTTAGGGATAGCGTAAGAAAAAAAAAAGTTTTTTTAGTGGGCAAAATGCAGCGCAGGTACAGTGTTGAAGAGGCATATGCCTTTTTGGCGTCTGACTCTGAGGCAACAGACACTGCGTCAGATTTTGACATAGCGCAGTTTTCAGAAAGTGAGAGCAGCTCTAGTGATGACGCTGGGCCTTCTGTCAAGAAAAGACGCACTGCCCCAAGAGCTGCTCTGGCAACTGCCCCAGCACCTGCCAAAAGAACTGCCCAAAGACCTACCAAAATACCTACCCAAAGAAATGCCCCAAGTGCTGCCCCAAGAGCTGCCCTGGCAACTGCCCCAGCACCTGCCAAAAGATCTGCCCAAAGACCTACCAAAGAAATGCCCCAAGTGCTGCCCCAAGAGCTGCCCTGGCAACTGCCCCAGCACCTGCCAAAAGATCTGCCCAAAGAAATGCCCCAACACCTGCCACTCCGGATCCTAATGAATGGGTATCAATTTATGCCCACAAATCTCAGAATTCACAGGCAACCCAGGGATTCAAATTGATGTGGAAGGATTTACCCATGATCATTTTTTTTATTTGTTTTTGGGGGAAGACATTTTAGGTAAAATTGTTTCCCAGACCAATTTGTATGCAGCCCAGTATACTGCCGCCAACCCTAAGTGTGAAAAACGCTGTTTTTTTTTTTTTTACTTACGTCATGGTTTACGAGGGATTGGTGGTAAAATGGCTGTGTATAAAATTGGAAAACACACCTAAAACGAGAGCCTGGGGTGTCTACTTTCCAAAAATATACACTTTTGGGGGGAAATCTTAAAAAAGAGCACTGTTACACAGCCCCAAATGAGACATGGCACCAGTAACGCAAGCTGTGAAAATTCAAAGTGTGAACCTGGAAACGCGCATGTTCCAATTTGGCCCCCGTAGCTCCCCCAAACCATGAGAAAGCTATGCATATGGGGTATTGCCGTACTCAGAAGAAGGAGCTGAACACTAATCAATTCAGTTTATAAAATCTTCACCTATTCTGTGCTTGAAATTCACATCAACATTGAAGGCAAAGTGTGAAAAATGCTGAATTTTTTTTACTTACGTCAAATTTTCACAGGATTGGTGGTAAAATGGCTGTGTATAAAATTGGAAAACACACCTAAAACGAGAGCCTGGGGTGTCTACTTTCCAAAAATATACACTTTTGGGGGGAAATCTTAAAAAAAGAGCACTGTTACACAGCCCCAAATGAGACATGGCACCAGTAACGCAAGCTGTGAAGATTCAAAGTGTGAACCTGGAAACGCGCATGTTCCAATTTGGCCCCCGTAGCTCCCCCAAACCATGAGAAAGCTATGCATATGGGGTATTGCCGTACTCAGAAGAAGGAGCTGAACACTAATCAATTCAGTTTATAAAATCTTCACCTATTCTGTGCTTGAAATTCACATCAACATTGAAGGCAAAGCGTGAAAAACGCTGTTTTTTTACTTACGTCAAGTTTATGAGAAAGTGGTGGTAAAATGGCCGTGTAAAAAATTTGAAAACACACCTAAAATGAAAGCTGGGGGTGTCTACATTCCAAAAATATACACTTTTGGGGGGGAATTCTAAAGTGCAGCACTGGAACATAGCCCAAAATTAGTAATGGCATCAGTTAACCAAGATGTGAAAATTCAATATTTGTTCAAAATTGGGCCCCGTAGCTCCCCCAAACCTTGAGAAACCTATGCATATGGGGTATTGCCATACTCAGAAGAAGGAGCTGAACACTAAACAATGCATTTTTAAAAATCTTCACCTATCATGTGCTTGAAATTCACATCAACATTGAAGTGCAAGTGTGAAAAACGCTGTTTTTTTAACTTACGTCAAGATTTACGAGCGATTGGTGGTAAAATGGCTGCGTAAAAAAATTGAAAACATACATAAAATGAAAGCCTGGGGTGTCTACTTTCCAAAAATATATACTTTTGGGGGGAAATCTTAGAGTGGAGCACTGTTACACAGCCCCAAATGAGACATGGCACCAGTGATGCAAGCTGTGAAAATTCAAAGTGTGAAACTGGAAACGCGCATGTTCCAATTTGGGCCCCGTAGCTCTCCCAAACCTTGAGAAACCTATGCATATGGGGTATTGCCGTACTCAGAAGAAGGAGCTGAACACTAAACAATGCATTTTTAAAAATCTTCACCTATCATGTGCTTGATATCAACAGTAGTATTGAAATGTAAGTGTGAAAACTACAAAAAAACAAAATATTACCACAATTTTGAAATTTTTTTCTGGAAAAATAGCTGCATGAAAAACTCCAAAATTCTCCTGATTATTTACCTTATGTTGTGTAGTTTTCAGAAACATATACCTTTGTGGGACATTTTTGGTTCTGGCACCGTCAGCTAAGCTATGATGCTCACATGACAATTGTTGAGAAATCACAAGTTGGAAATAACGGCAGCCATCTTGTAATATTTACCTTGTAAATGTGAGTAAAGGACTAAAATACTAGGCATATGGGGTATTCTTATATTCAGGAGAAGCAAATGAATATATTTAGGGGTATTTTTTTTTCATTAACTAATAGTATGCAAATCCTGACAGAAAAATGTAAGCAAAATGTTGTTTTTTTTTCAATTTTTTTCCTATTTTTTCTATTTTAATCAAATTAAACAATGAGGTATTCATATAATTGTGGTATCAAAAGAAAGCCCTACTTGTGCTTAAAAAAACAGTATATAATTTATGTGGGTGCACAAAAGGAATTAAAGAGAAAATATGGTTGAACAAAGACATAGTCAAAAAAGTCAAAATTGCTCCGGTCCTTAAGTCAAATCAAACTCACATTTTCCCGGTCCTTAAGGGGTTAATATTGCTTTTAGCTTTGCAAAATTAGTCTTTTTAAAATGTAATGTTTTGGTCAAATCCTTTCTATTCGGTTTCTCATAACAAATTTCAAAGGTCACAACTGCCTAAATGTATACTGTTTATCCTGTCAGAACTGTTTGAGAACACTAGGTCAAGAAAGACATCGTTTCTAGTTGGCTCATCTACTAGCTGGGACATAGAACTCTCATTAATCCTACTTAAAAAAAAAGTCACATTGCTCCAGTGAATTTCAGGATAATGGAAATCTCCCATTATGATTACGTTTCCAGACCTAGAAGCCTTTTCCATTTGCAGCAAAAGCTGGGCTTCCCCAAACTCCCCAATATTAGGGAGTTGGTAGCAAATCCCAATTAACATTTTTATTATGTGTGCCCCAAGTGTATATTCCAGCCCACAGGACCTCTACATTTTCACTGGACCCTTCATTTGTATTTTCCCTTATACAAAATTTTAAAGCAGGTTTTAAATATAGGCATACCCCAGAGGTGGACAGACCATTCGGGCATTCGGTCACTGACCGAGGGCCCACAACTGAGGAGGGCCTGCCTGCCAGTGCCACTACTAATATAATGTTAATACGTGATTGTGACATGTATCGTACTCCTGTCCCTGTGGGGGCCCATCAGCGCCTATTTAAAGCAGCTGCCGGCTGCACTGTGCTCTATGAGGCACTGAGGCCTCAGTACTGCTGTGATGCCGTCATGCTGTCTGGCCTGCCATGCTTAAATTAGGGCAGCCGTGCAGCATAATAAGTATAAGTGCTGTGCTGCACGGGCCAGGCATGCCACAACATTGCCCCAGATTGGAAGATCTCATCTTATAATTCATCCACCGCTTGCTGCCAGTCTGACTCACTGCTGGAGTTGTTAGTCTGGCAGCTGCTGCAGCAAGCACTTTGGTTTCTGTGCCTCTTCTTCTTTGCATATGCCACGCGACCATTTGGTCTGTGCAGCATGCGCATTGATGTCATCACGACCAAAGGGGGCCCGTGATGATGCGGGTTGGGAGACTGAGTGGGACCCAGTCAGAAGTAGAGCCTGCCGAAGCCAAGGAGAACACAGCAGGATCAGGACAGGTCACAGGAGGACTACTGGGGACTCAGACTCACCAGGAGGACCAGCACAGCAGTGATACTGACAGCACAGCAGGAGCAGCACACAGAAGACCCCCCCCCCCCACCACCACGCAGCACAGATAAGTCAGTAATACTGGA
Organism: Rhinophrynus dorsalis; assembly: GCA_037306005.1. NCBI lineage: Eukaryota > Metazoa > Chordata > Amphibia > Anura > Rhinophrynidae > Rhinophrynus > Rhinophrynus dorsalis. The sequence continues at coordinate 305,147,733 of CM074718.1, forward strand.
TGGCCTGGTGCTGAAGGAGGGGTACTGGATGGCCTGGGAGATGTACTGGATGGCCATGAGGGGGGTACTAGATGGCCAGGAGGGGGGTATTGCAGAGCCTGGGGGAGGTTCTGCATGGCCTGGGGGAGGTTCTGGATGGCCTGGGGGGGTAATGGATGGCCTGGGGGGGGTAATGGATGGCCTGGGGGGTGGTAATGGATGGCCTGTGGGGTGGTAATGGGATAATGGATGGCTTGAGGGTTATTCGATGATTTGGGGGGTTACTGGATACACTGGGGTACTGGATGGCTTGGGGGCTAAGGATGTAGTATGTGGTGGGGTTTATGATGTCATGGGGAGGTGATGATGTCATGGGGGAGGGGCCAATGATGTAATTAGGCAGGGGCCCCAGACCTCTTTTTGGACCAGGGGTCCTGGTTCCTGTCAGTCCACTCCTGGCATACCCCTCATCTTTTATTAACCTCATCTCTCCTAAAAAATATAATAACCCTCTAGATTGACTGCCCAGTCATATGTGTCATCTAACCAGGTTTCAGACACACCAATCATACTGTTCATACATTGCAATAATTTCTAATTCCCCCATCTTACCAGTAGGACTATGAGCATACATTTTATATTTTTACCATTCTGAAAAATTACATTCTTTGTAAAATGTATTTGCCTTTCATCAGGCTGCAACATTGGCACCTCCCTATTAGATGATTTAGCCCATTCCAACTCTCTATCCCCATGCCCCTTTTCTAATCCCATTTCCTCAATTATACTACCTTCCCCATCTTGTGTAGCATCACCCTCCCCCACTCCCTTTTCTAGTTTAAAGTCTCCTCCAACCCTCTAACCACCCTAACTCCTAGCACAGTGGCCCTCCTTCCACTAAGGTGCAATCCATCTAGACTATCAAGACTGCCCCCCAAGGGCAACCTCCTGATTGCTTCTCTTAAACATTTGAGTGCCAGAAAGGTATCCAGTGCATTGCACAGCAATGCACTGGATACCTCTCTGGCACTCAAACTATTAAAAATATCCAGTGAAGAATCGCAAGCTTTCAATACCTTATGTACCCCTGGGATAGCCCAAATAAGAACCTCACTGAAAGAACATGGGTCTTCTTCATAAGAGTCCACAACAGAGAGGGACTAATTTAGGTAATCTGCACCAGCTTACTCTCTCAGTAGAGGAATCGCCCACTATAACATAACAAATGCTTTTTTGGGGAGCACAGGGTGGCTCATGTACCACAAATCTAAAACCCCCCTTTAACAGATGAAGGGATAGAACTGACTGAGAAAATTTGAGCCTTAACCCAAGCAGGCGCCTATTCAACAGGAGAGTGTCCCAAAGATTGAGCATGGGCTTGAATGCAAGATAATTCCTTAAACAGCACAATCTGGCACGAGGAACAATGGGTTAATGGGGTTAAAAGGACACCTGAATCATGTGAATCCTTTGATTTGCCTATGTCTTCCATGGGGTCTGACAATAAAAAGACCCCAAAAAATAAAAGAACAGTAGTAAAAGTACAGAGAAAATAGTATAAAAGTGTTTAAAAAAAAGGATTTTAGCCTTATCTCGTTAAATCCTTTTCTCTTAGTCCATATGGAATACAGGAACCACGGGAGGTGATCCTCCTTCCTTGGAAGGCGGAACATTTCAGAAGGCAAGGTCTTGAAGGGGGAGCCTCCCCTCCCCACACATAAGGCTAGCCCCGTCCACACCTTTCCAGTTTTGATATAAGATAGGACAGCGAGAGAAAAAGAGGTAAAATCATGTGAGAAAAGAGACCCGAGATGGACTCTCACGTCCAGACAGGGGACACTAAGCAAGGTCCCCTTTCTCTGAGTGGGAGATCTGCATTCAATATGGACAAAGAAAAGGATTTAACAAGGTAAGACTAAAATCCTATTTTCTCTTTCATCCAACATGGAATACAGGCACCCTGGGATATACCAAACAGTAGGCTCCCAGTGGTGGGAAGTAATAGAAAGGACCTAGCCCAGGTTCCCATGATACTGGGGTTCCCTAGGACTATCTAGAACTAGGAACAGCCCAAACATATGTAAGTGTCAACAGGCACTGAAAACAGTAAGCACAGCACACAAGAACAAGAGCCAACCGGGCTCAAACAGTTGAACAACAGTAAGGCTCAGGAAGGAGTCGTCCCTTAGACAGGCAGTACTTAAGGATTTTCCTGCCAAGGATGGCTTCAGCCGAAGCAAGAACATCCACACGATCTTGTCTGGCAAAGGTGTGCATGGAGGACAAAGCTGCAGCCTTGCACAGCTGTTTAGCTGAGGTATCATTCTTGTAGGCCAAAGAGGCCCCAACAGACCTGGTGGAATGTGCTGTTACATGAAAGGGAACAGGATTCTTCCTGAGTCTGTACGCTCTACATTTGGTAGACTTGATCCAAGAGGCAATGGTATCCTTGGAAGCAGCCTGGCACGCCCTAGGGCCCTAAGGGATGACAGACAAGGAATCAGTCTTACGGAAAGACTCAGTACAGTGGACGTAAATTTTGAGACAGCACATCAAATCCAACAAGTGGAGATCCCTCTCCATGTCAGACTTGAAGTCAGACCAAAAAGAAGGGACAACAATCAGCTGGTTGATATTGAACTCAGAGACCACCTTAGGAAGAAATTCCTGGGAGGTTTGAAGAACAGCCTTGTCCTTGTGAAACACCAGGAAAGGAGGCTTACAGGACAAAGACTGCAGCTCAGCAACTCTGCGGACAGAGACCACAGCCAAAAGAAAAGCAATTTTCCACACTAAGACACAAGGCATTGGCAGCAAGGGACTCAAAGGGAGGCAGCTGCAAGACACCCAGCACCCGGTCCCTCCAAGGTATGGGAGCCTTGTAGGCAGTGAAAGCATGGGCAACTCACTGAAAGAACACCTTGACATCTGGCAAGATAGCAAACAGTCTCTGGAAAAACACAGAGAGAGAGAAGAAGTGTGAATCTACAAGGAGCTCAGACCGAGTCCTTTGATTACGCCATCCAGCAAAAAGGATTGAACCACTGGAAGGTCAAACTACTGAGAATACAGATCCATGTCTACACCCAAGAATGAAAAATGGACCAACCCCTGTGGTAGGCCTTCAAGGAGACAGGCTTTCTAGCTTGGGTCATAGTAGAGAATCCCTGTCTCCTCAGGATGGAAGCTTCAACAGCCATGCCATCAAAACTAACCACTCCACGTCCTCCATCCAGAGGTACACCTGAAGGAAGATGTCCGGTCTGGGTGGCAGTGGAAACAGATCCTGAATGAAAATACACACCAGTTCCACAAACCACACCACCTTGGTCCAATAATGAACGATCGTAATGACTGTCAGACCATCCATCCGTATCTTCCTGAGTACCCTGGGAATAGGAGGGACTGGAGGAAAGATGTAAGTGAGGTGAAAGTGCCGTGGAATCTCCACTGCATCTGTGGCAAAGGCCAGTGGGTCCCCTAATGGGAGCAAAACATCGGAATCTTCATGTTGTTCCTTTTGGTCATCAGGTCTATTGGAGGGAGACCCTGCTTCTGCACAATCAGAACAAACAATTCTGGATGGAGTTCCCACTCTCCTGGATCTACTTCTTGGCGACTTAGGAAGTCCGCCAGGAAATTTCCTAACCCTGTAATGCGAATGGCGGAAATCGCCAGAACGTGGGCTTATGTCCAACCCAGGATCTACTTGACCTTCAACCAAGTAAAATAGTAATTTAGGTTGAAAAAACACTTGCGTCCATCTAGTTCAACCCTTTTCCTATTCCTGTTTACCATCGTTGATCCAAAAGAAGGCAAAACCCCCCCTCAATATAGCAATTTCAAATACTGCCTTGAATGGGGGGGGGGGGGGGGAGATTCCTTCTTGATTCCAAACGGCAATCAGATTTCTCCCTGGATCAGCAAGCCCTAACTAAATATTAATCCCAATACTAACTTACATAGCCCTCTATGTTATGCTCTTTTAAATAAGTATCCAGGCCCTTTTTAAAGGCATCTAATGTATTCGATAGCACCACCTCCTCAGGCAGTGAATTCCATACTTTTATTGTCCTTACTGTAAAGAAACCCTTCCGCTGTTGTAGATTAAATCTCCTTTCTTCAAGTCTAAGCGGGTGGCCCCTTGTTCTATGTACTGTTCTGTTAATGAACAGGTCTTTGGAGAGCCCTTTGTATGGGCCCTGAACATATTTATATAGTGTTATCATATCCCCTCTAAGACGCCGTTTCTCTAGTGTGTACAAGTTTAACTTTTCTAACCTTTCTTCATAACTAAAACTTTCCATTCCCCTTACTAGTTTTGTAGCCCTCCTCTGCACTCTCTCTAGTTCCATAATGCCCTTTTTCAGAAAGGGCGCCCAGAATTGAACAGCATATTCTAGGTGGGGTCTTACCATGGACCTGTAAAGAGGCATAATTATATCTTCCTCCCTTGAGTCAATACCCCTTTTAATACATGCCAATATCTTATTGGCCTTTGCAGCTGACAGCTGGCACTGCATGCTACTGCTAAGTCTATTGTCCACCATTACTCCCAAATCCTTTTCATATGTAGATTTCCCCAGAGAAACACCATTTAAACTATATGTTGCATTTTTATTATTATACCCAAAATGCATAACTTTACACTTGTCTATATTGAATCTCATTTGCCACTTGCCTGCCCAGTTACTCAATTTGTCTAAATCCTCTTGTAATGAAGACACATCCAGTTCAGACTTTATTACCTTACTTAATTTTGTGTCATCGGCAAACACTGATACATGGCTCCCTATGCCCTCTGGGAGGTCAATAATAAACAAATTAAAAAGAAGAGGACCCAGGGCAGATCCCTGAGGTACTCCACTTATCACGATAATCCAACTGGAGAACTTGCCATTTACTACCACTCTTTGCATTCTTTCAGCCAATTTACAGTTCACACACAAACATTTCCCCTAGGCCTATTTCATTCAATTTGTACAGTAACCTCTTGTATGGAACCGTATCAAATGCCTTGGCAAAGTCTAAATAGATCACATCAACCGCCGCTCCCGCATCTATATTATTACTCACTTTTTCATAAAATGCGATCAAGTTAGTTTGATAAGACCTGTCTTTCACAAAGCCATGTTGGCTCCTGCTAATGATATTCCTGTTCCAGCAGAATTCTTGAATATATTCCCTTAGGAACCCTTCAAACAGCTTCCCTACCACAGATGTCAAGCTTACAGGTCTGTAATTTAATGGCTGTGACTTTGATCCCTTTTTAAATATGGGCACCACATCTGCTTTACGCCAATCCATGGGCACCATACCTGAAATAAAAGAATCCCTGAAAATCAAATATAACGGTCTGGCCAGGGCCTGGCTTAGCTCTTTAAGTACCCATGGGTGTATACCATCTGGCCCCGGAGCTTTGTCTACCTTAACACCATTCAATTGTTTTAACACTTTTTCTTGTGTTAGCCAGTCCCATGCTTGCTGTGACTGTTCTGTAAAAGTAGTTTGCAGATTCTTGTCCATTGGGTCTTCCTTGGTAAAAACAGAAGAAAAGAAATTATTTAAAATATCTGCCTTCTCTTTGTCCCCCTTGACCATCTCACTCGTTTCAGATAACAAGGACCCAACATTATCAGACTATTTTTTTGACATTGTATTTAAAGAATTTGTTTGGGTTGCTCTTGCTCTCCTTAACAATATTTTTTTCATTCTCCAGTCTAGCTAATTTAATAGCCTTTTTACAGGTTTTGTTGACATTTTTGTATTATGCAAATGCCTCTGCTGATCCCTCAGCTTTGTACTGTTTAAATGCAGCTTTCTTGTTATTTATTTCATGAATTACTTTACTGGTTAGCCACATTGGTTTTAATTTGCTTCTTTTGTATTTGTTTCCAACAGGAATAAATTTATATGTGTATTTTTGCAATGTTATTTTAAAGGCATTCCACTTACCTTCTGTGTTTTTTTCCTGAAAATATTTTATCCCAGTCAACGAGACCAAGGGATGAATTAAACCTGCTAAAGTTGGCCTTGTTAAAATTCAGTGTTTTGGTGGAACCCATACCAAATTGCTTTTTTGAATTAATCTCAAATGATACCATGTTATGGTCACTGTTCCCCACTGTTCATTGTCAGTTATTACCAGATCCAGACATGCATTCCATCTGGTTGAGGTCTGCACTAGTTGAGACAAAAAAATATCATTCAACAAGTTCAGAAACTTGCTGCTTTTAGCAGAATTAGCTGTTCCATTTTACCAGTCTATTTCTGGATAATTAAAATCCCCCATAATTATAGTTATCCCTATTTGAGAAGCCTTTTCTATTTGCATTAATAGCTTTGATTCCTCAAGGTCACCAATGTTTGGTGGTTTATAACAAATACCCACTAATATTTTCTGGGCAGTTTTATCCCCAGTGACTATTATAACCCACAGGGATTCCACATGTTCACTACTGTCATCACATATATCTTCCCGCAAATTAGGCAATAATGCTGGTTTGACATACAGACAGACCCCACCATCTCTTTTGTTTGACCAATCTTTTCTAAATAACATGTAGCCCTCCAAATTGATTGACCAATCGTGTGTCATCCCACCATGTTTCTGTTATGCCTATCAAGTCACAGTTTTCAATTTCAGCTACCAGCTCCAGTTCCCCTATTTTACCAGTTAAACGTCTGGCATTTGCAAGCATACAATTTATGCCACTGCTATGTTCCATTTGTGATTTAATTTTGATGTGGTTTATAGGCCTCTCCCTATCATCTGTACTAACCCCACCCCCAGATCCACCCACCTGGTTATTAACTACATCACCTTCCCTTTCTATACTATCTATCCCAGTATTTATTGGCCCCTCCCCCCTTCCTAGTTTAAAATCTCCTCTAACCGTCTAGTCATCCTCTCCCCAAGCACTTAAGACCCTCTTGCATACAGGTGCAATCCATCCCTACTATAGAGATTGTACCCCAAAGCAAAATCTGCCAAGTGCTCTAAAAACCCAAAGCCCTCCTTCTTACACCAGGACTTCAGCCATGCATTGAGCTCCCTATTCTCCCGCTGTCTCTCTGGCGTAGCGCATGGCACAGGTAGTATCTCTGCGAATACTACCTTGGAGGTCCAGTTCCTAATCTTACTGCCTAAATCCATAAATTACCTTTTAGGTCTCTCCACCTTCCTCTTACTTTGTCATTGGTACCAATATGCACCAAGACAGCTGGATCCTCTTCATCCCCTCCCAATAATCTGTCCACCCTGCCTGCAACATGCCAAACCAGGACACCCGGGAGACAGCAAACCATTCGGTTGCTGCGATCAGAGCCACAGATTACCCTATCTGTTCTCCTAATAATAGAGTCCCCTACCACCACAACCTGCCTAGGCTTCACTTTCCTCTGGATCCCCTCTGTGCTAGAAGAGCTGTTCTCCCGGCAGTTAGGGAGAACAGTCTTCTCCAGCAATTCCACTTCTGGGTTTGCCACCCCAACATCTTCACTTAAATGAGCAAATTTGTTGGGATGGAAAAACTCAGGACTGGCTGCCCTCTTCCCTCCCCCACTGCAACCACTTCTAACTGTCACCCAGCTATGTGCCTGGTTCCCTTCTAGCTGATCTCCTCCCTCTTTGCTAGGTGACCCAGCTAGACTCTGCTCAGTTACCAAGAGACTCCTCTCAAGGTTGTCAATATATCTCAGTGTTGCAATATGACCTTCTAGAGCTCCAATCTGAGCTTCTAGAAGGGCCACTTGCTCACACTTGCCACAGCGGTATGGACCCTGGAACTGCTGTTCCAAGCATGCATACATATGGCAAGATGTGCACTGAGTGAGATCTCCAAGCTTGCTCATCATGTATGGTGCAAATGGGAGTTCTTAAAAATGTAAACAATTAATTAATTTACCTTTGTTCCTTTAACTCCTGTGTTGCATTAACTGCGGTGTTTCACAAACTGTGCACTTATTCCAGAGTACTTAGTAAAGAGCCCGTTCTATTTGTGAGCAAGCTCTGAGTCCTGTACCTAGATAGTGACTGAGTGTGTAGGAGAGGGGTTGTGTGTTAGAAAGCTCTCTAAAAAGGCCTGTTTGAGGAGAGTTTTTCTTTTCTTTTGCTTTTCTTTTTAGTTAGTTTAGCTGGAAAGAGAGTTTAGTTTAGGTTTTATTTCTTTTTGGGGAAAATTGGGAAGTTTTTAGTTGATTTTTTTTGCACTTTTAAGTTGAGCCCCAGGAGGCTGCAGCTTCTTGCCCAAGAAGGCTCACTTTCTGTGGGCTCTTTCCTCCTGAGCACACCCCTGACCCATCCCCCGCTGCTGGGTCATTTTTCTACTTTGATTTAATTTGTTTCTTTTATTTATTTTGGAAAACTTTTGTTTGGTGGGTGGTGGGGAAGTTTATGTTCTGTTAGTTTAAGTTTATTTTTGAATTTAATTTTATTTTTGAGGGAGAGAAAGAATTCATACATCTTTATTTACTGTTAACCCTCCCAGTGCCAGTTCATAGCACTGCAGTTCTCCCTCTTTCTTTTTGTTTGCAAAGAAAAAGTTGTTTTAGTTTAATTATTTTGCTTTGTTTTATTTAAGTTTAAAGCCCCAGGAAGCTTGAGTTTCTTCCCCAGAAAGGGCTCACTTCCTGTGGGCTTCCAACCCAGCAACACTCCCCTGACCCTTTCCCCGCTCCTTGTGTTCAGTTAATTAGTTAATCGATTTCATTTGTTTAGTTTTCTTTTGAACACTTTTTGGTTTGGTGGGTGGTGGGAAAATGTATTTTATGTTTAAGTTTCTTTTTCAATTAACTGTCTATGAGGGAGAGATTAAAGCAGCTGGGAGGGACAGAGATTTACAAACAAAAACAAAACAAAAAAATATATAAATAAAAAATTCCTTCCTTTTATTTTATTTCTTTCTTTTGATTTAAAACGGGAAAGGGCATAAAGAGGCCTCGGGATCCCAAAGATGGAATAAGGGATCCTGGAAATACTAGCTGTAGCCCTGCTGTGTCCCAAGCAGCAAGCCCCAGACCTCAGGCTGCCTCTGCCTCCACTCAGGCTGCTCCTACTGGCACTGCCCCTGTAGTACCTACTACTAGATCTTTTGCACAAGTGGTTAGTGCCAGCCCCAGTCACACCAACTCTGGGGGAGAGCAGCTATCTAGGAGGCATGGAGTAAGATGTATCATGTCTGGGGTTCAAAGCATAGGGGCATTTGTAAATGCTGCAGCTGATGTTGTGAGCAGTTGTAGCAGCCAGCAAAATGTACAGTAAAGCTGTCATCTTTCTACGTACGCTGGCTGCTGCACATACTTTGGTGCAGAAGGGGCTCACACTGGGGGGGGGGACTTATATCCCTGTAGAACCCCTGGAAGGGATGGGCACACGTCTGGTACTATTAAATGTGCCCCCCTTCCTACTGGACCCTTTGCTGTGCCCCCACTTGCAAACCCTAGGGGAGTTAAAATCAAATATCTCTAAGTTTCCCCTGGGCTGCAAAGAAAGAGCACTCAAAAATGTGCTCTCTTTTAAGAGGCAGGCACAAGTCCTCCTGCCTCGGGGTGCAGATAGCATTGAGGGGTCCTTTGGGGTTCATTTTGAGGGGGTACTGTACCGTATATTTTACAGCACAGAAGAAGTGAGGTGCTTTGCATGTAAGGAGTTGGGGCATACATGCCAGAGCTGCCCCAAGGGGCAGCGTTCTAAAACATCAGCCCCGGCTCCAGTGCCAGTACCAGTACCAGTACCGAGCACCTCACATACAGCACCCAGCCCTGCTAAGAACACCGTGGCAGGGCCCTCAAAAGGGAAAGCCCCCCCTTCAGAGAGCTATAAGGAGGCTGTTCCAAAGCCCACCACGCAGCCTCCATGCCTCCTTCCTCCCCACCAAAAACATCATTAGCTGCAGCTACCTCTGAGGCTGCAGCAAAAGGGAGGAAGGAGAAGAGTGTCACCACTACCCCCCTGTGTTGCCGCTTTCCCGGTGCCATCCCCCTCCGCCCCAAGTATAAACACTTCTACAAGTGTAGGGGATGGGGGGAGGGAGGAAAAATCTCAGCCCTCTAAAGAGGGCACGGGTAGCAGCGGCACCTCCTCTTCTAAAGATGACGCCCCAAGGAAGAGGAAATATAAAACCAATAGGGGGACACTGGAGGAATGGAAGGAGCTTATCTCCTATCCCTCCAAAGTTAAAAAGAGGAGCCATCCATCACCTCCTCAAGTGGTGACATTGTCTGACCTGGCTATTGATCTCAGCCAGCCAGGGACAGACCACACACCTCCCCCCCCAGATCTGGCGGGGGATAATGTGGCCAAGGGTCTGGGGAATGTGCAGGGGAATAAGGGTCTCCCTGAGGAGACAGGGGCAGACGGCCAGCCTATAGCTATGCAGCTTGTCTTGCCCCTGATATATGAAAGGAAGCCCAATAAAGCCCCTGCAGAATGGGCAGTTAGTGTCCCTAAGGTGCTGAGCTTTGGGGACCACAGTCAGCCTCTCCCTCCAGGGTCACTCTCCAGTGGCGACACTGGGGTAATACCAACTCCTCAGGATATGCCACTCCTGGAGGCGATACACTTAAGCATAATGCCCATTCAGGACCCTGTAGAGGAAAATCCAGGGGAGGGTGGTGCAATAGGGGAAGTGGTAATGGAGAAGGGTGACCAAGCAGTCCCTCCTATTAATACCGTGGAGGAGACTGCTACAACCTCGAAGATCCCTCCTCCGACTTCATCCACTGACCCAAACCTAGGCATCATCCAAGCTGCGCAGGCAGAGGTGGAGAAGGCTGAGGAGGCATATAAGGCCTCCAAAGCTCCCCATGTCAGCAAGCCGTCTGCTGCCATTCAGTCAGCTACCCCTGAGTGTGGCCCTGGTACTAGCAAGGGGGCACAAGATTCCTCTCAGGGTTCGGTCGCGAAGGGTGTATTAGACCCCACTTCAATGACATCTAGGAGAAGGGGGTTTATAAAGTACTCAGCGAGGAGGAGCCCAGGGATGGCAGTGAGGCTTCCACAGCCTCATTACCTACACCTAGCCCTGTCATCCCTGCCAAGGAAATAACAGCTTTCCTTGAGAGCACCCTTCACGGACAAAATAAAAAGAAGGTGCGCCTGGCCCTTGAGAGGTGGAATGATCTGCCGTTAATCATCCACTCTCTCAGAGAATATCTTAGGGCCAGCAATCGGGCAAAGAACTTTGGGTCTGCCGAACATATCCGCGCCCGCAAGTTCTTAAATTTGTGTCTGTCCCATCAGACAAAAGCCCTTCCTGACACACAGTAATGGCTCTGAGCATCAGCACTCTTAATACCAATGGCTGTAGGGATGGGTTTCGCAGGTTCCAGGTACTCTCCTAGCTACAGCAAGGGGGGTACTCTGTGAGCTTCCTGCAAGAGACCCATACCACTCTGGAGTGGCGAGGCAGGGTTTTCTTTAGCCACTTCACTTCGGCGTCATGTGGAGTGGTGACCCTGTTTTCAGAGTCCTTTCAGTCTGAAGTGCTGAGTGTGAAGGCTGTTATCCCAGGCCGTCTGCTGCATCTCCGGGTCCGAGAGCTAGGCTGCACGTTTAGTCTGCTGAAAGTGTATGCACCCTCTGCAGGACCGGAGAGGGTGAGGTTCTTTGCTAGTTTGTTGACCTATCTGGAGACGGTCGATGCGGATGAGTGTTTGATTATTAGGGGTGATTTCAACTGCACCCTCGAAGCTCTGGACCGTGTCGGGACAGAGCACTATCCACCATCCGCGTCTGCCTTGAGGGAGGTCATCACCCACTACTCCCTGGTCGACATCTGGCGAGAACAGCACCCAGGGGCATCAGACACTTTCACTTATGTCAGGGTGAGAGATGGTAGGGTGTCCCACTCCCGGATTGATAGGCTTTATATATCTAGCCACTACATGTCGCGGGCCCAGTCCAGTGCCATTAGGTTGGACCCGTTCATGGACCACAACTGTGCGTCTGAGAAGCTGTCTCCCATGTCATCGGCGACAAAAGCCACCTATTGGCACTTCAACAATACCTTATTGGAGGACGAGGGCTTTGTGGCATTGGTCCGGGAGAGGCGGGTGGACTGCAGGGGTTTCAAGGATGACTTTGCCACTTTGAGTCAGTGGTGGGACGTGGGCAAGGTGCACTTGAGACTCTTGTGTCAGGAGTATACCAGGGGTGTGAGCAGACAGCGCAATGCCGAGATTGAGGCACTCCGGGGGGAGGTGCTTGGCATCGAGCAAAGGCTGGCTGCTGAATTTAGGGATCAAGCCTTGCAGCGTGAATACGTAGAGGAAGGAGGTTCTCTGTCACCTAGAACGGTACCAGGCTAAGGGAGCCTTCGTGCGAAGCTGCTTGCGATTCTTTTGGGAGATGGATCGCGGCTCGTGCCTCTTCTACGAACTGGAGAAGAGGGGGGTAACCGTAGACATATCACCTGTCTCCTTGCGGAGGACGGTGCCCCTCTTTTGGATCTGGAGAGCATCCGGGACAGGGCCCGGAGATTCTATGCAAACCTGTACTCTCCGGATCCCATCTCTCCAGATGCCTGCAAGGTGCTATGGGATGGGCTTCCAATGGTCAGCGAGGGTGGAAGAGAAAGGCTGGATCAGCCCATCTCTCTAGCTGAACTCTCTGAAGCCCTCAGTCTAATGCCCCATGGCAAATCTCCAGGGCTTGACGGACTGACCGTAGAGTTCTTCCAGTTCTTTTGGGAGACTCTAGGACCTGATTTCCAACTGGTCCTAACGGAAGCCCTCGAGACTGGTGAGATGCTCCTTTCCTGTCGACAGGCAGTAATGGCCTTGCTGCCCAAGAAGGGGGATCTCCGCCTTATCGAAAACTGGTGACCAGTCTCGCTGCTCAGTACGGATTATAAGATCGTAGCCAAAGCTGTCACCTTAAGGCTCAGGTCCGTGCTGGCAGAGGTGGTCCACTCAGACCAGTCCTATACAATCCCTGGCCGGACCATCTTTGATAATAATATCTTTCTGGTCCGGGATCTGCTCTGCTATGCCCGCAGGACTGGTCTGTCACTCGCCCTTCTCTCACTAGACCAGGAGAATGCGTTTGATAGAGTGGATCACAGATATCTCATAGCTACTCTGCATGCATACGGCTTTGGCCCACGGTTTGTGGGCTACCTTAAGATGCTGTATGCCTCTGCAAAGTGTTTGATTAAGATCAACTGGTCCCTAACGGCACCCCTGGTATTTAGACGAGGAGTACGGCAGGGATGCCCCTTGTCTGGACACCTATATGCACTAGCCATCGAGCCCTTCCTATGCCTGTCAAGGAAGAGGCTCACAGGGCTGGTGGTGAAGGAGCCAGACATGAGGGTGGTCCTTTCAGCATATGCCGATGATGTACTCCTCGTGGCCCAAGACCTAGTTGATCTGGAGCGGGCTAAAGAATGCCAAGAGGTTTATACAGCTGCCTCTTCTGCTCAGATCAACTGGTCCAAATGAACAGGCCTTTTAGAGGGTCCCATACAGGTAGACTCCCTGCCTCCCACGTTCCGTAACATCAAGTGGGAGGCTATAAGCTTTGAAATACCTTGGAGTCTACCTGTCTGCTGCGAATCTCACAGTCAATACAAACTGGAAAGAACTAGAGGAACGAGTCCTCTCTCGGATGGGACTGTGGAGGGGTCTTGCGAAAGTGCTTTCCCTAAGGGGGAGGGCTTTGGTGATCAACCAGCTGGTGGCCTCACAGCTATGGCATCGGCTGGTCTGCCTCAGACCCCTGAGTTCATCAGAAAAATCCAGAGAATGCTGCTGGATTTTCTCTGGATGGGGTGGCATTGGGTCTCTGCGGGTGTTACGTGCCTCCCACTGGGAGAGGGAGGTCAGGGTGTAGTGTGTATACGCACTCAGGTGCACACCTTACGCCTCCAGTACCTGCAGAGATACCTGTACGCAGACCCTTCACCACAGTGGTGCACACTGGCCTCCAGCTTCTATCGCCAGTTGCGCAATATGGGGTATGACCGGTAACTATTCATCATCAAGCCTGAGGGGTTTGGGAGCGACCTCTCAGTGCTGCCGACATACTACTGGGAAACCCTCAAGGCCTGGAGCATGGTCTCCGTGTCGAGGCAGGGCACAGCGCAGGGGGCAGACATTCTAGCGGAGCCCCTGCTATATAATCCAGCTGTGGGGGCTCGGATGTTGGAAGCCCCTAGCATATGTCGTCGCCTTCGCCAAGCACGGATCACCCGAGTCGGGGATCTCCTGGACTATGAACGGGCGGACTGGGTGGAGCCCGATGTGCTTATGCACTGTATGGGTTTCCAAAGTCCCAGAGTTCCGTACCGTTTGCTCCAGGAGATCAAGCTTGCCATCCACCCTGACTCGTGCACCTTCATTGACGAGGCCTTACAGGCCTGAGAGCCACATCTACCTGTGGAACCCTCGCCTCCGGCTGTGAGCATACGACCAAAGCCTTATCAATCCCCCTTGGCTTCTCCAGCCCCCAACTTAAGCCGGTTGGGGGTGATAGCCTCGGCATTTTTCCGTGGCATGTCGAGGAAGAGGCTGTATTCCCTTGTGCTCCACACAGTGCACTTCCTCGCCCTCGTCGGTCACCCAGACACCATCTGGAGGAGAGTGCTTGATGTGGGCGAGAGACCCCGGTGGAGGGCACTCTATTCCACCTTGGTGCCCAGACCCATCAGGGATTTGAGTTGGAGAATGCTCCATGGTGCACTGAGAATGAGGGAGTACCTAGCCCGTTTCACGGACTCCCCTGCCACATGTCCATTCTGTGGCAGGGGTGAGTCTGTTTTCCATGCCTATTTCACCTGCAGCCAACTGCAGCCCCTCTTGTCATTTCTGAGGGGACTCCTCCTGCAGTTCTGGCTGCACTTCTCACCTCACCTGTTTCTCTTTGGCACAGTAGGGCTGAGGACCTCCTAATAAACCTGCTCCTGGCACAGCTAAGATGGCTAACTATGTGACCAGGAAGCAGGTACTGTCAGGCGAGGTTCCAATGAAGCCTGAAAATGTATTCCAGGCATTTGTGCGCACCCGTATCCGAGCAGAGTTCACCCAAGCCCTTGCCACTGGGAGCATGTCATCCTTTACCTCCCAGTGGGCCTCAAATGGTGTGCTCTGCTTGGTGTCCCCCCCATCAGGATTCATTTCAACTCACGCACTTAATTTAATTTAGACAATTTTTCTTTTTATGTTACAGTTCCCCTTTGTGTTCTGTGACTACAGGTCAAAATACAATATCTTATGATTGGCTGGCTTCGCCAGCCAATCAAGCATTGACCCTTCTATAATATCCTGTACCTAGATTTATACAGGCCTACACAGGTGATTGTTCACAAACCCCCACCCTTAATTAATTAATTACATACACTCCCAGAAAAACACAACCTTTTACACTATAATAGGATTTTAGTCTTACCTGTTAAATCCTTTTCACTTAGTCCATACAGGTTACTGGTAACTCTGGGGAGGCGTCAGTCCCCTTTAAGTAGGCAGGAACATTCTCTAAATGTATGCAGGGGGTGGAGCCTCCCTTCCCTCTCAGGCTGCAGTCTACCCAGGCTGCCCAGAATTTTTGAGAACTAACCAGACTAGATAGTAGAAGGAAAGAAGACTCCTGTGAGCATGCCCCGAAGGACTCCCACATAATGCCAAAGGAGAGCCAAGCATGGTCTCTTGACAGGGTGGGAGACCAGTAACCTGTATGGACTAAGTGAAAAGGATTTAACAGGTAAGACTAAAATCCTCTTTTCACTGTCGTCCAATACAGGTTACTGGTAACTCTGGGATGTCCAACCATTGAGTTACCCTGAGGTGGGAAGAAGGCAAGGACCAGGCGCAAGGCCCCCAAAGTCACCAGGACCTCCATGAACCAACCGGTCAGAGATCCCAACTAACCAGAGGTGTCAACGGACACCAACTAGAGGTAAAAACAGACCCCAAGAACTGTTACACAGCACACTGAACCAGAGCCAATAGGGCTCAACAGTAAGGAAGCACTGCGAACCTCAGAAAAGAAAGATCCTAGACAGGCAAAACTGCCTCCTGGACCTTCCTCTCAAAGCTGGCATCAGCCGAGGCCAGCACATCCATACGGTAGCGCTTCAAGAAGGGGTGCACAGAAGACCAAGTGGCCGTCCGGCACAATTGAGCGGCAGAAGCTTGATTCTTGGAGGCCCAAGAGGCCCCAATTGACCTGGTAGAATGGGCTGTAACCTGAAAGGGAACATGCTTATCCCTCAGTTTGTAAACTTCACGATTAGAAGACTTAATCCAAGATGCAAAAGGTACCCCGGATGCCGGTCTCCCAGCCCTAGGACCCTCAGGAATGACGAACAGGGCGTCAGACTTCCTGATAGACTCAGTGCGATGAACATAAAACTTGAGACAACGCACAACATCCAACAAGTGGAGATCCCTCTCCTTGACAGAGGAAGGGTTAAGGCAGAAAGAGGGCACCACAATCTCCTGATTGATGTGAAACTCGGAGACCACTTTAGGCAAGGACTCCTTACAGGTGCGAAACACAGCCTTATCCTTGTGAAACACCAGATAAGGTGGTTACAGGACAGAGCTTGCAAGTCTGCCACCAGGCGAACTGACACAATTGCCGGAAGAAAGGCCATCTTCCACGACAAAAGGCGCAAAGGAATAGTAGCCAAGGATTCAAAGGGGGAACGCTGGAGAACCTCCAAACCAGATTAAGGTCCCACTGAGGAGCCGGACTCCGAAAGGCAGGGCGCACAGTAGCAACACCCTGGAAGAAACCTCTGACGTCAGGAAGATAGTAATGCGTTTCTGGAAAACGACAGAAAGCGCCGAAGTAAGAACCGTAAGAGAACTCAGACCGAGTCCCTTGCCCACACCGTCCAACCAAAAGGACAGGACAGTAGGAAGATCAAAGTCATGAGACAGATCTCTGTCAGCACACCAAGACACAAATATCGACCGGACACGGTGATAGATCGTGGAAGAAACAGGCTTATGGCACTAAGCATAGTAGAAACCACAGCAGAAGAAAACCCTTTCTTCCATAAAATCGAGGATTCAACATACAGGCCGTCAAATTGAGCGAAGAACATTGTCTTCCACAGATAACCCTGTAGAAGAAGAGCTGGACAAGAGGGGAGCCGAAATGGCTCCACCACAGATAGGGTCATAAACTCCAGATACCAGGGTTGACGATGTCAATCCCGAATAATCAGAATTACCAGACAACGTACCAATTACAATGTCCGTAACGCCGCTATAAAAATAGAGAGAGAGAGAGAGAGAGAGAGAGAGAGAGAGAGAGAGAGAGAGAGAGAGAGAGAGGAAAAATGGCCAGAGAGAATGTCCAGGAATGGACACTGTATCAGCAGCAGAGTTAGAGTGTCGCTCCACAGAGGGCAAAACGGCATTCCCCATCTCAGAACCAGGAGTTGAAACACCTCCAGATGTAGTTCCCACTCTCCGCTGTCGACTGTGTGACGACTGAGGAAGTCTGCCATGACGTTGGTGCATGGGCTTGAAGGAGGAATGCGGAGCAGATAGAACCGCCTGGTTCGTCGTACGTGTCTCAGAGTGAAAGGAACGAAAGGACCGGTTACGCGTACACGGCAACTTTTTTTTTTTTTTTTTTTAAACACCAAGGGTAGAAGAGTACTGTAACCTCCGAGGCCTCGCTAATTAGTTCCTTAAGTTCGGATCCAAACAAGGAAGTACCTTCAAAAGGCAAAGAAAGAAAAACTTTTTTTTTTTTTTTTTTGGAAGCCGTGACAGCAGACCAAATCTTAAGCCAATGCGCACGCCCAACCACCACAGGGGTAGCAGAGGCCCTTGCTATCATGCGGATGGCATCAAGGCAGCAGCAGAAACATATTGTTGATCCGATAATAGCAAGGAGACACGATCTCTCCGAAGTAGGCGCATCCTGACGGACCACCATAGTAAGTTGTTCAGTCCAGACTGCAACTGCCTGGATTACCCATGCAACAGCAAAGGCTGGACGCACAGCAGAGCCAATAGAAGTGAAAATGGACTTGAGGGGAACCTCAAGTTACTTATCAGTCCAATCTTGCAGCGCAGAAGCATCAGAAACATGTAAGAGAGTAGATTTAGGCAGTCTAGATATGGGTACGTCCAACCTTAGGGGGATGAACCCATTCAGTCATTTCTGTTTCAGAAAAGGGGAAAAGTTTAGCAAACTTTCTAGACACTGAAGAGGACGTGTCCGGAGTAGTCCATGCGTCAGAACCAAACAATCAAGAGTTAGGTTAGGAGGAAAATGAGTAAGGGGCTTTGCAGGCACCTGAAAAACATCAGAGAGATCAGAGGGAACCCCCTGAACTGATGGAATGTTGAGAGTGGACAATACAGCCCTGATCAGGCCCTCAGTAGAGGATTCAGGATCAGCTTCAAATGGGTCCCCTAAGAGACCTGGAAGATTCCAAAAGAGCACCAACCTCAACATTCGAATCTAGCAACAATTCTTCCTCAGAAGAATCTGACACATCAGGTGCTCCCTGCGGTTGAGGCAGGGAGGATCTGATAATAGAGGGGGTCTGCCATAATTGAAGTACCCCCTGTATCTGGGATGTAAAGAGCTGTAAAGTGGACCTGAGGTCTCCACTTGCAGCCTTAAACTCTCGCACCCAATCTGGCTCAATAGCATGGCTGGAAGGCCCTGGGTTGCTGCCAGGAACTTCAGAACCTGCTGGGCAGAAATGACCAGAGAACACTCTAGGTACCCCTGTGTGACAGGAAGAGCAATGCGCAATAAGGGATACTGATACCCCATCTTCCTTAGTCTTAAGTCTAGCACCTAGCACCAGTGGTATAGGCATTCTCACATTGTCAAAATAACCAACTGTACAATGAATCACCCAATTGTAGTGTATAAGATTGATATTTCACCCCAGAAAAGCTAAATATAGACTGTTCTGGCAGGCGAAGGGTCAATCACCAGAGGAGAAAAGGAGTCCAAGCGCTGTGTAGGATACTCATTGAGGAAAAGTGCCCAAAATGGCTGCAGCGATGGGAGCCAATCAGAAATTAGGAGCGAATCAAGCGCTCATGGGAAATGTAGTTTTTCCCAAAAAGTACCCCAAAACAGTGGCCGAAGCCTCCCAACACACTTGAACTATAAACCGGATGATAGAGCAAGGGTAAACAATTAAAATGAGCCCTCTCTGAATTTGCTGTGTGAAGCAGTTACAGAGATACGTCCCAAACAGTGTTAACCCATAGAAAGTAAATGGAGCAATGGCGTCTATGCGGTAAAGCGCGCCTTAAAGGCGCAGTACACAATTTTAATAAAAGGTAAACTACAAGTTAAAAACATGAAACACATGCAGTGAACATGTATGCATATAGAGAAAACACTGACCCAGTAAGAAAAGTGCCAGAAACCCCCATTAAACCTGTCAAACCAGCAGAGGAAGGGTTAAGTTACCACAGAAACCTGCTCCAAATACCCACAGACACACACATATACACCCAATGAGTGCCGGAGTGCGCAATGAGAACTCACAAATACAAGCCCAATTAAGGGACACTGTGGGACAAGTGGACCTTCAGAACTCAAAGGGTGGCTCACCTTTCTGCAGATCTTCTGTCTTCAGGTTACCCTGTAGTAAGAAATTACCTCAGAAAGCAATCCATGGGGAAGCACTTGTAACCAAGATATTCCCCCTTCAGGGCTTAAGGTCCACCAAAAGGCCCTGGACACTGAGCTAGCCACTTTGGAGAGGGCATTTGTCAGGAAAGGTAACCCGCCTAATGGTGGTATTCCATATTTGACAGAAAAATAAAAAAGAAACTAAAAACTGACGAGATGTTCTCCACCTGGTGTGTTCACACACAGGAACAAACAATTCTGGGCAGGCTGGGTAGACTGCAGCCTGAGAGGGAAGGGAGGCTCCACCCCCTGCATACATTTAGAGAATGTTCCTGCCTACTTAAAGGGGACTGACGCCTCCCCAGAGTTACCAGTAACCTGTATTGGACGACAGTGAAAACCCTTTAACCTTATTACTGCAGGTTAGGATGTAAAAACAAAATCAGTATATTATAATACTTTTCCAATGCTGTGATGTCCCAACTGTTCACTTATACCAGAGCACACTGTATTTGTGAGCAAGCTCTGTGAGTCCTGTACCTAGATTTATACAGGCCTACACAGGTGATTGTTCACAAACCCCCACCCTTAATTAATTACACACACTCCCAGAAAAACACAACCTTTTACACTTTAACTCTTTAACCTTATTACTGCAGGTTAGGATGTAAAAACAAAATCAGTATATTATAATACTTTTCCAATGCTGTGATGTCCCAACTGTTCACTTATACTTATACCAGAGCACACTGTATTTGTGAGCACTTTGAGTGCCCCTTTGCTTGTTGATGTAAGCCACAGCTGTGGTGTTGTCCGATTGGACTCTTACTGGATGACCCTTCAACTGAAGTGTCCAGTAAACCAGAGTAAGCCGAACGCTTTGAGTTCCATAACGTTGATGGACTGAAGAGATTCCTCCACGGTCCATCTGCCCTGGATTCCCAGGTGACCCATAACTGCACCCCAGCTTCACAGGCTGGCATCCATTGTGACCATGGTCAACTCTGGGATCACAAACAGCTTCCCCCTGCTCCAGGATGCTTCTGTACAACCACCACTACAGATCCAGCCTGACTTTGAGTGAGAGCTGCCGATCCAAGAGATTCAGATTACCATGCCACGTCCGGATGAGGAGTCTCTGGAGTTTCCTGGTGTGAGCTGGACAGTAGGGAACTTCTTCTAGGGTAGACACCATGTGGCCGCAACCTTCATGCACTTCCGGACTGGAGCTGAGGACCATTCCAGAGCTTGGGACAACTCATGCATGCCCTGCAGAATCTTGCCCTCCCCAGACAGGGATTCCTCAAGTCATGGGGAGGTAGGCTTGCCAGACTTAGGCTTGGCAGTGGCTTGTTTAGACTGCTACTGCTGCTTGGGCTTGGTGGTGGGGCTCTGGGTGAAGTCCTGAGAGGCTTGCTGCCTTTGCTCCTTGGTAGGGACTAAAAAGAAGCAGTTTCCTCGCCATTGTAGGATCATTGTGTAAAGCAGATAGATGCTAATAAAATATATACACAATTCCCCACTGACCACGGCATCCAGAGCTCTTTATGTATTCTACTTCAGCAACATAGGAAATGGAAACCTGCCTGTGATCATTAAGAATCACGATCAAATCTCAGCTAAACAGAGTGGAAGTTGAAGCAGAGAGGAAAAGATCTCTATACCACGTTCATCTTGCTTTGATCATTTGGGCAGTCTTTTTTAAAAATTATCTTATGAGTACAATCAGTGTAATATATTGAATTACGGATATCAAGAAGTTGCTTTCAGATGGTGTGGAGCTCTCCCTTGTTCTTTCTTCCAGGAATAGTAAGGAGGCTAATGGGCAGAATACAGACCATACCCTACAAAAGAAAAATAAAAAAAGTCTAGCTAAGAGAGCTTTGGCATGCTTCCACTCCTTTCGAGAGCACTTTTCATACTGGAGGTGTGGAAGTTGAGAAAGATGGGAGTCCCTGCCTCAGAGCCCATTTTACAAGTGCCCTGTCCTCCTGTGTAGGAGACTTCAATCCATGGTTCACGTGTTTCACACAGGACAAAAGAGAAAATCAGACCAGAAATTCTTTACAATGTCTTCACTTCCTTTATACTTCTGTGTGACCTGAAATTACAGCCATATAAGAAAATAATTTATCTGTAAGTTAAATAAATTACCTTTTCTTACTCAGTTCCACCTTTATCCTTGGACCTTTGCTTTTTTGCAAAATTAATTTCTCACCTTCTCATCCACCTATCAATTACCTAACCACATTCTCAGTCTTCTCTTATTTCTCTCTCTCAATACCTATATTATTTCTCCAACCTGTACATTCTCCTCTGGAATGAAAGTTCCACTTAAGTACTCACTGCAGTCCAGGCACAGGCTGCACAGCGTGAGCATGTCCAGTTATCTTTCACCAAATTTGGGTGAACTCCATAACAGCCTGTAAAATACAGAAACATAGAATTTGATGAAGATATAAGAACCAATTGGACTGTATAATCTACCCTTTTCCCTATCTACTCTTTTAGTATTAACCACTTAGAAGTCTATTCCATTTATCCATCAACCATTCCAATAAAGAGGATTTTGGTCCTACCTGTTAAATCCTTTTCATTTAGTTCATATAGCTTACAGGTACCATGGAGGAGACGGCAGGTCCTCCCAGTAGGCTGGAACAATTCTTGAAGTAGTGCAGGGTGGAACCTTCCCCTCCTCCATAACAGGCTACCTAGCCACTCTCCTCCAGATAGATTTGAGACACTCAACATACTGAACTAGACAGAGAGAAGAGGAAAACTCCTGTGAGCATGGACCCAAACAGACTCCCAAGTCCAGCTACAGGAGACCCAGCATAGTCCCTTTCACCAGGTGGAAGACGTGTAAGTTGTATGGACTAAGAGAAAAGGATTCAAGAGGTAAGAATAAAATTCTCTTTTCTCTATTGTCCAATATAGCTTACAAGTACCAAGAGGATGTATCACCACTGTGATGGTCCCCATGATACCGAGATCCCATGGACTATCCAGGACACGGAAGAGCCCAAACTGATAAACAATACACAGCACACAAGAACAAGAGCCAACAGGGCTCAACAGTTAAAGAGCTATAAGGCACAGGAAAAATAGTGACCTAGACAGGCAAAACAGCCTCCAGGACTTTCCTGCCAAAGCTGGCTTCAGCTGAAGGCAGCAAATTCACATGATAGTGTTTGGCAAAGGCGTACACAGAAGACCAAGTGTCTGCTTTGCACAGTTGATCAGCAGAGGCCTGATTCTTGTAGGCCCAGGAGGCCGCAACAGACCTGGTGGAATGTGCTGTAATACAGAAGGGAACAGGTTTACCTCTGAGCTCATAAGCCTTGTGGATGGTGGACTTAATCCAAGATGCAATAGTTACCTTGAATGCCACTTTACCAGCCCTAGAACCCTCAAGGATGACGAACAATGCATCAGTCTGATGGACAGACTCAGTGTGGTGCACATAAAACTTAAGGAAGCGCACCACATCCAACAAGTGGAGATCCCTCTCCTTGGCAGATTTAGGTTCAGGACAAAAAGGAAGGCACAACAATCTCCTGACTGATGTGGAACTCAGAGACCTTCTTAAGAAGAAATTTCTGGGAGGTATGGAGAACAGCCTTATCCTTGTGAAATACCAAGAAAGGCGGTTTGCAGGACAAAGCCTGTAATTCAGCCACCCTGCGGACAGAGGCCAGGGTCAAGAGAAAGGCCTTTTTTCATGTCAGAAGACATAAAGGAACGGTAGCCAAAGACTCAAAAGTAGGCCGTTGCAAGACTCCCAGAACCAGATTATGGTCCCACTGAGGAGTGGGAGCCTTATAGGCAGGGAAAGTATGAGCAACCCTCTGAAAGATGACTTTGACATTGGGTAAGGTGGTAATGCGTCTCTGAAAGAAGGAGGAGAGAGAGCTGAGGTCTGCCTTTAAGGAGCTAAGACTAAGACCCTTGTTCACGCCATCCTGCAAAAAAGGAAAGGATAAGCGGGAGATCAAACTCCTGAAAGGACAGTTCCCTGGCCACAAAGCATGGAAAATAGACCAAACCCTATGGTAGGCCTTAGAGGAGACTGGTTTCCTAGCCTGGATCATAGTGGAGACCACTTCTTCAAGATGGAGGCTTCAACCACCATGCTGTCAAAGCTAGATGGTCTACATCTTCCTTCCATAGGAAGGTTCCTGAGCAGACAATGCCAGCAGTTCTGGGAAACAAGGTTGCCTGGCCCAATAAGGATCTATCAGGATGACAGATGTTCCATCCATCTGCATCTTCCACAGCACCCTGGGCAGGAGAAGAAGTGGAGGAAAGATGTAGGCCAGATGAAATCAACAGGGCATCCACCACAAACGCCAGATGATCCCTCCAGCACAAGCAAAAGATCTGAACTTTCTGGTTGTCCCTGGTGGCTATCAAGTCTATCCAAGGAAGAACCCACTTCTGCACTACGAGGTCGAAATGTTCCGGGTGGAGTTCCATTCCCCTGGGTCCACTGTGTGGGGACTGAGAATGTCTGCTAGAACATTTTCTGTGTCTGTGATGTACACGGTGGAAATGGCAGGTACATGTCCTTCTGTCCAAGCCAAAATAGCCTGGACCTCGAACCAAGCAGCAGAGCTCCTGGTGCCTCCTTGCTTGTTGCATGTATGGAGTTACTTGAATCCCTTTGGTGTGAAGGAAGGCAATCCGTTCCCCCAAGACCCGGGCGAACACCTTAGAGGCCGTGGTGAGCCCAAAGGGTAGGGCAGTGAACTGGAAGTGCCCCAGGCTGCAAGAGAACCTGAGATACTTCTGACTGTCCAGGTGAATTGGGATGTGCAAGTTAGCATCCTGCAGATCCAGAGATGCCAGAAATAGCCCTGGACACATCTCTGCGGTGACAGAGCAAAAGGACTACATTTTGTAGTGAGTTTTGACCACAAACGAATAAGATCCTTCAGGTCCGGGATAGGACGGCAGTCGCTGTCCTTCTGGTTGGAATAAAAGCCAGAACCTCTCTCTGGTTGGGGAGCTGCAGCCAGAACTCCCTTGTCCAAGTGAGCCTGAACTGCCACACTGAAAAGTCTGAGCTTTTCCTGTCCCTGAGGGGAGTGAGAAGGGAAGAACCTGAAGGGAGGCAGGGATGTAAAGGGAATCCTGTAACCTTCGGAAACCTCCTGTAATACCCACTGATCCGCAACAGAGCCTGTCCAAGTACTTAAAAAATGATGCAGGTGACCCCCCACTGGTGTGTGTGCAGACCAGGTTCCAAGCGGTCATGCAGAAGGTGGTTTAGGTTTTGGGTTTGGTGGAGGTGTGTTTAGACCTGAGGCGTCACCGGGTTCGCCCTATGCGCTTTGCTTTGGCAGGGACGAAAAAAGTGATCCTCATCGTCTGAGGGTTGCGCTTAGGAACCTGAGGCAACAAGGTGCTCTTGCCTACAGTGGCTCCATTAATGAAGTTCTTCAGTTCTGGGCCAAAAAGAGAGTACCCTGAAAAGGAAAAGAAATCAGTGATTTCTTAGAAAATCAAGCCAGCTGACCAGATTTTGAGATACAGCATACGCCTAGCAGCCACAGAGAAGGCAGAGGCCTTAGCTTCTAGCCTAATAGCATCAAAGAGAGCATCAGTAACAGTGCTGTTCTTCAGAAATATTAGACAAAAGGGACAAAAGGTCAACCTTAGGGGCATCCTTATGAATCGCATCAGTTAGGTGTTCAGTCCAAACAGCAATAGCCCTACTGATCCAAGCAGAAGCTAAGGTAGGGCTCAGGGACAAACCAATGGAAGTGAAAGTAGCTTTCAAGTTAGCCTCAAGTTTTCTATCTGTTAAATCCTTAAAGGGATAGTAATACTTGAAAATAATTTTATTTTATATTGTAGCCCTTAAAAAAATATTAAAAATGATACAAGTCATAGCAAGTAAAGTAAAGTTCCCTTTTCCTGGCAGTTTTAGCCAAGTCTGCCATCTAGTGGACAGATTTGGAATCCGGTCCACAGATCAGCCGGCAGCTCTTTAGCAGTGCCGAGATCGGGATCCTTAAAAAGAACTACTTCATTGGAACGGTCTACAAAGTGCGCCTGGCTTGCAAGCACACTTTGTAGACCATTCCAATGAAGAAATTATTTTTAAAGATCATGATCTCTGCACTTCTGAAGAGCTGCAGCCGGTCTGTGGACCAGATTTCAAATCTGACAGCTAGAGCAATGATGTCACTCCAGGAGAAACTTTACTTGATAATATCTCCCAAACCTTTAATGTTTTTTTAAGGGCTACAATATAAAATAAAATTATTTTCAAGTATTACTATCCCTTTAGGTGCTGAAGCATCCGCAACAGGCAAGGCAATCTCTTGAAAACATTAAGACGCTTCTCAGGAGTCTTCCACTCATCCAGTATAATCTGATCCAGAGTGGGATTAGGCGGAAAGACAGTACAGGACTTCTTGCGCCTTTGAAAGACATCAGAAGTAGACAGGCTCTACAGGAGTAGAAGGAATGTTTAAAGTATTTAAAAGCGCCTTAATGAGACCCTCAATAGAGGGTTCAGGGTCAGCTTCAAAGGGGTCACCATAAAATTGGGAAGAAGCCCCTTCTGAACACACACCATCCCCAGACTCTACATCTGAAGCCTCCACAGAGGCCCCAGGAATTCCAGGGGCCTTAGGGGCCAAATTCCTGAAAGAAGTGGGGGACTTCCAGGACTGAAAAACTGAGTGAGGAAACTATGCCATAGAGACCAAGCCCTGCGTATGATACTCGTGTAAAGGTAAAAAGAAAATGGAGACAGAATAGGGAGCCAATCAGGGGACAGCCCGCAAAACTGGCGTTTATGGGAAATGTAGTTTTCCCAATACAGAGTACCAAAGACAGAACCGAAACCCCCAAGACACTAGGGATGTTCACCAGAATGTTAGGCAGTGGGAGACAAGAAGAAAGAGCCGTCTCTCAACTCGGTACAGCTGTTACAGAGATATGTCCCAGTCTGTCCCATAGAGATCAATGGAGCATTGCAGCTATATGGTAAAATGTGTGGAATTCAAATAAACATCTAAAAACAAAAGAAAATCCAAGATGTGCTAAAAACACCATTAGAACCAAAAAAGCACAGGGAACACATAAACCCAAAGGGAAAGTGTGGGAAAAGGTCCCAACTCAGTGAAATAAGGCATGGAAGGGATTAAATACTATGAAGCAGCCAAAAATGCTCCAGAGACTCAGAACAGACAACACAGAAATATCCAACACGAGTGCAGGAGTTATGAGGAAACTCCAGAAAGACCCCTGTGTGGAGGGGAACTGTGGGACAAGTGGAACATGCTTACCTTTTTTTGCATGTCTTCTTACTTCACATTACCATTGCATTGCCTCAGAGAGACTCCTTCTGGAGTGAGACATGGGTTGCATGGTTCTCTCTCAGGGCTGGAAAGGTCTACAAACAGCACCGCCTGTTAACTGAGCGATCCACCAGGGGAAGCCAGTAATGATAAACTGCCTAATGGGGGAAATTTGACACCCCATTTCAAAGAAAATAATAAAATAAAAAACTAAGCAGAACTGTTCACAGCCTTCCTACCAGGATGATGGAACAAATCTTATCTGGAGGGGAGTGGCTAGGTAGCCTTCTATGGAGGAGGGGGAGGCTCCACCCTGCACTTCTTGAAGAATTGTTACAGCCTACTGGGAGGAGCTGTCGCCTCCCAATGGTACCTGTAAGCTATATTGGACAATAGAGAAAGTCGTTTTTTTCTTAAATTGCATCTTGGTTTTTCACCCAACAATTTTAGGACATACCCACTTGTTCTAGTATTCCTTTTACTTGGAAAAACTGATCCCTCCTGAACTTTATTTAAAGTCCTTCAAGGAGCAGTGTAGGGTCAATTAGGGAGACCCTTTTAAATGTTTTTCAGTGCCCTCAGAGTATAGGAACTGAGCTTACATAGCTTAGAACTGCTATATTTTCATTTGTTTTGCACTGCAGATCACGAAGATCTTAAAGACTGGGTGACATCAATGCCCCACTTCTTGTCTGCAGATCTGCCATCAATGGGCTCCAAAAGATAGGAAATCAATCTGCCATAAGCTGATATCATCCAACATTGTGGATCACTGTGCTCTGAATGGGACAATTAATGAAAGGGAGATTATGTGTTCTAAGCGCCAAGGGCACTGCCAAGTGTTTAAATTGGTCTTTAATTGACCCTACGCTGACAGTTTAATGTATCAGAATATTTAAATCATTTTACCCCTCTACTTTCTATCTTCCAAACTATGCATTTTAAGGTGTTGGGGTCTTCCGTGTGTGTGTGTGTGGGGGGGGGGGGGGGGGGAGTGAGAGAGAAAATGGGGGATGGAAAGAGAGAGTGGGGGATGGAGAGTGTGGGGGATAGAGAGAGTATATATATATATATATATATATATATATATATATATATATATATATATATATATATATATATAAAAAGTGTGTGTATGTGTTAGACCTAGTTACAAGGAATAAAACACCTACTGGCATGAACTTGTAAACAGCACTTGACGCAAGACAGCAATGGGCTGGTACCATCCTCTCCTGTATAGGTACTGACAGGCAGGGGATCAGTGTTGACCCCACTTGGGGTAAAGCACATCTCTGGTATGAGAGGCTTCGTTCTCTGACCACGTTTAGAGGTAGGAATGGAGAAATCAGGCAGCTGTGCAGTCTTCTGTGGATAGCATCAATACAAATTTATCAAAGAGAGAAACATAAGAAGGGCTGAAGAGCAGGAGTGTGTAGGAGTGGTAAATGAAGAGGAGAAGTGGGTACAAATGGGAGAGAAATAGGAAGGAAAGTAGTAAAAAGCTTCTGGAATAAAAAATGAGCACAAAGCACACAATTCTTTTATTCCTTTATCCTGATAGTATGAGAAAATGTTACCTGGCGGCATGAGAAGATGGCACAAACAGCACAGTAAGGCTCTAGCAGGGCAGCTGCAGCATTAAACTTTCGTTCAGCTAAGAAATTAGGAGCTTTGTTTTTCCAAAGGTGGGAAAGAAGAGTGTGGAGTGCTTCGGAATCCCCAACATCTTCCTCACCAGAGAATGGGATGGAATCTGAAAAGAAATAAATGCTGAATTATAAAAAACAAAATGAAATTTTGCAATGTGCGAATGTTATGTTATGAAAAAATAGGGAGGGGCGAGACAGACCAATAAAATCTAAGTGTAGTATTTATTGAGTCAAAAGTAAAATGTACAAATAATAAAAAGAGCATATAATCTTAGAAGGTTTA
The DNA here is from genome assembly GCA_037306005.1 of Rhinophrynus dorsalis. NCBI lineage: Eukaryota > Metazoa > Chordata > Amphibia > Anura > Rhinophrynidae > Rhinophrynus > Rhinophrynus dorsalis. The sequence continues at coordinate 305,176,524 of CM074718.1, forward strand.
GTACTAAGTGTAAACAGAGATAAAAGGATAAATAATATAAGAAATCCAAAATATTTAAAAACGGACTATATGTCCTATATAGAGAGAAACTCTCTGTATGTGAACTGGAGGACTTGTGAGCAAGATATTTCTGGACCGGTATGTACAGTGGGTTCACACTTCATAGACACATACAGAGGGTAATGGGGGAGCTATGGAGATAAGACATGAAGACTAACTGGTAAGACAATGGTAACAATGGCCTCTTACATTCAATACAATGGTCAATCTGTAATCAAAGTATCTCATTCACATAATAGTGTAGATGGCCCCTTACTTCAATTGTATGATGTATCTTGGCGTGTCACAAACGAGAGATGCCTTCATATTCTTCGCTCCAACCCCTTTCCGATCCTTGATCGTGCCGTATGGCGCTCTCTGCACCCCGGTCCGCGTCCTCGTGTTCTCCGTGTTTGAGCTGCTGATTGCTTTTTTTCTCCTTTTATCTTCCAAGTGTTCAAACAAAAACTAGTTCACAACCATCTCCAAAGGGATGGAGGTGACCTCCAACAGGCAGAGACAGACCAGTATCCCATGAGTCATGCCAAAGTGGACTTGTCAGTATTAGGCTTCTGTGCAATCGTCTTGCCTACTCAAGCTTGTTTGGTATTTGGGTTAGGGCAAACTTGGAAAGCCTAAGGAGGGTTGAACCCTAGGCTCCCCATAAGATAAGCCACTTGGGCAACAAGGTAATCTTGCCTCCAGTAGCGAGTGATGACCTTGTTGTGGATAAGGGCCAAACAATTGTTTTCTCACAAAGGGAAGAAATACCAAGGACTTTTTAAAAGATCGGTCAGCCAAACAAATCTTAAGAGTGTGTGACACAAAGCTACTGAAAAGACTGGGCTTTTCCAGAAAACCTGGAGGCTTCAAAGGCTGTTTCAGTAAGGTATGCATTTGCATCAAGAATTTTGAAAAGTAGAACCAATAGTTCCTCTTTTTTGGGAACATCCACTTGGATGGCATCTGAAAACTGTTCACCCTGGATAGTGCTAGCTATAGTAACCCAGGCAGTCAAAAAAATGGGTTGCAGGAAGTGTGCAAAATTTGCTTTCAATAAAGAATCCAAGCATTTATCTGCTTGAATCTAACAGAAGCTGAGCTGTGTTCTTTGCAAGTTGAGACATGGGGATCAAATGCAGGTTGGAGAGCCCACTGCATCAAATCCACAGATGAAAAGGTATACTAGAAATGTGCCATCCTTCAAAGAGAATCTGGGTCCAAAGTGAAGGGGATAAAAAAAAAAGGGTACCTCCTTTTTACGTCTCTAGAAGATGTCTGGGGAAAAATAGCTAGAGTCCTCAGTGACCTGAAGTGCCTCCAAGACCGGTATGACAACTCCCTCAGCTAAGGGGTAGGTATCTTCTTTGTAGACATTCCTTAATGACAGGGAGAAATCCAATTACTATCCAAAAGTCTCACCTTTCCCCACAGAAGAATCACCAACCGAGAATAAGCAATTGAGAATGACCAACAAACCAAGAGTTTAAGACCCCTGGAAAATGGTGATAGAGAAGACTGAATAGAAGAGCCTTAACCAAACCTGGTTTCTGCTCAGCAGATGAGGATCTCTGTGCTGGAGTGGGGGGGGTCACGGTGCAAGAGGGACATAAGATACCAAAATACAACCCAGGAAACTCAGTCTGGCATGAAGAGCAATAGGTTAAAAGGGGTTAAGGACACCATAAAATCTTTGGCTTGAGATTTTCCCATGTGTCCCTTCCTTTCTGAAATGTTCAGAAGAACCCCCATAAAACAGGAAAAAAGGCAGAAAAGTACTCAAAAGTATATACAAGTACTTATTTGACTGAAAGGGGTTAAAATGGCAGGAAAGAGATACCGACCCGCCTCTTCGTAGCATGTGCAATTACCAGGAAAGAGAGTTACTTATGGACAAACCTAGGAAACCCGGGAAACTGAGAATTCTGGGGGGTTTAGGTTAGTAATACATGCTAAGCCAAAGGTGGTTCTCCACCTGTTCCAAAACAGCACCCTCCCGAGGTCAGGTCATCCAATTCAATTTAAGCCCTCTCTGAACCACAAGATATGTCCCATATCATGCATGTGGGCAATAAAGATGGCCGCCGCACAAGCACCCATTCTTAAAGTTAAAGGGGACATGTTCTTAAAGGGGTCATGTCAAATTTTGATCACATGTAAGAAAAAGTAAAATAATGTTGTAAGACAACTAAAAAGCAAGCAAAGCAACAGAAAAGTTCAAGGGAGTAAATAATCTGATTTCATAAGGAGGTGAACTGTCTCAAAAATGTAAAAACAGATTTAGGGAACAGAAGTGGTCAATAGCCTTTACAAAAAAAAAGCACCATATTTCAAAGGGAGCAAGTAAAATAGGAACAATTTTATCTTTCATACTCCAAACTGCAGTACAGTGAAGAGCTTCAGAGAAGCTCAACAATGAGGTAATGACTTAAAAAAAAAAAAAAAAAATCAAATCAACCTCCACAAGTTTAACCCCTTCAGTGCCAGAGGCTTGGGCCATTTCCTGTACCCTGCAGGCCAGACCCTTTTTCAGCATTTTTGCTATCCTTCCGTTTAGGCTTGATTTCCTCTGGGGATTTTTAGTTAAATATGGAAAACTATATATTGTTTTTTTCAGAACTAATTGAGCTTTCTTGTGGTACCTTACATGAAGAGAATTTTACATCGTGCAAAAAGCTATGATGTCATAATGACAAAAAAAGTGAAAATTTACTAATTTTGCTAAAGTCACATACTATGTATCAAAAACATTTACCTTGATTGAAAAAGTTTCAATTATTTGAAAAAGCCCCGAGTCCCCCGAGTAAAATACCAAATTTGTATAGTTTTACCTACGTCCATGGCTAGCGTAGAGCCCTAATCACCAGCAGCGCAAAATGACATTTTCAACTTTATAAACTAAAATGCGCATTCCAGGGTTTTTGTGGTAAAACTACCCTAAAACAGTGGAATAACTATATAAAACTATATATTTCTGAAAAGTAGACAACCTGCCGTATCTAATGAGGGGTAACTTGCCTTCTTGCCCCAAGCCTGTTGTGCCCAAATGCTTCCAGAAGGTGGCACTATAGGAAAAAAGTGGCATTTTCTTACATTTCTGCCCCTTCAACTGTACTGAAATCTGTGAAAACCATGGAATTTCCAACTATATTCATTAGCTAGTGCTCTTGGGAGAAAAATGACACCCCATTGGTATGGGTTCACCTACCTCAGGGGATGCTATAAGTGCAAAAAGACACCTACTACAACATCTACATTTTCTAACATTTTCTCAAACATTACTTGTCTGTACAAAAATGGTTATAACAACTAGAGAAGTGAAGAAAGGCTACACAAACCATACCATTTTTGAAAGAAGACAACCTGCCGCATCTAATGAGGGGTGAATTGCCTTCTTACCCCAAGCCTGTTGTGGCCAAATGCTTCCAGAAGGTGGCACTATAGGAAAAAATTGAATTTTCTTACATTTCTGCCCCTTCATCTGTACGGAAATCTGTGAAAACCATGGAATTTCCAACTGTATTCATTAGCTAGTGCTCTTAGGAGAAAAATGACACCCCATTGGAATGAATCGACATACCTTAGGGGTGCCAGAAGCGCATAACTACACCTACCTGTTTGCTTCTTCGAAAATGGCTGCTTGTACTAAAATGTTCATAACTGTTAGAGACATGAAGGAAAGGTATAAAAGGTATACCATTTTGGAAAGTAGACATTCTCCCGCATCACGTGAGGGGTCACTTGCCTTTCTACCCCCTGGGCTGAAGTGCACAAATATTTCCAAAAGGTGGCACTATAGGAATAAATACATGTTTTTTTACATTTCCACCACTTCAAAGATACTAAAATCTTTGAAAACCATAACATTTCCTGCTGTATTCAGTACCTGCTACCAACATGAGAAAAATGGTAGCTCATTTGTGTGGGTTAACATACAATATGTGGGTGCTAGGAACACGTACGTAAACCTGACAATTTTGTTTTTTAAATTATCTGCTTGCACTAAAATGGTTATAACCATAATAGATATGCAGGAAAGGTAGAAAACAATGCCATTTTGGAAAGAAAACAACCTGCCGCACTTGCCTTGCCTTCATACCCAAAGGCTGGTATGCACAAATGCTTCCAGGAGGTGGCGCTAATGAACAAAAAAGGCATTTTCTTACATTTCTGCCCCTTCAAATGTATGGAGCTCTGTGAAAACCATGGAATTTTCAAGTGCATTCTTAGCTAGTGCTCTTAGGAGTCAAACAACACCCCATTGGTATGAGCAGAACTACCTTAGGGAGTGCTAGAAGTAGAAAACTACACCTACTACAAACTCTGATGTTTCTAACATTTTCTCAAACCTGACTTGCCTGTATGAAAATGGCTATAACACCTTCAGAAGTGAAGAAAAGGTAGATAAACTATACAATTTTGGAAAGAAGACAACATGCCGCATCTAATGAGTGGTCATTTGCCTTTTTACCCCTAAGTTAGTTGGCACAACTATTTCCAGAATGTGGTGCTACAGGAAAACAAACAAACTTTTTTTTACACTTCAGTCACTTCAAAGATACTAAAATGGTTCAATGGCGTGGGATTTCCTAGGAGGACTTCTTGCCAGCCTAAGAAAAATGGTACTCAACTGCTGTGGGTTGACATACCAATTTGAGTGACAGGAGCGTAGCTACCAGTGAAACAGGAATGGGAAAGCAAACAGTGTATGTGTGATTTTATGGCTAACAGATGAAAGAAGCTAGGGCATCAGCCAGTGTACGCGCGGACCTGTGACTACCAGTGTAACAGTGTGGGAGGGTGAAGGATTAGGCAGTGTGTGTGGGTATGAGCAGAGGAGCAAGGATGGTGGGGCAGTGTCTGAGAGTGTGTATGGGGGGATCTGTGACTACCAGTGTGCACTGTATGTCCCCCTCATACAAAGTTTGATTCCCAGCCTGAATCTAGGGCATACTGGTACTTTGAGTCTACCAATAGGCAGTGGAAACAGGCTGGGGGTCAGGCTAGGGAATGGGACTGCCAGTTGGCTGTAGAACCAGGCAGGGGGATACGGTACGTGTGTGTGTGTGGGGGGGAATCGGAGGCATATTTTGTGCATGCCACAAGGGTGCCCAATGCCCTGCAAAGCAATGCATTGGACCCCCTGTTGCACACAAAGATTTTTTTTTTAATTATTATTTTGTATTCATACCTCGTTGGGGAGGCGGTATCAGGAACATTCCTGGTGTCCCCATCAAGGTCTAAAAACAGAATAATGGGGGAAAAAAAAAAAAAAAAAAAAAAAAAAAAAGTGTGTGTGCGTGTGTCACAGGGGGTCCAACATATTGCAAAGCACTGCGTTGGACCCCCCCCCCCCCCCGTGGCATGTGCATTTTTTTGGGCTCTTCCCCCAATATTTTTGTGTAGAACTCGTTGGGGACATCAGAACCCATACAATGAGGTCTAAATAAAAAATAAAAGGGGAAAAAATAATAATCCTTTGGGTGCCACAGGGGTGTCCAGTGGATTGCAAAGCAATGCATTGGGCCTCTGTGGCATACAAAGGGTTAATTTTTTTTTATCGTTACTTTGTATTCAGATGGCCACCAAACAAGCTCTGATCACAAAGTAATGATAAAAAGTCCTGTATGTGCCACAGGAAGGGGGTCTGCATTGAACCCCCCTCCCAGTGGCACACACACGGTTAAATTTTGTTTTAATTTTTTTTTTTTTTTATTATTATTATATACCTCATTGAGGGGCATCAGGACCCCCCTGATCCCAGCCCAATGAGGTCTTAGTAAAAAAAAAAAAAAAAAAATATATGTCCACAAAAGAAGTGACCCTGTGAGTGCCACAGGGGTCTCCCAGAGCATTGCAAAGCAATGCATTGGATCCTTGTGGCACTCAGAGGGTTAATTTTTTTTTTCTCATTACTTTGTAATCAGAGCTTGGTGGGGGGCCATCAGGACCAATCCTGATGACCCCCCAACAATCTCTGATAACAAAGTAATGATAAAAGCCCTGTGTGTGCCGCAGAAGGGGGGCTGCATTGCCCCCCGTGGCACACACAGGGTTAATTTTTTTTTTAATTTACTTTTTTTTTATTATAGACCTCATTGAGGGGTATCAGGACCCCCCTGATCCCCCCAATGAGGTCTTACAAAAAAAAATAAAAAATATATCAAAAAAGTGTCCCTGTGACTGCCACAGGGGTCTCCAGCGCATTGCAAAGCAATGCATTGGACCCTTGTGGCACTCAGAGGGTTATTTTTTTTTTCTCATTACTTTGTAATCAGAGGACCAATCCTGATGGCCCCCCAACAATCTCTGGTAACAAAATAATGATAAAAGCCCTGTGTGTGCCACAGGAGGGGGGGAGGTGCATTGGACCCCCCCTGTGGCACACACAGGGTTACATTTTTTTTTATTTTTTTTTTATTTTTAATTATAGACCTCATTGAGGGGCATCAGGATCCCCACTGATCCCCCCAATGAGGTCTTTAAAAAGAAAAAAAATCCCCCCCAAAGAATTGACCCTGTGAGTGCCACAGGGGTCTCCAGCACTTTTTTTTATTATTATTTTTTTTTTATTTATTCAGACCTCGTGGGGGACATCAGGACCCCTCCTGGTGTCCCCCCAGTTATTGATCTCCCAGCCAATTGGCTGGGAGATCAATAATGCGACCGCAAGAGAGCAGAAGCTCTCCTGCCCTTCCCTCCTACCACCGATAGGAGTGAACTGGACCGGGGAAACTTCCCCAACGTCATCGGTGACCATGTCACCGATGACGTTGGTAGGCTTCCCCCGGTCCCGCCCACTCCTACCCGGAAGTTCAGGTAGGAGAGACGGGAGAGGAGAAGCTGTGCTTCTCCTCTTGCGTTATTGATCTCCCAGCACGATCGGCTGGGAGATCAATAACAGGGGGGCATGAGGAGTGATCCTCATGTCCCCCCAAGAGTGCCTGGAGTTTTTTTTTTTTTAAATGCGGCCACTGCATGCCGGTTATACCGGCTCATGCAGTGACCGCATTTCACTCTTACGCCGTACGAGCGTGGCACAGCAGGTACAGCTGTGTCCACTCGTACAGCGTAAGTAGCTGGCACTCTAGGGGTTAAGGTCCTGAAATAAACTTGTGAACTAGGTAATCCATGAACAAGGAAGCCAGTTACTGGGGGCCCATCTAATGGAGGATTATACAGCCCCATATTACCAACTATGAAAACAGTGTTCACCCATTCTCTTTCTCTGAGAAGGTCACTTGAAACTGGAAATAATAGGTGGGGGGAGGGAGTCTCCAACTCAGAGGCCTTACCTATTTTGAAGTACCCTGTCACATTTGATGACAGAGAAAATCATGGGGCTTGGTCTTCATTTGGAAGGCAGAGGGTGGAGCCTTCTCTCCACTTCTGCAGGCCAACCTCATACCTCCCCAACATTTCAAATGGCCAAAAAGGGGGACACTTTCATTTTAGGTGGTGGTGTTGGGGGGAGTGGTTGGTGGGCGGAGCATTGACGATAATTTTTTTGTCACTTCATGACCTTCTGATACCTCTTTGTGTAACTGAATAAATGATTTAGGCAAGAACAAAGCATTTTATTCACACAGACTGATTTATAAACACATATACTGACATTTAAACATTAATGTGCATTTTATTGCTGTAGAACAATGTGATACACTTATATACACATCAACTGTCTGATCTCCTAAAAAGAGGGACATCGGGATGGGAAAGAGGGATTTGGGTCTCAAAGAGGGACACTTGGGAGGTATGCAACCTAGCCCCTACCTCCAGTCTTGATATGAGACTAACTCAATAGTATAGGATAGCGAGAGAAGAAGAGGTAAGTTCCTGTGAGAAAATCCCTAAAGAGGACTCTCACGTCCAGACAGGCAAGATCAAGAGTGGTCCCTTTTCCTGGGTGGGACACTTGTATTCCATATGGATCTAACAAGGCAACACTAACATCCTATTTTCTCTTTCATCCAATATGGAATACAGGTACCATGGGGATATACCAACGGTAGTCTCCCAGAAGTGGCAAGTAGGAGAAAGGACCCAACGTCTGTACCCAAGATAACTGTGTTCCCTAGGACTTTACAGAACTGGGGAACAGCCAAAACCGAAGTGTCAATGGACACTGAAAAATAAGTAAGGCACAGGAAACATTAGGTCTTTAGATAGGCAGAACCACCTGAAGGACATTCCTACCAAGGCTGGCTTCAGCCGAAGCCAGAACAGCCACACGATAGTGCTTAGCAAAGGTGTGCATGGAACACCAAGTCGCAGCCTTGAACAACTGCTCAGCCAAGACCTGATTCTTGTAGGCCCAAGAGGCCCCAACAGCCCTAGTGGAATGTGCTGTCACACGGAAGGGAACAGGTTTCTTCCTGAGTTCGTATGCACTTCGAATGGTAGACTTGATCCAAGAGGCAATGGTGACCTTGGAGGCAGCCTGACCTGCCCTAGGAACCTCAGGAATGACAAAGAAGGCATCAGTCTTCTGAAAAGACTCTGTACTCTTGAGAATACACACCAAATCAAACAAGTGGAGATTCCTCTCCTTGACAGACTTAGGGTCAGAACAAAATGAAGGCACTACAATCTCATGACTGATGTGGAACTCAGAAACCAACTTAGAAAGGAATTCTTTAGAGGTATGAAGAACAGCCTCGTCCTTTCGAAAGACCGGGTGGAGGTTTGTGCAGACCTGGAACCCATACATTGGGACCTTACCCAATGCCCAACAACAAGAATTCTTCCTTAGCACCTTAGCTTCAAATACTCGGACTGGCTGGACTCAGGGGGCGGAAGGTGGAACCTCCTCGAACACACAGCAGAAGACTCCCTCCTTAACATGCCAGGCTTGGGGATACTTGATCACTCCACGTTCTTATCTAGGCAGACATATGTTATCAATCTAACTGATGATATATGCAATAATTGTTTGTTAATTAGATGTTAAATCTTCATTATTTATGATTGCATACCACAAATGTTTATCATACATGTCACATCTCGGCACTCATGAGCCCTACCGATACTCAACGTAATGTTATCACAGATATCCCATACTAATGGTCTCACACACACACACACCAAATATAAAAATGATATAGCAGCTGCCACTAACTGGCATGTTGACATGCCAACCCCCTACTCAAGACCTCTCCAACTCTTGTATTGTATTGGGTGCAGACACGTTCTGTACCCAGAGTTGTTCCATGAAGCATACCCATTAAAAGTGTGTATTTAAACTCAAAAACGTTTCTGGATAAAAAAGTTGACCTGGAGAGAAAACAAAATGTTAATATTTGCAGATTACACTAAATTATGCAATGCAATAACCCAGAGAAGGTTGATTCTGGAAAGAAGGATTTACAGAAATGGCAGATGTGGCAAACAAATGCAATATGAGTATTAATATTGGAAAATTATTCCATTTGGGACATATTATTTATGAACTTAACAGAGCATTTGTTGCTGGAAAAAGAGGATTTTAGTCTTACCTGTTAAATCCTTTTCTCTTAGTCCATATAACTTACAGGTACCATGGGGAGGTGACAGCTCCTCCCAATGGGCTGGAACAATTCTAGAAGAAGTGCAGGGGTGGAACCTCCCCCTCCTCTATATCAGGCTACTCTACTAGCCTCCGCCCTGATAGACTTGTGAAAAGCATACTAAGCAGGACAGCAAGAAGAGAGGAAAACTCCTGTGAGCTATGAACCCAAGAAGACCCAACATTCAGCTACAGGAGACCCAGCAGCATGGTCCCTTTCAGTGGGTGAGACATCTGTGAGTTATATGGACTATGAGAAAAGGATTTAACAGGTAAGACTAAAATCCTCTTTTCTGTGTTGTCCAATATAATTCAAAAGTACCATGGGGATATAACAACATGAAAAAAAAAAAAAATACAATGGACACCGAAACAAATGACACAGCACACAAGAACAAGAGCCAACAGGGCTCAAACAGGTAAAGAGCAATGTGGCACAGGAAGTCTTAGACAGGATACACTGCCTCCAGGACTTTCCTGCCAAACCTGGATTCAGCCGAAGCCAGAACATCAACATGATAGTGCTTGGCAAAGGTGTGCACAGAAGACCAAGTGGCCACCTTGCACAGCTGTTCACCAGAGGCCTGATTCTTGCAGGCCCAGGAGTCCCCAACAGACCTGGTAGAGAGTGCTGTAATGCAGAAAGGAACTGGTTTCCCTCTGATCTCAGAGGTCTTGTGGATGGTAGACTTAATCCAGAATATGATTGTCACCTTGGATGCAGCCATACCAGCCCTGGGACCCTCAGGAAGGACAAATAATGCATCAGTCTTACGGACAGACTCAGTTCAGTGCACAGAGAACTTAAGGCAGCATACCGTATCTTACAAGTGGAGATACCCCTCCTTGTCAGATTTAGGGTCAGAACAAAAGGAAGGCACAACAATCTACTGATTGATGTGGAACTCAGAGACCACCTTTGGAAGGAATTCCAGGAAAGGTATGGAGAACAGCCTTATCCTTGTGAAAAACCAGGAAAGGCAGATTGCAGGACAAAGCCTGCAGTTCAGCATCTTTGTGGACAGAAACCACAGTGAAAAGACAGGCCATTTTACACATCAGAAGACGTAGAGGAGTGGTAGCCAAAGACTCAAAGGGAGGCCGCTGCGAGACTCCCAAAACCAGATTAAGGTCCCACTGGGGAGCGGGAGCCTTAAAGGCAAGAAAGCATGAGCGACGTCCTGAAAGTAGACTTTGACATCTGACAAAATGGCAATGCGTCTCTGGTAGAAGACAGAGTGCAGTGGTCTGCACCTTCAGGGAACTAAGGCTGAGACCCTTGTTCACGCCATCCTGTAAGAATGACAGGATCGCTGGGACATCAAACGTCTGTGAGGACAGCTCCCTGTCCACACACCATGAATAGAAAATGGACCAAACCCTATGGTAGGGTCTTAGACGAGACCGGTTTCCTAGCCTGGATCATGGTGGAGACCACCTCAGGAGAATATCACTTCCTCTTTAGGATGGAGGCTTCAATATCCATGCAGTCAAAGCCAGACACTCCACGTCCGCTCTCCAGAGGTAACCCTGAAGGAGGAGATCTGGTCTGAGTGGCAGAGAAAACTGATCTTGAACAGACAAGGTCACTAGTTCTGGGAACCAGGGCTTTCTGGTCCAGTAAGGAGCAATCATGACGACTCCACACTGTACATCCGAATCTTCCTCAGCACCTTGGGGATGAGAAGGAAAGGAGGAAAGATGTAGGCCAGATGAACCGCCATGGAATGGACAGAGCATCCACTGCGAATGCCAGAGGGTCCCTCCAGAGTGAGCAGAACATCAGAACCTTCATGTTGTCCCTGGAGGCCATCAGGTCTATCAAAGGGAGAACCCACATCTGCATTAACAGGCTGAAAACCTCCATATGGAGGTCCCACTCCTCAGGGTCCACCATCTGACTTGCACGGTGTAAATGGCAGGAACATGTTTTTCCACCTAGGCCAAAATAGCCTTGACCTCAGACCAAGCAGAAGCGCTTCTTGTGCCTCCTTGCTTGTTGATGTATGCCGCTGCCTTGGCGTTGTCCAGCTGGACGCAGACTGGATAACCCCCTCAGTAGACAGGACCAGTATATCAGAGCATGATGAATCGCCCTGAGTTCCAGGACATTGATGTGCTGAAGGATCTCCTCCTCAGTCCATTTGCCCTGAACCCCCGCTGAGGCTGGCATCCGTCATCATCAGGGCCAAGTCTTGAATGACCAAGGACTTCCCCTTTTCCAGGTTGGACCTGTCCAACCACGAAAGCAGGTCCTGCCTCACCTCCTGAGAGGGCGAGACAAGATGGTCCAACAGATCCAGATTTCCCCACCAAGCTCGGATGGTGAACCTCTGAAGCTCCCTGGTGTGAGCCATGGAGTACAGAACTGACTCAATGGTGGATGTTGTGTCTTCTACAAATCACACCAGAGCCAATTGTAGGTAACGGAGTGGCAACCAGCGCACTCCCTTTATTGATTGCTTACAGCGTATGGAGCTGTAAGTCCCAAACTCTCTAACCGGAGCTCCTCTAGTGCGTGACCGCCCAGTCTCACGGTCCGCGCTACACTGCCAGAAGCGCGCTCTGACGCGCTTCCTGTATCCACTCTCCCAGCAGCCTCGGCCTCACTGTCGGCTGGTTGCTAAGCAACCAGCCACCGCTCACTCCCGGAAGCTCCCCGATAGGAGCGGACACCACACCTCCTTCCTTTTTCCTAGAACCAAACACAGGCATACAACAAAACTGAGAAATAGGAAGGGGAAGACAACTGTGACCTCCGGACATCTCCTTCTTCTCCAGGATCGGAGCACCACTTCTGGTTCCCAACACACTGGAGGACGTCTGTCTCTAGCAGGTCAACCATTGGCAGGTCCCGGAGTTGAGGCAGCCGGTGTAGACATGTCGGAGGGTCCTGATGCTAGGTCCGGCATTTCATCGGCTGCCGCTGTGCCTTCCATCGGGCAAGACTCCTCCACTTGTACATTCCTCTGTTTACGGAGTACCGGACCATCGAACACCGCATCTTCCCCCTCCACCAAGGGAACAGCAGCAGAGTGAGGCAACAGCCCAGATGGACCTCTGCGGAGCTGATCAGCATGCCTGCGGCACAACAGGCCGGAGTCCGAGCGAAGGACAAAGGAACGGGGACCCGTCACTTCTACAATTGACGCTGGCACCCAACGAAGAGGACCCCGGTACCACCGAGCCCAAACTCTGGAACCTAGTAGGAAGGGAGGGGATGAATGGGTGGCCGGAAGACGTGATTTGGAAGGCCGGTGGGCAGCAGGGTGCAACAAGTCCAGACGAGACCGCAGAGGATGGCCAAACATCAACTTCGCAGGAGGCAAACCAGTGGTAGCATGAGGAGTATTCCTGTAGGCATACAAGAAGGATGTAAGGAAATCCGGAACCGGGGTCGAGAAAGAGGATGCCAACAAGGCGGCCTTCAAAGTGTACACAAAGCGTTCAGCTAAACCATTGGTGGCCGGATGGTACGGAGAGGATGTATGATGTCTAACTCCAATGGAAGTGAGATAGTGTTGAAAAACTTGTGCAGTAAATTGTGGACCATTATCTGTCACGACTACCTTAGGTAATCCAAAAGTTGCAAAGATGCGGCGAAGAGCCGACACAGTGGCCTCAGCAGAGGTGGAGGACATAACACAGACCTCCGGCCATTTAGAAAAAGCATCCACCAGCACCAGGTACATTTTACCCCGGACCGGTCCAGCAAAGTCCAGATGCAGACGTTCCCACAGAGCTGAAGGTGAGGGCCAAGAGAGGACAGGAGGGGGTGTGGACAGCGTCCGCAATCGATTACACCCCAGACAGTAAATGACCCAAGAAGCAATATCAGAGTCCAGAGAGGGCCACCAGACATGAGCTCTAGCCGTCTGTTTCATGCGTACAATGCCAGGGTGGCTGAAGGGGACAAGAAGAATGTGTGTCAGACTTATGCTCGGCACCTATAGGGTTAATAGTTACATTTATATTTGACCGATTCTGCAGGAATCCATCTGCTAGGGAGGAAACCACCAGACTGGCTTTTTCTAGTTTTTATCTGTGTATTGCAAAAGCTGTTAGAGTATGCTCAAGGTTGTTATGCTAGAATGTGCCGAGTCTCAAAACCCCCCCACGGGGGAGGAGATGGGTGCCGGAGTAACAGTTATCTGCAACCTCTCCCCTTCCCCCCCCTTCCTGTGAACAAGTTTTGCTTTTCTGTTTTTTTTTATATAATTTTCTGTTCTATGTTGAAACTGTGAAACTGTGCACCTCGCCCCTCCCTGTAGGGGAGGGGGCTGTATAGGGCTATAAAGGCTATGTGTGATAAGAATAAAGAGAGAGCTTGTATTGTATACGCTGTTGTGTGTGTTTTTCTTTGCGAACCATACAGGCCCCCGGTATACCGGTAATTGACATAGATTTCATAGATAGACTAATAATAATAGGGTGAAAGGTATCTCTTCAGGCAGCGATCCAGGTAAAGATTCCCTAACAGTGGCCATCGTGAAGGAGCTGCAATGTAGTAGTACGCAAAGAGGGAGGAATGACGACCCGGGTACCCCACAACAGGCAACCATCCTTTGTAGTTAGTTCCAACTTACGCCTGGCATAAGGCAACAATGCAGAAGAAACAGAAGTGGGCCATCCAGATTGAACATAGTGATACACTGAAGCTAAGAGTGAATCTTGACTGGTCGCCCGGGCAACATCCTGAAAGGTGGTGGTAGACATAGAACAGACACGATGGTGTTCAGAAGGGCATATAAATTGAGAAGAACCTCCAGACAACTCTCCCGGAACATCTGGTAAAGGTAGACGAGACATGGTGTCTGCATTCGCATGTTGGGCCTGAGGCCGGTATTGAATAGAATAGTCAAAAGCACCCAAATACAGGGCGTAGCGTTGGAGCCGAGCGGCAGTAGTAGGAGAAATGCCTTTGTGGGGATGGAAAATAGCTAGCAAGGGTTTATGATCAGTGATCAAAGTAAAATGTCTGCCATACAGATAGAGAGTGAATTTTTGCAAAGCCCAAATAATAGCTAGAGCCTCCTTATCTATTTGGGCATAATTACGTTCAGCTGGTGTCAGGGAGCGGGAGGCAAAAGCAATAGGTTGCTCGGTCCCATCAGGAAGGATGTGAGACAGGACAGCCCCCAGGCCATACGGAGAGGCATCACAAGCCAGGGACACCAGTTTTGCCAGATCATAATGTACCAAGGCTTGCGACTTATGTAACATGTCCTTAGCTAGCTGGAAAGCATCCTGACAGGCGGGTGACCAAACCCAGGCAACCTTAGTTTCTAACAGATGATGCAAGGGATGCAAGACATGAGCTAGGTTCGGTAAGAATCTGTGGTAATAATTTAAAAGTCCCAGAAATGAACGGAGTTGTGAGACATCCGCAGGAGGTGGAGCCTGTAGCAATGCTTGCACTTTCTCTCTTTGAGTATGTAGCCCATCTTTATCAATGACATGCCCACAGAAATGTAATTTGGGTTGAAAGAATTGACATTTATCGAGATTTGCCCTTAAGCCATACTCTTGAAGGCGGTGCAACACCTTGGTGACATTTAGGCGATGCTCTTGCTCAGTAGTACCTGTGATGATCATATCATCAAGTAAGCATTTAGTATGTGGAATTTCTGCCAGAATTGTATCCATAGTCCGTTGCCAGATGGCCGGTGCGGAAGCAATGCCGAAAACCATGCGGTTATACTGAAATAACCCTTTATGGGTATTGATGGTGAGCAACTTCCTACATTCAGGGCGGACTTCTAGTTGAAAATAAGCCTGCCGTAAATCCAATTTCGTGAATGTAATGCCACCAGCCAATGATGCAAACAGTTCCTCTAAACGTGGCAAAGGGTATTGCTCTACTTGGAGTTGTTGATTCACAGCTACTCTGAAATCACCACATAAGCGGATCTCCCCAGACTTCTTCACAACAGGCACGATGGGTGACGCCCACTCACTACAGGTTACTTTGGAAATGATCCCTTCTTGTTCCAGTCGATCAAGCTCTTGCTCCACACGACCCCTGAGAGCAAAAGGTACTGTACGTGCCTTACAAAACTTGGGTGTGGCCTGGTTTGAGAGTCAAGGATGCCATCATACCTTTAACTTTACCCAGAGTGGGCTGAAAAACATCCTGGAACGTGTGGCACAATTCTGTTACCCATGTTTGAGTTGTTGCCGGAAGACCATCCCCAACAGCATGTACCGGCACTGACCAAGATGGCATACCCATTTTCTTAATCCAAGAACGACCAAACAGAGGTGGGACGCCATGTTTTACAACATACAAGGGTACTTGAAAGTCCTTTCCGTCATACTGTACAGTAACCCAGGCATACCCTAGGGGTTTAATGATTTGACCACTATATGTTCGTAGTTGAACAGATGTTCTCAGCAGGGATACTGGAATCTTTGCGCAAGGAACTTGAACCCAAGTCATGACAAAGACTGCCAAACCAGTGTCTAGTTCCATCACAATCTTTCGGCCGTTGATATTCACATGTACTAATAAAGCATCACGATGATCCCCCAGGTCATGGATACTCAGGTGTGCCACCCATTCACCGGGTTCAAACATATCTTCCAGATCTTGTTGGTGTTCTAGAAAATGTGTCGACTGGCGTTGCATGCCTCTGCGGGCCTGAGGTTGTGAACGTTGACTCCTACATACTTTACTAAGATGACCCCTCTTTGAGCAATTAAAGCAAATTTCATCTTTAATTTTGCAAGACGCCGCCGTGTGAGCGGCAGATCCACATCTATAACAGCGGCGGGCCTTGTCCTCACTCTGTGATGTTGGAGCATGAGGTGAAACTTGATAAACAGGAGTAGCATTGAGTGTCTCCGGGGTGGCCTGTAAGTTTGCAGCATTCAGATGAGAAGTATCTTTCTCGGCCATCTCCATTGCTACCGCAATGTCCAAAGCTGATTTCTCTGTCAAATCTTTTTCTGTCAACAGTCGTTTTTGTATTCCCTTCTGCAAGAGTCCCATGACAAACTGGTCCCGGAGGGCCTCAGCCAGATGGAGCTTGAAATCACATGTAACAGCTAGCCTTTTTAGTTCCATCATAAACGATTGCACGTTCATCCCAGGTTTTTGTTTGCAAGAGTAAAAACGGTACCTTTCAGCAATTTGTAAGGGGGCTGGTTGGTAGTAGTTGGTTAAAGTGTCCAGCAATGTTTTAAATGGTTCATCACCGGGCTTTTCTGGAGCTAATAAATCTCTCAAGGTGGCAAAGGGTTTCTGACCAACCACTGTGAGGAAAACAGACGTCTGCTTCTCCGGTGGTATATCATTAGCTGCCATAAACTGTTCCAACCGGTCTGCATAAGCCGGCCATGTCTCCTCCCCTTCTTGAAACTCTTGTAAGGAACCAAATGCCGGAACCATCGCCGCCATGCTGTACCAGCGGCAAGGCCAGGAAGCAGAGGAACAGGTAAAAGGGAGAAGTACAGAACAGGGTTTTTTTTTTTTTTTTTTTTTTTTTTTTTTTAAGAAGTCAGGAAAAACCCAGGGAAGGCAGGCAGGTAGACAAATTAGGAGAGAAGATGTCGGGCCCAGGCCACACAGGCAAGCGTCCAAGTTCAGCGATATGTGAGACCTCCTGAAAGAGCACTGTAGCCACCATCCAGAGCAGCCAGACCCTAGGCCTCTTCAGCAAACAAAGCTATCTGCCACACGCAGGATCACAGTGGTGTGAAGAGTAACCAAGTCCCCATCCTCGTCGCCACTGTTGTGTCTTCTACAAATCACACCAGAGCCAATTGTAGGTAACGGAGTGGCAACCAGCGCACTCCCTTTATTGATTGCTTACAGCGTATGGAGTTGTAAGTCCCAAACTCTCTAACCGGAGCTCCTCTACTGCGTGACCGCCCAGTCTCACGGTCCGCACTAAGCAACCAGCCACCACTCACTCCCGGAAGCTCCCCGATAGGAGCGGACACCACAGTGGACACCATGCGGCCCGTCAGACGACAACTTGCGGACTGCAGCTGAGGTCCACTCCAGTGCTGGGAGACCCGACGCATGATCTGTTGAACAGAATCTTCGGTCAGGGAAAACATCTCTTGGCAAGTGTCGAACCTGAGAGGGGACCCTTGTGAACACCTGAGGAGCAGTAGTAAGGCCAAAAAGGAGAGAGATGAACTGGAAGTGACCCCATGCACAAGTGAACCTGAGGTACTTATGACTGTCCAGATGAATCGGAACATACAGATCCAGAGAGGCCAGAAATTCTCCTGGACACATTGCTGCGATGATAGACTGCAAAGACTCCATCTTGTAGAGTTGAGATCCTTGAAGTCCAAGATAGGGCAACTGCCACCATCCTTCTTGGGAACAACAAAGAGGTTTGAATAAAGACCTAAACTCTCTTGAGGAAGAACAGGAGCAAAGAGTCCCTTGTCCAAGAGAGCTTGCACCGCCCGTAGAAAGACACAGTTTTTCCTGGCCTAGAGGAGACAGAGAATGGAAGAATCTGAAGGGAGGCAAGGATATGAAGGGAATCCTGTAGCCTCCAGAAACCACCTGCTATACCTAATGATCTGCAACAGATCTTGCCCAAATGTTGCAGCATCCACCTACAGGGGGTGGATGAAGGATGTGATTTAGATTTGGTGGACGTGTGTTTTGACCTCCACTGCTGCCTGAGCTTGGTTGTGGAGAGCAGGGTGCTGCCCTGAGACACACTCTGATTCAGCCTTTGCTCTTTGTTTTGGTGGGGACGAAAAAGACGCTGCTTCCTCGTCAGGTTAGGGCATCTGGAGACCTGAGG
This sequence comes from Rhinophrynus dorsalis, assembly GCA_037306005.1. Lineage (NCBI taxonomy): Eukaryota > Metazoa > Chordata > Amphibia > Anura > Rhinophrynidae > Rhinophrynus > Rhinophrynus dorsalis. Next base: position 305,194,881 of record CM074718.1, read on the forward strand.
CAATAGAGTGATCTTACCCACAGTGGCCTCACTGATTATTTGCTTCATTTCAGGCCCAAAAATAAACGTGCAATGAAAGGGGAGAGAAATCCGTGACTTCTTAGCTGAAAAGTCAGCAGTTGCCTTTGCCGCAAGTCTGACTGCATCAAAAAGAGAGTCAGTAACATATGTCTGAGCCCCAGACATGTTGGCCAAGATGGATAAAAGATCCTCTTTAGGGGCACCCTTATGGATAGCCTCAGTAAGTTGCTCACCTCAAATTGCAATGGCCCTAGTGACCCAGACAAAAGCCAAGGTAGGCCTGCAAGGCAGCACCTATGGTAGCAATGTTGGACTTTGGAATAGTTTCAAGCTTTCTATCAGTGAAATCCTTGCATGCAGTGGTGTCAGCAAAGGGTAGAGCAGTAGATTTAGAAAGACTAGAAATGGGGGGGGTCAACCTGAGGAGGTGTAGCCCACTGAGCCAAAGCCTCTTTAATGAAGGGATACAGCTTAGAAAATCTCTAAGAAAGAGAAAGGCACCTGGCAGGTGTTTTCCACTCATCTAGGATAACCTGTTACAGAATGGGATTAGGAGGAAACATAATGAGGGACTTCTTGCACCTTTGAAAGACGTCAGAAGTAGTCTGGGTCTCAACAGGATTAACAGGAGTCTGAATCTGTAGAGTAGTTCAAACCGCTTTAATGAATCCCTCAGCAGAGGGCTCAGGGTCAGCCTCAAAGGGGTCACCATATGCATGGAAAGAAGCCCCTTCTTCACACTCCCCTTCCTCCAAATCAGCCTCAAAGGAATCCTCCTCAGAGGAATCAGAAAGGTCAGGAATGCCAGGGGCTGCAAACCTGAACGAGGTGGAGGGTTTCCAAGACCGGAGGGAAAGAGGAAACTGTGCCAGTCCTTGACCTAAAGTGGCTCTTGTTCAAGGCTGGAGTGCCCATGTGGAGTGGTGGGGGCCACAGCACATGAGGGGCATAAATGTCCTGAGTACTCTCTAGGAAACCCAGTTTGGCATGAGGAACAGTAAGCAAGGGGGGGGGTCAAAGTAGCCTCTGAGTACTTAGCCTTAGGTCTAGCCCCCTGTCCCTTTGGATCCGACATCCAGTAAAAAAAAACCCAAATGCTGTCACCCAAATTAATAAATCACCTCAGAAAGCCCAAAAGAGTACTTATCTGGCAGGCAAATGGTTATCCTGAGGAGGAAGGTAAGAGAATCCAAGCCTCTGCGTAGGATACTCAAAGAGCGAAGGAAAATGGCATCCAAAATCACAGCCAGAGAAAAACCCGCAAAATGGGCATTCTGGGAATCGTGGTTTCTCTCTTTTAACGTTACTTAGCAATGACAGAACCCAAACTCGCAGGAGCCCAATGGCCCCTAAGACACTGGGGATGTAAACCACTTGTAGGGCAAGTGAAGACAAAAGAATGAGCCATCTCTCAACTCTGTAAGTGGAATGGTTGAAGAGATATGTCCCATAGACGTCTGTCCCAAAGCAGTCAATGGAGCATGTGTGGCCGTGCTGTAAAGCGCACTTTTAAAGGGACACTAATGTCCCATAATTTTTTTTTTCTGGTTTTGTAGATTAAAAAAAAATATAAAAAAATAAAAATTATGTAGCACAAATCCCATCTCTCAAATCTTTACAGTTTGAGAGATATTCACTTCTAAAGTCCCCCCCCCCCCTTCCTCTCCTCCTGATGTCAGCACTCTGCTGACAGCAGGCAATCCCAGTCCTGGGACCAGCCGGAGGCTCTTCAGCAGAGCTGAAATAGTGATACTGGAAAATAATTACTTAATTGGAATGGTCTACAAAGTGCGCCCGGTATGCAAGCACACTTTGTAGACCATTCCAATGAAGTAATTCTTTTCCAATATCGCTATTGCGGCACTGCTGAAGAGCCTCCTCGTGTCGGCAGACATGGATCTCCTTCTGTCAGCTTTACAGCTGACATCAGGAGAGGCAGAACTTTAGATACGAATCTCTCTCAAACCATAAAGGAAGAGACAGGATTTGTGCTACATAATTTCTTTTTTTTAAACTACAAAACGAGAAAAAAAAAATTCTGGGACATTACTGTTACTTTAAAGGAGCGGAATTAAAAAAACAATCCAAAATTTACAAAAATGAATAAAAGCACCCAAAACATAATAGAACCAATAAAAACGTATACTTCAGAAAGGATACGTGAAAATCCAACAGAACCCAGCAGAGAAGGGTTTAAAGGGATAGTAATACATCGTGACCAGATGGAATAATTTATTACTATAACATTTGAAATATTGATCACTGTTTTGTACATTCTGTGACATTTGGTAAATCTGGGGGACCAGATTGCAGAGTGGGCTGTTAATTTTTAATGCCTACAAAATAAAATAAAGTTAAAATGAAGTATTACTATCCATTTAAAGGGATAGTAATACTTCGTTTTAACTTTATTTTATTTTGTAGGCATTAAAAAAACATGAAGAATGATATAAGTCTTATCTCTCAAACCTTTATGGTTTATGAGATATTCACAAGCAAAGTTTTCCCTCCCCGCCCCTTTTACCTAGTGTAAGCCATCTCTTCTCAGATGTGAATCTGGTTGTATGACCAGACAGATAACAGAAGGGGACAATTTTCTTTGTATGAAAACAATGAAAGCCCTTCCCCCCTTGACAAGTTTTTCAGCTTTTACCCTTATCTTAATTGAAGATTGTCCCTCTCTGCAATCTACCTGGGCACCTCCCTTCTGATCTGGTTGAACGAGGGGGGGGAAACTTTGCTTGTGAATATCTCTTAAACCATAAAGGTTTGAGAGATAAGACTTATATCGTTCTTCATGTTTTTTTAATGCCTACAAAATAAAATAAAGTTAAAACTAAGTATTACTATCCCTTTAAGTCCAGCACTCTGGCTTGTTTAAAGAATACTCCATGTGTTAAGGAATGTGAATTGACTCCTGGTGTGCTTCATTGACCAGTCAGGGGAGGTTATTATTGACCAGTTAAAATGTCCCTTTTTCAAGCACTAATTTGTATTCTTATCTTGATAAGAGTGTCTGGAAGTGTATATAAGCGGTGTGTTTTATCAATAAAGGCTGTTCTGTTCTACCCTCCTTAATACAAGTCTCGGCTGTATTTCTGGAGGGGGTTGGGCTGGGGATTCTCACCTTAGCCACTGCAGGAGAGAATTCACTTGCCTCGCCGGTCTACTGGCGTAGGGCCTCTGGAAACCCCACATAGGATTCGGCAGCTAAATTCACTAGCTCTGCCAGTCTGCCAAGGGGCAGCATCCAAATGTTCCTGCCTGAGTATCCAGGACCTCCAGGAAGCAGCAGGGCTCCAGCCGGCCGGGGAAGAGGGGCAGCAGCAGCGGCGGTTCAGGAACAGATGACCCCAAAAGGGTCCGGTAAATCCTGGTACCTTCACATACATCATTTAAAAAAATTCTTCATCTTGTAGCTATTAACAACTTAAACTAAATGCCCAAAGTCCCATCTCTCAAAACTTTATGGTTTGAGATATATTCACTGTCAAAGTCCCCCCTTCTTTCCCTTTCCCTGATGTCAACGCTCTAGCTGACTGCAGGGGAATCTGGTCCCAGGACCAGCGGAGGATCTTCAGCAGAGCCGAGATCACATTATTGAAAAATAAATCCTTCACTGGAACGGTCTATAAAGTATCTGAAATCAGGTCAAAACCCTTTATGTAGTCAGAATATAACTTCCTTAAATATTATTATAAGGGTTCTTTCCAACGAATATATGACATGTCTTATGTCTTAAGTGTAAGGCTGAGCCTGAATTTGTGGAAGGGGCTGCAGGCCATAAATACCATCTGCAGCCTCTCCCACGGGGTGCATCGTCATTGTGCCTGAGTTAGTCGTGTCAACGTCCACCTCCATCGTCAGGAAGACAGCACACGTAACTTCCGGTTGCATGATCTACTCAGCCCATTAGGCGTTTCAGGCGAAGTAGGTGCTTCCTATCCTTGTCCGCAGCTCACTTTAGTTGGCAGTATTCCCAGTGAACCGGAGCCTCACCACCGGTATGGTACTCCCATATCGTCAAAAACCAGACCACTCGTTATTTTATTCCTGTCAGTTACCCACCACAAAACTGCTTCCCCTAGCCGCATGGGATTTCCACTGTCTTGCGAGGCTTCCCGCTATGCCAAAGTCATACTGGTTCTCCCTAGTTACTATGGACGCAGTCCGCTTCTTGCTGGAGCTCGCAGCCCGTTCGGCCATATTTGTTATGGGCAAGCACGCGCCCAATTACACATACTCTTTTCGGCTACAGGTACCCTGCATTTAGATCCCCTTCTCCTAGTAGCCCATGGTTCACGCTCAGGGTTTATTTAAAAGCTTAGGCTTTTGGAGACATTAGTACTTTTCCTCTGATTATGCTTACAACCATTAGGCAAATCCTCATCTTCTTAACCTTAAACACCAGACAACCGGGGGCATTATTACAATAAGTAAGCGCCCGCCAGAGCATGTTTTAGGAAAACTGTACTGTCATGTAAATGTGAGGAAATACAAATGATACAGTTAATGGTACTCAGCCCATTAGGCATTTCAGGCGAAGTAGATGCTTCCTATCCTTGTCCGCAGCTCACTTTAGTTGGCAGTATTCATAGTGAACCGGAGCCTCACCACCGGTATGGTACTCCCATATCGTCAAAAACCAGACCACTCGTTATTTTATTCCTGAACAAGTCAGTTACCCACCACACAACTGCTTCCCCTAGCCGCATGGGATTTCCACTGTCTTGCGAGGCTTCCCGCTATGCCAAAGTCATACTGGTTCTCCCTAGTTACTATGGACGCAGTCCGCTTCTTGCTGGAGCTCGCAGCCCGTTCGGCCATATTTGTTATGGGCAAGCACGCGCCCAATTACACATACTCTTTTCGGCTACAGGTACACTGCATTTAGATCCCCTTCTCCTAGTAGCCCATGGTTCACGCTCAGGGTTTATTTAAAAGCTTAGGCTTTTGGAGACATTAGTACTTTTCCTCTGATTATGCTTACAACCATTAGGCAAATCCTCATCTTCTTAACCTTAAACACCAGACAACCGGGGGCATTATAAATGTGAGGAAATACAAATGATACAGTTAATGGTAGGACTTTTAAAATGTAATACTCTACATTGTGCCCTAGATGTTCAGTCAAACTTCTGTTATCATTCACAGACAGCCTTAAAGGGATAGTAATGTTTCATAATAAAAACAGCTCTAATTAATCATCATAGTATTTGGACTTTGGAGAGTGTTATTTCAATTCTGTCAGAGTTGTAGTTCCAGAGTAATTCAATGACAAAGTGTTCCCCTCACGCCCCTTTTACTGATGTCACACTGTTCAGCCTGAGCAGAAGGGAGGTGCCCAGGTAGACTGCAGAGAGGGACAATCTTCAATTAAGATAAGGGGAAAACCTGAAAAGCTTGTCAAGGGGGTCAGGGATTTCATTGTTTTCATAGGAATAAGAGTGTCCCCTTCTGTTATCTGTCCAGTCTATGGACTGCATTCCACATCTGAGAAGAGATTGTTTACAGTAGGTAAAAGGGGCGGGAGGGGGAAATTTTGCTTGTGAATATCTCATAAACCATAAAGGTTTGACAGATAAGACTTATATCATTCTTCATGTTTTTTTAACGCCTACAAAATAAAATAAAGTTAAAACGAAGTATTACTATCCCTTTAAATGTATCAGTAGTAGTTGTGTGGATACCCAGTGCCACTTAACTCTTTTCTCACTTAACTCCTTCAGGGATCGTAATTACTAAACAACTGAGTGGATCCCACTCATCTGCATTTCAGTACGTCACGGTACGAGTCTTTAATCATACCAGTCACATTACTGTGTCTTCTGTACTGCTGTATGTCTCTAGCTACTCAAACAGTATAAGGTTCATGTCTCTTTCCATGAGAGTTATGTGCTTGTTTTTACCATGTGAATAGTACTCAGACACATGCAATTATTTCTAAAATAAGGCTACATGTTCATTAGGCCAATCTATGCATCCTTAGTTTTGTATTTATCAAACTAGGTATACCGGTTTTGTCAGAGCCAATAGTACATACGGTTACCATTGTATCTTTGCACTCATTCCCTAGTTGCATGGGATGTCTTCCGATTCATAGGGCCTCACTCTTACATGGGACTCTATAGTCTATCATCCACTTAGATTACTGTCACTGAGACACGCACCCATTCAGAAAATGTTTCTATCACGCCCCCCGGTTCACATCATACTGCTCTATTGAACCATTCAACCACTACTGTATCTACATATCTTAGTCTGCCTTTGCTTGGTAAAATCTCATAGCTGTTCCTCCCTCCTGGTGTCGCAATCACAATGTTGAGCAGTGTGACACACACTCACCAAACTCATGAAAAAAACCTCTATCATACATTAATTCATGGTAACATTTGTTTCAGTGTCCTGATTCCATTCATTCATACATGGTCACATTGTTTGTGTCCTGATTCCACGTTCTAACATATGTACATAATTTCATTAAATGTCCTGATTCCATGTTAAGTCATTTGTGCACGGTTACGTTGTTTCAGTGTCCTGATTCCACGTTCTAACATATGTACACGGTTATGTTGTTTCAGTGTCCTGGTTCCACGTTCTAACATATGTGCATGGTTATGTTGTTTCAGTGTACTGATTCATGTTCTAACATGTATACATGGTAACATTAGTATGTGTACACGGTTACAAATGTTCAGTATCCTGAATCCTCGTTCTAACATATGTACTTGGTTTCATTGTTTCAGTATCCGGATTCCTCTTTCTAACATATGTACATGGTTTTGTTGTTTAGGTGTCCTGATTCATGTTGTAACGGGTGTACATGGTTACATTAACATACGTACACGGTTACAAATGTTCAGTATCCTGATTCCTCGTTCTAACATATGTACTTGGTTTCACTGTATCCTGATCCCTCATTCTAACATATGTACTTGGTTTCATTGTTTGTGTCCTGATTTCACGTTCTATCTAATGTATATTGTTGCTTTGTTTCAGTATACGGATTACACGTTCTAACATGTGTACATGGTTTCATGGTATCCGTATTCCGATTTCAAGTCCTAACATATGTACATGGTTACATTGTATCAGTGTTCTGATTCCACGTTCTAAAATATGTACATGGTTATATTGTTTCAGTGTCCTGATTCCATGTTCTAATATGTACATGGTTACATTGTTTCAGTGTCCCGATGCCACGTTTTAACATATGTACATGGTTACATTGTTTCAGTGCCCTGACGCAAGGTTCTATCTAACATTCAATCATGGTTGAATTGTTTCAGTATCCTGATTCCATGTTCCATCTACGCGCATACACAGTTCCCCCTGGTATCATATCCTACCTCTTCGCAGAGGCAGAAGGATCGCTGTCTATTCCCTTACCTCTTCGCTGAGGCTGAAGGTTTTTAACCATTTCCTTTTTGGCCCCCGGCAGCCTTGCCTTTTCGGGTTTCCCTGCCCAGGCAAGGCTACTAGCATCAGGGACCAGTACCCTCGCTAACAGGGGACATACGCGTCGGCTCTTCAACTACTTCACCCTTTCATTTCTGATTTTATAGAACAAATTCACGTAGGGATTACATTCATTACTCTGCTCCCTTGGTTCCTAGTTTCCTTTTAAACGCCAGTTTTCTAACCCCCATTCACCTGCATTACTCGGCCGTCAGCCTAGTCTCCCTTTATAATCAGGTCTCCTCTCAACTAATTATTGAATTAATTAAATCCTAACCAGCTTCACGTCTAGGTCGGTATCATATCCAATATTCCAGTCACGCATTTAATATAGGAGCGGTATTCCCCTCTTCTAAGTAGATTACCAGTATATCTTATTTAACTTGGCAGGTTGAACCCTTAAGGTTTCTCACGTTACTTCCTGAAACCTTCAGCTACATTTCAGCAAGCTTTACAAACTTATCTAAGTTATGTCACTTTTGACCAAGTTCGTTAAAATATAATTATTTGCTCTTTTTGCCCTTAAATCAGGCCTACTACGTTGACATTCACCCGAGCTTCCGGCCGGCTCCGCATATGGCAAACCTCAGGATTTCCAGTGGCTGGAAGCCCCGACCACAAGTGGAAGGCTGAGCCTGAATTTGTGGGAGGGGCTGCAAGCCATAAATACCGTCTGCAGCCTCTCCCATGGGGCGCATCGTCATTGTGCCCCCCCCCCCTCCATCACCCCAGTACTTCATAGGTTATCACAGGTGGCCCTTAAATCAGGCCTACTACGTTGACATTCACCCGAGCTTCCGGCAGGCTCCGCATATGGCGAACCTCAGCATTTCCAGTGGCTGGAAGCCCCGACCACAAATGTAGTCTTCTAAGGTTTGACCTCCTCCACTTCTCATCAGTGGGCACAATAAAATGACCCATATAAATAAGACCCAGCATAAAGCATCTGCCCATTTGGTTACCTAGCAGTGGGAAAATGGGCAAATAACCACAAGGAAAACACAAGCAGTTACAAGGGAGATGGAACTTAGCTGAATGCTTTTCAGCATTTAAAGAGCTAGCTAAAGGAAGCACCAGATATCACCACCACCAACATGGACAAATCAGAGGAAAACCAGGAGACATGCCATCAACTGGTTCTGTAAATGAAAACCCCTGAGTCAGTTAAGTGAAAAATATGAACAACTGCAGCTCTGATGCCCCTCTGTCTGCTCCATTACCTAAGTATCTGGGGAAGAAACCTCAAAGGAAGGTGATGGAACCAGCATCTGTGTACAGTGTAAAGGAATAGGACACTGCACACCCTAAGAGAGACTTCTCTTACCTGGGAAAAGATACACCATGGGACACATAAAAGTAAGAAACCAACAGGAAGCTCCAGTTCAGGACAGTAAAATGCAAGTGCTACTAGGAGAGAACAGATCTTTTATGGGTCAGAGTAATTTCCTGGCCTACCTTAGGGAGGGAGTAACTTACCTGTAGTGTTTTGGCAAGGAAAGAAACATTGAACAATGCCCATAACATTCCACCTCTCCTGTTTTATGAGCCAATTATGAAAGCTTACTTTAATGAAAAAACAGAATACATTCCTTTAAATGTAAAAACCTTTGCTTTATGTTTTTTGGTAAGAGAAAGAATATCATCAAAGTATTTGTATCACACAGGATACACTGAGATTCTCTCTCATTTTCAAGTATTTCCTGAGATGTTTTATTACCTAATTTAATGGTACTCCTTTTATCTACCTTGGAAGGATGGAAGGCTGATTTGGCCCTGAGGTTCAAACAAATTCTACAGCTGGTGCAGTGACCATCTGACCTATCACACCGGATATTCCCGAATAGGTGCAAGAACAGGAAAAAAAAATGCATGCATGAGATGGGGAAGAGAAAGGACAGGGAAAACACGTTAATGATGCAGACAAGCAAAGTACAGTATAATATGGATTAAAAAAGGGGAAATTAAGCAAGTGTTCATAAGAAGTCACTAACCATCATCGCTGGATACTTCCTGTTTAACCACAGACATAGGTGAGCGGACAGGGGGTCTTCCCAGGGGGTGGCGTCTACTCTTCTTTACCTCAATCTTTGTAAACAGGATAGAAGACTGAAAATAACAAAAAATAATTTGTTGAAATATTTTCAGTAGAGCTGCTTTATTATAAACAATATTTGTCTGGTGCTGCATTGTCAAAGTAATTCTAATCATTGACAGACATATGATTTCACCTCCTATTTTTTAAAAAACTGATTTCTATATACTTACTTTTTGTCTTGTGAAACATAGGAACCACAGGGTAAAGCCTCTTTCTCTAGTGGTAGGGCCCTCTGGCACTGAAAGGGTTATTTTGTTTTAATTATGTTTTTTTGCTGCATTGGTATGAGGACGTGTGTGTGTGTGTGTGTGTGTGTGTGTGTGTGTGTGTGTGTGTGTGTGTGTGTGTGTGTTTTATAATCCATTAGGGACTCATGGTTATGTTTAATAGGCTCTGAATCGCCAGCAGAAGAGGCAGTGGATGTGCTGTCCCGCTAAACCTTGGTGTTGTGACAAACTACAATTAAAACTGTGAATTTAAAGTGCCAAAATTAATTTAATTTTACCAACGGCCCTAATATAATCAAGTTGTAAAACTGGCTTCAGCCAAATTCAGAACATTCACACAGTAATGTTTAACAAATGTGTGAAATGACAGCTATCTAGCCTCCTGCATAAATGCACTGCTTAAGCCTGGTTCTTGCAGGCTCAGGAAGCACTCACCACATTGTAGGGTGACCCTAAATGGCAAAAGCATCTTCCTAAAGACATAAGGCTTGCAAATGGTTCCCTTGATCCAAGAAGCCAGGGCACCTCAGAGTCCACTTGGCCAACAAATGACCCCTCAAGAATAATTAATGTTTCCACAAATCATACTCTTTTCCATTTGATGAAAGCAGTATTTTGGACACCTAACTACTTCGAAGCAGTGAAGCTCCTACTCCTGTCTGTTAGATGGAGCCAGACAAAGTGAATGAAGAACAATTTCCTGATTAATATGAAAATTAGAAACCACCTTGGGAAGACAACCAAAGGCAGACTGCAGAACTGCACTTTGAGCATTAAAAATCAGAAAAATTAGCCTACAGGATAAAGTCTGTCGTTCAGCAAAGTGCCAGGCAGACACAATTGCAAACAGGAAGGCTGCCTTGAGAGTCTAGCAAAGAAGAAATACAGATGCCAAAGGCTCAAAAAGGATCCTTTCGCAAGAACTCCAAGTCCCACTTGAGAAAAGGGATCCCTAAAGAAAGGGCATGAACCACCCAATGCACAGAAGGTCTGCACATCTGGCAGAAAGGCTATAAGTTTTTGACAGCTCAAATAAGGCATGAAATTTGGACCATGATAAGAGGATTTTAGTCTTACCTGTTAAATCCTTTTCTCTTAGTCCATATAGCTTACAGGTAACTCCGGGAAGGCGATCACCCCTTTAAGTAGGCAGGAACAATTCTTGGAAAGAATACAGGGTGGAGCCTAACTTCCCTCCTTAGCTGGTCTCCAGCCAATCCCCAACCAGTTAGATTTGAGACACTAACCTATTGACTAGGTAGCAAGAAGGGCAAAAGAAGACTCCTGTGAGCATGAACCCAAAGTAACTCCCATGTTCAGTCACAGGAGAACCAAGCATGGTCCCTTGACAGGGTGGGAGACCTACCTGTAAGCTATATGGACTAAGAGAAGGGGATTTAACAGGTAAGACTAAAATCCTCTTTTCTCTGTCATCCAATATAGCTTACAGGTAACTCTGTAATGTACAAACACTGAGTTTCCCAGTGGTGGGAAATAAGGCAAGGACCATGTGCCGGTCCCCCAAGTTACCAGCTAATCAGATCCAGAATAGCCCTTAACAAACTAAGTATCAATGGACACTGAACTGTAACACAGCACACCAGTAACTGTAAAACACACCGAACAAGAGCCAACGGGGCTCAACGGTTAAAGATCACTAAGACAGGCAAAACTGCATCCAGGACTTTCCTGTCAAAGCTGGCTTCAGCCGAAGCCAGAACATCAACACGGTAGTGATTAACAAAGGTGTGCACACACACTAAGTGGCCGCCTTGCTGATCAGCAGAGGTCTGATTCTTATAGGCCCAGGAGGCCCCAAAAGACCTGGTGGAATGAGCAGTGACAAGAAAAGGAGCAGGCTTCTTCCTGAGTTCATAGGCTTTACGAACAGTAGAATGGATCCAAGATGCAATAGTCACCTTGAATGCAGCCTTTCCAGCCCTGGGACCCACAGGGATCACAAACAGTGCATCAGTCTGGCATACAGACTCAGTGCAGTGCACATAGAACTTAAGGCAGCACACCAAATCCAACAAGTGGAGATCCCTCTCCTTGTCAGATTAGGGTCAGGACAAAATGAAGACACAACAAACTCCTGGTTGATTTGGAACTCAGAGACCACCTTAGGAAGAAATTCCTGGAAGGTACAAAGTACCTCCTTGCCGTTGTGAAACACCAGGAAAGGCAGCTTGCAGGACAAGGCCTGCAGGTCAGCAACTCTGTGAACAGAGACAATCATCAAGAGGAAAGCCATCTTCAAGTCAGAAGACTAAGAGGAATAGTAGCCAAGGACTCAAAAGGAGGCCGCTGCAAGACTCTCAGAAGGCAGGGAAAGCATCAGCAACACCTTGAAAAAAAACCTTGACATCCAGAAGGATAAAGAGGCGTCTCTGAAAAAAACAGAGAACCCAGGCTAAGGCCCATGTTCACTCCATCCTGTAAGGAGGACAGGACAGCTGGCAGAGCAAACTTGTGAGGGCAGACCAAATGCAGTAGAAAGCCTAGAGGAAATAAGTTCCCAAGCTTGAATCACAGTGGCAACCACAGCAGGAGAAATTTCTCTTACCTCAAGAACGAGGATGAAACTTACAAGCCGTCAAACCCAGATGCTCCATGTACACCCTCCACTGGTAGCCCTGTGGTAGAAGATCAGGTGTGCATGGATGCCGAAAAGGTCCACACGCAGACAGGTCCAGCAAACCCTGAAACCAGGGTCGCACAGGACCAGTATGGAGCAACTAGGATGACCAGAGACCTCTCCATCTGTAGCAATCTCAGAAACTGGCAGAGTAGGGGAAGAGGAGGAAAAATGTAGGCTAAAGGAAACACCCAAGGAAATGACAGAACATCCAGTGCGGAAGCCAGATGGTCCCTCCAACAAGTGCAAAATAGTGAAACTTTGCAGTTGAGTCTGATGGCCATCAGGTCGATCCAGGGAAGACCCCATCTCTGAATGATGATGGTGAACGCCTCCTGTTGTAGTTCTCACTCTCTGTTGTCCACTGTGTGGCGACTCAGGTAGACAGCTAAGACACTTCCTATATCTGGAATCTGTACTGCAAAGATGGCAAGTACAAGGTCTTTTGTCCAGGGGAAAATAGCCTTGACCTCCAACCAAGCTGCAAGACATCAGGAGCTGTCCTGGCTGTTGATGTAAGCGACTGTCGAGGAGAAGTCAGACTGGACACACACACTAGACAACCCATGAAGAGAGACTACCAACCCCTCAGAGCATGGAATATTGCCCTGAGTTCCGGAACATAGATGGGTAGAAGAGGTTCCTCTGTCAACCAGGGATCTTGAACAGTCAGGTGGCCCAAGAGCGCTCCCCAGCCAGATAGGTGGGCATCTATCGATGCCATGCTGCAAATGGGACCACACGGAGCCTACATTTCACAGGTCGGAGAGACTCAGCCACCAAGTAAATGAGGACACCCACAGGTGAGCTGATAAACTAGGTCCTCCATCAGAAAGAGCATGCCCAGCCAGGTGTCGAACAGGAGACCCAGAAAGACCGAGCCCAGTGATGGGATAGGTTCTGACCTGGGCATGTGCAGAACCCAACTGTGAAGGGTGAGTGTGTGTGGAAGGTGTCCTGAATGAAGGGACCCAAATTTCCCTTGTGTGTATGAAAGAAATCAACATACCGAAGACTCTAATAAACACCTGCGGAGTTGAGGTCAGCCCAAAGGGGAGAGCAGACAACTGGAAGTGCCCATGTCGCAAATGAACCTGAGGTACTGCCAGCTCTCCAGATGAATAGTAAGGTGCAGTTGGCACCCTGCAGATCCAAGGAGACCAGGAATTCCCCCGGACACCTTTCCAGAATGACTTACCTCAGAAAATCACGGTAGAAACGAGTCTTGACCAGAATGGAATCGAGGTCCTTGAGGTCCAGAACGGGACAGTAGCAGCAATCTGACCTGAAACCACAAATAGTATGGGACACGAGTCTGAATCCATGTTCAGGTTAAGGAACCAGTTCCAGATCCTCCTTGTCCAAAAGATACTGAATGGATCCAAGGAAGGAACAAGGCATATTAAGTCCCAGAGGGGAGCGAAAAGAAGAAAAATGGAAAGGATGGAAGGAAGCTGAAAGGAATCCAATAACCTTCGGAAACCATCAGCAAAGCCCATGGGTTAGCAACAATGTCTAAAGAAACGCTTAAAAGAAAAAGGGGTGCAGCAGACAGACCAACAGGTGCATGCAGACCAAGGTTCGACTAGTCCTGCCGAAGGAGGTTAGGCTTGGTGGAGGAGCTGCCTGGTCTCCAGTGTTGTGGCAGTATAGGGATGGAGAACATGGTGTCTGAGATAGTACTGGGCCAGACACCTGCATTCCATCAGGTAAAGCACGAAAAGGACAGTGCCTTCATGTCTGAGGATTGCGCTTACAGGCCAAGGGGAAGCAAGCACTCTGGCCCCCCCAGTAACCTTGCCATTGATGTCCTTCAGATCAAAGCCATAAAGGGATGAACCCTGGGGAAGGGGAGAGAAACCAGAGATTGCCTAAAGATCGGGTCAACAGACCAGAACTTTGTCACAGAAAGCGCCTAGCAGCCACACAGAAGGCAGAGGCCTTGGCCTCAAGCCTAACAGCATCAGATAGGGCATCAGTAAGATAGAGCTGAGCCACAGAGATATCATCCTAAAGCGACAATATGTCAGCTTTAGGAGCACCCATACGGACAGCATCAGATGGTCAGTCCAAACAGCAATAGCTCTATTAACCCATGCAGAAGCAAGGGTAGGTCACAAGGACGCAACTATGGCAGAGACAGCAGCCTGTAAAATATCACCAAGCTTCCTATAAGCTTAGTCTGTGAGAGTAGAAGGATCCACTGCAGGTGATGCAGGGGAAGGGGAAAGACTGGCAATACTGGCATCAACCTTAGGAGGTGTAGCGCACTGAGCCAATGCCATGACAGAAAATGGATAGAGCTTAGACAGGGGTCTTCCACTCAGCCAGGATGATCTGGTCAAGAGTGGGGTGAGGCAAAAAAACAGAGACAAACTTCTTGCACCTCTGAAAGACAGCAGAAGTAGACTGAGGATCCGAAGTAATAGGAACATTTATGGTATTAAAACCACCTTAACGAGACCCTCAGAGGGTTCAGGGTCAACTTCAATGGAGGCACCAAGGTGGAAAGAAGCCCCAAGTGAACACACAGAGCCCTCTGAAACTTCCAGGGGTTCCTCCACAGAGGAATCAAACAAGTCAGGAATGCCAGCTGCCATAAGGGCCACCTGTCTGAGGGAAGTGGAGGGCTTCCAAGACTTAAGAACGCCTTGAAGAAGAAGAGGAAACTGCTCTATTGAGGACATTAAGTCCCTGACCCAGTGTGGCTCTTGTTCATGGCTGGAAGGCCCTGGCATAGGTGCAGGAGCCACAGTACATAAAGAGCATAAGTGTCCTGAATACTCCATTTGGCATGAGGAAAAATAATTAATGGTGGTCAAAGACGCCCCAGAATCAGCAGCCCTAGGCCCGGTCCCAATGGGTTAGACATCCTGTCAGGAGATAAGGTATCCTACAGTACAAGGAATAACCCAATACTGTGCCTCAGATTACAGTACCCAGAAACAGTGCCAGAATCCCCCTAAGCCCCCCAAGACACTTGGAACGTGCACTGGAGTGTAGGACAAGGGCAGACAATCAGAATGAGCCATCTCTCAACTCAGTACGTGGAGCGGTTGCAGAGATATGTCCTAAACAAAACTGTCCCATAGAGATCAATGGAGCATTGCGGATTCAAATAAACAACATTTTCTAAAAGTGTCCCAAAAATTGGAAAACACCTAGAAAACACATGAACATAAGCAGAAAACACTGACCCCCAAAGGAAATGTGTGAAAACGCCCCCCAAAGCACCCAACATGACAAGGAAGGGGTCAAATTACCACAGAGAACCCAAACTGCTCCAAAGACCCCAGCAGACAAACATAAACCCAAATGAGTGCAGGAGTATATGTCTGTAGGAACTCCTAAAGGAGACCCCTGCGTGGAGGGGAAGCAGTGAAACAAGTAGACCTCGGCACTCAAAGGGTTGCTCACCTTTTTTGCAGGTCTTCTATCTTCAGGTTACCATGGAGAAAAGATTAAGCCTCAGTGGGCTTCTCCTAAGGAAAAGACATAGCATGCAAGGTTTTCCCCCAGGACTGGACGGTCCACAAACAGAACCTGTTAACTAAACAATCCACCACTGGGAAGTCAGTAATGGTAATCCACCTAATAGGAGATTTCTATACCCCATATCTAACAGAAAACAATAAAATAAGCTAAGAACTAAGCAGAACTGTTCTCTTCAGTGTCTTGTTCAAGGAACAAATCTAACTGGTTGGGGACTGACTGGTGACCAGCTAAGGAGGGAAGGAAAGCTCCACCCTGCATTCTTTCAAAGAATTATTCCTGCCTACTTAAAGGGATAGTAATACTTCGTTTTAACTTTATTTTATTTTGTAGGCATTAAAAAAACATGAAGAATGATTTAAGTCTTATCTCTCAATCCTTTATGGTTTATGAGATATTCACAAGCAAAGTTCCCCTCCCCGCCCCTTTTACCTAGTGTAAGCCATCTCTTCTCAGATGTGGATCAGGTTGTATGACCAGACAGATAACAGAAGGGGACAATTTTCTTTGTATGAAAACAATGAAAGCCCTTCCCACCTTGACAAGTTTTTCAGCTTTTTCCCTTATCTTAATTGAAGATTGTACCTCTCTGCAGTCTACCTGGGCACCTCCCTTCTGATCTGGTTGAACGGGGGGGATACTTTGTTTGTGAATATCTCTTAAACCATAAAGGTTTGAGAGATAAGACTTATATCATTCTTCATGTTTTTTTAATGCCTACAAAATAAAATAAAGTTAAAACGAAGTATTACTATCCCTTTAAAGAGGTGATCGCCTTCCCGGAGATACCTTTAAGCTATATTGGATGACAGAGAAAGAACTATAAATAAAACCTTTCATAAGCCCACCCTGAACCACCCACAACAAAAAGCAAAAAGAGTTGGAAAACAAAAAGAACACTCCCGTGATCCCTAGTCTACAAAACATTTGAAAAACAGTTACCTTATGGTACACCTGCTTCTGGTCTTTATCATCATTGCAATAAGGGGATTACAGTCTTACCTGTTAAATCAATTTCTCTTAGACCATATGATATACAGGTACCATGGGGAGGCAATTCCCTTCCCAGTAGGCTGGAACATGTCAAGATAAGGTCTTGGAGGTGGAGCTTTCCATTCTCCTTATCAGGCTACCCTTAGCCCCGCCCCTCCAGTTTGACATGAGACAAGCTCACCAAATAGGACAGCGAGATAAGAAGAGAGGATTTTAGTCTTACCTGTTAAATCCTTTTCTCTTAGTCCATATAGCTTGCAGGTAACTCTGGGAAAGCGACAGCCCCTTTAAGTAGGCAGGAGCAATTCTGGGAAAGAATGCATGGTGGAGCCTTCCTCTCCTCCGTAGCTGGTTGCTAGCTAGCCCCCTCCCAGTTAGATTTGAGACATTAACCTATCTAGCTAGGGAGCAAGAAGGAGAAGAGAAAAGACTCCTGTGAGCATGAACCTGAAAGGACTCCCACATCCAGCCACAGGAGACCCAAGTATGGTCCCTTCACAGGTTGGGAGAACTGTAAGCTATATGGACTAAGAGAAAAGGATTCAATAGAGCTTACAGGTAACTCTGGGATGTACCAACATTGAGCTCCCAATGGTGGGAAAGGCGGCAAGGACCAGACGCCAGTCCCCATGATACCAGAGCTACATAGACTAATCAGGACATAAAACAGCCCAAAATACGAAGCATCAACAGACATTAGCACAGCACACTGGTAACTGTAAACACAGCACACTGAACAAGAGCCAACAGGTAAAGATCTCTATGACACTGGAAACAAAGTCCTAGAGAGGCAGAGCTGCCTCCAGGACTTTCCTGCCAAAGCTGGCTTCAGCCGAAGCCAGAACATCATCACAGTAGTGTTAGGCAAAGGTGTGCACAGATGACGAAGTGGTAGCCTTGTACAGCTGATCAGCAGAAAACTGATTCTTATAGGCCCATGAGGCTCCAATATACCTGGTGGAATGAGATGTAACACGAAAAGGAACAGGTCTCTTCTTGAGTTCATAGGCCTTGCGAATGGTAGACTTGATCCAAGATGCAATAATCACCTTGGAAGCAGCCTTACCTGCACTGGAACCCTCAGGGATGACAAAAAGTACATCGGTCTGATAGACAGACCCAGTGCGGTGCAAGCAGAACTTCAGGCAGTGTACCACATCCAACAAGTGGAGATCCCTCTCCTTTTCAGATTTGGGGTCAAGACAAAAGGAAGGCACAACAATCTCCTGATTGATGTGGAAATCAGAAACTACCTTAGGAAGAAATTCCTGGGAGGTACGAAGAACCACCTTGTCCTTGTGAAACACCAGGAAAGGCAGTTTGCAGGACAAACCTGCAATTCAGCAACTCTGCAAACAGAGATGATTGCCAAGAGAAAAGCCATCTTCCAAGTCAGGACATGAAGAGTGATGGTACCCAAGGACTCAAAAGGAGCCCACTGCAAGATTCCCAGAACCAGATTACGGTTCCACTGAGGAGTGGGATGCTTAAAGGCAGGGAAAGCATGAGTAAAGCCTTGAAAGAAGACCTTGACATCCGGAATAACAGGAATGCGTCTCTGAAAAAAACAGAGAGAGACAAAGTCTGAACCTTCAATGAACTCAGGCTAAGGACCTTCTTCCCTCCATCCTGTAAAAATGAGTTGATAGATCAAACTCCTGTGAGGACAGATACCTGTCCACACACCAAGAGTGGAAGACTGACCAAATCCGGTGGTAAGCTTTTGATGAAACAGGCTTCTGAGCCTGAATCATGGTGGCTACCACCTCAAGAAAAAATCTTTCTTCCTTAAAAGAGGATTTTAGTCTTACCTGTTAAATCCTTTTCTCTTACTCCATACAGGTTACTGGTAACTTTTGGTAGGCGATCAGCCCCTTTAAGTAGGCAGGAACAATTCTGAAAAGTGACTGCTGGGTGGAACCTACCTCCTCTCCTTTGCTTGCAGATAGCCAATCCCCTTCCAGTAAACTATTGACTAGGTAGTAAGAAGGAAGACTTCTGTGAGCATGAAACCGAAAGGACCCCCACGTTCTGCCACAGGAGAGCCAAGCATGGTCCCTTGACAGGGTGGGAGACCAGTAACCTGTATGGACTAAAACTAAAAATTTAACAGGTAAGACAAAAAATTCTCTTTTCTCTGTCATCCAATACTGGATACTGGTAACTTTAGGATGTTGAATAGCTCAACAATAACCACAAAGTGTCAATGGACACCGAACAGGGGTAAAAACAGACCACAGGAACTGTTACACAGCACACTGAACTACAGCCAACAGGGCTCAAAAGTGAAAGAGTACTGAAGAGACGAAGGAGATCCTAGACAGGCTTGCCTCCAGGATCTTCCTCCCAAAACTGGCATCCAGCACATCCACACGATAGTGTTTGGAAAAGGTATGCACAGACTACCAAGTGGCCGCCTTGCACAGCTGATCAGCAGAAGCCTGATTTTTGTAGGCCCAAGATGCCCCAACAGACCTCATAGAATGAGCCATGACCCGAAAGGGAACAGGCTTCTTCCTAAGTTCGTATGCCTTGCGAATAGTGGATATGATCTAAGAAGCAATGGTTACCTTGGAAAAAGGCTTCCCTGCCCTGGGACCCTCAGGAATGACAAAAAGAGTATTGTAGAACTCAGAACTGCACTGTCTAATATTTAAATGAAAATACAAAATGTATTAAATTGTCTCTTTATTGATTAAGGAAGTATTATACCCTCATATTGGGGGACTTATTTCATTATATTTTCCTTAATAATGGAAAAAACCTATTTCAGGGTACTTGACAAGGTATAAATCTAGAAGCAGTACAAGTATAAATCTTCTACCTAGTAGTATGTCATTAAGTAAAACACAGTGCTCTTTCACATCGGTAATCCCAACTAGTTGTCACGATCCTTGCAATATTTTTATCTCATACTTGTGTGTAAAGAAAATTCTAAAATTAAACTTATTTAAAGCTCTATTCTCTACAACTTAACGTTATAAGGCTACTTGTGGTCTAATAGTAGGAGGATCCTCAGCATAGAATACATCATGTTTTAAATTCTGCCTCATGGTTTTAGCGTTTCATTCAAAGGAGTGACTATACATCTGAATCCCCTTATTCCCTATAATAATACCACCCAGAAGTCTGAATTCTAAAACTGCATAATACTTATTTTTCCGATGGGGGAAACATTTGGTTCATTCCTCTGACCTAAAATTCACGCAGACACTCAGACAGGAGATTTCCCTTCAAAAAAGAAGCAGGGAAAAACTCTAGCCTTCATAACATGTTTCGGCTTTTAAACAAGCCTGCATCAGGTGTGGCATGGGGGGCCAAATTCAAGGTACTTATACCTATAAGACACACCTCTCAGGTAAGGAGGTGTTCTCCCAGGTCCTAAAGGGCATCAGGTTGGCAACAAGTTTAAATTACAATTAGATTCTTATTCAACTGGGTTCTAAGTTTTAATTAATAATAACAACTATAATGAAGATTATAATTATCTTTTGATTTAAATAAATATTTATATTGAATTGATTTACCCTAGATCTTTTATAAAAAATTTTATTAAAAACATATAATTATAGACTGGTGCTTTTTAAAAACAACTCTCCACCACTTTGGATTTGGTCCTCTGTTTCAAACATATGTTCAGGCCTTATACACCAATCCGACAGCTAAGGTTAAAGTCAATGGTCTTCTTTCGCAATCTTTTCCCATAATGAATGGCACCCGACAAGGTTGCCCACTTTCGCCCCCTTTTGTGTTAATGATGGAAGCGTTGGCGCAACATATACGTTGTAATCCCTTCATTCCTGGAATCTTTTCCCACCTTACCCAACCCAGTGAAACTATCCATGGTCATCGATGACGTGCTACTGTCCACCACCGACCCGGATACTGCCTTACCGTAGTTTCTATCTCAACTTGAGGTCTTCTCGATTGTTTCTAACTTTAAAATGAATACTTCCAAATCCCATGTCCTGGCTTTAAATCTGTCTAATGCTCACTCGAATAGTCTAAGAGGGGTCTTTCCTCTCCAATGGTCCACAAAATAATTTGATTACTTAGGAACTGTGTTAACCCCATCTATTGATCACATTTTTTCGTCCAACTACCCGACACTTTTGTGATCACTTAGAACTGACTTCAACAACTGGAAATCTCTATATATTTCATGGTTGGGGCAAATTAATGTGATCAAAATGTGCATTCTCCCGAGATTTCTATACCTCTTTCAGACCTTGCCGTTCAGAATACCACCTTCTTTCTGGTCAGAAGTATCTAAACTTCTTTCATCCTTTCTCTGGGGTGATAGGCACCCTAGACTCCAGATGCGCATCCTATGCTGCAGCCCGGATAAAGGGGGCCTTGGAATACCTAACTTGAGACAGTATTACCTTGCTACTATTCAGGCTTCCATTCCAGATTGGTGTATTAATTTCTCCAATAAATTATGGGTCACTATAGAACGAGGACACGCTTCTCCTTTGGATCCGCTACAAGAATCTTTACTTCCCAAAGAAGTGCAAACTTATTTCCGCTGTTTTAATCCGATAGTGCAGAATGTGCTTTCTTGTTGGTCATCGAACCCCAAGGCCTCTACTCTTATATCCCTTCCTTCCCCTTGTTTTCCACTCCATTCACTCTTCCAAAATTTCAGTTTCCAAACTGAAGAAAATTTTATGATCACAGATTACGAGATTTCTATGAGGAGAGCACCGTTTTAGATTTCCATGCATTACAAGTCAATATGGATTTACCCCCACAGGAAATCTGGAATTATATTAGGATTAAGGGAGTGTTATCCACCTGAGAGGCCAGACACAGTATTGCTAGCGTTCTCTCTCCATTTGAAGACCTATTGATCGTTCGTTCTAAGCCCAAGAAATTTCTGGGAACAATATATCGGCTTCTCTCAGAATTAGACAGTTCTCACAAGCCACACTATGCATTAGCATGGGAAAAAGACCTTGGTCAAATCTCTCTCTGGGTGAATGGAGCGGGATATGGAACCACACACGATACTCTTCCATTTCAGCTCAGATGATCAAAATGAATTATAAACTGCTCTTTCGCTGGTACTACACTCCTCATAGACTACATAGTTTTAACCCAAAATCCCTGACATTGGTTGGAGATGTGGAAATGAACCAGGTACACTACTGCATATTTGGTGGACATGTCCTTCTATTGCTAACTATTGGAACTCCTGTCGGATGCATATCTGTAATAGTCTAGGTATTTCTCTTATGAGAGACCCCTGGCAGATTCTTTTATATAGGGACTTGCTGAGTATCTCCAAACCACAAAAAATGATATTATACACCATGCTGAATGTAGCTAAAGCATTAATCCCCCTTAGTTGGAAATCAGATATACCTCCTTCAATCTCCACCTGGCATAAAAAAGTTGTGTATCACCTTTTATTCTTAAAAATTGCCTGGAGACACAAGAAGTTAGATATAACCCAATTAGATCCCTGGCTATCGAACTTTTTAGCCATAATAATTACTTAGTCCGATTGCCTTCTTTCCTTTTCTTTTCAAACATACCCTCTTACCACACGGCCCAGGTTCCTGTTTCTAGTGTTTCTACTTTCTTCCTTATTTTCCTTCATTCTCTTCCCTCCCCTCATTTCGTCTTCCTCTGCCTACTCTCTCCTGCCCTATGGATGCTTCTCCATTTTCTTGCCTCTTCTCTACTGCTCCATCTCACACCGATCTCGTAGATATTTTGCTCCTATGGAGAATAGGGTGTGCTGTGTGACCAGGACTTTTACCCCTACTTTCTTATAGACTTTCTTTCTTCTTACATTCTTCCTCCTATTCTCTTCTCTGTATCTTTTAAAATTGGAGCCTTTACGGAAGTGAAGCTTCAGGTCAAGCAAGGACGCTCACATACTACTACTGGACTTGAACTGTATCCCAGATTGTGTAACGATGACATGTGAAGTCTTTTGATTGGATTTTATAATGATTATTCTCTGATCGAGTTGTACTATACTGTTTCTTCTGTACGGTCTCCTTAATAAAAACTATTTGAAACAAAAACATAATTATAATTGGCTTTATTCATGCCCTTGGGCTGGATGCAGTCTAATAGAAAGATCCATCTGCACTCACGTTTGAGTAAGGCTTGCTCTATATCTCCTCCTCTAATTCCCAGTTGTACTCGTTCAATCCCCCAATATTTTAAATTGGTTACATCACTGTGGTGTTTCTCATAGAAATGTCTTGATACTGATATTTGCATCCCAATAATACTTTGTTTCTCCTTTACAATATCAGTTGGAGCTTTCCTGATCTTACCAGTGTGTTCAAGTACAAGTTCTTTTAAGGATCTTTTTGTCACACCAACATATAGCTGTGGAACATGGACATTCTAAACAATATATGACACCTGTTGTTACAATTTATGAATTTGGATATTTTATGTAAGAGCCCAAATCTATCTGATTTCAGTTGTATCCTTCATACATGGACATAATCGACAGGTGCCACATGAATAGGATCCTTTAATCCTTTGAGTGCCAGAGGGGTAAGCAATGCATTGCTTTGCAATGTGTTGCGTACCACTCTGGCACCCAAGGGGTTAATATCTGTCTTGGGCCATGTTGCAAATGATGACTGGACACTAAGGAATCTTTTATATTTCTATTCCTCCTGTATCCTATGGATACTTTACGTCCCAAGACAGATTTCAAATCAGGATCTTCCAATAGTATACACCAATGTTGGTTCATAATGGCATTTATTTGATTACTTTCTTCTGTATAAGTACTAATAAAGGGCACATTTTGATCTTCAGATGTTTTAAGTTTGGGAGTGAGGAGCTGATCACGAGGGGTTCTTTTAGCCCGTTTGTATGCTTTATGTACCAAACGTCTGCTACAGCCACGATCATATAATCGAATAGATAATTCTTTTGCTCTAATTTCAAAATCTTCATCTTTAGAGCAATTACGGAGCATTCTTAAAAATTCCCCTATGGGTAATTATTTTATAGTTGAGGGGAGATGGGCACTTGATGCCTCCAGAATACTATTTGTTTCCGTCTCTTTAAGATAAAGATCAGTGGCTAGGTTTCCTATTCAGTCTTTACATATTGTGATATCCAGGAAGGGTAGTGCATCATTACTTAAATGGTGAGTAAATCTTAAATTCAGTTAGTTGTTATTTAAGACAGAAATTAACTCTTCCAATAATTCTATCGAAGATTCCCAAAGAAATAAGATATCATCGATATATCTCAGCCATAACGTGATATATTTGGTGTATTTGATGTTACCAGGGATGAATACTTGTTCAGCCTCCCACCAGGCTAGAAATATATTGGCATATGTTGGTGCACATGCTGTTCCCATGGCTGTCCCCTGAGTCTGTATACAAAAAGGAATCTTTAAAGGTAAAGTAATTGAATCTCAAAATAAACTCCAACAATTTGAGTATGTACATAATTACTTCCTTCTTGATTTAGGAAGTATTGGACTGAATTGAGTCCTAAATCATGTAAAATGCTGGTGTAGAGAGATTCAACATCAATTGTTACCAATATGTATGTATGTATCTTTATTTATATGGCGCCACACAGTGTATGCAGCGCCTTACAATAGACATATGTTACAATAAATAAGAGGGGATGAAATAAGTACGACATTCATAGAAACAATGGGAGAGAGGTCCCTGCCCCAAGGAGCTTACAGTCTAAATGGGTAAAGGGGGACATACAATGGGTAAGAGGGTGTTAAGTGCTGAGATTATAAGTGCTGAGTTTGGCCAAAGGCAGTGCATGGTCCTAGTGCTCCAGAAGATAAGACTTCAGGGTAGACTTAAAGACAGAGGGGGATTTTTCTAGCCGTAAGGAGAGGGGTATGGAGTTCCATAGGTATGGAGCAGAAAGCGAGAAAGGTTTGAGACGGGAGAGGGCAGAGGGTGTGAATGGTGCAACAAGAAGTGCATTGTGTGCTGAGCGAAGGAAGCGGCCAGGAACATAATAGGAGATGAGGGAAGAGATGTAAGGAGGGGTAGCAGTGTGGAGAGAATTAAAGGTGAGAAGAAGGACTTTGTAATTGATGCGCTGCTGAATTGGGAGCCATGACAGATGTCTGAGAATTATGTGGGAAGGTTCAGTTTTTGGGGAGAGTGTGGTGATTCGTGCAGCTGAGTTTAAAACAGATTGCATAGGTGAAAGATGAGTAGCAGGGAGGCCAGTTAGTAGGATATTGCAATAGTCTAAGCGGGACAGAATGAGGGCACGTATAAGAGTTTTAGTAGTTTGTTGGGAGAGGAACAGGCGGATTTTAGCAATGTTGCGGAGAAAGAAGCGAGATGATCTAGCCACAGAGTTAATGTGAGGGGAGAAGGAAAGAGAGGAATCAAATATGGCCCCAAGGCAGAGTGCTGAGCTGACCAGATCAATATCAATTCCATCAACTGTAATGGTGAAGCTAGGTGTTCGGCAAGGTCTTGGTGGGAAGATTAGCAGTTCGGTTTTGGCCATGTTAATCTTCAGCTGACATTGTGCCATCCAGGAGGAAATGGCCAAGAGGCAGTCTGAAATTTGCAGCTGGATTTGGGGTGAAAGATCAGGAGTGGAGATGTAAATTTGGGTATCATCAGCATATAGATGGTATTTAAAGCCAAATGAACTAATAAGTTCACCCAATGAAAGGGGGTACAGTGAGAAAAGCAGAGGACCCAGAACGGAGCCTTGAGGTGCCCCCACAGACAGAGGGACCGTGGAGGAGGTGTTATTGTTAGAGGACACAAAAAAGGAACGTTGTGAGAGATAGGAGGAGAGCCATGAAGCAGCTTCATTTCGGAAACCAAGACTGTGGAGAATTTGAGCGAGCAGAGAATGGTTAACTGTGTCAAAGGCAGAGGATAAATCGAGTAGTATAGAAAACTGTCCTTTGGCTTTTGCAGCCTGGAGATCATTAGCCACCCTGCAGAGAGCAGTCTCAGTTGAGTGACCGTACCGGAAACCAGACTGCATCGGATCCAAAAGACAGTTAGAGTTGAGGAATTTGGTTATTTGGGAGAAGACCAGGCGTTCTAGGAGTTTTGAGGTAAGAGGCAGAAGGGAGACAGGTCGATAGTTAGAGAGACAGGAGGGTTCAAGGTTAGTCTTTTTGAGCAGGGGTTTAATTTGTGCCTGTTTGAAGGAAGAAGGGAAGGTGCCTGTGGAGAGAGAAGTGTTGAAGATGTGTGTTAATATAGGTGTAAGGACTGGTGGAAGTGGTTTGAGTAAGTGGGAGGGCAAAGGGTCCAAGGAGAAGGTAGTGAGGTGGGTAGATAGGATAAGCTGAGAAACTTCTTCCTCTGTTATTGGGGTAAAACTATCAAAGTATGATGAGGGGGGTTTGGGGAGAGAGAGTTCGGAGGCAGATGGAATAGTAGGAATCTGTTTTTGAATAGATTCCACCTTGTGCTTGAAGTGATCTGCAAAAGCTTGAGGTGAATGTATGGGGTGAGAGGAAGCAGTGGAAGGATGGAGCAAGGAGTCAAAGACTGCAAAGAGACGGCGCGGGTTTGATTTATTGTTGTGGATTAGTATGGTGTAGTATTCTTGTTTAGCTTTTGATAAAGCAGAATGCAGGCAGGACAGCATAAATTTAAAGTGGATGAAATCTGCATGTGAGCGAGATTTCCTCCAAAGGCGTTCAGCAGAACGAGTGCAGGAGCGTAGGAAGCGGGTGTGGGAGTTGAGCCAGGGTCGTGGATTGACTTGATGACTCCGTTGTGGTTTCAGTGGGGCAAAGGAATCAGGAGAGAGAGAGAGAGAGAGAGAGAGAGAGAGAGAGAGAGAGAAAAGGATATAAGATGGTGGTCTGATAGAGGGAATGGGGAAACTGTGAGAGAGGAAAGGTCCAGACCCTTAGTAAAAACAAGATCGAGGCAGTGATCAGCTTTGTGAGTGGCACTGTCGGTCCACAGCTGGAGATCAAGGGAAGCTGTTAGGTCTAGAAGACGGGAAGCCCAGGGGACAGAGGGGTTATCAATATAAAGAGAGAAAGAAGGAGAGCCAGGATTCAAAATCTGAGAGAAAGTTTGAAGGAGAAGAGGAGTTAGTAGGTGGCCTGTATATTACAGCCACGCGCATAGATAGGGGGTAATAGAGCTGGATTGTGTGTACTTCAAATGAAGAAAAGTGCACACATGGTGGGATTGAGAGGGTCTGGAAGCGGCAGCGGGAGGAGAGAAGGAGACCTACCCCCCCCACCTCGACCAGTGGATCGAGGGGTGTGTGAGAAGCAGAACCCTCCATGAGAGAGTGCAGCCTCCACAGCTGTGTCCTGTGCAGATAACCAAGATTCTGTGAAAGCAAACAACTGCAGTGATTGCTCACAGAAACAATCATGAATGGGGGTTGTCTTATTAACAATGGAGCGGGTGTTCAACAGTGCACAGGAGAAGGGGAGAAAGGAAGGTGAACAAAGAGGAATGTTTATGAGATTTGAGGGGTTAGAACCCTCCAAGTTGCGGTGGGAGGAAATGGTGGGCCGTGGCTGATAGCAGGTGGGTATGGGGTTTGGGCTGGGATTGGAAGCAATATCCCCTGCAGCAAGCAGAAGGATAAGACAAAGGGCAGAGATGTGGGAGTGGGATTTGTATTGGTGCTTAGGAATAGGGACTGCAGAGGCAGAAGGGGTTAAAATCTGGAGAAGTGTGTAAGAGCAGACAGGTGTGAAGGGGAGGAGAGAGGGGGAGATGTGTATGTGGTTTGTAAAGTCAGGGGGAGAGCTGAGGCTGACAAGAATCCTGGGGAGTACTGAACATATAACAACAAAATAAATAGCAGATGTAAACATTGCAAGTCCAAATCTGATGCCAGAGAAGAAATGTCTTTGCTGATTATCTTCTTACAGGTGCTCTTTACAGGTAATGCAGGATTTCTGGTGCCTTGTGTGTTGCCTTGTGTGTTGTTCTCGTTTTGAACTCAGTTGTTAAACTCTTGGAGACACTTTAGAAGAGGGGCACTTAGGAAGAGGGGAGCAAATGCTCTGCCCCCTGCAAATGCTTTCCCCCACAGGGTGTCCAGATATATAGGCCACAAACTAGTGATTAGCAATCAAACTATCAACATATCAAAGGATGGAGCAAAAGGCTGAGGGAAATGGAAGGTGTGAGAGGGAAATGAACTCTCCAAGGGAATGCAGACACACAGTCTATGAGCTAACAGGGTTGATAAATTAGATACACAAGATGTTAATATCTGTTTATACCCAGACAAATATAGCTCCAGATGCACCAGTCACACAAGGGGTTAATATTTCAACAAGGCAGATGATACAATGTTCATACCCAGACAAATATAGCTCCAGATGCACCAGGCACACAAGGGGTTAATATTTCAACAAGGCAGATGATACAATGTTCATACCCAGACAAATATAGCTCCAGATGCACCAGGCACACAAGGGGTTAATATTTCAACAAGGCAGATGATACAATGTTCATACCCAGACAAATATAGCTCCAGATGCACCAGGCACACAAGGGGTTAATATTTCAACAAGGCAGATGATACAATGTTCATACACAGACAAATATAGCTCCAGATGCACCAGGCACACAAGGGGTTAATATTTCAACAAGGCAGATGATACAATGTTCATATACAGACAAATATAGCTCCAGATGCACCAGGCACACAAGGGGTTAATATTCCAACAAGGCAGATGATACAATGTTCATACCTGTGGATGAGAAGAGAAGAGAATGGGTCACCCAATAACTCAGTTGTTAAACTCTTGGAGACACTTTAGAAGAGGGGCACTTAGGAAGAGGGGCGCAAATGCTCTGCCCCCTGCAATATAGTCTTCTGAGTAGTCTGCACCTTCTTTAATGTAAGGAGGACATCCATCGTGTCTCTTGTATAAGATGGAAGGGACAAATTTTCTTTGCTTCAAGTCCACATATTGACTGGCCTTTTCAGTAAGGCATTGATTGCCAGATACAATTGGACGCCCAGGTGGATTTTCCAAGTTCTTATGAACTTTGGGAAACATATAGAATGTGGGAACTTTAGTATTTTTGACAAATAAAAAGCGATACTCTCTTTCGCTGATGATATTCTGTTCCTTGGCTCTCGTTAGCATAGCAATATAGAGCTACAGTAAATTCTGTGTAGGATTACCTAACACTTCTGTAGCATAAAGAGTTATCCAATTGTCTTTTGGCTTCCTGTTTATACATGTCTTTAGGCCATATTACTATGTTCCCTATGTCAGACTGCCTCAATGGCTCAGTGTGATGCACACAGAACTTGAGACAACGCACAACATCCAACAGGTAAAAATCCTTCTCCTTGTCAGAAGTAGGGTTAGGGCAGAAAGAAGGAACCACAATCTCCTGATTAATGTGGAACTCAGACACCACCTTCAGGAGAAACTCCTGTGAAGTACCACCTTGTCCTTGTGAAACACCAAAAGGGTGGCCTACAAGACAGGGCATGCAGCTCTGCAACACGGCAAACCGATACAATCGCCAGGAGGAAAGCCACGTCAGCATGCGGAGAGGAATAGTGGCCAATGACTCAAATGTAGGGCGCTGAAGGAGTGGAAGATTTAAACACAGGATGGGTATGAGCAACGCCTTGGAAGAAAACCTTGACATCAGTAAGAATAGCAAGGCTCCTCTGAAAGAAAACAGAAAGAGCAGAAGTCTGAACCTTAAGAGAACTCAGACTGAGACCCTTATCCACACGATCCTGGAGGAAGGAAAGGAACGTAGGAAGATCAAAATCCTGAGACAGGTCCCTATCAGCACACCAAGATAGAAAGGTAGGCCTTAGAGGAAACGGCCTACGGGCACTAAGCATAGTAGCCACCACACGAGAAGAAAATCCCTTCTTCAAAATTGAGGATTCAATCTCCATGACGTCAAAGCCAGACGATGAACATCCTTCTTCCACAGGTAACCCTGTAGAAGAAGATTCGGACAGGAGGGAAGCCAAAGAGGTTCCGCCACTGAAAGATCCAGAAGCTCCGGAAACCAAGCATACCAAGGCCAGTACAGAGCAATCAGAATGACTGAGCAGTGCTCCAGTCGCAGTTTCTGTATCATCCTGTGCAACAGTGGAATGGGAGGAAAGATGTATGTCAGAGGGAAATTCCACAGGATTGACAAGGCATCCACTGCTAGAGCTAGGGGATCAGCCCAGTGAGAGCAGAATGTTGGAACCTTCCGGTTGTGTCTTGGTTGCCATCAGGTCGATACACAGAAGACCCCACAACTGGACAATGAGGTCGGACACCTCTTGATGCAGTTCCCACTCTCCCCTGTCCACTGTGTGTCGACTGAGGAAGTCTGCCAGAACGGTGCCTAAGCCAGGAATATGAACTGTGGAAATGGCAGGGACATGCTACTCTGCCCAGGACAAAATAGTCTTGACCTCCTGCCAAGCTGCAAAACTTATTGTGCTGCCTTGCTTGTTGATGTAAGCTACCGCTGTGGCGTTGTCCGACTGAACCCTGACCGGTCAAAGCCTCCAGCTGATGTGTCCAGTGTCACAGGGCATTAAATATCACCCGAAGCTCCAGGACATTGATGGGAAGGAGAGATTCTTCCTGGGACCACTGGCCCTGAGCATTCAAGTGCCCCAGGACCGCTCCCCATCCGGAGAGGCTGGCATCTGTCGTCACTGTTGTCCAGAATGGCACCAGGAAGGGCCTGCCTTTCAAGAGATTGTTCAGGTTGAGCCACCATGAGAGGCTCAGCTCCACGGGAACAGGGAGAGATACGGACCTCTCCAGGAGATCTGGTCAACCCCTGCATGCTAGGATTAGAAACCTCTAAAATTCCCTGGTATGAGCCACGGCAACCGGAACTGCTTCTATGGTGGAAATGAACTTCCACACCAGGGATGATAACTTCTTGGCTGGAACCGGATCCTGAGATGGGACAGCTTGGACCTTCAGTGCTATCTGATGAGCCACTTGGCCGGTGAGAAACACCATCCCTTTCTGGGTGTCAAAAAGGAGGCACAGAAACACCATCCTCTGTGAAGGAACAAGGTTCGACTTGTCCAGATTGATGATCCACCCGTGACGGGACAGAACATGAATGCAATCCTGCACCTGCTGATGAAGGAGTTCCAGAGAAGATGCCTTCAGAAGGCGGTCGTCCATGTACCGGGTATCTCTTTTGAAGACTTAAGGAGCCGTGCTCAGGCCAAAGGGGAGGGCTGAAAACTGGAAATGCCCTCGGTTGCAGGCAAAGCGAAGATATTTCCGACTCTCTGGATGAATGGTGAGGTGCAAATAAGCATCCTGAAGACCCAGAGAGGCCAGAAATTCCCCAGGGGACGTGACAGCAATCACCGTGTCTAGTGAGTCCTGGCGATAGTGGGACCTGGCCACAAAGGAGTTGAGATCCTTCAAATCCAAAATGGGACGGCAGCCGCCATCCTTCTTGGAAACCACAAAGAGGTTGGAGTAGAACCCCAACCCCCGTTCCTGAGGAGGAACAGGTTCCAAGACCTCCTTGTCCAGAAGGGCCTGAATGGCTCCCTCGAAAAGGCAGCGTTTTTCTGCTCCCAGAGGAGAGTGAGAAGAGAAGGTCCGAGAAAGAGGAAGGGAGGTGAAGGAGATCCTGTACCCACCACCTGCAAAACCCACGGGTCCACCACAGAGGCATCCCAAGCCGAAAGGTAGTGGTGTAAGCGGCCACCTACCAGCGGGTGGGGACCTGGATTCGGCGAGTCATGCAGAAGGTTTGGAAGCCTTGGGCCTCCACTGCTGCTTAGGCTTGGAAGAGGAGCATGGAGCCTGAGGCACCACCTGGGTCGCCTGGCACGAGTCAGCCTGAAAGGGACTAAAAAGCTGATTCCTTTTGACAGGCGCCTTCTTCCTCTAGACCACTGGCAGGTGAGTACTCTTCCCTCCAGTGGCTTCACTGATCAGATCCTTGAGATCAGGCCCAAACAGTGAGGTGCCCTGAAAGGGCAAGGACAGGAGAGCCCTCTTGGAGGCGATGTCAGCAGACCAGATCTTGAGGCAAAGAGCAGTCTGGCTACCACAGACATAGTTGATGCCCTGGCTACCATACACACAGTGTCAAACAGGGCAGCTGAAACATAATGCTGAGCCTCAGAGATGTTGGCAAGAAGCTGCAACATGTCAGCAGTAGGAGCCCCCGGACGGACAGCTGAAGTGAGCTGTTCAGTCCAGACAGCCACAGCTCTATTCACCCACGCCGCAGCAAAAGCGGGGTGCAGGGCAGAATCAGCCGTCACAAAAATAGCCTTGAGAGCAGTCTCAAGCTTCTTGTCATTCCAGTCTTTCATAGCAGATGCATCAGCCACAGGCAAGGCAGTGGACTTAGAAAGCCTAGAAACAGGGGCATCCATCTTAGGAGGATGAACCCACTGAGCTAGGGCCACTTGAGAGAATGGGTAAAGCTTGGCAAATCTCCTAGAGACAGAGTGTTCCCTGTCTGGAAACTTCCACTCCTCGGACACCAAGCGGTCAAGGGTGGGGTTTGGTGGAAAACAAGTGTGGGGCCCGACAGGCTCCTGGAACATATTGGATGAATCAGAAGAAACCACCTGCACCAAGGGAATGTTCATGGTGTTCAACACAGCTCTGATCAGGCTCTCAGCCGAGGGGACACGATCAGCCTCAAAGGGATCCCCAAAATACTGAGACGAAGGGACGGCAGAGCAGTCTTCATCATCAGAGTCCACCAATAATTCATCTTCAGAGGAATCAGACACATCAGGCACACCTTGCGGTTTAGGCAGGGAAGATCTGATAGGGGTGGGGGCCTGCCACGAGCGGAAGACTCCATGCAAGGTGGATGGAAGGAGTTGTAAGGTGGACCGGAGGTCCCTGGTAGTAGCCTTAAACTCTTGCATCCAAACTGGCTGGAGGTCTCTGCAGGGCAAACATGACCTGAGAGTGACATAAGGAGCAATGAGAAATGGGGGGCACAGACGCCCCAGAATCTTTAGTCTTAGGCCTAACCCCAAGGTCTAAAGGCATAGACATTCTCACAGTCAAACGGTCAAAGTATCAGAAACACCCACAAAATAGTGTGTTTGATAAATAAAATCACCCCAGAAACTCTAAATTAGACTTATCTGGTAGGCAAAGGGTTAAACTGTTGAGGAGCGAGTCCAAGCCCTGCGTAGGATACTCGATCAGCGAAGGCACAAAATGGCTGCCGCGGTGGTAGCCAGTCAGAAAGGAGCGTGCAAAGCAAGCACCCATGGGAATTGTAGTTTCACTTAAAAAAGTACCCCAAACAGTGCCCGAAGCCCCCCAACATGCCCAGAACATTGAGCGGATAAAAGAGCAAGGGCAGACCAACCAAATGTGAGTAAAAAGGTGAAATTTACTCACCGATATTTTGTTTTCCTCTGTGTCCTTCCACGGCAATGACTGTGGACATGACTCCGCCTCCCAGCTGGTAGGACCAAACAACTATAAAAACTTCTGCTCCTCCTCGTTTGCTCAGTTATTTTCTTTAACCAAGCTGTAACAGATAAACAGAGGATTAGATACATGTGTCTTATGCTATAGATTCCTCTAAGCATACATACTTTAGAAAGGTTCTTTGAGAGTATTCTTTATTGGAACGATACCATAACCTTACTCTGAATAGTGAAGTTGGGTTGGGTTGCCGTGGAAGGACACAGAGGAAAACAAAATATAGGTGAGTAAATTTCACCTTTTCCTCTGTGTCCAATCCACGGCAATGACTGTGGGACTTACCAAAGCAGTACCCCAGTACAGGGTGGGTACATAAGATTTCTTATTCTGAGACAGGAATGGCTGCTTCTAGCACCTTCCTGCCAAATCTAGCATCTGCTGATGCTTGTAAGTCCAATTTATAATGTTTGATAAAGGTTGACACCGAAGACCATGTGGCTGCTCTGCAGATCTCTTCTGGTGTTGCCACAGCTTTCTGGGCCCAAGAGGTAGACATAGCTCTGGTAGAGTGAGCCTTTACATGGATTGGCGGGTCCAGATTAGCGGATTCATAAGCTATTTTTATGGCGTCCTTGATCCATCTAGATATAGAATTCCTGGAAGCTGATGAGCCCCTGAATCTTCCCGCAAAGTGAATGAATAAGGCATTAGATTTTCGGAAAGGCTGAGTTCTCTGGAGATATATATTTAGACAACGAACTAAGTCTAAATGATGTAGAACTCTCTCTTTATCATTGGCTGGATTAGGGCAAAATGATGGTAAAATCAACTCCTGGCTGAGATGAAAGGATGATACCACTTTAGATCTAAAAGAAGGTCTGGGCCTGAGAACCACCTTGTCTTGATGAAAAACCATGTAGGGAGAAGTACATAATAGGGCTTGCAGTTCCCCTACTCTCCGTGCTGATGTAATGGCAGTAAGGAGAACTGTTTTTAAGGTTAGATGTTTCAATGAGATTGATTCTAAGGGTTCAAAGAACGAATGGGTACAGAACTGCTGTAGAACCAAACTTAAGTCCCAAGGAGGTACGATGTCCCTAACAGTGGGCTTTATCTTGGAGATGGCTGAGATAAATCTTTTAACCTCATATCTTTCAGAGAAAGGAGTAGCCAAAATAGCAGAAAGAGCAGACAGTTGTACCTTGATTGAAGCAGGTTTTAAACCCTTGTTGAATCCTTCTTGGAGGAAATCCAAAATCCTTCCTATAGAAATGGATTCTCTATCCAGCTTCCAATGTTGACACCATCCATGAAAAGTCGCCCAGATCCTATAATATATCTTGGAGGAAGTTGACTTACGACCTGAGATAATGGTGTCAATGACTGAATCTGATATGCCGCTAAGTCTCAGAGAGCTCCGCTCAGCCGCCAAGCCGTCAGCTTCCAAAAAGCTGGATCTGGATGCTATATTGGCCCTTGAGACAATAGGTGAGGGACTATTGGGAGCCCGATTGGGTCTCTCAGAGATAGCCTTCTTAGCGCGGAGTACCACATTTTTCTGGGCCAATCTGGTGCTATCAGTATCACCTCTGCCCTGTCCCTCTTTATTTTCTGTAAGACATCTGTCAACAGTGGAAGAGGAGGGAACAGATAGGCTAGGGAAAAGTTCCATGTGTACCCCATCGCATCCTGACCCACTGCTCCCTGTGTCTTCCATCGTGACATGAAGACTGGGCACTTCTTGTTTAGGTTGGATGCCATGAGGTCTATCACTGGTGTTCCCCATTTTCGTATTATGTCCTGAAAGATATCCTTGTCCAGGGACCATTCCCCTGGCTCTATTTTCGTCCTGCTGAGAAAGTCTGCTTGACAGTTTAGGCTTCCTGAGAGATGAGTTGCAGAGAGAGCCTCCAAGTTTTCCTCTGCCCATAGAAGTATCTTTATTGCTAGACGATTTAGGCTCATGCTTTTTGTAGCCCCCTGGTTCATGAGATATTGAACCGCGGTGGTGTTGTCTGACCTGATTCGAATTGGTTTGTTTTGGAGTTCCTTTCTTAGCCTCCTCAGTGTGTTGTGGACTGCTTGGAGCTCCAGCACTTTATGTGCTTTCTTGCTTCTGTTGGTGACCAGGTTCCCTGAACTGTTTTGTTTTTCCAGACTCCGCCCCAGCCTGTCTTGCTGGCGTCCGTGCAGACTATCTCCCACCTGAATGGTTCTAATTTTCTTCCCTTTGCTATGTTGCTCCTGTGAATCCACCACTTGAGTTCTCTTCTGGTGGCTGGAAAGATGGGGATCTTTATTGATGTGTCTGTGGGATTCTTCCTGAAGTATAAAAGATGGTTGTTCTGGGTCCATCGGCTGTGAGCTCTGCTCCAGGGAACTATCTGATACGTGGAGGATAGTGTCCCTAATACTTTGGTGAAGTTCTGGATTGATTGATTCTGGTATTTCAGAAATCTTGTTACTTGCTCCTGTATTCTCCTCTGCCTGTCCAAGGATAGAGTTGCTGTACTTCTTGTAGTGTTGAAGCATATTCCTAGGAATATAATTTCCTGGGAAGGCATCAGTTGGCTTTTCTCTAGGTTGATTAACCACCCTAGATTTCTTAGCAGTTTTTGGCAAGTCCAGGTACTTCTTTTTGCTTTCTCTTCTGATTCTTCTATTATCAGAATGTCGTCTAGGTATGGAAGCACCGTAATCCCCTGTTGACGAAGGAATGACATTGCTACTGCCATTACCTTTGTGAAAACACGCGGGGCTGATGCCAGACCGAAAGGAAGAACTCGATACTGATAGTGCTTCTGGAAAATGTGAAACCTGAGGAATCTTCGGTGAGCAATATTGATGGGAAGATGATAATACGCATCCTTGAGATCTATTCGGGAGAGGAAGGATCCGGGTTGAACCATCTTGATGGCTGACTGTATTGTTTCCATCTTGAACTTCCTGATCTTCAGGAGAGAGTTTATTTCCTTTAAGTCCAAGATTATACGAAGCTTTGCAGAAGGCTTCGGAACGGAGAAAATTGTGGAATAATAGCCACGGAATCTCTGATTCTCCGGTACTTCCTCTATTACTTTGTCCTGGAGAAGAGTCTGGATAGCTTGTCTCATCTCTTTTGCTCTGCTGGAATTCCTGATTCTGGATGTTCTGAACTTGTGGAATCTTGGGACAGTTTCGAATTCCAAGGTATATCCCATCTGAAGAATCTGCTGAACCCATTTGTCTGGTTCCAGCTGATCCCATGCCTCCCTGAAGTACTCCAGTCTGCCCCCAACTGGAGAGGGAGATGGGATCACCTGTGTTTCATTGTGTTTGAGGCTGGAACCTTGGCTTTTTCTGGAACTCCCTTCGGTTCCCAGATCTGGCTCCTTGCGTGGTTCCGCGTTGTCTTTGCTCATAAGGTCTTCCAGGCCTATACTTCTTAGAGTCTCGAAATGATTGTTTTCGAAATGAGGCATTTCTTGAGGGCGAAGAGCGATTCCTGCATTGTTGTGGAAGAAAGGGACTCTTTCCACCTGAAGACTGCTTGATAATGTCTTCCAGTTGATCACCGAATAACTTTCCCCCCGAAAAGGGAAGAGATATTAGCTTATTCTTAGAGATGGCATCCGCATCCCAGGACTTTATCCATAAAGCTCTTCTTGCTGTAATAGATAAGGCTGAAGACTTGGCTAAGGAACGAATATTATCTAAAGATGCATCGCAGGAGAAATTCACTGCATCTTTAATAGAGGATAAATCTTTTAGTAAGCGGGATCTGGATACTGAGGAATCTATTTTCTCTTCTAATTCTGCCAACCAAATTCGAAGAGTTCTGAATACACATGCCATAGCTGTAGCCATCTTGATGTTCTGTCCTATGTTGGAGAACTGTTTCTTAAGTGCTGCATCTGTTCTTTTATCCATGGCATCTCTTAATGAAGTACCATCTTCTAATAGCAAGGTAGTTTTCCTGGAAATTTGAGCCACTGCTGCATCCACCTTAGGGGGAGTGATCCACTTGGTGGTATCCTCTTCTGAAAATGGATACATTCTTTGCATGCGTCTGGAAATCTGGGATCTTTTATCTCCAATTTTCCATTCCTTGCTAATAATCTCCTGGATGGAGCTATGCACTGGAAAAGTAGGTGCTTCCTTCTTGTATCCAATGAAGGCCGCATCCATGACGTTTAGTTCTTTTTGTGTTTCTGTTAATCCAAGAGACTTCCTCATGGCCCTCACAAGCCCATCTACTTTTTCCAGGGCAAAGGATCCTGATTCCTCTGTAATTTCTCCTTCCTCTGTAGATGAAGGTGCTGACTCCAAGTCTATCATGCTAGCTTCCTCTTCT
Organism: Rhinophrynus dorsalis; assembly: GCA_037306005.1. Classification (NCBI taxonomy): domain Eukaryota; kingdom Metazoa; phylum Chordata; class Amphibia; order Anura; family Rhinophrynidae; genus Rhinophrynus; species Rhinophrynus dorsalis. The sequence continues at coordinate 305,232,501 of CM074718.1, forward strand.
TCATCAAATCTGCGTGAAGTACCTTCTTCCGGATCTGAAACCCTCTGACGCTTTCTGGAAGATTCCTGCATTGACTGGAAGGTCTCTTGCATAGAGGTCTTCATCCATCCCAGAAATTCTGTAAACTGGGATGGGACCTCTGGGGTAGCAATCTTCTTGAGGCAATCAGTACAGAGTTTGGATGTATCTGATATGGGTAATTTTGCCTCACACCCTGCACACTGTTTCAACTTGGGAGCTTTATCCTCCTTAGGATTTTCAGTTGGCATCTTTGTCTTATCACTCTTGGTATCCTTAGAGGAAGACATGCTGTGGATGATTTCTACTGACTTTCACTAAACAGTAATTCAAAGAAACTGTGGTGCAATAACACTGCTCAAATTCACCAGCATTATATAAAAGGTTATACCCAAATATAATCAATGTGAGTAATCACTTACATGCAGCCCGTTTCCCCAGCAGCAAGGATTCTTAAATAGAACGCCATCCCCACGCCTTCTTCGTGATGCGTTTCACCCTGGCACGCATCCCACTTCCTCTTCCGGGTTTCGGCTAGTGCTTAGCCGCGTCCAGCCGCAAGTGCCTTGGTTTGCCGGAAGCCATGTTCACACCACGTGGGGACGCCGCGAATGCTGAGCAACAGCCTCAGGCAGCTCATCTCGCGATCTGGGGAAGTCCTGGACTGGGAACTCGCGGACCCATGCAACCCGACTTGCCACCTGGGTATTTGGTCCGCAATGCATGTAAGGTGCGTTTTTAGGCAGATTACATAATGCAAAATAAGAAAGAGATGGCTTACTGCCCACAGTGACAGTAGCGCAACTTTTAAAGGTATATAACTTTTTTTTTTTTTTCGGCGAGGCACACTGCCTCCGTCCTCCCAGCTTGGTAGGACCAAAACTGAGCAAACGAGGAGGAGCAGAAGTTTTTATAGTTGTTTGGTCCTACCAGCTGGGAGGCGGAGTCATGCCCACAGTCATTGCCGTGGATTGGACACAGAGGAAAACATAGTTGCGGGAGAGGCGGTTGATGTGATCCATTTAGACTTTTGCCAAGGCATTTGATACGGTTCCACACAGGAGGTTACTGTACAAATTGAATGAAATAGGCCTAGGAGAAAACTTTGTGTGTGGATTAGAAATTGGCTGAAAGATAGAATGTAAAGAGTGTAAATGGCAAGTTCTCCAATTGGATAAACGTGATAAGTGGAGTACCTCAGGGATCTGTCCTGGGTCCTCTGCTTTTTAATTTGTTTATTAATGACCTCGCAGAGGGCATAGGGAGCCATGTATCAGTGTTTGCTGATGACACAAAATTAAGTAAAGTAATAAAGTCTGAACTGGATGTGTCTTCATTACAAAAGGATTTGGACAAATTGAGTAACTGGGCAGGCAAATGAGATTCAATATAGACAAGTGTAAAGTTATGGGTATAATAATAAAAATGCAACATATAGATTAAATGGTGTTTCTCTGGGGAAATCTACAAATGAAAAGGATTTGGGTGTAATGGTAGACAATAGACTTAGCAGTAGCATGCAGTGCCAGAAAAGTTAAAATTGTACACACTAGAAAAATAGTGTCTTAGAAGGGATATGATAACACTATATAAATATGTTCAGGGCGCATACAAAGGGCTCTCCAAAGACCTGTTCATTAACAGAACAGTACAAAGGACAAGGGGCCACCCGCTTAGACTTGAGGAAAGGAGATGTAATCTACAACAGCGGAAGGGTTTCTTTACAGTATGGACAATAAAGGTATCACTGCCTGAGGAGGTGGTGCTTTCGAATACATTAGATGCCTTTAAAAAGGGCCTGGATACTTATTTAAAAGAGCAGAACAGAGGGCTATGTACGTTAGTATTGGGATTAACATTTAGTTAGGGCTTGTTGATCCAAGGAGAAATCTGATTGCCATTTGGATTCAAGAAGGAATTTTTTCCCACCATTCAGGGTAGAATTTGAAATTGCTATATTGAGGGGGTTTATTTGCCTTCTTTTGGATCAACGATGGTAAACAGGAATAGGACAAAGGCTGAACTAGATGGATGGAAGTCTTTTTTCAAATTAAATTACTATGTAAATAAACCATCTCTGACCTCACTATGTGGAGCAGTTGCAGAGATATGTCCCAAGCTGTAAAGTCCCATAGAAGTGAATGGAGAAATGGCTTCTATGCAGTAAACTCATGCCTTAACTGAATGTTAACAAGGTGAATACCAAAATGTAAAACCACTCTAAAGCCCACTAGAACAAGTCAGCAGACCCAATAAACACTGGTCCCACTAGGAAAAGTGGACCCTTTACAATCTGGATTTCGCGCTGCTCACTCCACTGAAGCTGTTCTTACAAGACAGGTCACATTGCCAAATCTCAAGGTCACTATTCAATACTTATCTTGCTTGATCTCTCAGCAGCTTTTGACACTGTTGATCATGCTCTCCTCCTCCGCATTCTTCGCTCCTTGGGAATCCTTAACACAGCACTGGACTGGCTCTCCTCTTATCTATTTAACAGATCCTTCAGTGTCTCCTCTGCCACTTCTTCATCCTCTCCCATCCAACTCTCTGTTGGGGTTCCTCAAGGTTCTGTTCTAGGACCGCTTCTGTTTTCTCTTTACACAATAACACTTGGTGATCTTATTAACTCATTTGGTCTCAAATATCACCTCTATTCAGGTTTGAGAGATAGTCACTTGCAAAGTTCCCCTCTCCCTCCCCTTAAGTCAGCGTTGTAGCTGACTGCATGGGAAGCCTGTTCTACGGTGATCTGGCAGCTCTGCAGCAGAGCCGCTACCGCGGTAATAAAAAATAAATCATTCACTTAAAAGGTCTTCTACTTGTGCTTGGTTTGCAAGCACACATAGAAGACCTTTTAAGTGAATTATTTATTTTTTATTAACGCGATTGCAGTTCTGCTGCACAGCCGCCGGATCATCGGAGGACAGGCTTCCCCTGCAGTCAGCTACAACGCTGACTTCAGGGAAAGGGGAGGGAGGGGGGAACTTTGCGAGTGAGTATCTCTCAAACCATAAAGGTTTGAGAGATGTCACTGGGGGCAAATACTTTCTTTTTTTTACTACTAAAATATTGGGATTAGTAATTTTAAAGTATTACTATCCCTTTAAAGGGGCTGTCGCCTTCCCAGAGTTACCTGTAAGCTATATTGGACGACAGAGAAAAAAAGGTAAGCTCCTGTGAGCATAAAGACCCAACAAGGACTCCCACATCCAGCTAAGTGAGCCCAAGCGAGGTCCCTTTCACTGGGTGGGAAACTTGTATGTCGTATGGACTAAGAGAAAAGGATTTTAACAGTTAAGACTAAAATCATCCAATATGACATTCAGGTATCATTTGGATATACCAACATTAAGCTCCCAGGGTGGGAAGAAAAATTAAAGGAACAAGAGCCAGTACCCATGATACCGGAGTTCCCTAGGGGTATTCAGAACTAGGAACAGCCCAATATAACCAAGTGTCAACAGACACTGATAACAATAGTACAGCACAGAAGAATAAGCGATAATCGGGTTCAAACAGTTAAAGAACAGTAAGGCACAGGAAGGAGTAGGCCTTTAGACAGGTAGAACTGCCTGCAGGACATTCCTGCCAAAACTGGCTTCAGCCGAAGCCAGAACATCAATATGAGTGTTTGGCAAAGGTGTGCACAGAGGACCAAGTCGCAGCCTTGTGCAGCTGTTCAGCAGAGGCCTGATTCTTGTAGCCCCAGGAGGAGTATGTGGTAACACAGAAAGGAACAGTTTTCTTCCCACATTCATACGCCTTATGAACGGTAGACTTAATCCAGGACGCAATAGTCACCTTGGACGCAGCCATACCTGCCCCAGGACCCTCAGGGATGATAAAGAAGGCATCAGTCTTACGCAGACTCAGTGCGGTGCATGTAAAACTTGAGACAGCACACAACATCCAACAAGTGGAGATCCCTCTCCTTGTCAGATTTGAGGTCAGGACAAAACAAAGGCACAACAATCTCCTTATTGATGTGGAACTCAGAGACCACCTTAAGAAAGAATGAGAGGTACAAAGAACCACCGTGAGTTTGCGAAAAACCAGAAAAGGCGGCTTACAGGACAAAGCAAACATAAGAGGCATTGGAGGGAAAATGTAAGGCAGAATGAAAGAGCCATGGAACCGCCAGAGCGTCCAGAGCAAAGGTCAGAGGAACAAAACATTTGTACTTTCCTGTTGTCCCTGGTGGCCATTAGGCCTATCTGAGGGAGACCCCACTGCTGAATCCTGCAGATCCAGAGATGCGAGGAATTCTCCAGTGCACATAGCTGTGATGACAGTGAGCAAGGACTCCATCCTGAAGCATGCAGTCTTCACAAAATAACTGAGGTCCAAGATAGGACCTTTTGGCCACCATGAACAGGTTTGAACAGAAACCTGAACCTCTCTTGGGGAGGAACTGGAACAAAAACTCCCTTGTCCAAGAGAGCCTGAACCGCCTCATTGAAAAGTCTCAACTTTTCCTGGCCCAGGGGAGTCCTGGACTGGAAGAATCTGTAGGGAGGAAGGGACTTGAGGGCAATCTTGTACCCTTGTGAAACCCTTGCAGAACCCACTGGTCCGCAATGGACTCTGCCCATGCATTTGAAAAATGGCACAGACAGCTGCGGCCCAGGATTCTGCAAGTCATGCAGAGGAAGACTTGCCAGAATTGGGTTTGGCAGCGGCCTGCTTAGAGTGCCACTGCTATCTGAGCTTGATGGTGGGGGCAGGGTGCCGGCTTGAGACATGCTCGGATTCAGCCTTTGCACCTGTTTGGAGGGGACGAGAGAGATGCTGTTTACGCGCCATATTAGGGCATTTGGAGACCTGAGGACTGGCTCTTGCCCCCAGTTGCCTCACTGATGACCTGTTTCAGTTCGGGTCCAAAAATAAATTTGTCCTAGAAAGGGAGAGAAATCAGTGAGCTCTTAGAAGAGAGGACCACAGACCAAATCTTGAGCCACAAGGTGCGTTGTGCAGTCACAGAAAAGGCAGAGGCCCTGACAGATCTCTTGACAGCATCAAAAAGTGTGTCTGTGAAATATGTCTGAGCCTCAAACATTTTGGCCAAGAGGGCTAAAAGATCCTCCTTAGGGGTGCCATCTCTGACAGCCTCAGTAAGTTGCTCGCCCCAGATAGCAATAAGCTCTGGGGACCCAAGCAGAAACCAGAATAGGTCGCAAAGCAGCACCAATGGCACCAAAGTTAGACTTGAGGATAGCTTTAAGATTCCTATCAGTCATGTCCTTGAGAGCCACAGTGTCTTCCAAGGGCAGAGCTATAAAGTTAGAAAGTCTGGAAATACAGGGATCAACAGTAGAAGCAGAAGCCCACTGCGTCAAAGTTGCATCAGAGAAGGGGTACAGCTTAGAAAATCCCTTAGAAAGAGAAACCCGCCTCTCCAGAGTCCACTTATACAGTGGAAACACTGTGGCAGACATCTTACACCATTGAAAGAGGTCAGAAAACTGACCCTTAAGGGTCATTAAATCTGCCTTGATAAGACTCTCAGCAGAGGGAGTGGGGTCAGCCTCAAAGGGATCACCAAAATTGTAGGTAGAATCCCTTTCTTCACACTTCCCTTCCTCCGTATGACCCTCAAAAGAATCTTTCCCTAGAGGATTCAGTGAGAGCAGGTATGCCTGGGGTCTTAGGGACCACAAATTTGAAAGTGATCGGGGCTTCCAGGAATGGAGGACCCCTGGAGGGAGAGAGGAAATTGTGCCATAGAGGACTAAGTCTTTCACCCAGACTAGCTTTTGCTCAAAGCTGGGGGGGCCCCTTGGAGTAGTGGGGGCCACAGCACATGAGAGGCATAGGTGTCCTGAGTTTTCTGTAGAGAGCCCCGAGGAACAACAAGCAAGGGGGTCAGAGATGCCCCTGAGTCCTTAGCCTTAGGCCTAGCCACATGTCCCTTTGGATCTGACATCCTAACAGGAGAAGTATCTAAAAAGTATAGAAAGTCCAAATACTGTGTCCCAGAATAATAATTCACCTTAGAAAGCCCAAGAAGGTACTTATCTGGCAGGTAAAGGGTTAATCTGAGGAGAGCAAGGAGAGTCAAACCTCTGCGTAGGATAAGCAGCAAGGCGATGGCATTGGGGATGTTAACCGGTTTGCATGGCACGAAAAGAAGAATGAGCCCTCTCTCAACTCTGTATGACAAACAGTTGCAGAGATATGTTCCAAAGCAGTTTGCCCCATAGAAGACAACGGAGCAAGTGCGGCCGCGTAGGAAGCGTGCGGTGCACTAAAAGTACTAATTTTACTAAAGTGACCAAACTTACCCAAACAAGAGCCTCAGAGAGAGACCCAGTTAGAGAGAGACTTGGGCTGGAAGATTCTCTCCACAGGGCTAAAAAGGTCTACAACATATCCTGCATACTAGACAATCCTCCAGGTGAAGCCAGGAATGGTAACCCATTGTGAATCATGATACCCCATATCTAAAGTATAAAACAAAGTAGTCTAAAAAACTAAGCAGAAAAGTTACTAGCCTTTACTCTGGTCTGGAACATGTCAAACTGCAGGGCAGGGCTAAGGGTAGTCCAGTAAGGATAAGGGAAGGCTCCACCTCCAAGACTTGAAATGTCTTGAAATGTTCCAGCCTATTGGAAAGAGAGTCACCTTCCATGGTACCTGTATGTCATATTGGACGACAGAGAAAACAGGTTTAGAAAATAAATTCTTCCTCAAAAGGCTAGCTTCAAGCCATCAAAGTAAGCCTTTTCACCTCACGGTGACCCAGAGAACCTTGTGTCAAGAGGTCCAGGAGTGGAAGATTAAACTGTTTTTCAATGGACAGACTGAGTAGACCTGAGAACCATGCACAGCGAGGCCGAGAAAGGGGAAATCAAGGTTTGATGCGCCCATTCCATTCTGAACTTCCCTGACACTCAATCAGAGGGAAAAGAAAAAACTTATACACCAGAGTAATCTGCCATGGGATGCCTATTGAGTCCTCTGAAAGCACCAAGGTCCTGATTTCTAGCGAAAACATGGGAACATCGCAGTTTGACTGCAATGCCATCAGATCTACAACCAGAAGACCCCACAAACACAGTCTGGTTGAGCTCCCAATTCTGGGAACCAAACACTGATGGCTGATTACCCTTTACAAATATATTCGTCAGTACAAAGACCTATCCAATGAATTATTTACGCAAAGAGCTGAGCGAAGAACCAGACTAGAGGAAAGGTGCTTTCAACTAAAACAAAGGCAGGGTAAGGTCAGTAAAGGTATAGAATTCTTTGCCTTGGGATGTGGTGCTTGCAGATACTGTAACTGCTTTCAAAAAAGCAATGGATAACTATCTAGCACAGAACAATATTGAGAATTATGACAGATGCTTCAATGCAGATAGGTTTTTGATCCAGGGAACTATCTGACTGCCATTTGGAGTCAGGAAGGAATTTTTTTACCTACTTGGAGCTCAATTGGAAATGGCTTCAGTGGGTTTTTTTTTGGCATCCTCTGGATCAACAGGGGTGTTTTGGCATAGGCTGAAGTTAATGGACACATGTCTTTTTTCAACTATGTTACTATGTAAGAAGTCTGCCACCATGCTGTACACATTGAATGTGAATGAATTTTGAAAGGAACTTTGGATTCTGCTCAGGCAGGAATCAAACCAACTTCTAACCTGGCTGACATTAGACACCACTGTTGCACTGTCGTACTGAATATGCACCATCTGATCCTGGACTAACTGGGACCAGTGAAGAAGCACTCAGTGGACAGATTACTGATTTCAGACCAAATGCATGGACCGTTTAGGAACCAATTGAGGCTCTGCAATGGACAGACTGGAATTTGGCAGTCTGGACAAGTCCAGTATGGCAAACTATTTGTCCAACATCAAGTAATATTTCTGAAGCCACCAGCGAGGATCCACCTTTATACTGATAGATAAATCAGCCAGGAGAGGTGACAGATGCAACTCCAGGGTGTAGAATTGAAAAAAGGCATTGTCTCCACAATACCCTCATATTTTCCAGCACCATCTCCTATTCATGAGCTAATGCCTGAGACACCTCCCATGGCAGAAAGACAGCCCCTGAAGGGTGTTGAATCTCATATCAAGAAAGACTACAATCTGGGACAGCACCAGAGAGGATTTCTTGAAACTGATCAACCAGCCATGCCGAAGGAGACTTTAGCAAGACGTCATCCAAATAATGAGTAAAGGAGATCCCAAGTGAATGAATGTGGCTGGACAATGCGCTCGGGAGGGGGATATTGACGAAAGAGGAGTATAGGTTTGTGGTAGTTGAGAGGCCTGTTAAGGTTTTCTTCTATCACTTGCCGAAAATCCATAAGTCGATTGATTGCCCTCCCGGGCGCCCCATCATATCGGGTATAGACTCTTTTACAGCTAACCTCTCAGCGTACTTGGATCATTTCCTGCAACGTTATGTGGTTACATTACCTTCTTTCTTAAGAGATTCCCAGCAAGTTTTGGAAAAATTACAGAAAGTCCAATGGTGTGAGGGAGATTATTTATGGGCATCTTTGGATGTGGTTTCGTTGTACACTTCTATTAGGCATGACTTTGGTTTGGAGGCCGTGGCATATTTTCTGGATATAGATAAAGGCATGGCTCCAGCACAGAAAGAGTTTTTGCTAAAGAGTGTGCAATTTATTCTACACCATAATTTTTTTACCTTTCAAGGATCCCATTATCTCCAGATAAGGGGCACTACGATGGGCACCAGGTTTGCCCCCTCTTACGCCAACCTCTTTATGGGACATTGAGTCCCATAGGGGTATGGGGGTTGGTGGGTGTGGGGGCGACCTGGTGTTCTATGGGCGATATATTGACAATGTGCTCCTGATCTGGAGAGGGGATGAGAGGTCCCTTGAGGAGAGGATAGAGGAATGGAACAATAATGATAGGGGTATTAAATTTACCCATGTCATACATAGAAATTGCATACATTTCTTGGATCTGAGCCTCGAGGGGACTTCATTAGGTGAAATTAAAACCAGTGTATATAGAAAGGAGGTTTCTTGTAACCCATACATCAAGGCAGATAGCTGTCACCTGCCGAGTTGGATTAGGAACATACCCTATGGGCAGTTCCACCGTCTCCGCAGGAATTGCAGCTCGATTGTGGATTACGAACAAAAAGGGAAGGATTTGAGTAGAGAGTTTATAGCAAAGGGTTATGGAGAGAAAATATGGAGAAAGCTTTTTTAAGAGCTAGGGCCCTAGCTTGATCCCAAAAGAAGATAGGACGAGTTGGAAAAGAGAAGGGTGATGAGGGAGAAGTCTCCTTTATTACAAGATATAATGTCTTTTCAAAGGATATAAAAAATGTACTCAACATGTATTGGGGGATCCTCTTGCAGGATCACCTTCTGAAGGATTCACTTATGGAGAGGCCATGTGTAATATATAAAAAAGGGAAGAACATACGGAATTTTTTAGCTCCTAGTAGACCAAAAGATTTATGTAAATCCCAAAAGGAGAATAATATACTGACACCTATCCAAGGTAGCTATAAATGCAATAAAAGGCGATGTGGAACATGTTTATATATGAGCCACAGGGCTCATACATTTGAGGATAAAGATGGAAAGAAAAAATATCAAATTAAACAGTTTATTAACTGTGAAACAAAGTTTGTAATTTATATGCTCCTATGTGGATGTGGTGCCAGATATATTGGACGAACAGTCAGGTGTTTGAGGGAAAGGACAGGGGAACATCGGAGGAAGGTCATCCGAGGTGATGAGGACCATGGGGTGTCACGCCATTTTAAAAGTTGCGAGTTGGGTGGAATTAAGAACTTTATATAAATCAATCCAGCCTCCAATCCAAATAGGTTTAGGGTCCTTTGTAAAAGGGAAATTTTTTTGATTTTTAATTTAGACACTTTGTTTCCTTTGGGGATGAATGAGGGAGTTGAGGTTAGCACATTTTTGTAAAGGACGAATAGAGGAAGTAATGTTTATGTTTAATTTGATTGGTAGGGCACTTTAAGTATTATTTGGGATTAAGAAATAGATTATGTATTAAATAAAAGGTTTAAAGAGATTAAAAATAATTAGAGTGTAATAATTTTGAGCAGATAAATAGTGATAAGTATTATATTTAAAAGGTAAATTAGAATGAGAATAAAAGTAAATATAAATATAAGAAAGATAGATGTTAGAGTAATATAAGAAGTAGGAGATGGAGTGATGACACGGGGCTTTATTGTGATAAAGAGGAGAAGGGGAGGATGAGAAGTAGTTGGGAAAGGAGGCGTGAATTGTATGGTCTATATCATGTGTTATATGGGATTAGATAGGGCTGAGACTTTGGTAACGATAAAATGAGATGTGCGTTCCAAGAGTGGAGCGCACATGGGTGATGTGATCTGTAAGAGATCACATCACCCATGTAATTTGGAAGAGAGAGAATCGGAAGGAGTTGAAGGTGACGTGATCTGGGATAGATAGAGCCGGAAGTGATTTGGGGAGTTGTTGTCTGGTGTTGATTCGAAAACCGGAAGTAAGGCTTTATCGATGGTAGGATGTAGATGAAGGCAAATCTATAAATGACTGGTAAGTGCAACATGGTAAACTTCTTGTCCCTTGAAAAAGTAACTGTGCGTTACGAAACGCATAGGGAGATTTTATATGTTTGATGCTGTTTTTTAAAAGGGTGTCACCCGGTATAACAGCTGTAAAGGAATATATATCCTTTTAATAAATTTGTAAGTTTTTTTGATATATTCATTGTTTCCCTGTAGCTGTTTTTTGTGCTCATACCCTCTACCCCCTCGGTAGCTTTCGGTGGAAGAAGCCTTTTAAAGTTAGATATATACTACCTGTTGGTATATTTACATAAGGGCTATATAATTCCCCTGGAAATAGCTTCTTTAAGGGGGTAGTGGAGGGCCTTTGGAAGTAAGAAGAGGAGCATACAGCTGGGAGACAAAGGAGAGAGACTGTAACTGGAAGTCAGATCCAGTCGAGGCGATTACATACAGAGGCAGAATAGCCTCTAGAAAATGTGAGTAGCCTGAAGAGGGACGGCTTTCTATTTTATATTGATAAAAATTTGTGAAGTTTGACGTACTACACTCAGAGTGGACGACGCTGTTTTTTCTTCTTTTTCTTTTTTATGTATTTGGAGAACCTGAGACGTCTCGATTACATGCTGCATGTCTGGAATCTGGGTTATGTAGAGAAACTTCGAGTCAAGATTAGAAATAAAAGAGGACTGTACCCTGTCTTAGGACTTAGTTTGGTTTGATTTTTGAAGATTTTTTGTTTTTTTGATATACCTATTTTGTTTCTCTGTACTTGTTTTTAAGGTAGTGCTATCGAGAGAGAGCGCAGGTGCATTTGTGTGTAATTTTAATGCCACCATAACTGTTCTGAGAATCCCCTGGGCAGACGTCAAGCAGAAAAGGAGGGTCTTGATTTGAAAATAACTGTCTTGAGATGGAAAAACACAGGACAATCTGATGATCTGAGTGGATAGGAACGTGAAGATGTGTCTTAAATCCAGAGAATCTAAAAAGAACTCCTCCGGGTACATGGCGGCAATGACGGAGTGCAAATATTCAATCTTGAACTGTGGCGTGTGTACAAAGTGATTTACATGCTTAAGGTTCAGAACCAGATGACCGCAGCCTTAATTTCTGGGGACTTTGACATGCTGGGGAAGTCAAAGATTTTGTCATGTACTGGAAAAGCATGTTAGAAGGAATGTCAGTCAGCTTAATAAAATCCCATCAATCTTTCCTGAGGAGGAACTGGTACCAAGATCAGCATGTCCATGAGTGACTGGACCTATTTTAGTAATTGGGGAACCCTTAAAGGGTCAAGAGGGAGACTGGATATGAAAACTCAACGAGGAGGAGCTTGAAATCTATGCAATAATGTTCTGAAATCATCTCAAAATCCACAGATCTTTGGCCCCAATAGCCCTTCCGAGTCTTCTCTGGAGGTGCAGTCCGGACAGCCTCACACGTCATGAACTCCCACCTACGGTGCGTTTTCAACACAAAGTCCTTGCGATGTCTCGGAAAAGCCTCAGGGTCTATCCCCAAACTTGACTTCTCCACAACTCACAGTTTCTGAATGTATTTTCCTTCATTCCCCCTTGGCACAGGGATCCATTTCCAGACTATATCTGCTTCTCTGTCCAGCACTGCTCCAAAACACAAATATGCTGAACAATGGGAGAGTGACTTGGGCAGAGAATTGGGTGACGAGACTTGGGTAAAGATTTTTGGGGTCAGCCTCCCGAACGTCTATTTGTACCACCACCAGGTAGAATATATACAAAATTATCGTCCGGTGGTATTACAACCAGGTTAGGCTTCATTCCTATAATCCCGCTCTTCTGGCTGCCTGTTAGTGAGGATGTGGTAGCCCCTAGACTCTATCACATCTGATGGCAGTGTCCAACTATGCAGAGCTTTTGAACACTCATTTGGACTCTTATATGACAGCTCACTACGATTTCTCATCCACACGTTCCAGCAGTTTTGGGTGCCCCTTGCCCGGACACCCCTTGTTCACAGATTTTGATCAGACATATCCTTCACTGGCTCAAATCCTATCTAAATTACACACAACAAATTGATGGAACGCTTGACTTTGATACTGAATGACTCCCTAACCCGACACACTCATCTTTGGGGCCTGTGGATGTTAAATAGGGATGCTGTTGAGGGACTTTAGGGGAACTCCTCTTTATACCACACCCAGTGACGTAAGCACACGCTAGTGGCCCATGTTTTATGCCCTATGCTACACGGGTCTCCCCTCCCCGGTGCCCTTCCCCTCCCCTACCTCGTGGCTTGGCCACAGCTCCTCTCCTGGTGGAGTTTATTCTTGTTTAAACGCAGACAGTCGAGCATGCTAGTGACTGTTAAATATTTTGATGCCACTCTTAACTCTGTACCATCACTACTTACTTTCTTACTTACTCTCATTTCGAGCATTATGACAATAAGTGTAAGAAAAATTGTTTTGATAATAAAAAAGTTTGCAAATAAAAATTCCAAGGATCTGAAATGGAGAGAGCCCATGCATTGTGGAAAAAATGCAGATATCCTCTGTTCGACAGATGTAAACTGGAAGAGGGCTTTTGGGAAAGTTTCTTACCTTGCATTTCAGTGGAGGACATGCCTGGCTCTCAATGGAAGTAGAAGCCTTTGAAGTGTACCCTTACTGGCGGTGGTAGCAAAAAGCTGCACAACCTCAGCAGAGTCACCAGGCTAGGCGCAACAGGGCACTCTTGCCCCCTACAAGCATGGCTAATGAAATTCTCCAGTTCAGAGCAAAACAATTGTTTGCCCACGAATGAAAGAGAAACAAGAGATTTCTTGGAAGTAAAACTGGGCAGTAGATGAAAAAGAAAAGCTGTTCTCAGGCCAAGACACTGGACATAGTAGTATAGAAGCACCCACGGATCTGGTGGAATGCACCGTGGTCTTGAAAGGAACAAGCTTCTTTCTGATCACATATGCCTGGTGTATGGTAGCCTTGATCCACAAGGCAGTGGTAACCTTGGATGCAGCCTGACCCCACACTAGGCCCTCAAGGATATCAGAAAGAGAGTCAACCTTGCACAAAGACTGAGTGTAATGCACATAGTACTTAAGAAAATGCACAACATCCACCAGATGGCGATCCTTTTCATGCTTAGGCAAAGGGTCACGAAAAAAGAAAGGCACCTCAATATCTTGATTGATGTGAAAGTCAGAGACAACCTTGGGAAAGAACTCCTGAGAGGTACGAAGTACAGCCTTGTCCTGGGGAAACTCCAGGAATGGAAGCTTGCGAGACAGAGCTTGTAACTCAGCCCCATCCTAACAGAGACACTTGCCCAAAGAAAAATATCTTAAATGTCAGCTTGACGCAAAGGAAATCGAGGACAGAGGCTGAAAAAATGGAGGTCTCCGAACACCACCTAAGATCAAATTGAGATCCCACTGAGGTGTGGAATTCCGAAAGGAAGGTAAGGCATGAGCCACCCCTTGAAAAAGGTCTTCATGTCCAGCATAATGGCAATGCATCTCTGGAAAAAAAAAAAAAAAAAACACAAAAAAAACCAAAAAAAACAAAAAAAAACTGAGATTTGTACCTAAAGGGAACTCAAACAGAAACCCTAGTTGACTGCATCCTGAATGAAGAACAGTATCACAGGAAGATCAAATGTCTGAGTAGACACATTCTTGTCAGCATGCCACCGGTGTAAAATGGCCCATACCCTATGGTACATCTTAGGGGAAACCGTCATCCTAGGCTGGATCATGGTGGAGATTACATCATCAGAGAATCCCTTTCTTCTCAGAATGGGGGCCTCAAGAGCCATGCCGTCAAGGCAAGTTTCACCACATCCTCGTACCACAAGGGACCCTGAAGAAACAGGTCCAGTCCTGGCAGGAGGCAGAGTGGAATCTGAATGGACAGACTGATCAGATCTGCAAGCCTGTCTGTGTCAGAGTGGGATGATTAGAATAACTAGAGCCTTTTTTATCCTGATCTTCTGGATCAACCTGAGGAGGAATTGGGGGACACACAAATGACAGGTGTAAGTTACATGGAATGGACATGTTATCCATTGCAAAAGCTGTGTGCAGAATGCAGGCACTTTCCTGTTCTCCCTGGTTGCCATCAGGTCTATTGCTGGAACATCCCAGTGTTGAACTATCAGGTAGAATGCCTCTTGTCAACTGAGGTCTGTGACTACATTTTCCACCCCATGGAATGTGAACAGCTGAGATAGCCAGGGCATGTGCCGCCTCCAACTGGAGGAGATCATTCACTTTCCAGCACAGTCTCACTGTGATTTCTCCACTGGAAGCTGATGTATGCCACAGCCGTCGAGTTCAACAATTATGCCCTCTCTGGGGTCCCTCCAAGTACCTGAGACCATATAATGTTGATGGATAGGAGACTTTTGTTAAATATCTGAATTTAAATGGCTTGCAAGATCCCAAACAGCATGGATTTATAGCATGGAGATCTTGTCACGCTAACCTCATACATTTTTTGACTGGGTAACTAAAATAATAGACCGATGGGAGCAGTATATATAGCTTATCTAGATTTCAATAAAGCATTGGGCACTGTCCCTCATAGAAGAATATTTGAATGGCTAAGGCAATGGCTTACTGACAGGAGAAAGAGGGCTGTAGTCTATATAGTATATTCAGAAGAAGGGCATGTTACTAGTCTGGTACCTCAGGGATCTGTACTGGGGCCCATTCTTTTTCATGGTTTTATTAGTGGTATTGTAAAAGGTTTTCAAGGTAAAGTATACATTTTTTCAGATGATACAAAGATCTGCCACAGGGTAGACATTCCAGGGGGAATACGGAAAATGACAAATGATTTAGGTAAATTAGAAGAATAGACAAGTGTGGCAGCTGCAGTTTAATATGGATAAAATGTAAAATAGTGCACTTGAACTGTAAAAATCCAAAAGGCAGAGTATAGTATTAAGGGTACCGTGCTGTCAAAGACAACAGAGGAAGGGATTTGGGAGTAATTATTACTGATTGCTTAAATTTAGGCGGGTGATGTAACATAGTGGAGGGGAATGCAAGCAGGGTGCTGGGTTGTATAGCTAGGGGTATTAGTAGCAGAAAAAGGGAAGTGGTCATGCCACTCTACAGATCTCTGGTTAAACCTCACAGAGTATTGTGTACAGTACCAGAGAAGGATCTAGATAATCTAGAGAGAATTCAGAGAAGGGCTACTAAAATGGTACATGGTTTAGAGGAAAAGAAATATCAGGACTAAAGGATCTGAGTATGTATAGCTTGAAGGAGAGAAGAAAGAATATGAGAGAGGGAATATGATAAAAACATTCAAATACATAAAATGATTCAAAGTACAGGAAAGAAGCACATTTGAAAGGAGTAAAAATGTTAGGACCAGAAACCATAGTTTCTAGAGGGACAGAGGTTTAGATGTAATGTAAGAAAGTTTTTCACTGAGAGGGTGTAGATAAGTGGAATAGCTAACAAGCAGGAGTGACAGAAGTTAATACAGTGACAGAATTTAAGCATGCATGAGACAGGAATAAGGCTGTCCTGAACAAAAGACAAGATACAAAGGACCAAAATAAGGTTTAAGGTTGTTACAGTAGGAAAATGGGCAGACTAGATGTGCTGAATGATTCTGCTGTTAAATTATTTTTCTCCAATGGGCCACCAGGTGACCCAGAGTTGCACCCTAGCCTCTCTGGCTGTCACCCATGCTCACCATGTTCCACTCTGGGATCACAAAGGGTCTCAGGTGTGGAAGACAAATCCACCAATGAAGATCCTCCCTGGCCTGCGGTGGTAGAGTCATCTGATGTATGAGATGCTCTGGTCTCCAGGACCACATCCTGAGTATTTCACTCTGAAGTTCCCTTGTGTGAAACTTAGCATAGGGGATTGCCTCCAGTGTAGACCTAGAATCCATATGTAGTCCCTGACTGTGGTCACTCCAGCACTCATGAGACATTCTGAAATAGGAGAAACACCTTCCCCTGCAGGGTGCTGAACCTCATGCCCAAAAACACCAATAACTGAGGGGAAAGGAGAGGATTTCTTTAAGCTGATAATCCAGCCGTGACGCACTATAATTCAGGTGCACTCTTGGATAAGGTGAGCCAAGATTTCTTCTGAAGGAGCCTTGATCAACAGATTGCCAAATAGTGTCACATAAATTCCTAGGGCATGGCTGTTTGCCGCCAGGGCTGGCGAGATCCTAACAATCTAGGGAAGCTTAAAAAAAAAAAAAAAAAACACATCGATGCAATGACAGATTGCAAAGATTCCATCATGAAGTGTATAACAATAACCACATACCGGATGAGATATTTCAGGTTGAAAATAGGATGGCAGGCACCACTCTTCTTGGGAACAAAAAGGTTGGACTTAAAGCCTGAAATGCGCTCTTGGGCTACGACGAGGACCAGAATGTTTCTCCATAAAAGATGAGATGACGTTTTTGAAAAGAAGTGCTTTTTTTCTGGGTTCCAAGGAGACTTTGACAAAAAAGAAGCGATATGGAGGAAGGGACTTGAAATCTATGTGGTATCCTTCTGATAAAACCCACTGGTCCATTACTTAAGATGCCCAGGTGTCTTTAAAACAGGCAGCGACTGAACCCTACATGCAACAGACCATGATTTAGCAAGTCATGCACAGGTTGGTTTGTCAGACAGATTTTGCAGAAGATTTCTTGTGATGACAAGTTTGTCTGGGCTTTGGGACAGGGCACGCTTGAGAGATGTGCTGGATTTGCACCTTCTGCTTCCCCTCTTGGTGGAGGGCGGAGAAACCCATACTTCTTCCTTTGCAGAAAGGACCACTCAGTAGAACAAGGTGCTCTTCCCACCAATAGCATCACTAATTATTTGCTTCAGGTCAGGCCCAGGCAGGACCTTGCTGTCAAAAGGAAAGGGCACCATTCACTTCTTACAAGATTGGTCCGTGGACCAAATTTTAAGCCAATAGGGTGAGGCATTCGGAAGCAGAAAAGAGGATTTTAGTCTTACCTGTTAAATCCTTTTCTCTTAGTCCATATAGGTTACTGGTAACTTTGGGTAGGCGATCTGCTCCATTAAGTAGGCAGGAACAATTTTAGAAGTGAATGCAGGGGTGGAGCCTACCTTCCCTCCTTGGCTGCAGCTAGCTAATCAGCTCCAGTAAGGTTTGAGACACTAACTATTGACTAGATAGTAAGAAGGGAAAGAAGACTCTTGTGAGCATGAACCCGAAGGACCCCCACGTTCTGCCACAGGAGAGCCAAGCATGGTCCCTTGACAAGGTGGGAAGACCAGTAACCTATATGAACTAAGAGAAAAAGAAAAATCCTCTTTTCTTTGTCGTCCAAAATAGGTTACTGGTAACTCTGGGATTTCCAACCATTGAGTTTCCCAGAGGCGGGAAGACAAGGACCTGGCACAGGGCCCCCAAAGTCACCAGAGCATATATGAACCATCAGATCAGAGACAGCACAACAATAACAACTGAACAGGGGTAACAACACCCCAGGAACTGTTACACATCACACTGAACTAGAGCCAACAGGGCTCAAAAAAGAGGGAGCACTAAAGAACCGAAGAAAGTCCTAGACAGGCAACACTGCCTCCATGATTTTTCTCCCAGAAGCTGGCATCAGCCGATGCCAGCACCTCAACATGGCAGTGCTTCGAAAAGGTATGCACAGATGACCAAGTGGTAGCCTTGAACAACTGATCAGTGGAGGCCTGATCCTTGTAAGCCCAAAAAGCCCCAACAGATCTAGTAGAATGAGCCGTGACCGAAAGGAAACAGGCTTCTTTCTCAGCCCGTAAGCCTTACGAATAGTGGACTTGATCCAGGATGCAATTGTCACTTTGGATGCAGGTCTTCCTGCCCTGGGGCCCTCAGGAATGATGAACAGATTCAGTGCGATGCACATAAAACTAGAGACAACGCACCACATCTAACAAGTGGAGATTCCTCTCTGTCAGAGGTAGGGTCAGGGCAGAAAGAAGGCCCCACAATCTCCTGATTAATGTGGAACCCAGAAACCACCTCCGGGAGAAATTCCTGCGAGGCACCACCCTGTCCCTGTGAAACACCAAAAAGGGTGGTTTACAAGACAGAGCATGCAACTCCACGACACAGCGAACAGACACGATCGCCAGGAGAAAAAGCCATTTCCGCGTCAGCAGGCCTAGAGGAATAGTAGCCAAGGACTCAAAGGGAGGGCGCTGAAGGATGCCCAAAACCAATTGAAGATCCCACTGAGGAGCAGGAGACCGAAATCCAGGACGAGTATGAGCAACGCCCTGTAAGAAGACCTTGACATCAGGTAGAATAGCAATGCGTCTCTGAAAGAAAAGAGAGAGAGTAGATGTCTGAACCTTAAGGGAACTCAGACTGAAGCCCCTATGTAACGGATCCTACCCGTTACTGGGAGCTCTTGTCTGGGTATGGCATTTATTCACCACTGGGCCCAAGGATTATGGATATTGGACACTCCTTTGTGCCCTGGCATGCGATCTCTCAAGCCCTTATCCTGGACTAAGAGACTTTGGCTAGCCTTATGTGGATAGGCAGCTGTACCAGAGGAAAGAACAATTCAAGGCTTGGGTGCTGCAAACTCTTCTGACCTGCAAAGGGTTAATCATTTGAGTTTGAGCATATTTACTTTCAATATGTATTGTAGTCCCCCAAGCCTTTTGCTTAATTACTCAAGTCATTGTATTGAGCACTGTCCTGTGACCCCCTGCTGTGTGATTAATCCAATCATGTCTGCCCTATTATGTTTCCCTGAATCATTTGTTGTTGGTTCTTGGACCCTTTGTGGTGGCTGAATTATCCCTGTGACTACTCCATTGTATTCTGCCCTACCATTTGCTGTGTCCTATTGATGAACTGTGATTGATTAAGTCTCCTGTACTGTGCTCCAAGTTAGTGTGGTTTGAAACTGTATATAAATATCTGTGGTTTGTGACAATAAAGAGAGTTCTGTTTTGGAGTGAACAAGGAGTCCTGGAGTCTTGTATTGCTTATGGTCTAAAGTATCCACTCTGATACCCATCTGCGCCAAGTATCCTGAATCGCCGACCGCCTGCTGCCAGTTTCCTGCGACCTAACTTTGTGGACTGTCAGGCGGCGACGTGGACTCTTCCCTGCTTCTCTGCTTCCAGCGATCCTGCGGCTTTTTCCAGTGACTGTCCATCCTTCAACTGGTGCATCTGACGGCGCTTATCTGCGTCAAGAAGGAGAGACCCAGGAACGACGGCGGAAGGTGACGCGGTCCCTTCCCAGCATCCGTTACATTGGTGGCATAGCGGTGGGATTTCTCCTTCATATTGGGTGCAGCAATTGAAGCATGGCAGATGAAACAGTGCTGGCAGACACTCTGGGAGCATACGAGGATCGCTACAGCGCCATCCAAATACAGTGGTGGACCCAGCTGGGTGATGTTATCTACGACTTCGTTCCAGAGTTGGATGCGTGCATTACAGAGGAGCTCAGAGTACAGGAGGAGTACTGGGACTTTGTTAAATACCTGGACCAGGAATATGGATCCGAGGGCCTTTTTGACTGGTGCCCAGCCCGCTTGCGATGGGACATCCAAGGGCTGGTATGGAACGCCTACCACATGGACTCTACTTTTGGGTGCCCTGACTCCAGCAGATACTGGGAGATCCGGGACAAAAGAGAGGACCGTTTTGGTGGATACATTCCTGCGGACTGCCAGGGAAATTTGGATATTCTGGCAGGATGTGAATGGGACCTGGAGCAACTATATGCTGGGTTCATTCGAGAGGTCCGGGAATTCCAAAGAGAGGAAAAAGACTGGAGGAGAGAAGAAAGAATATGAGAGAGGGAATATGATAAAAACATTCAAATACATAAAATGATTCAAAGTACAGGAAAGAAGCACATTTGAAAGGAGTAAAAATGTTAGGACCAGAAACCATAGTTTCTAGAGGGACAGAGGTTTAGATGTAATGTAAGAAAGTTTTTCACTGAGAGGGTGTAGATAAGTGGAATAGCTAACAAGCAGGAGTGACAGAAGTTAATACAGTGACAGAATTTAAGCATGCATGAGACAGGAATAAGGCTGTCCTGAACAAAAGACAAGATACAAAGGACCAAAATAAGGTTTAAGGTTGTTACAGTAGGAAAATGGGCAGACTAGATGTGCTGAATGATTCTGCTGTTAAATTATTTTTCTCCAATGGGCCACCAGGTGACCCAGAGTTGCACCCTAGCCTCTCTGGCTGTCACCCATGCTCACCATGTTCCACTCTGGGATCACAAAGGGTCTCAGGTGTGGAAGACAAATCCACCAATGAAGATCCTCCCTGGCCTGCGGTGGTAGAGTCATCTGATGTATGAGATGCTCTGGTCTCCAGGACCACATCCTGAGTATTTCACTCTGAAGTTCCCTTGTGTGAAACTTAGCATAGGGGATTGCCTCCAGTGTAGACCTAGAATCCATATGTAGTCCCTGACTGTGGTCACTCCAGCACTCATGAGACATTCTGAAATAGGAGAAACACCTTCCCCTGCAGGGTGCTGAACCTCATGCCCAAAAACACCAATAACTGAGGGGAAAGGAGAGGATTTCTTTAAGCTGATAATCCAGCCGTGACGCACTATAATTCAGGTGCACTCTTGGATAAGGTGAGCCAAGATTTCTTCTGAAGGAGCCTTGATCAACAGATTGCCAAATAGTGTCACATAAATTCCTAGGGCATGGCTGTTTGCCGCCAGGGCTGGCGAGATCCTAACAATCTAGGGAAGCTTAAAAAAAAAAAAAAAAAACACATCGATGCAATGACAGATTGCAAAGATTCCATCATGAAGTGTATAACAATAACCACATACCGGATGAGATATTTCAGGTTGAAAATAGGATGGCAGGCACCACTCTTCTTGGGAACAAAAAGGTTGGACTTAAAGCCTGAAATGCGCTCTTGGGCTACGACGAGGACCAGAATGTTTCTCCATAAAAGATGAGATGGCGTTTTTGAAAAGAAGTGCTTTTTTTCTGGGTTCCAAGGAGACTTTGACAAAAAAGAAGCGATATGGAGGAAGGGACTTGAAATCTATGTGGTATCCTTCTGATAAAACCCACTGGTCCATTACTTAAGATGCCCAGGTGTCTTTAAAACAGGCAGCGACTGAACCCTACATGCAACAGACCATGATTTAGCAAGTCATGCACAGGTTGGTTTGTCAGACAGATTTTGCAGAAGATTTCTTGTGATGACAAGTTTGTCTGGGCTTTGGGACAGGGCACGCTTGAGAGATGTGCTGGATTTGCACCTTCTGCTTCCCCTCTTGGTGGAGGGCGGAGAAACCCATACTTCTTCCTTTGCAGAAAGGACCACTCAGTAGAACAAGGTGCTCTTCCCACCAATAGCATCACTAATTATTTGCTTCAGGTCAGGCCCAGGCAGGACCTTGCTGTCAAAAGGAAAGGGCACCATTCACTTCTTACAAGATTGGTCCGTGGACCAAATTTTAAGCCAATAGGGTGAGGCATTCGGAAGCAGAAAAGAGGATTTTAGTCTTACCTGTTAAATCCTTTTCTCTTAGTCCATATAGGTTACTGGTAACTTTGGGTAGGCGATCTGCTCCATTAAGTAGGCAGGAACAATTTTAGAAGTGAATGCAGGGGTGGAGCCTACCTTCCCTCCTTGGCTGCAGCTAGCTAATCAGCTCCAGTAAGGTTTGAGACACTAACTATTGACTAGATAGTAAGAAGGGAAAGAAGACTCTTGTGAGCATGAACCCGAAGGACCCCCACGTTCTGCCACAGGAGAGCCAAGCATGGTCCCTTGACAAGGTGGGAAGACCAGTAACCTATATGAACTAAGAGAAAAAGAAAAATCCTCTTTTCTTTGTCGTCCAAAATAGGTTACTGGTAACTCTGGGATTTCCAACCATTGAGTTTCCCAGAGGCGGGAAGACAAGGACCTGGCACAGGGCCCCCAAAGTCACCAGAGCATATATGAACCATCAGATCAGAGACAGCACAACAATAACAACTGAACAGGGGTAACAACACCCCAGGAACTGTTACACATCACACTGAACTAGAGCCAACAGGGCTCAAAAAAGAGGGAGCACTAAAGAACCGAAGAAAGTCCTAGACAGGCAACACTGCCTCCATGATTTTTCTCCCAGAAGCTGGCATCAGCCGATGCCAGCACCTCAACATGGCAGTGCTTCGAAAAGGTATGCACAGATGACCAAGTGGTAGCCTTGAACAACTGATCAGTGGAGGCCTGATCCTTGTAAGCCCAAAAAGCCCCAACAGATCTAGTAGAATGAGCCGTGACCGAAAGGAAACAGGCTTCTTTCTCAGCCCGTAAGCCTTACGAATAGTGGACTTGATCCAGGATGCAATTGTCACTTTGGATGCAGGTCTTCCTGCCCTGGGGCCCTCAGGAATGATGAACAGATTCAGTGCGATGCACATAAAACTAGAGACAACGCACCACATCTAACAAGTGGAGATTCCTCTCTGTCAGAGGTAGGGTCAGGGCAGAAAGAAGGCCCCACAATCTCCTGATTAATGTGGAACCCAGAAACCACCTCCGGGAGAAATTCCTGCGAGGCACCACCCTGTCCCTGTGAAACACCAAAAAGGGTGGTTTACAAGACAGAGCATGCAACTCCACGACACAGCGAACAGACACGATCGCCAGGAGAAAAAGCCATTTCCGCGTCAGCAGGCCTAGAGGAATAGTAGCCAAGGACTCAAAGGGAGGGCGCTGAAGGATGCCCAAAACCAATTGAAGATCCCACTGAGGAGCAGGAGACCGAAATCCAGGACGAGTATGAGCAACGCCCTGTAAGAAGACCTTGACATCAGGTAGAATAGCAATGCGTCTCTGAAAGAAAAGAGAGAGAGTAGATGTCTGAACCTTAAGGGAACTCAGACTGAAGCCCCTATGTAACGGATCCTACCCGTTACTGGGAGCTCTTGTCTGGGTATGGCATTTATTCACCACTGGGCCCAAGGATTATGGATATTGGACACTCCTTTGTGCCCTGGCATGCGATCTCTCAAGCCCTTATCCTGGACTAAGAGACTTTGGCTAGCCTTATGTGGATAGGCAGCTGTACCAGAGGAAAGAACAATTCAAGGCTTGGGTGCTGCAAACTCTTCTGACCTGCAAAGGGTTAATCATTTGAGTTTGAGCATATTTACTTTCAATATGTATTGTAGTCCCCCAAGCCTTTTGCTTAATTACTCAAGTCATTGTATTGAGCACTGTCCTGTGACCCCCTGCTGTGTGATTAATCCAATCATGTCTGCCCTATTATGTTTCCCTGAATCATTTGTTGTTGGTTCTTGGACCCTTTGTGGTGGCTGAATTATCCCTGTGACTACTCCATTGTATTCTGCCCTACCATTTGCTGTGTCCTATTGATGAACTGTGATTGATTAAGTCTCCTGTACTGTGCTCCAAGTTAGTGTGGTTTGAAACTGTATATAAATATCTGTGGTTTGTGACAATAAAGAGAGTTCTGTTTTGGAGTGAACAAGGAGTCCTGGAGTCTTGTATTGCTTATGGTCTAAAGTATCCACTCTGATACCCATCTGCGCCAAGTATCCTGAATCGCCGACCGCCTGCTGCCAGTTTCCTGCGACCTAACTTTGTGGACTGTCAGGCGGCGACGTGGACTCTTCCCTGCTTCTCTGCTTCCAGCGATCCTGCGGCTTTTTCCAGTGACTGTCCATCCTTCAACTGGTGCATCTGACGGCGCTTATCTGCGTCAAGAAGGAGAGACCCAGGAACGACGGCGGAAGGTGACGCGGTCCCTTCCCAGCATCCGTTACATTGGTGGCATAGCGGTGGGATTTCTCCTTCATATTGGGTGCAGCAATTGAAGCATGGCAGATGAAACAGTGCTGGCAGACACTCTGGGAGCATACGAGGATCGCTACAGCGCCATCCAAATACAGTGGTGGACCCAGCTGGGTGATGTTATCTACGACTTCGTTCCAGAGTTGGATGCGTGCATTACAGAGGAGCTCAGAGTACAGGAGGAGTACTGGGACTTTGTTAAATACCTGGACCAGGAATATGGATCCGAGGGCCTTTTTGACTGGTGCCCAGCCCGCTTGCGATGGGACATCCAAGGGCTGGTATGGAACGCCTACCACATGGACTCTACTTTTGGGTGCCCTGACTCCAGCAGATACTGGGAGATCCGGGACAAAAGAGAGGACCGTTTTGGTGGATACATTCCTGCGGACTGCCAGGGAAATTTGGATATTCTGGCAGGATGTGAATGGGACCTGGAGCAACTATATGCTGGGTTCATTCGAGAGGTCCGGGAATTCCAAAGAGAGGAAAAAGACTGGGGGGGTTACTCATCTGAGGAGGACTTCAGTGGAGCTGAGGACTTAGATGGAGCTGCCCCTGTTCACTCCACACTGGTGAGTGGGAATGCGTTCCTCACCAGTGCCCCTGTTGTTGCCCCTGCATCAGGAAGTGGGAAAATCATCCTTCCTGATACCCCTTTGCCCCTGGACTGTTTGTTGCCTGAGCTGAGGGGTGGGAATTCGTTCCCCCTCAGTGAAGAGAATGCCTCTGCATCAGGGGATGGGACGGACGTCTCCCCTGATAGGCATATTGCCCCTTCCCGTGTTTTCCCAGCTGCGGTGGACGAGACGCAGGTCCCCACCAGCAGCAATTGTATGCCCCAACTGATGGGTGGGAGAGAGCCCATCAGTCCCTGTGAACCCTCTGCTGTGGTGAGGGGAGAAGAGCTCACCAGCAGCCCCAGAAAGATGCCCCCTGTTCTATTGGAGAATGCCCTGGGAGAGGAGCAGTGTGTGCCCCCTAGGGCCATGGATGATGCCGCCTTGAGGGATGGGACTGCGGTCTCCCTCAAGGCAGAAGAAAGACCTATGTGTAATGGCCTACAGGAGGAGGACCCCAGTGGGCTGGGAGAAAACAGTGCCGCTGGCCCTCCTAAAGATATGGACTGTGAACTGATGGGTGGGAGCAAGCCCATCAGTCCCCCTGAGGCCCCTGCTGTAGTGGGTGGGAGAGAACCCAGCAGCAGCCTCAAGATGTTGCCCCTGGTGGGGGTGGAAGATGCCCTGGGAGCAGAGCCGTGCGTGCTCCCCAGGATTACAAGTAATGCCACCTTGAGGGATGGGACTGCGGTCTCCCTCAAGGCAGAAGAAAGGCCTATGTGTAATGGCTTACAGGAGGAGGATCCCAGTGGGATGGGAGAAAATAGTGCCGCTGGCCCTCCTACAAATATGGACTGTGAACTGATGGGTGGGAGCGAGCCCATCAGTTCCCCTGAGACCCCTGCTGTAATGGGTGTGAGAGAACCCAGCAGCAGCCCCAAAATGTTGCCCCTGGTGGGGGTGGAAGATGGCCTGGGAGCGGAGCCGTGCGTGCTCCCCAGGATTACAAGTAATGCGGCCTTGAGGGATGGGACTGCGGTCTCCCTCAAGGGAAAAGAAAGGCCTGTGTGTGATGCCCTACCAGAGGAGGACCCCAGCGGACTGGGAGAAAGTAGGGCTGCTGGAACTTCCCTGGATATGTTGTATGACCTGATGGGTGGGGAAGAGTGCCCCATCAGTCCCCCTGTAACCCCTGACTTGGTGAATGGGAGCAAGCGCACCAGGTCATGTGAAGGCCTGGCTGGGATGAGTGGGACAGCCGTCCTCATCCCCAGCCCAGCAGTTGTTCTGCCTTTCCCCGAGACCCCTGGCCTAGTAAGTGGGGCCACGGTCATCCTGAAGGAGCCTGGTTGTACCCCTGCACTGGAGATCCCCACCTTGGTGAGTGAGACCGCGATCCTCACCAAGGATATTTGTGTTGCCCTGTCCCCTGTTGACCCCAGCTTGATGGGAGGGAATGTATTCCCCATCAGGCCCATACCTGATTTGACTCAGGAGCGTGGGAACTGCATCCGCTCCTGTGCCTCTGGGGCCCTGGCCCAACTAAAAGGGGGAGATGTGCCTCTCTCCCCAAACTCTGACGTCCAGAAGCCAGAGTCACAATTGCCCCAGGGAGATCCCCCTTATAGACTGGCTCTTGACCCGGAGCCACTGGCCCCAGACCCAGAAGGATTTGTCCTCAGCACTGCCTGGAGAGGGGCCCAGGAGAGGCCACCTAATTTGATGTTGGTCAGGGCAACCAAGCAACAATTTCCCTGGCCCAGAAGTAAGGACAAAAGAACTGTGCGCTGTTCCCCTGGCCCGGACAAGGGGCTCATGTTTTCTCCGGGCCCAGGACAAAAAGACTGTTCCAACCTATGGCCCAGGATTAAGGACCAAGGTGCTTGCTTGTTGTTTCCCTGGCCCAGGAAAAGGGGCTCCACACTTGTGACTGGCCTAGGACCAAGGCCTCCAGACTAATGAACTGTCCAGACAAGGGGCTCACAGCAGCAATGCTCTCTTACAACTCCAAGCCAGCATTTACTATTGCAACCGCTGGCTTGGTACAAAAAAGGGGGAGAAATGTAACGGATCCTACCCGTTACTGGGAGCTCTTGTCTGGGCATGGCATTTATTCACCACTGGGCCCAAGGATTATGGATATTGGACACTCCTTTGTGCCCTGGCATGCGATCTCTCAAGCCCTTATCCTGGACTAAGAGACTTTGGCTAGCCTTATGTGGATAGGCAGCTGTACCAGAGGAAAGAACAATTCAAGGCTTGGGTGCTGCAAACTCTTCTGACCTGCAAAGGGTTAATCATTTGAGTTTGAGCATATTTACTTTCAATATGTATTGTAGTCCCCCAAGCCTTTTGCTTAATTACTCAAGTCATTGTATTGAGCACTGTCCTGTGACCCCCTGCTGTGTGATTAATCCAATCATGTCTGCCCTATTATGTTTCCCTGAATCATTTGTTGTTGGTTCTTGGACCCTTTGTGGTGACTGAATTATCCCTGTGACTACTCCATTGTATTCTGCCCTACCATTTGCTGTGTCCTATTGATGAACTGTGATTGAATTAAGTCTCCTGTACTGTGCTCCAAGTTAGTGTGGTTTGAAACTGTATATAAATATCTGTGGTTTGTGACAATAAAGAGAGTTCTGTTTTGGAGTGAACAAGGAGTCCTGGAGTCTTGTATTGCTTATGGTCTAAAGTATCCACTCTGATACCCATCTGCGCCAAGTATCCTGAATCGCCGACCGCCTGCTGCCAGTTTCCTGCGACCTAACTTTGTGGACTGTCAGGCGGCGACGTGGACTCTTCCCTGCTTCTCTGCTTCCAGCGATCCTGCGGCTTTTTCCAGTGACTGTCCATCCTTCAACTGGTGCATCTGACGGCGCTTATCTGCGTCGAGAAGGAGAGACCCAGGAACGACGGCGGAAGGTGACGCGGTCCCTTCCCAGCATCCGTTACACCCTATCACACCAGGAAGGCCAGGACCATACGAAGATCAAAATCCTGGGATAGGTCCTTATCAGCACACGAAGAGAGAAAAGTAGACCAGACTAAATGGTAGGCCTTAGAGGAAACAGGCTTGAGTGCACTAAGCACAGTAGTCACCACACCAGAAGAAAATCCTTTTCTTCCTCAGTATTGAGGATTCAATTTCCAAGCCATCAAGCTAGAGGATGGACATTCTCCTTCCACAGGTACCCCTGCAGAAGAAGATCCAGATGGCAAGAGAGCCAGAAAGGCTTCGCCACTGATAGATCCAGAAAAACCGGAAACCAAGCCTGCCGAGGCCAGTACGGAGCGATCAAAATGGCTGGACAGCGCTCCAGTCTCAGTTTCCTTATCACAGTGTGCAACATGGGGATGGGAGGAAAGATGTAACCCAGAGGAAACAACCAAGGAATGGACATGGCATCCACTGCTAAAGCCAGAGGATCCCTCCAGCGAGAGCAGAACGTTGGAACCTTCCGGTTGTGTCTTGTCGCCATCAGGTTGATGCATGGAAGACCCCACCTCTGAATAATGAGGTTGAACACTGCTGGATGCAGTACCCACTCTCAGCTGTTCACTGTGTGTCGACTAAGGAAGTCTGCCAGGACGCGGTCTACACCAGGAATGTGAACTGTGGATATGGCAGGAACATGATCTTCTGCCCAGGACAAGATAGCCTTGATCTCCAACCAAGCTGCGAAACTTCTTGCTCTGCCTTGCTTGTTGATGTAAGCCACTGCCATGGTGTTGTCGGACTGAACCCGGACCGGGCAGTCCTCTAGCTGGCGTTTCCAGTGGCGAAGGGCATGAAATATCACCTGCAGCTCCAAGACATTGATGAGAAGGAGAGATTCCTCCAGATAGACTGGCATCCGTCATCACCGTGGACCAGAAGGACTCCAGGAAGGGCTTGCCCTTCAGCAGATTGGAGAGGTTGAGCCACCCTGACAGACTCTGTTCCGCATGAAGAGGAAGGGACACTGACATCTTCAAGAGGTCCGTCTGACCCCTGCACACCTGGATCACAAGCCTCTGGAGTTCCCTGGTGTGAGTCATGGCAAACAAGACTGCTGCTATGGTGGAAATTAAATTACCCAACTAGAGAGGACAACTTATTGGCTGGAACTGGATTGTGAGCCAGAACAGCAGAAACACTGTGGGCAATTTGGTGAGCCACCTCGTCCGTGAGAGACACCATGCTCTGCTGAGTGTCGAAGAGAAGGCCCAGGAAGTGGCTGGGATGGGACAAGATCCAACTTGTCCATTCTGAGGATCCACCCGTGATGGGTGAGTGCATGAATGCAGTCCTGAACCTGCTGCTGATGAAGTTCCAGAGAAGGGGCTTTCAGAAGCAGGTCATCCATGTATGGAGTGACTCTGATGCTGTCCCGATGGAGGACGGATGCTAAGGCTCCCAGGACACGACTGAAAACTTGAGGACCTGTAGTCAGACCAAAGGGAAGAGCAGAAAACTGAAAATGCCCTTGGTCGCACGCAAATCTGAGGTACTGCCAGCTCTCTCGATGAATGGCGATATGCAGATAAGCAAACAAAAGATCCAGAGAAGCAAGGAACTCCTCAGGGGACATGGCAGCAATCACCGTCCTTAGGGACTCCTGGTGATGATGAGTCTTGACCACAAAAGGTATTGAGATCCTTCAGGTCCAAAAATGGATGAGTGTCACCGACCTTCTTGGAAACCACAAACAGGTTTGAGTAAAAACCCAAACCCCTG
Organism: Rhinophrynus dorsalis; assembly: GCA_037306005.1. Taxonomy (NCBI): domain Eukaryota; kingdom Metazoa; phylum Chordata; class Amphibia; order Anura; family Rhinophrynidae; genus Rhinophrynus; species Rhinophrynus dorsalis. The sequence goes on from CM074718.1 coordinate 305,262,137, forward strand.
TCCTGAACAGGAACTGGTTCCAGAACCACCTTGTCTAGAAGGGCCTGGATGGCGCCGTTGAACAGATGGCGTTTCTCCACACCATGAGTAGTGTGAGCAGGGAAAAACCTGAAGTTAGGGAGAGAGGTAAAAGGAATCCTGTACCCCTCTGACACAACCTGTAAAACCCATAGGTCCACCAAGGAATCCTCCCAGACGCTGCAAAGGAGGTTTTGAAGCCTTGTGCTTGGAGGAGACCCTAAGCGTCCATTGTTGTTTGGGCTTGGAGAAGGAACGCGGAGCTGGGGGAACCGTCTGGTTCGCCGGGCGTGTCTCAGTCTGGAAGGAATGAAAAAGCTGATTACACTTGATAGGTGTCTTCTTCCTGGGGACCATAGGCAAGAGGGTACTCTTGCTCCCGTGGCCTCACAAATCAGATCCTTAAGTTCTAGTTCAAACAGAGAAGTGCTCTGAAAGGGCAAGGAGAGCAAAGCTTTCTTAGAAGCAGTGTCAGCAGACAGCAGATCTGGAACCAATGAGCTCATCTGGCAACCACAGACATGGTGGAAACCCTTGCCACCAAACGGATGGCATCAAACAAAGCAGCAGAAACATAGTGCTTGGTTTCGGAAATGTTGGCAAGTAGCTGCAACATATCAGGAGTAGGATCTCCTTGACGAACATCAAGTGTGAGCTGTTCAGTCCAAACCGCAATGGCCCTATTTACCCAGGCCGCAGCAACGCTGGGCGTAAGGAAGTACTAGTGGTGGCAAAAATGGACTTGAGGGAGGCCTCAAGTTTCTTGTCAGTCCAATCTTTAAGAGCAGAAGCATCAGCAACTGGCAAAGCAGTGGACTTAGAAAGCCTAGAAACAGGGGCATCCACCTTGGTTGGGGGGGGGGCACAGAGCTAGTGCCCCATCAGAAAAGGGGTAAAGTTAGCAAATTTCTTAGAGATAGAAGGTTTTCTGTCCGGAGACTTCCACTCATCAGACACTAAACGGTCAAGAGTGGGGTTAGGTGGAAAACACGTATGGGGCCTTATTGGCTCCTGAAACACATCAGAGGGGTCTGAAGAAACCTCTTGAACCAAAGGAATGTTTAGGGTGTTTAATACGGCCCTGAGCAGACCACTGCAGAACATTCCACATCAGAATCCACCAACAGCTCCTCCTCAGGGGAATCTGAAACGTCAGGTACTGCCTGCGGTAATGGTAGGGAAGATCTGACAGAAGTAGGAGTCTGCCAAGCGTGGAAGACCCCCTGTAACTTGGATGGAAAGAGTTGTAATGTACACTGGAGGTCTCTGGTAGCAGCCTTAAACTCTTGCATCCAACCCAAACTGGTTCTAATGCATGGCTGGAGGTCCCTGGGGGAGACTCAGGGACAGCAGAACATACTGGGCATAAATTACCTGAGAATTCTGTAGGTAACCCTGAATGACATGAGAAGCAATGCGCAATGGGGGACACAGAGACCCCAGTGTCCTTAGTCTTAGGCCTAGCCCCAAGCTCCAATGGAATAGACATTCTCACAGTGTCAAAATGTTCAAAGTATAAGGAATCACCCAAATACAGTATGTATGATTAACATTTCACCCCAGAAATCGCTAAAATACACTTATCTGGCAGGTGAAGGGTCAATCTGCAGAGGAAAGAAGGAGAGTCCAAGCCCTGCATAGGATACTCGTTCAGGGAAAGCACAAAATGGCTGCCGCAACGGGAGCCAATCAGGAATGAGCGCGCAATGCAAGAGCTCATGGGAAATGCAGTTTCCTCAGAAAAAGTACCCCAACAGTGCCCGAAGCCCCCTGAGCCCCCCAACACACACCAAACAGAGCAAGGGCAGACAAACAAAATGAGCCATCTCAGAAGTCGCTACGATGAGCGGTTGCAGAAATATGTCCCAAACTGTAAAGTCCCATAGAAGTGAATGGAGCAATGGCGTCTATGTGGTAAAAGCGGAACACAAATTTTGCAAAGATGTAACTAAGAAGTAATTTTGAAACAAACATCCCTAAAACATGACACTAGACCCAATAAACACTGAACCCAGTAGGGAAAGTGCCAACAACCCCCCAAAAGATGATAAAACAGCAGCCAAAGGGTTGTTACCACAGAAACTTGCTCCAAACACCCAACAGACATACAGCTAAACCCAATGAGTGCAGGAGTGTGCAAGAAGAACGCCAAAGGAAAACCCCTTTCCAGAGAGGCAATGTGGGACATGTGGACCTGCAGAACTCAAAGGGCTGCTCACCTTTCCTGCAGATCTTCGGTCTTCAGATTACCATGTATCAAGAAGAAGCCTCAGTGGGCAACTCCTGAGGAAAGAACTTGTAACCAAGATTCCCCCTCCCCCAAGGGCTTAAGGTCCACCAAAGCACCTGAATACTAAGCTAGCCACATCTAAGGGCATTGTCAGTGATGGTAATCCGCCTAATTGTGGTATTCCATATCTAACAGAAAAATAAAAAAGCAGAACTGTTCTCTTGCCTGTATCTTCATCCAAGGAACAAATCTTACTGGAGCTGATTGGCTAGCTGCAGCTAAGGAGGGAAGGTAGGCTCCACCCCTGCATTCACTTCTAGAATTGTTCCTGCCTAATTAAAGGGGTGGATCACCTACCCAAAAGTTATCAGTAGCCTATATTGGACGACAGAGAAAGTTGAATATTTTCCAGAAAATCTGGGCACACCAAACAGTGCTTCAATAATATGGGCAATGGCTTCCATAACATTAGCAAACAAAATCATCCAAGCTGAGGCAAAAATAGGCCACAAAACTGACCAAGTGGCCTCAAAGTTGTACTTAAGAAGAGAATCAAGCCACTTATCGATATTATCCTTGAATACCACTGCATCCGCCAGAGGAAGGGCAATATTTTTCGCCAATCATATTATGGGGTGGGGGATTCAACAGCATGTGGCAGAAGCCCACTAAGCCAGCTCCTCAGCTGAAAAGGGAACAGTTTTGAGAAATGTTTGCAGTGAAAAGCCTCTTATTTGGAGTTTCACCTTCCTCCAGAAGGATCTGATGAAGATTGTTACTGGGTGGCAATACAGGAGAGTCTCTCTTGCACCACTGGAAAATATCCGGAGAAGCAAAACCCCCTTTAGCAGCCTCAGAGACCTCTAGGGTCTCCAACAAAGCTTTGATGGGCCCCTCAACCGCAAGGACAGGGTCAGCCTCATAGGAATCTCCAAAGGAGAAGTAAGTGTCTATATCTTCATCATCCATTATAATTCCTCCTCAGAGGATACCCCAAAAACCTGCAAAGAACCTTAAATACAGGTTAAAAAAATTGGTAAAGGTTTCCAAGAATGGAGAAACCCATGAACAGAAAAAGAGATGCCGCCACATAGCAGAGCTTTAAACCAAGTGGGCTCCTAGTCAGTGCTGGATGGCCCCGAGGAAATAGTAGGGGTCATAGTACATGAGGGGCACAGAGACCCAGAATCCTTAGCCTTGGATTTCCACATATGCCGCTTTGGGTCAGACATGTCCAGTAGAGAGTGTCTAAGAAATAAACTAGTTTAAAATGTTCTCAGCTTACAGAAAAGCCCCATAAAGACCTAAAAGAGTACTTATCTGGTAGACAAAGTTTTAAACTGGAGAGAAGAGCCAGACTTTGTGTAGGAAGTCTGCTTCCTTGCTTGTTGCCTAACAAGGTTTGACTCTCCAGCAATGGTGCACTCCATGGACACTCGCATAATGGACCATGTTAGAGAGCATGTATAGACAAGAAGAGCCCTCTCTGGCCATTTTAGCCCAAACTGCTGCAGAAATATGTCTCATAGAAGTGTTTACCATTCACGCCAATGGAGCAAATCTGGCTGAGGGTGGCTCCTGTTCTCAAAGGAGCCATTCCAAGAAAATTGGATTAAAAGTTACAAGTGGTAAAAAGTCCCAAAAGAGGGATACAAATAAACAATGTTAAAGTGGTGTGGGAGCAGAAATAAGTACCCTATAAACCATTCTCATTCATGCCTATAAGACATATATGGCCACCGTGAAGTCTCTCTTTTTTAAAGGGACTGCGTACCAAAAATTAAAATACAAGGAAATAATTGAAAATAAAGTTTCAAAAAACAGTTCAGACATACATGCAAAGTCTGAAAACAACCTAGCAAGAAAGAAGTGAAGAGTAGAGAGGAAAAGGGACAAAACAGCCTTTCTGGTATCAAGCTGACCCTTAAAGTGTTAATAAAAGTGCGAGGATAGCAGCCAGTAAGATTAGAGTGCCAATAAATTTCACTGAAAGGGACATTATTAAATAAAACCATGGCACTCAAAGGGATACCGTTCCAGTCTTCTTTCTTTAAACTGAAAACTTCTGACACGTTCAGCTATGAGGAACAAACTTATCATAAAGTCAACCTCTACATAATTAATCCTGTGAACTGGGCAATCCAACTCCATGGAAGCCAGTAATGGGAGCCCACCAAATGGGGGATTATACAGCCCCACAGCCAAGATACAAAATAAAAATGTAGACCTAAAAACTAAGAACAGTGCCCAGTTCAGAGGATCTGGATGAGTGGGGGGTTGCATGTTCAGCCCACTAGGTGGTGGTACATCCTTGTCATGCAACCTCCACTCCTCAAAAACCACTTGGTCCAGGGAATTGTAAGGAGGGAAAAGAACCACATCCTGTTTGTTCCTTTTGAAAATATTCAGAACCCGAATTGGAGGCCTCAGGAACCTTGAGAGTCTCCGCTACTGTATGACTAAGGCCCTCCACAGAAGACCCAGGATCTTCCTCAAATGAATCCCCAGAATAAACGGAGGAATCATCATAGTCTTTCCCAGTTTCCTCTTTTTTCATAGAGGAATTCCTTTCCACTGGGGAAAAAAGCCCCTTCTCCAAAGGGATAAACCCTTCAGTTGGGAAGAATTGGGTGATCTTGATTCCAAGACTCAAATATTAGCCACTGTAGAAATAAGGGTCTATAACCATGCAGGCTCCTGGTCAGAGGGATAGCAACCTGGAAATTGCTGAGTAGTGGCCAGCTATACCAGTATGATCCTTGAGGAGACTAGTTTGGCATGTGGAACAAAGGGCCACAACAGAAAATACTGTAGATTTATTTAGCAAGCTTAACCTTGGCCATGTCTCCTCTGTGTCCAGATATATCAAGAAGGCTACCAAAGTAAGACAGCAGTACAGGAAACAAAAAAAAGAATAAAACACTTATCTTGCAGTAGGGGCAACAAAGGGTGCTAGGAGGGATATTCTGCCACCCAGAGTGACAGCCTGAAAGTCAAGTACCTCATGGGTGCTACATTGATTAGAAAGGAAGATGGATCCATCCCTTGCTTTCCATGAAGTATGGGAAAAATCCCCAGCCTAATGGGAACCAAGCGAAACTCCTCATAATATACCAACATAGCGCAGAGGCTTTTAGAGGTACTCACACTTTGGTGCTTTTTATACATTATTTTCATATCCACAAAAGAAAAATGTTAACTACTTAAGTCCATTGACAAAAATGTAAAAAATTATGCATGACCAATAAAGCATGAGATGACAAGACATATAATTTACTACATCACACAAACACCCAAACATCAAATTCACTCTCATACATATAATCTAACAAACCTGGGTCTCTGCTCGTTCTGGAACACTACTAGCTGGTTCCTTCATCTGTGGCTTGTCCACAGGTTCGACTGCATTCCATGACTGACTGTTCCTCCTTGCAAAATGTTCAAAAGCTTCTTGACAGGACATTCGTGTTTTGTCAAACACAACCTTTTTGTCCTGAGGAACAACATAGAGTGTGGGGATAATAGGACGAGGCTTAAATTCACCCTCTCCAGAGAGGTCCAAGGCGTCAGTATCAGGTGGATTAAGCAGAAGATCAGCAGGCAGTGGCAAAACTCCTGAACGATTCCCCACCTCTTGTTCCTTCTTCTTACGCCTCTCATTCTTCGGTTTTGAGCCACAAGGATGATACTTTACATCTTCCACCAACTGACCTGCCAAAAAAAAAAAAAAAAATGTAAACAATATGACTTCAGTGACACTAAGTAGGTTTGTTGGTAAATAGGGTTGGGTTAACTGTTTTTGACAAATCAGGGTGTCAAACTTGGAAAGTTTATTAATTACACTGTATTTTTTAATTTGGATTTGGGATATTTTCTGTTAATGTCAAACCATTCTCCCATTTGTATGAAGTTTTGGCTAATTATGTATTCATCAGATGAAGTAGCATTGAAAAATTACAATATCTTCCCAAAATGGTCAAATATGGATGTCAGAGTAAGTGGAATGCATAGTTTGCCTACTTCTGTAATGTAGCATTATAGCAGTAAGTTGATGCCACCTTTGCCATTTAGACAGGCAAAAATTGTGAAACATGCACACCCAGTACAAATTCATATCTCCTCACAATAAAATATAGGTAGGCTGTGCATGTGCATATTAAAACTATTCAGCATTTGAGTGTTAGATTGTATCATATTCATAAGTGTTTTTGATATCTGTTTGATTTAACATTTTCAGTGCAGGGTTAATTTGCAGTTTCATAAATACCTAAATTTGTTAAGCAAGGCTTAATTGGTACAACTTGTGCAAATAATTTTTCTTTTCTTTTTTTTTTCCCCAGCACAAGCTGGAAAACCAAGATTTTATATGAAATGTGAAAAACATGAATATGATTTTTTTACTCATGCTTTACTCTAATAAAAGTGTATTTTTGTGTACTTACCGATACATTCTTTCCTATTATGTTTGTGAAACACGGGAATCATGGGGTTAAGCAGCTGGAGAAGACTTCATACTAGCTTTACTTAACCCCCACTCAACAGCAGAATCAGCAATAGTATTAAGTATAGCAAAGACACATTAAAAGCAGGCCAGGAAGGTAGTCACAATGCCAGAGAACATCAAGAACAACTCTGACCGGAAAGCAAACCACATTTTTTTTTTTTTTTTTTTTTCAGTAAGGGATGTCCCATGTTCCACAAGGACTATATAAAAAGGGTATTTTTGTGTACCTACTGATAAATGTTTTTCTCTTACTCGTGTGGAGCTCACAAACCATCGGGTAATGTTCCTTCCTCTAGGAAGGAAGGTCACTTACAAAGGAAAAAAAAAAAAAAAAAAAAATCTGAGGAGACTCCCACTCCTACCTACTTTACCCCCACATGGACATGCTCAGTTTGAATGTATAAAGAACAAACAAAAAACCTGGAGTGGAAAAAGAAAGTACACACTTTTTTTTTTTTTTTATGCAGAACACAGGAACCATGGGGATACACCAAAGCATTCACCAAGATTCCAAGGAGAGAGAGAGAGAAAAAAAAAACCTTCAAAAACACAGACCAGTTCTAACAGCAGGAGATACCTCAGAAAAGTGATGAATGTCATACTAAGAAAGTGAAGGACCTGGGATGAAACCAGAGAGGCATATTGCTCTAGCACAGACATCCAAGACTGAATCTGAATGTGCAAGGCTTCCTCTGAAGCAGCCTTTTGTACAAGGTTGTGCAGATAAAGACAAACTGATCCCTTAAGAGCAGATGGGAGCTGCTCCACAAAAATCTGTGAAGAAGACACAATCCCAAAGGGAAAGGCAGTGAACTGAAAATGATGATCTTGGAATGCAGACCTCAGGAAACGCTGATGACAGGAGTAAAACCCTGTAAATCTGTTGCAGATCCTCTGCCCAGTAACCTGTGGCTGAAGTGCAGCATTGGAGAAAAAAATCTAGGGAACGGGGTTTAGTAGCTTGTTTTCCCTTTCAGCTGCAGAACCAGAATTAAGGTGCTGGTTACATGACCAGATTGTCACTTCCCAGTTGAGCAGAGAAGGAACCAGGATGGGATAACAACAGATGATAGAAACCATGCAGAGAGACAATGAAAACTGCCTGAGTTTCGACTGTTCAAGAGCCACAAAAAAAAAAGACCCCTAGAGGAGTAGAAGAGAGAAGGAGAAAGACAAGGAAGAGGAAAGCATAGGTGAGGGAAAGGAGGGAAGTAGCAGAAGTAGAAGGCTGGGCCTGCATTTGTGGGAGGGGCTGCAAGCCTTAAATACTGGCTGCAGCCTCTCCCACTGCGGTGCATCCTTCACGTTCGTCTGAAGCAGCGGTCCTGTCCTACAGCTACGTCATCAAACGGCAAAGAAATTTCGTTGTGTCATTTCTGGCCCTATATTCCCCAGCCATCAGACCACGTGCAGAGGCAAGTACTGCCTCTTTTAGTGTCTACGTTCTTCCGGCCTCATTAGGAGACTACTCAAACTTAACTATGTCATGCTTCCTGTCCCTGTCGGCAGCCCGTTTTAATTGGCCGCATACCGGGATAACTGGAGCTTCACTGAAGGCATTCTGTTCCCTATTTAACAGATAAAGAAACGCTCACATTGGTACTAGTCTACCTATGCCTGATACTTTTCTGCGCTTCCTACTCAGCAGCCTCAAATGCTGCATATGCTGCTACACCGATAAGTTAGCTGGTGCGATCACTTGTTGCATACTACTATGTAGGAGTAGTTAGTCTGGCAAGACGTATCTTTGCTACATTAATGCAGAGGTCAGTAAGGATGCAGCAAGACAATATCCTAGACCTACTAGATCCTATTCACCTTCTCAGCGACACACTGCTCCTACTCTATCTAACATTATTCGCAGGCTATTCCACAAATGTTCATAGATGATATTATTAACATAAGCCATTTTCATTTTACATTGCCAATTTCTCTGAAACTTGTTTCACCTCTCATACTCTCTTCATTACGCATGCCTGCACCTTTAAGTAACACCAAGTACAATTCTCTCAGCCACAACAAGAACCACAGAGAATCATGGGAATAGTAGTCACATTATCCTGTGCCTTTGCCATGTACGATGATCAAACTTCCCAAGATATGTTGTCTACACACATGACTCATTAAATGGTCTAGTGTATCTGCTAGGTCTAATCCAGTCATGTATCCATTTCCTTCATATTCAACTTAACTGTAGAATGTTCAGTCTTGCTCTCTGTTGTGTTTAATTGCCTATTTGGGTGTAAGTATATTCACAATGTAGTTGTACCTGCATGTTATTTGTGTATTTGCTATGCCACTGTTTACCATGCCCCTCTAGGTTGTTTATCCAGGAGCCCCAGGACCCTATTTCTCATCCTATCTTATCAGCAATCAACCACTTTTTAGGCGTAGTCATGCTAGTTACACCAGCGTCAAGGTGTGTCACTAATACAATTTCAGCTGAGTCTTTAAATAATCACCTCTTTTACACCCCCCTTCCCTAACCCCCCTCATTCTCCATATAGCTCTCAATATCATCCGCTATCAACCTCCAGTTACACCTTATGTTCCACTACAACCTATTTTGTAACAAACGTCCATCTGCACCATAATGTATGTATCACATCAACTTTCCTATTTATACCAACGTCCAGTTACATCATACCGTGTGTACTATTAAAACATTCCTATAATTATACTATACGTAACAGTACAGCATTCCTATTGTAATCAACATCAAGTTACACCATTCTGTATGTATCTTCAAAACATTCCTATCATAACGATGTCCAGTATCCCATACTGAAAGTACCGCTACACATTCATATTGTAACCAATGACCAGTTACACCATACGGTTTGTACTAATACAATTCCTATTGTAACCAACGTCCAGTTACACCATGCTGTATATCCACCAAAATATTCCTACTAGTACCAACGTCCAGGTACACCATACTGTATGTTTCATTACAACATTCCTATCATAACCAACGTCCTGTAAGTAACGTAAGTACCACTACAACATTCCTTTTGTAACCAACATCCAGGTACAACATACCGTATGTGCACGCCAGTTACCCCATAATGTATGTATCAATACATATTCCTATCGCAACCAACGTCCAATTACACCATACCACAACATCCCCATTGTAACTAGGGTCCAGTTACATCATACTATATGTACCACTTCAACATTTATATTGTAACCATTCATCCAGTAGCACCATACTTTATGTAATTATATAACATTCATATAGTAAAAAACGTTCAGTTACATCATGCTGTACGTACCAATACAACATTCCTATCATATCCAACGTCCAGTTAATCCATATGTATGTACCAATCAAACATTTCCATAGAAACCAATGTCCAGTCACCATAATGTATGTACTAATACAACATTCCCATTGTAACCTAAGTCCAGTTTCATCATACCGAATGTTCCAATTCTACACTGTAACCAAAGTCTAGTTACTACATACTACAACATTCCCATTGTAACCAACTTCCAGTTACACCATATTGTATGTACCACTTCAACATTCCCATAGTAACCAACGTCCAGTTACATCACACTGTAGGTTGCACTACAACATTCCTATTTGTAACCTCGTCCAGTTACACCATACAGTACGTACCACTACTTCATTCCTACTTGTAACCTAAGTACAGTTACACCATACTGTATGTACCATTACAGCATTTCTATCATACCAGTCCAGTTATTCCATTCAGTAAATACCTCTATAAATCCCATTGTAATAAACGTCCAGTTACCATACTGTGGGTGCCGGTGCAACATTCCCTTGTAACCAAAGTGCAGTTAACCCCATACTGTATGTACCTATACAACATTCCCATCGTCCAGTTACCCCATACCGTATGTACAATACAACACCCGTATTGCAACCTATGTCCAGTTACACCTTACTGTACGTGCCTATTTTACATTTCCATTGTACCAGTGTCCAGTTAAACTATACTGTACGTACCACTACTACATGCCTATTGTACAGACATCCAGTTGCAACATACTGTATGTACCAATACAACATTCTTATTGTAATACGTCTAGTTACATCTTACTGCATGTACCATACTACACTCTTAATGTCATACGGCCAGTTACATTTACTCTATGTACCATACTATATTCCTATTGTATCCAAAGTCCAGCTAACATGCTGTATGTTCCAGTACAACATTCCCATAGTAACCAATATCCAGTTACACCATACAGTATGTACTAAAAAAAACCCTTCCTATTGTAACCAATGTCCAGTTACACCTTCTACATATACAACATTCGTATATAACAAGTCCGGTTACACTATACTATACATAGAGATGCAACATTCCCATTGTATCCAAGTCCAGTTATTCCATACCGTACTCATCAAGAAACATTCCCTTTATAACCAACGTACTTGCATCATACCACAGGCATCCGTGTAGCCCACTGTAGCACATCCGGTCTCGCCATTACAGTATGTAATACTACAACATTCCCATCGCTCACCATCCCCCTCAGTCAATGAGCAGGTTACTCACATCACACATGTTCTGATAGAGATGGGGTTTATATCTCACTGCATGTCACCCCAATTCTTACCTCTACATGGAAGCTAAAACTTACTCTGATCCTTACTTCTTCATGGGGGCTGAAGGATACAGGTAAATCCTTACTGCCTTACAGAGGATGAGGGATACACTTCTATCCTTATCTCCTTGTAGAGGCTGAAGGATCACACTTTCAATCCTTACCTCTTTGCAGAGGCCAAAGGATCACACTTTCAATCCTCACCTCTTCACAGAGGCCGAAGGATCACACTTTCAATCCTTACCTCTTCGCAGAGGGGGCGAAGGAACACACTTTTAATCCTTACCTCTTCGCAGAGGCCGCAGGATCACACTTTCAATCCTTACCTCTGCACTGCCGAGGGAATTACCCTCTACTCTTATCGCTTCACAGAGGCAGTAGGACTTCACTCTCTCCTTACATATTCATTGAAGTCGAAGGTTAAACTTTAATCCTTACTGCCTAGCAGAGATCAAAGGGTACATACCCTACACCCCTTAGTTGAGGCCGAAGGTCACACTCACGGGTACCTCACCTCTTCGTAGAGGCCAGAGGTCACCTTAGGTCCTTACATTACCTCTTAATAGAGGCTGAAGGTTACACTCACGGGTACCTCACTTCTTCGTGGAGGCAGGAAGCCACCTTGGGTCCATACCTTACCTCTTAGTTGAGGTCGAGGGTCACACTCACAGGTACCTCACCTCTTCATAGAAGCCGGATGGTCACTTCAGGTCCATTCCTTACCCCTTCGTAGAGGCCACAGGTCACCCCAGTTCCATACCCTACCCCTTCGCCACTGAGAACTAGTTCGGCCTTCCCACATAGGACCTTAGATCTCATTAAATAGGTACACTAGCAAGCTTCTCTCCTTCCCATGCCAGGACACTTATTTCTTCATTTATGTGTTTAACCTCTGTTACTCCGTTCAGGTGGGACTGGCCTAGATTCAGGTTGTCTCATTGACTGTCATGCAAACTTAGATTGCAACCTCTGTCTGACTAGAGACAGCTTCAGCATTCTATATCATTGTGCTCTGCTTCACCCATTTACTTTCCTTCAAATCATATACAGCCTTAAACTTTTTCTTAGAAGCCTAGGCAACCCTCACGCCCTTCATGCCGCACCCCTCTCCTCCGTTGCCTTCGCTCAAAGGGACCCACTAGTTCAGCCTTCTAGCCACTTCACCCTAATCATTCCTGATTTAAATGGACCAAGCGCATGTAGGTCATCACATTCCTAACTTTGCTTCCACAATTCCTGGTGTCCTTTTTTACGCGCCTACCATAACTACCATTCACCGGCATCACCGGCATCACTCGGTCGTCAGCCTTGTCTCCCTCTCCAATCCGGTAGCCTCTCTACTACCGAATTAATTTATTACATTCTAATCAGCCTCACAAGTCTAGGTCTGATTCCAAACCAATTTTCCAGTGACTCATTCAGAATGGGAACAGCATCCTCTGCTTCTAAGTAGATTAACAGTACTTACCATATTCGAATTGGCAGATGGCAACCTCACGGTACTTCCCGAATCCTTCTGCTACACTTCACCTAGCCTTTCAGACTTACCCAAGTTATGTCATCTTTGAGCAAGTTCCTAAACATCTGAATCTTACTGCCCTTTTTGCCTCCATTCAGGCCTACCACGTCGATCTTAACCTGAGCTTCCGGTAAGCTCAGGGTTATGGCAAACCTATCCACATATCAGTCGCTGGAAGCCCCGACCACAAGTAGAGGGCTGGGCCTGCATTTTTGGGAGGGGCTGCAAGCCTTAAATACTGGCTGCAGCCTCACCCACTGGGGTGAATCGTCATTTGTGCCCCCACCCACCAACATCACCCCTTTATTTCATTATTTACCTAGGTGGCCTTCCATTCAGGCCTACCACGTCGATCTTCACCCGAACTTCTGATAAGCTCAGGGTTATGGCAAACCTATTCGCATATCAGTCGCTGGAAGCCCCGACCACAAAATAGAAAAAAAGAGAGGCACTAGAAGAAGAAGGAGAAATAGCAGAAGGAGATATAGAGAGAGGAGAAGAGCTAACCATGATACTAAAAGAGTCAAAAAGAAGCATAATGCTTTAAGAAGCAGACCTGAGAGATACAGTGGGAAATGAAAATGAAAGCTGAGAGATTGTTCCGGTTGAAGAAGCAGACCTGAGAGGGACCTGCAAACGAGATGAGGCACAGGTAGAAAGAGAGAAGGCAATCCCATAAAATGGACCTGAGAGAAGACTGCGGAGTAAAGGGGAAGGAGTCACCAAAAGAGTGCAAAAGAGCGAGAGAGAGCTGGTGCTTTAGCTATAAGTGGACCTGATAGGAGACTGTGGAGTAAAGGGATAAGGAGACTCAAAGATGAAAAGAGAATGAAGACGCTATACTAGAAGCAGACCTGAGAGAAGACTACTGCTAAGAGTTGCGACATCAGGTGAGAACAAGGCAGAGCAGAGAAAGAATAGAGAAGGTGTCAAGAGCAGACAGGGAAGGAGGAGGAAGTGTGAGAGTTTAACAAAAATGTGAAACGATTAAACCCGCTAAGACAATAAAGTTAAGTAAGTCTGGCACTCGTGTCCTAGAACTAACCACAGCAGGGATTGGACGCCCCATGGGTCATGTGGAGACTGGTTTGTCAGTTTTGGGTTTCTGCACTGGATTCTTGCCTGACCAAATCTGCTTGGGTTTTGGAGTGGCATGCACCCTGGTCAAGTACCCATACTGGCAGGGATAATTAAAACCAGGTGTCTTCTATGAAGAAAATTAACATTTAGGTGTAAGCTGAGACAACAATGTGCTCTTGCCTTTAGTGCCATGGCTGAACCTTCTCTGATTGCCCACAAAAGGGAAAGATACCAAAGGTTTCTTAGAAGATTGAACTGACCAAATCACAAGCAACAGAGTGCTCTTTGCAGTCACAGACAAAGCCAATAACGTTCCAGTACATTTAGCAACATCAAAGGCTGCTTCAGTAAAGTAAGCATTATATTCAGGGATCTTGGAAATAAGATTCACCAGATCCATCTTGGGTGTGTCTGCTTGAATCACATCCAAAAGCTGACCCTCCACCCCCTCAGACAGCCATAGCCCTAGTTACCCATACAATGGCAAAAGTAGGGCACAAGGCAGCACTAAGAGCAAAATGTGCCGACTCACTGGATGGATGGAGATGTGTAAAGTAGGCATCCTGGAGATCAAGTGAAGAAAGAAACTCCCCCGGCGACATGGCAGCGATCACTGTGCGCAGGAACTCCTGGCGACAGTGAGACCGGGTCAAAAAGGAGTTGAGGTCCTTCAGATCCAAAATAGGTTGACAGCCGACGTCCTTTTTGGAAACCACAAAGAGGTTTGAGTAAAACCAGGAACCCATGTCTGGAGTGGGAACTGGCTCCAGGACATCCCTGTCCAAGACAGCCTGAACAGCACCATCAAACAGACGGCATCTCTCTAGGAGTATGTAAAAGAAGAAAGCGAAAAGGAGGAAGAGAGGAGAAAGGGATCCTGTACCCTTCCGACACCACCTGTAAAACCCATGGGTCCGCCACAGAATCCTCCCAAACGTTGTGAAAGAGGTGAAGACGACCACCCACAGCGGGATGCAGACCCGGGTTCGGTGAGTCATGCCGAAGCAGTCTTGGAAGCCTTGGGCTTGGAGGAGACCTAGGGCTTCCATTGCTGTTTGGACTTGGAGGAGGGACGCGGAGCTGAGGGAACCGCCTGGGACACCGGACGTGTCTCACCCTGAAAGGAACAAAAATACCGGTTACATTTGAGCGGTACTTTCTTCCTGGCCACCAATGGCAAGTGAGTACTCTTGCCCCCTGTGGCCTCACTGATCAGTTCTTTAAGATCAGGCCCAAACAAGGAAGTACCCTGAAAAGGTAGGGACAACAAGACCTTCTTAGAAGCAGTATCAGCAGACCAGATCGTGAGCCAAAGAGCTCGTCTGGCAACCACAGACATGGTAGAAACCTTAGCCATCATGCGGACAGCATCAGCTAGCAGCCGCAATTTCTCTGAAGTACACATCTCCTGACGGACAGGCATTGTGAGTTGCTCAGTCCAGACTGCAATGGCCTGGTTAACCCACGCAATAGCAAAAGCAGGCCGCATGGCAGTGCCTGCGGTCGCGAAAATAGATTTGAGAATAATCTCAAGCTTCTCGTCAGTCCAGTCTTTCCATGCAGAAGCGTCAGGAACCAGTAAGGCAGTGGACTTAGACAGCCTAGAAACAGGAGCATCCACCTTAGGGGGATGAACCCACTTAGCATCCGCAACCTCAGAAAAGGGGCAAAGCTTAGCAAATGGCCTGGACACAGAAGCAGTCTTGTCCGGTGATTTCCACTCTTCTGAAACCAGCCGGTCAAGAGTGGGATTAGGAGGAAAATGAGTCAGGGGCTTAGGAGGCACCTGAAAAACATCAGAGGGATCAGACGGGACCTCCTGAACCAGGGGAATATTAAGTGTGGTTAAAACAGCTCAGATCAGGCCCTCCGCAGAGAGGTCAGAATCAGTCTGAAATGGGTCCCCAATACACTTAGAAGACTCTAGAATAGAACCCTCCTCCACATCAGTGTCTGTGAGCAGCTCCTCTTCCGAGTCGTCTGAGACATCAGGTGCCCCCTGGGGTTTAGGCAGGAAAGAACTGATACCAGAGGGGGCCTGCCAAGCCTGGAAGACCCCCAGTATCGGAGATGGAAAGAGTTGTAGTGTGGACCTAAGGTCCCTAGTTGCAGCCATAAACTCTTACATCCAAGCTGGCTCAATAGCATGGCTGGAGGGCCCTGGGTTGCTGTCAGGGACATCAGAACATGCTGGGCAAATATGACCTGAAAACTCTCTAGGCAGCCCTAAGTGACAGGAAGATCAATGTGCAATGGGGGGATACAGAGACCCCAGCCTCCCAATTCATAGTTCTAACCCCAAGCTCCAGCGGTATAGACATTCACATAGAATCAATAACCATACTGTACAATATATCACCCAAGAAACAGTGTTAAAGATTAAAGTTTCACCCCAGAAAATGTTAATCTGAACTTATCTGGCAGACGAAGGGTTAATCATCAAAGGAGAGAAGGAGATTCCAAGCCCTGTGTAGGATACTGGCTCAAAACTGCCCACAAAATGGCTGCCACGACGGGAGCCAATCAGAAAATAGGCGCGAAGCAAGTGCTCATGGGAAATGCAGTTTTTACCAAAAAGTGCCCGAAGCCCCCTGAGCCCCCCAAATATTTGAACTCTAAACCGGATGATAGAGCAAGGGTAGACAAGTAAAATGAGCCATCTCTGAAGTTGCTAGCACAAGCAGTTGCAGAGATACGTCCCAAACATTGCAGTCCCTAGGAATGAATAGCGCAATGGCGTCTATGCAGTAAAGCTCACCTTAAAGGCGCAGTACACAATTTTGGTACCCCAAGAAATAAAGTATAAAAACATGTAAAACAGTAAGGGAACATGTCAGGATACAGTAAAAACACCAACCCAAAAGAGATAGATGCCATAAAACCCTCAATAAAGTGCTATCCAGCAGTGAAAGGGTTAAATTACCACAGAAACTTGCTCCAAACACCCAGACAGACACACATATATACCCAATGAGTGCAGGAGTGCGCAATGAGAACTCCAAATATCCACCCCTGTGCGGAGGGGTACTGTGGGACAAGTGTACCTGCAGAACTCAAAGGGTAGCTCACCTTTCCTGCAGTCTTCGGTCTTCAGATTACCATGGAAAAGAAGTACCTCAGTGGGTGACTCCTGGGAAACACTTGGAGTCAAGATTTTCCCCCTCAGGACTAAAGGTCCACATAAATAGTCCAGGAAACTGAGCTAGCCACATTGGAGAGCATTTGTCAGTCAAGGTAATCTGCCTAATGGTTGGAATTCCATATCTGACAGAAAATAATAAAAAAACTAAAACTATTGTAGAACGGTTCTTCAGCCTTGTTACTCCAACGAGGAACAATTCATTCTGGAGCTGGTTGGCTGGCTGCAGCCTAAGGAGGGAGGGGAGGCTCCACCCCCTGCATACACTTTGTGAAATGTTCCTGCCTACCACTAGAGAGCTTCGCCTCCCAGAGTTACCAGTAACCTGTATTGGACGACATTGAAAAGCCTTTATCAGATGCAAACATTTCTTACATTGCGCCATTAGGGTCTTAAACCCATGCAGGCTTCAGCTCAACAGGAGCAGGCTCCGAATGTTGAGTAAGGATCCAAGAGCAAGAGGGACACAGTATCAGAAAATTCCAGACAAAAAACACAGTCTGGCATGAGGAGCAATTCCTTCTCTCCTCCCACTGCCACTTCCAGCTACTCCCAATCCCACCATCTGTTCATTTTTCTTCTTTTGAAGCATATACAATCCAGCTCTATTACCCTCTGTCTATGTGTATGGCTGTAATATACAAACCACCTGTGAAACTCCTCTTCTCCTTCGAGATTTGTCTCAGACAATCCTGTACTTATTCCGGGTGACGTAAACTGTAATTTTGATTACCCCTCTGTCCCCTGGGCTTCACGTCTTCTAGAGCTAACCTCCTCACACTTGATCTTCATCAGTGGACTGACTGTGCTGCTCACAAAGCTGGTCACTGCCTGTTTCTTGTCTTTACCAAGAGCCTGGATCGCTCCTCTTTTACAGTTTCCCCACTCCCTCTATCAGATGACCATCTTAGCTTCTCTCTCTCACTCTGCCTCTTCCTCCATCCCACTCCCCACTTGCTTGATCTCCCTGGGATGAGTACCTCACTTAACGCCAAACTTTCCTTTATCTTGTCCATCTCTGACACAGACATTCTTGTTAACTCCTATAACTCAATCCTATCCTCTTTAATTAATTCCTTAGCCCCTATGAACATACAAATGGTTTGTCAAGTCCATCCAAAACCCTGGCTTAACTCCTGCACCTGCTTCCTATGTTCTTGCACTTAATCTGCTAAGAATCTATGGATGCAGATTTCATCCACTTTAAATTTCTGCTCTCTTGCCTATATACTGCCTTACAGAAGGCAAAACCACACTAATCCATATCAACAAATCTAACCCTCGCAGCCTCATTGCAGTCTTTGACTCCTTCCTCCATCCTTCCACAGCTCCATCTCTCACACACATTTATCACAAGCTTTTGCTAAGCACTTCAAAGAGAAGTTGGAATCTATTCGAAAACATTTTACTCCTGTAACAGAGGCAGAAGTTTCTCAATTTCCCCTGTCCACCTTACTCCCTGCTCCTTGGGTCCTACGCCATCCCACTTACGCAAACCACTTGCACCAGTCCTTACACCTATTATTAACACACATATTCAAAACTTCTCTCTCCACAGGCACTTTCCCTTCTTCTTTCAAGCAGGCACAAATTAAACCTCTACTCAAGAAGCATAACCTTGACCCCTCCTTTCTCTCTAACTATTGACCTGTCTCCCTTTTACCTCTTACTTCAAAACTCTTAGAACTCCTCAATTTTGCCCAAACAACCGAATTCCTCTACTAACAATCTTTTGGCCCATTTGCAGTCTGGAATCTGTTGTGGTCACTCAACTGAGAAAGCTCTCTGTAGAGTGGCTAATGATCTCCAGACTGCAAAATCCAAAGGCCAGTTTTTTATACTTTACTCTACATTCTTGGTTACCGCAATTAGGCTGCTTCATGGCTCTCATCCTATCTTTCACAGTGTTCATTTTTTGTCCCCCCTGGCAATAACATCTCCTCTGCAGTCTCTCTGTCTGTGGGGGTGCCTCAAGGCTCTTTTCTGGGTCTGTTACTTTTCTCCCTGTACACCCTTTCATTGGGTGAACTTATTAGTTAATTTGGCTTCAAGTATAATCTATATGCTGATGATACCCAAACTTACAAGTCTACTCCTGATATTTCACCTCAAATCCAGTTGAAAATGTCATACTGCCTCATGGCCATATATTCTCCTGGTTGGCCAAAGTCAGCTGATAACCATATCCAAAACTGAACTGAACATTTTCCCTCCAAGAGCTTTCCCAACACCCAGCTTCACCATTGCAGTTGATGGAAATGACACTGACCCAGTCAGCTCAGCACACTGCATTGGGGTCATAATTGATTCCTGCCTTTCCTTCTTTCCTCACATTAACTCAGTGGCTAGAATATGACACTTCTTTTGCCACAACATTGCTAAAATCCGCCAGCTCTCTCAAAAAACTTCTAAAACTCAGTGCCCTCCTTCTGTTCTGCTTAGACTACTGCAATGTCCAACTAACTGGCCACCTGGCTTCCCACCTTTCCCCTATGCAATCTTTCTTAAGCTCAAATGCAGAAATCACCACACTCTCCTCAAAGATTGAACCTACTCACATCATTCTTAGACATCTGACATGGCTCCCTATTCAGCAGCACATTACTTACCAAGTCCTTCTTCTTAATTTTAATGCACTCCACATTGCTGCCCTCCTTACCTCTCTTCCGTTATCTCCTCATACCTCATGTTCCCGGCTGCCTCCTTTGCTTACTACACAATGACATTCTTTGTATGCTATCCACACCCTCTACCCTCTCCTGACTCAAACCTTTTTTAATTTCCACTCCCTACCTATGAAACTCTATACCTTTACCCCTATGTCTAGAACAACCCCGCTCTGTCTTTAAGTCTACCCTGAAATTTTATCTTCTGGAGCACCAGTACCATGCATTACCATTTGGCAAACTCAGCACTTGTAATCACAGCACTTGACCCCTTCATAATCTGTCTCATATTATCCATGTAGACTGTAAGCTCCTTGTGGAAGGGGAATCTCTCTCATTGTTTATATGACTGTCACACTTATTTTATCCACTTTTCTTTATTGTAACATACTTTATTGTAAGGTGCTGTGTACACTGTGTGGTGCCATATAAATAAAGATATACATGCATGCATTCATACAGATTAAGAAAGTCTGAAAATCAGGCCTGAAGTGGCCAGAATGTAACAATTAGAATGACATGAGAATGCTCCATCCTGATTTTCCTCAAAGAGACCATTATGTTCACTACTGGATGACCCCATAGGCAAACTATAGAGTGGAAAGAGCTAGCAGAAGAGCCTCAAACCACATCACTGCATTTCTAGTCTCTCTGTGGCAGTTGATATATGCCACTGCATTGTCAGACTGGATCGAGAAGGAACTAAGACCACTTCCACATTGCTAGGTGAATTGCTTTAGGTTCCAGCATGTTGATTGCCAGAAGACTCTCTGCACCGGTTCAAAGGCCCTGAGCTGTCTGAGGACTCAACATGGCACCCTAGCCTGCCATGCTGCCTGCAGAGAGGAAACTAGATAGCTCAGCACCTTCATATACTCCAGCACAGCACTGGAGCTTTCAACAAAAGGTCATTAAATAGGGAGTGCAAAAGATCCCTAACAAAGTGAGCTGCCAGGGCTGTCATGATAAAAACAAAAAATAAAAACAAAAGCGCAGAAGTCTCTCTAAGCGTAGTATTTGGTAAATCAGTGAAGACCTTCACCAGCACCCTATGCTCTTATGTAACTGCACTCACTTGTTCCAGAGGTTAGTAATACTGCCTCTCAGTATATACAGCTCTCCTGGTATAAACCCCAGGTAGGTTTCTTAAGGATGCGCACATGTGTCTTCCTCCTGTATAGCTTTACCACGCTCCTCCTTTCTTCTCCCCCTCCATTCACTTTCCAATAATCACTAGGGAATATAATATCCCAAAAGAAAATTCTCTAATGGAAGGGGAAACTGGACTTGTGGCACAGGAAATCAAAAGAACACCGCATGCACTCCAAAAATTGAAAATAACTTCGTGGTGCAGTATCAGTAACTGATTTATTGGATTCCAAATACAAAAATGATAAAAAAAAAATTAAAAACAAGTAAAATCTTATAACAAATTTTAAAAAAACATACAGTGGCTCAACGCGTTTCGTAATGCCAGGTTAATTCCTCAGGAGCACACCTTTTTTGTGAACCTTTCCTGAAAAGCAAAAGGTACCAACAACTGCATATCTAGAAGGGAAGAAACTGCACCTAAAAATATTATTGTGAGAGTCTCTTAACATGAAACAGTGACTTGAAGGAAAGGACTTTAAATCTATGCAATCTCCTTCCAAAACAACCAGCAAAACCCATTGGCTCACCATGGAAATGGTCCAGGTGATGTGGAAACTTTTGTGTGGGCGGGGGGATTGCCCACTGTACTAAAGCCTCAGCAGAAAGGGTACAGGAAGCAACAGCCTCCTGTTGGGCATTCTCCATTCCTCCAGGAGTACCTGATCTAAGGAAAAGGGAGGAGGAAAATGGTAACCTCTTTTTTGCATCTTCTAGAAAACAGCAGGGGAAGAAGAAATAGAATCTGAGGTCCCTGGCATCTTAAAGGGATAGTAATGTTTCATAATAAAAGCAGTTCTAATTAATCATCATAGTATTTGGACTTTGGAGAGTGTTATTTCAATTCTGTCAGAGTTGTAGTTCCAGAGTAATTCAATGACAAAATGTCCCCCTCCAGCCCCTTTTACTGATGTCACACTGTTCAGCCACAGCAGAAGGGAGGTGCCCAGGTACACTGCAGAGAGGGACAATCTTCAATTAAGATAAGGTAAAAACCTGAAAAGCTTGTCAAGGGGGGCAGGGATTTCATTGTTTTCATAGGAATAAGAGTGTCCCCTTCTGTTATCTGCCTGGTCTATAGACTGCATTCCACATCTGAGAAGAGATTGCTTACACTAGGTAAAACGGGCAGGAGGGGGAAACTTTGCTTGTGAATATCTCAAACCATAATGGTTTGAGAGATAAGACTTATATCATTATTCATGTTTTTTTAATGCCTTCAAAATAAAATAAAGATAAAATGAAGTATTACTATCCCTTTAAGCATCTCCAGGACAGCCTGAATAATCCCTTTACTAATTTTTAACTCATGCCAGATTGATCTCCGCAGGATCCATGGGCCACGCTGCTCCAACAAAAAGCACTTTAGCCATTTTACAGAATATGATGCACCCTGCTTCAGAGGAGGATGAATCCCCAATAATGGGGGCATCACACTCTGTAAGATGGCTAAAGAGACTTTTGGGGGTGCAGATGGTTCAGGTATGCTAAATAACACTTTTGAGCTAAAGCTTCATCTCTTACTGAAATGGAACTCCACACATGAGATCAACACTATTCGCCCTGTAGGTGGGGATTGTAAGAAAGTCAAATTGAACAAATATCTGTGGGGATACGTGCGTGTGTATATCAATAGAAGAACAGGAGAAAACACAAAGAAAACACCCCTGTGTGTATCAATCATGTCAGAAGGTAATGTCCATCACCAAATGCCCTTCAGGAATATACTCACAAATAGAACAGTTGGCAAATGGCATTTTCCAATGTCAACATGAACGCATTTGGGTCAGTGACTGCCCCCAATAGCAGTAAATTGTGTCTCCACAGTAAGCTCTATGGCTGCTCACTCTCCCAAGTGGTACACAAAACGAAACATAGAAAAAAAAAAGAGAAGAGCGTATGACAGTGCAACATTGTATTCCCTTCTAGTAACCAGAATATATCATCCAGTGTACTCACATTACTCTTTGGTCAGAACGTTGCAAAAACAAAGCCTGGCTTCTGGCATTATGGAGTAAAATTAACCCGTCTCCACTCGGGTTTCCTGAGTAGATCTGTTCTTCTCAATGCTGTAGATCCAGACGGTTGAGCTAGTTCCCACAATAAAAAATTCCAAATAAAATCAAAAGAAAATATGAGATAAAATAGAAACATACAAAGAGCAGGGCATCTCTTAAAAATTGACAAAATTTATTCCATATGACTAGACACCTTATACTAAATTGAGTTACAAATGTGTGTTTAGTCATATGGCTTTAAGTCCAAAATAGGATGGCACCTGCTGTCTTTTTTGGAAGCTTATGAAAACACTAACAGATGCAGGTGGACCAAGGTTCAGCTAATCCTGCCGAAGGAGGTTAGGTTTGGAGGAGGAGTTGCCTCGGCTCCAGTGCTGTGGCGGCATAGGGATGGAACACGTTGTCTGAGACAGCACTGGTCCAGACCCTTGTATGCCATCAGGAGAAGCGTGCAAAGGAAGGCATCGTCTTGCCTGAGGATTGTGCTTAGAGGCCACGGGGAACCAAGCACTCTGGCCCCCAGTAACCTCACCAATGATGTCCTTCATATCAGGGCCAAAAAGGGATGAACCCTGGAAGGGGAGAGAAACTAGAGACTGCCTAAAGGTCGGGTCAATAGACCAGAACTTAAGCCACAGAGAGGGCCTAGCAGCCACAGATAGGGCAGAGGCCTTAGCCTCAAGCCTAACAGCATCAGACAGGGCATCAATAAGATAGCGCTGAGCCACAGAAATATCATCCAAAAGCGACAAAATGGTAGCTTCTGGAGCACCCACACGGACAGCATCAGACAGCTGGTCAGTCTCAAACAGCAACAGCTCTGTTAACCCATGCAAAAGACAGGGTAGGTCACAAGGATGCACCTATGGCAGAGAATACAACCTGTAAAATATCATCAAGCTCCCTAACAGCTAAATCTGTGAGAGCAAAGGGATCCACTGCAGGAGATGCAGGGGAAGGACTGGCAATATAGGCACCAACCTTAGGAGGTATAGCCCACTGAGCCAAGGCCACATCAGATAGTCTCTCAGACAGAGACAAACTCATGACAGGGGTCTTCCACTCATCCAGGATAGTCTGGTCAAGAGTGGGGTAAGGTGGAAAAAATGTGCAAAACATCTTGCGTCTCTGAAGGACAGCAGAAGCAAACCGAGGTCCCAAATTAACAGGAATGTGCACAGTGTTCAGAACCACCTTAATGAGACTCTCAGCAGAGGGTCCAGGGTCAAGTTCAATGGAGGTCCCACAAAGGTGGAAGGAAGCCCCAAGTGAACAGAGTCCGCTGTTCCTCCACAGAAGAATTAAACAAGTCATGAATGCCAGGTGCCATAGGGGCCACATGCCTGAGGGAAGTGAAGGGCATCCAAGACTGAATAACCCCTTAAAGTGGAATCTGCGCCAGAGAGGACCTAAAGTCCCTGACCCAACGTGGCTCTTGTTCGCGGCTGGGAGACCCTGGCATAGGCGCAGGGGCACCAGTGCATAAAGGGCATAATTGTCCTGAATACTCCATTTGGCATGAGGAACAATAATCAATGGAGGTCAAGGACGCCCAGAAACAGTAACCCTAGGTCTAGCCCCAAATCCCAACGGGTCTGACATCCTCACAGGTATAAACATCTGAAAGTATAAGGGAAACCCAAATACAGTGTGTAAGATGAAGTATTTCACCGCAGAAATAGTGAAAATGCACTTAACTGGCAGGAGAAGGGATAATCTGCTGAGGAGAGGAGAGAAGGAGAGACCAAGCCCTGCGTAGCATACTCGTGAAGGGAAAGAAGAAAAATGCCATTCACGACGGAAGCCAATCGGAATCAAGCGCACAAAACGGGCGCTCATGGGAAATGTAGTTTCCCTTCAAGTACCCAAAAAACAGAGCGTGAAGCCCCCTGAGCCCCCCAACACACTCAGAATGTGAACTGGATGATAGAACATGGGTAGACAAACAAAATGAGCCATCTCTGAAGTTGCTAAGTTGAGCGCTTGCAGAGATATGTCCCAAACTGTAAAGTCCCATAGAGGTGAATGGAGCATGGTGGCTATGCGGTAAAACATGCCTTAAAGGTGCAGAACTCAAAGTCAAAAAATGAAAAAGTGTCTGAACAGTAGAAAAACATATCAGAGAACAATAGAAAAAATAAACACTAAATCCGGTAGGGAAATAGGCCCCTCAACAGTGCCCAAAATGGCAAAGAAAGGGTAAATTTACCACAGAAAACCAATTGCTCCAAACCCCAACAGACATACAGATAAACCCAATGAGTGCAAGAGTATGTATTAGGAACTCCAAAGGAGACCCCTATGCAGAGGGAAAAGAGTGGGACATGTGGACCTCAGCACTCAAAGGGCTGCCCCCCTTTTAGCAGGTCTTCTGATTACCATTTGTAAAGAAGAAGCCTCAGTGGGCTTTCTCCTAGGAAAAGAACTTGTCACAGAAGATTTTCTCCTCAGGGCTGGAAGGTCCACAGCAGCACCTGAAAACGGAGCTATCCAACTTGGGAATGACAGTAATGGTAATCCGTCTAATGGTTGATATTCCATATCTAAAAAAAAAAAAAAAATTTAACTAAAACTATAGCAGAACTGTTCTCATGCCTTGCTTGGTCAAGGAACAAATCTTACTGGGAGGGGATTGGCTGGTGCACAGCTAAGGAAGGCGCCACCCTGCACTTTTCAAGAATTGTTCCTGCCTACTTAAAGGGGCGGTTGCCTTCCCAAACTTACCTGTAACCTATATTGGATGACAGAGAAAATGCAGTTGAAGGAACGGACTTGAAGTTGATGAGGTAGTATTCCATAATTACCAGAAATACCCACTTGTTTTTCATAGAAACAGTCCACAAGCTCCTATTGCTTGAGGCAGACCAGAGTCCCGAGTCCCTCTAAATGTGTAAAGAAGTACTTATTCGACTGCAAGGGGTTAATGTGGACAGAAAAGTATGAGGCAACCAATCTAAAAGGGAAGTGGGAAAGCATAGGACCACCTCTTCCTTAGCCAAAAAAAACAGGGAAGAATTCACTTATGGTAATTGTAGCTTCTCATTAATAAATAAAATGTGGTGTAAAATGTTGAAAAAGGTGTTGGTGGGTATATGCTACAAACCACCAAATATTGATGACAATGTTGAGGTCCAACTGCTATTGCAGATTAGGAATGCTGCCCAGCTTAGGCATACTATAATTATGGGAGATAATAACTACCAGATATCAACTGGAATAATGAGAACTGTCAGAGTGCTAAAGGAAGTAGGTTTGTGAGCATGCTTCGGGAAAGCTACAGGTCACAAATGGTGGAAGTGCCGAGAAGAAATAACTGTATTGGACCTAGTGATAATGAATAATAATACAGAAATGGTATCCAAGATTAAGGTAGGTGAACATTTGGGAAACAGTGATCACAACATGGTTGCATTTGAGATCAGTTTGACAAAGCAAAACTGTTTATGTATGACCAAATATCTTAATTTTAAAAAAGCTAAATTTCAAATTGTTAAGCGCTTCAATACAACACACAGACTGGGATAAATTAGTCAAAAGCAAAAATACGAAAAATGGTCAGAATTCAGATTTAGGTTGCAGAAAAGTACCCCAACAGTATATACCATTAGGGAACAAATGCAAAAGAAGTAAATCACAGCCAAAGTGGTTAACTGCACATGTAAAGAAGGAAATTTTGAAAGAAAAAACAAACATTTAAACTATTTAAGTCAGAAGGAACTGAACATTCTTTCTTAAAATACAGGGAGTGCCACAAAGACTGCAAAAAGGCAATTAGGTTAGCAAAAATAGATAATGAAACTTGAATTACAAAGGAGAGCAAGACAAATCCAAAAACGTTTTTCAAATATATAAATGGCAAAAAACTTACAAGGGAATGCACTGGACCTTTCAAAAATGAGATGGGTGAGTTGATTAGAGAAGATAAGGAAAAGGCTGATGTTCTAAACACTTTCTTTGCATCAGTACATACAAGGGGACAGGGGATGGTAGAAGAGCCTCATCATCAAGTAAAAAATAAAACAATACAATTACCAGATATTGGGTTAACACAAGAAAAGGTCATGGGAAGACCGAACAAAATTAAGACTGACAAAGCACTGGGTCCTGATGGTATACATCCAAGGGTTCTTCAGAAACTCACTGCAATGACAGCAAGACCCCTATATTTACTTTTTAAAGATTCTCTCACCACAGACTCAGTACCACAAGACTGGTGAAGAGCGAATGTAGTGCCTCTATTTAAGAGGGGAACTAACACAGAACCTGGGAATTATAGACCTTTGAGTTTGACCTCTGTAGTGGGAAGGGATAATAAGGGATTATATTCAGGATTACAACACAAAAATAAGATCATTAGCAGGAATCAACATGGTTTTATGAGGAATAGATCATGCCAAACTAATCTTTTCAGCTTCTATGAGGAAGTAAGTAGAAACCTAGATAATGGTAAGGCAGTTGATGTAGTATATCTAGATTTTGCAAAGGCATTTGATACAGTGCCACACAGAAGGCTGGGGTATAAAATAAGGAAATTGGAGATAGGGGATAACCTTTGCAATTGGATAGAAAACTGGCTGAAGGATAGGGAACAGTGTGTGGTTGTAAATGGACAATTCTCAAATTCAGTTAACGTTGAAAGTGGAGTACCTTAGGGTTCAGTATTAGGTCCACTGCTTTTTTTTTTTTTTTTTTTTAATTATAATTTTCTATATTAAAGCAGAATAGAATACAAGGATACAAAACAACGAGTCAAAAGGACAGAGGTGATCTAATGAGTGACAAATTGAAAAGGGTACATAGTGCACATATAGAGCAGTCATGAACAATTAAGACATGTGGTACTCATAAAGGGTCCACTGCTTTTTAACATGTTTATAAATGACCTGGAAATAGATATAGAAAGCAAAATATCAATATTTGCAGATGACACTAAATTATGCAGGGTAATCAATTCAGAACAGGATATTTGCTCTCTACAGAGGAATTTACATAAAATGGCAGATTGGGCAAATAAATGGAATAGTGATAGTAATGTTTCACAAAAACACTAGCTCCAACTAATCTTCATAGTATTTGGGTCATGAAGAGTGTTATTTCAAGGAGAGCAAGTAGAGTCTGCCTCTGCATAGGATAAGTAAGCAATGTAAAATGGTGACTGCAAAAGGAGCAGCAAATTGTGCGAAGGCTTGCAAAATGGGCATTCTGCGAAATGTAGTCTTGCCTAACAAACATCTACAATTCTCTCTGTGGAACACACAGCCCCTCAAGACATTCAGGATATGATGAAAGGGCATGAGGAGACCAGAAGAAAGAGCCCACTCTGACTTCTGTATGTCAGATCTGTCCCAGTGAAGTTCACCCACAGAAGTCAATAGTGCAAAGGTGGCAGTGTAGGAACCGCTCTTAAAGGAGCCACACACCCAAAAATAGACAAGGTCTAAAGGTACCCAAAAAAACCCCCAATGAACCCAGGTAACATATGGAGGGGTACCCAAGAGACAGGCCCCAAAAGGGAAAAGCCCAGGAAAAGACCCCAACCTGGACAGAACAGCAGTAATCCTAAACAGAGCCTTCCATGATCCATAACAGGGAAAGAACAGCAACATATAATAAAAACCAAAAGGCGTACAAGAGACCAAGGGCTCAGAGAAAACCTCTCTATGGAGCGGTACAAGGTAGGGACCAAGTAGAAGTGGACCAAGGCACTCAAAGGGTTACTCAAAATCTTCATTTTCTTCAGGTTACCATTGTGTAGGAAAGCGGAGCCCCAAAAGACTCTGCTGGGAGGGAAAACTGGGGTTGCAAGATTCTCTCCACTGGGCTACAAGGGTCCACACAGCACCTGCACACTGGTCAATCCACACCAGGGGAAGTCCAGTAATGTTAACCCGCCTAATAGGGGAATTTTGACAGCTTTATATCTATCAGAAAATAATAAAACAATCTAAAAACAAAGATATGTGTCCTCGTCATGTTTTCACCTCAGAGGACACATCATAACTGGAGGTGGGGCAAGGGTTGAGCTGGAGCAGAGGGTGGGAGTCTCCAACCACATTTTGAGAATGTGTTCTGCACTCCATTGGAGGAACTCAATCCCATGGTACCTGTGTTCCACATTGGATGCCATAGAAAGTAGTTTTCTGAAGAACTGTCAGAACCAGGTCCAGATCTCATTGAGGAGCGGGATGTCGAAAGACAAGGTAGGCATGAGCCACCGCTTGGACAAAAAATGTTTGTGCATCAGGTAGTAAAGAATACGCCTCTGGAAAAGGATAGAAGGAGCAGAAATCTTAATTTTAATAGAACTAAGACCAAGCCCTTTCTGAAGATCATACTGAAGCAAGCAAAGACAACTGGAAGTTGAAAAGGTTGTGATTCTCACACCATTTATAGAACAGGGACCATACCCTGTGATATGCCTTGGAAGAGAATGGCTTTCGAGTGTGTAGAATAGTGGAAATTATGGTGTTAGGAAAAAAAAAAAAAAAAAAAAAACCTCTTTCTCAAGATGCTGTTCATGACCCAGGCAGATAAAATCGTAACCACCTGTGGGTGACACAGCAGACCCTGAAAGGTCTGGATGCAAAAGGAATTGTTTACACTACAGATAGTTTCAGAAGATCAGAAAACCAGGCTTGACAAGGCTAGAACAGGAAAATGAGAATGGACTGCTCTAAATGCTGATTTTCCTTAGCACCCTGGGAATTGAGGCAATAGGGGGAGAAGAATACTCCATAGGAAAATGCCTCTGGTGTAAGAGATAGAGCATCCTGGAAACTAACGAAAGACTGAGGAACCTTCCAGTTCAGCTGAGAGTCCATTAGGTCCACAGTTAGGAGATCCCATAGTCAAACTATCGAGTCAAATACATTCTGACTGATCTCACTATTGCTGTGATCTAGATGATGGCGATTGAGAATGTCTGCCATGACATTGTATACTACTGAAATGTGAATGGCAGAGCTTCCAACCACATGAGAATCGGAAAAACCTCAGCCCATACAGCGACACTCATGGCCCTTCCCGCCCCTGTGGTTGCTCTAAGATACCGTTGTTATAATGTTTAACTGTATTCACACCAGGTTTCCATGGAGGAGCAG
Organism: Rhinophrynus dorsalis; assembly: GCA_037306005.1. Classification (NCBI taxonomy): domain Eukaryota; kingdom Metazoa; phylum Chordata; class Amphibia; order Anura; family Rhinophrynidae; genus Rhinophrynus; species Rhinophrynus dorsalis. The sequence goes on from CM074718.1 coordinate 305,292,150, forward strand.
AGACTAATGCTGCAGAGCTAAGTGAAACACCCAAGACCCCTGAACATTTATGAACAGACAGCTCGCTGCCTTGGTTTAAAGACCCTGGAAAGTTGGAGGACCAAGAAAGGCACCCCAAACTTTCAAGGTAGTGTTGTGACTATAACCTAGACTGGGAAAACTAGTGGCTGTCCCAAGGACAGATGAGGTCTCTGAAGCCACCAAAGGTCCACAATTGTTCTGTCAAACAAACATGAAATTGGAAAGGTGACTGTTGTCTGGATCAATTCATGAGAATTTCTGGCTGCAGTTCCAAAGTATGAAATCGAGCCAATGAGACTGCTTCCAGAGCAGAGGATTGGTAGCCTAGTCCTTCATCCATTAGTGAAGATGGACGAGCCACTGCCTGGATAAAGTGAACGGACAATAACCAAATCTTGTTCTCTGGTAGACATGTCTTCCCCTGAGGAGTTTTGAACCTCATGCCAAGAAAGTGAAGGACCTGGGACGGAACCAGATATGATTTCATGAGATTGAGAACCCATCCATGTTATTCCAAAAACTACTACGAGGAAGCTCTGGACATGAAGAAACGACATGATGTAAGGGATTTGAAATCTATACAGAAGCATAACCGTTCAGAAATAACCTGGAAAACCCACTGGTCCCCCGCAGAAACGGCCAACACAGCATGGAAAAAAAGAGGATTTTAGTCATACCTGTTAAGTCCTATTCTCTTAGTTCATATAGGTTAAAGGTAACTTTAGGAAGGTGACCGCCCCTTTAACCCCTTAAGGACCCATGACGGTCCTGGGCCATCAAGGGTTGTTATACTCTTAAGGACCCATGACTCTCCAGGACCGGGCTCCCCGCGCAGCTGTACACCGTTCAGGGTGTAAGGAATCACCTCCTCTCCTAGCTGGTCCCCAGCCAATCCCTTCCAGTAAGATTTGAAAATCTAGCTATTCACTAGGTAACAAGAAAGGAAAAGACAACTCCTGTGAGCATGAACCCGAAAGGACTCCCATGTTCGGTCACAGGAGAACCAAGCATGGTCCCTTGACAGAGTGGGAGACCAGTAACCTATATGGACTAAGAGAAAGGGATTTAACAGGTAAGACTAAAATACTCTTTCCTCTGTCATCCAGTATAGGTTACTGGTAACTTTAGGATGTTCAAACATTGATTTTCCCAGAGATGGGAATGAAGGCAAGGACCAGGAGCAGGTCTCCGAAGTCACCAGAGCAGATATGAGCTAAACAGATCATAAAACAGCCCTATGATGAACAAAGTGTCAATGGACACAAAACTGGAGTATAACACACCAGGAACCTTAACAAAGCAAACAGAACTAGAGCCAACAGGGCTCAACAGTTAAGGAGTACTAAAGGCAAAGAAGACAACCCTAGGCAGGCAAAACTGCCTCCAGGACCTTCCAACCAAAGCTGGCATCGGCCGATGCCAGAACATCGACACTGTAGTGCTTAGAGAAGGTGTGCACAGACGACCAGATGGCCGCCTTGCACAACTGATCAGCTGAGGCCTGATTCTTATAGGCCCAAGAGGCCCCAATAGACCTAGTGGAATGAGCAGTGACCTGAAATGGAGCAGGCTTCTTCCTCAGCTCGTACGTCTTACGAATAGTAGACATAATCCAGGAGGCTATGGTAAACTTGGACGCCAGTCTACCTGCCCTGGGACCCTCAGGAATGATGAAGAGCATGTCAGACTGACGAATGTACTCAGTACGATCCACATAGAACTTAAGGCATCGCACGACATCCAACAAGCGCAGATCCCTTTCCTTGTCAGATGCAGGGTCAGGACAAAAAGAGGCCACCACTATTTCCTGATTAATGTGGAATTCAGAAACCACCTTCAGGAGAAATTCCTGAGAAGTGCGAAGAACCTCCTTGTTCTTGTGAAACACCAAAAAGGGTGGTTTACAGGACAAGGCATGCAACTCAGCGACACGGCAAACAGACACTATCATCAGGAGAAAAGCCATCTTCCAAGTCAGCAGATGTAGAAGAGTAGTAGCCAAGGACTCAAATGGGGGGAGCTGAAGGACGCCCAAAATCAAGTTAAGATCACACTGAGGAGTGGGGTTCTTAAAGGCAGGACGAGCATGGGAAACGGCCTGGAAGAAAACCTTGACATCTGGATGGCAATGCGTCTCTAAAAGAAAACTGAGAGCGCAGAAGTCTGAAGCTTCAAAAAACACAAGCTGAGCCCCTTTATCCACCCCATCCTGCAAAAAAGACAGGAACGTGGGAAGGTCAAAATAATGCGAAAGATCCCTATCAGTACACCAAGAGAGAAATGTGGACCAGACTCGATGGTACACTTTAGAGGAAACAGGCTTTCGGACACTAAGCATGGTGGCCACCACACCCGATGAATAACCCTTCTTCCTCAATATTGAGGATTCAATTTCCATGCCATCAAACTCAGATGGTCTACATCCTCCTTTAACAGGTACCCCTCTAGATGATGATCCGGACGGTGGGGAAGCCGAAACGTCTCCACCATGGAGAGATCCAGGAGCTCGGGAAACTAAGCCTGACGAGGCCAGTATGGAGCAATCAGAATGACTGGAGAACCCTCCAGACCCAGTTTCCGCAACATCCTGTGTAGCATAGGAATGGGAGGAAAGATGTATGCCAGAGGAAAGCACCATGGGATCGACATGGCATCCATTGCCAGAGCTAGAGGATCCCTCCAGCGGGACCTTCCGGTTGTGCCTTGTTGCTATCAGGTCGACACAAGAAGTCCCCATTTCTGGGCAATGAGGTCAAACACCTCTCGATGCAGTTCCTACTCCCTGCTCTCCACAGTGCGTTGACTTAGGAAGTTTGCTAGAACGTTATCTACGCCAGGAATATGAACGGTTGACACGGTAGGAACATGTTATTCTGCCCAAGATAAAATAGCTTTGACCTCTAACCAAGCTGAGAGACTTCTTGTTCTGCCTTGCTTTTTGATGAAAGCCATGGCTGTGGCATTGTCGAACTGGACTCAAACTTGACATCCCTTTAGCTTGAACGACCAGTACCTGAGAGTATGAAATATCGCTCGAAGTTCCAGCATGTTGATGGGAAGGATAGACTCCTCCGAGGACCACTGACCCTGGGCGTTCAGGAGACCCAGGACCACTCCCCAGATGGAGAGGCTGGCATCCGTCATCACTGTTGTCCAGAAGGATACCAGGAAGGGCCTGCCCTTCAGGAGATTGGAGGGGTTGAGCCACCACAACACACTCAGCTACACATGAAGGAGTAGAGAAACCGAATCTTCAGGAGATGTCTTGCCTTTGTAGACCTGGATCACGAACTTCTGAAGCTCCCTCGTGTGAGACATGGCAAACGGAACCGCCTCTATGATGGATATGAACTTCCCCACTAGAGAGGTCAACTTCTGGGCAGGAACTGGATTGGAAGCCAGGACAGCAGACACCTTGTGGGTGATTTGGTGAGCCACCTCGTCCGAGAGAAACACCATGCCCTTCATAGTGTTGAAGAGAAGACCCAGAAAGACCAGTTGCTGAGATGATATCAGATCCGACTTGTCCATGTTCAGGATCCATCCGTGATGGGTGAGAGCATGAATGCAGTTTCTGACCTGTTGATGAAGGAGTTCTGGAGAGGGGGCCATCAAGAGCAAGTCGTCCATGTATGGAGTGACCCTGATGCCTTCCCAGTGTAGGACAGACACTAAAGCACCCAACAAAGTGTAAGTCAGAGACACTCAACTAGGAATGAGCCTGCAATACAAATTTGCAGGCTATATAGGAATAATGTCCTACCCAGGGTGCAGTCTCTTTTAGCCCCACTAGTGTCTTTCACAGAGAGGAAATATCATAAAGAATATCATATTGGTCCTGCCATAACAGAAGTCCAGCCACGAAATGCCAGCCAATTCCTCACTGAACAAGAGAAGCAGCCAACCCTAGACGTACGTTTTGGCCTTGTTGGGCCTTGTCAGTGAGGTATAGCTGATCTCTCTAGGCACTGTGAGCAAGGGGTCCAGTGTTGGATTCCCCTATTACCCTTGAGGTGACAAATCTCAAGGGTAATTTGCACATGCAAAGTGGAAGTCAGAGACGCTCAACTAGGAAAGAGCTTGCAATACAAATTTGCAGGCTCTATAGGAAAGGTGTTCTACCCAGGATGCAGTCTCTTTCAGCCCACTAGTGCCTTTCACAGAGAGGAATTATCCTAAAGCATTTCATATTGGTCCTGCCATAACAGAAGTCCAACCACAAAATGCTAGACAATTCCTCTCTGAACAAGAGAAGCAGCAGCCAACCTCAGAAGTATGTTTTTAGGACATGCTTTAGGATATTTGCTCTCTGTGAAAGGCACTAGTGGGCTAAAAGAGATTGCACCCTGGGTAGGGCCCCATTCCTATAGAGCCTTAAAATTTGTATTGCAGGTTTGTTCCTAGTTGAGCATCTCTGACTTTTAATATACTAAATATACTAAAGCAACCAGGACAAGACCTCAGGGGCTGTAGTCAGACCAAAGGGAAGAGCAGAAAACTGAAAATGCCCTTTATCGCAGGCAAACCAGAGGTACTGCTGGCTCTCCGTATAGATGGCTACATGCAAACAGATATCCTGAAGGTCCAGATAAGCGAGAAATTCCCCAGGACACATGGCGGCAATCAACATCTGCAGGGATTCCGGATAATGAGTTTTGAAAAACGAAGGAATTGAGATCCTTGAGGTCCAAAATCAGACACAGCCGCTGTCCTTCTTGGAAGACCACGAACAAGTTGGAATAGAAACCCAAACATCTTTCCATCTTAGGAATCAGTTCCAGGACCTCCTTGTCCAAATGGGTCTGGATAGCACCCTGAGGAGTGTGAGAAGGAAACTTGAATGGAGGAAGAAAGGTGACAGGGATTCTGTACCCCTGTGAGATTACCTGTAAAACCCACAGATCCTCCACAGTGTCTGTCCAGACACTGATGAAATGGCACAGGCGGCCACCCACTGGCGCATGGCGTCCAGGGTTCAGCGAGTCATGCTGAAGGAGGTTTGGAATTCTTGGGATTGGCGGAGGACTGCTTGGGCTTCCATTGTTGTTTGGGCTTGGAGGACAAACACGGAGCCTGGGAAACCGCCTGAAAGGAACGAAAAAGCTGATACCATTTGCCCTGAGGCTTCCTCTTGGGAAACAAAGGTAATGGGGTGATCTTACCACCAGTGGCCTCACTAAAGGGGTCCTTAAGATCTGGCCCAAACAAGGATGTTCCCAAAAAGGGCAACAAAAGTAAACCTCTCTTAGACGTAGTATCCGCAGACCAGATGTTGAACCAGAGAGCCCGTCTGGCAACCACAGACATGATAGATACCCAAGCCACTAACCGGATGGCATCAAAGATAGCTGCAGAAACATAATGCTGAGCTTCAGAAATGTTGGCCAGAAGCCTCAACAAGTAAGCAGTGGGAACGCGCTGATGGACAAATACAGTTAGCTGTTCAGTCCAGACTGCAATGGCCCTGTTCACCCAAACAGATGCAAAAGATGGACGCAAACATGTGCCCACAGTAGCAAAGATGGCCTTTTTAGTTTCCTGTCAGTCCAATCCTTAAAGACAGAAGCATCTGCCACAGGCAGAACAGTGAACTTAGAAAGTCTAGAAACTGGGGCATCCACCTTAGGTGGTTGAGCCCATTGTGCTAGGGACACTTCAGAGAAGGGATACAACTTAGCAAACTTTCTAGATACAGTAGATTTCTTATCAGGGTTCTTCCACTCATTTAACACCAGTTGATCAAGAGTGGGATTAGGTGGAAAGAAGGTACTCCGCTTCTTGGGTTCATGAAACACATCAGAAGGAGCCTCAGAAACTAGGGGAATGTTCAAAGCAGTGAGAAAAGCCCTGATCAGACCCTCAGCTGAGAGTCAAGGTCAGGGTCTGCTTCAGAGGGGTCCCCAAAGATTTGGGAGGATACAACCGCTGAACAGTCACCCTCATCTGAGTCCACTAATAATTCCCCCTCAGAGGAGTCCGATACGTCAGATACACCCTATGGTTTAGGTAGGGAAGCCCTGACAGAAGTAGGGGGCTGCCAGCACTGGAAGACCCCCTGTAGTTGGGATGGAAGGAGTTGTAAGCTAGACTTCAAGTCTTTAGTAGTGGCCTTAAACTCTAGCATACAGTGGCTCTAGTGCATGGCTGGAGGTCCCTGGGGAGATGCAGGTGCAGCAGCAAATGAAGGGCATAAATGACCTGAGTATTCTCTAGGAAGCCCTGATTGACACGAGGAGCAATGAACAATGGGGGTCACAGACACCCCAGTATCCTTAGTCTTAGGGCCTAGACCCAAGTTCCAACGGAGTTGACTTCCTCATAGGGTATAAACGTCTGAAACTATAAGGTAAACCCAAATACAGTGTGTGAGATTAAGTATTTCACCCCAGAAATAGAGAAAATGCACTTAACTGGTGGGCAAAGGGTTAATCTGCTGAAGAGAGAAGGAGAGTCCAAGCCCTGCGTAGGATACTCGTAAAGGGAAAGAAAATGGTGTCTGTGATGGCAGCCAATCAGAAATGAGCGAGCAAAACAGGCACTCATGGGAAAAGAGGATTTTAGTCTTACTTGTTAAATCCTTTTCTCTTAGTCCATACAGGTTACTGGTAACTCTGGGTAGGCGATCCGACCCTTTAAGTAGGCAGGAACAATTCTAGAATTGTATGCAGAGGGTGGAGCCTACCTTTCCTCCTTGGCTGCAGCTAGCCATCCAGCTCCAGAAGGATTTGAGACACTACTGACTAGGTAGAAGGAAAAGAAGACTCCTGTGAGCATGACCCCGAAGGACCCCCACAGTCTGCCACAGGAGAGTCAAGCATGGTCCCTTGACAGGGTGGGAGACCAGTAACCTGTATGGACTAAGAGAAAAGGATTTAACAGGTAAGACTAAAATCCTCTTTACTCTGTTGTCCAATACAGGTTACTGGTAACTCTGGGATGTCCAACCATTGAGTTTCCCAGAGGTGGGAAGTAAGGCAAGGACAAGGCGCAAGGCCCCCAAAGTCACCATAGTAGATATGAACCATCAGATCACAGATAGCCCAACAAACAATGAAGTGTCAGTGAACAGGGGTAACACCCCAAACTGAACTAGAGCCAACGGGGCTCAAAAGTGAAGGAAGCACCAAGAACCGAAGAAAATCCTAGACAGGCAAAACTGCCTCCAAGATTTTCCTCCCAAAGCTGGAGTCAGCCGATGCCAGTGCATCAACACGGTAATGCTTCAAAAAGGTGTGCACAGACGAGCAAGTGGCTGCCTTGCACAACTGATCAGGAGAGGCCTGATTCTTGTAAGCCCAAGAGACCCCAATAGATAGAGTAGAATGAGCCGTGACCCTGAAAGGGACAGGTTTCTTCCTCAGCTGGTAAGCCTTACGAATAGTGGACTTGATCCAACAAGCAATAGTAACCTTGGATGAAGGTCTTCCTGCCCTAGGACCCTCAGGAATGACTAACAACGCGTCTGATTGTCTGATAGACTCAGTGCAATGTACATAAAACTTGAGACAACTCACCACATCTAACAACTGGAGATCCCATTCCTTGTCAGAGGCTGGGTCAGGGCAGAAAGAGGGCACCACAATCTCCTGATTGATGTGGAACTCTGAAACCACCTTCGGAAAAAACTCCTGAGAGGTGTGAAGCACCGCCTCATCCTTGTGAAACACCAAATAGGGTGGTTTACAGGACATAGCATGCAACTCCGAGGCACGGCGAACAGACACAATCTCCAGGAGAAAGGCCATTTTCCATGTTTAAAGGCTTAGACGAATAGTAGCCAAAGACTCAAATGGAGGGAGCTCAAGGATGCCAAAAACCAAGTTAAGATCCCACTGAGGAGCGGGAGTCTTAAAAACAGGACGAGTATGAACTCCCTGGGAGAAAACCTTGACATCAGGAAGAATGGCAATGCGTCTCTGAAAGAAATCAGAGAGAGCAGACGTCTGAACTTTAAGGGAACTCAAACTGAGGCCCTTATCCACACCGACCTGCAAAAAAGCCAGGACCCTGGGCAGATCAAATTCCTGAGACAGGTCCATGTCAGCACACCAAGATAGGAAGGTTAACCAGACACGATGGTATATCTTGGAAGAAACAGGTTTGCAGGCACTAAGCATAGTAACCACCACACCAGAAGAAAACCCTTTCTTCCTCAATATTGAGGATTAAATTTCCAGGCCATCAATGCTAGACGATGAACATCCTCCTTCGACAGGTAACCCTGTAGAAGAAGATCCGGACGGCAAGGGAGTCGGAATGGTTCCACCACTGACAGATCCAGAAGCTCCGGAAACCAAGCCTGGCGAGGCCAATACGGAGTAATCAGAATGATTGGACAATGCTCTAGTCGTAATTTCTGTAACACACTGTGCAACATGGGGAGGGGAGGAAAGATGTAGGCCAAAGGGAATAACCAGGGAATGGACACTGCATCCACCGCCAGAGCTAGAGGGTCCCTCCATCGAGAGCAGAACCTGCCGGATCTCTGGATGAATGGCAATCTGTAAGTATGCGTCCTGAAGATCCAGAGAAGCAAGGAATTCCCCCGGAGACATGGAATGTAAGGGTAGAACTGTACTCTTACCCCCTGTAGCCTCACCAATCAGTTCCTTGAGATCTGGCCCAAAGAAATGCCTTGAAAAGGCAAGGAGAGCAATGCTTTCTTAGAAGCAGTATCAGCAGACCAGATCTTGAGCCAAAGAGCCCATCTGACAACCACAGACATGATGGAAACCCTAGCCAACAAACAGATGGCATCAAATGGGGCAGCAGAAACATAGTGCTGTGCCTCAGAAATGTTGGCAAGAAGGCGCAACTTATCCGAAGTAGGAGCACCCTGACGGTCAGCAAGAGTGTGCTCTTCATTCCAGACCGCAATGGCCCGGTTCACCCATGCTGCTGCGAATGCTGGATGCATGGCAGAACCAGCAGTGGCAAAGATGGACTTGAGTGAGACCAAGTTTCTTGTCAGTCCAGTCCTTTAGAGCAGAAGCCTCAGACATTGGCAAGGAAGTAGACTTGGATAGCCTGGAGATAGGAGCATCCACTTTGAGAGGATGAACCCATTGAGCAAGCGTTGCCTCAGAAAAGGGATAAAGCTTAGCAAATTTCTTGGAGACAGAAGGCTTTCTGTCCAGAGACTTCCACTCTTCAGACACAAGGTGGTCAAGAGTGGGGTTAGATGGAAAGCAAGTAAGGGGCTTTTTAGGTTCCTGAAACACATCAGAGGGGTCAGAAGGAACCTCCTCAACTAAGGGAATGTTAAGAGTATTCAAGACAGCCCTGATCAGGCCCTCAGCAGAGGGCTCAGGATCAGCCTCAAAAGGATCCCCAAAAAACTGAGGGGAGCCCAGACCAGAGCATTCCTCAACATTTGAATCCACCAGCGGTTCCTCTTCAGAGGAATCTGACACGTCAAGTTCTCCCTGAGGTTTGGGAAGGGAAGACTTAATGGAGGAGGGGGTCTGCCAAGAATGGAAGACCCCCTGTAACTGGGATGGAAAGAGCTGCAAAGTGGACCTGAGGCCCCTAGTAGCAGCCTTGAACTCTTACACCCAAACTGACTCTAATGCATGGCTGGAGGTCCCTGGAAGACTCTCAAGGACATCAGAACATGCTGGGCATAAATGACCTGAGAATTCTCTAGGTAACCCTGAATGACAGGAATGACAATAGGGGATACAGAGACTCCAGCATCCTAAGTCTTAGGTCTGGCCCCAAGCTCTAACGGTATAGACATTCTCACAGTGTCAATAACCTTATTGTATAAGAAATCACCCAATTATAGGGTGTATGATTAAAGTTTCACCCCAAAAATCACTAAAATAGACTTATCTGGAAAGAGAAGAGTTAATCAGCAAAGGGGAGAAGGAGAGTCCAAGCCCTGCGTAGGATACTCGCTCTGGAAAGACCACAAAATGGCTGCTGCAGCGGGAGCCAATCAGAAACGAGCGCACAAACCAAGCGCTCATGGGAAATGTAGTTCTCCCTGAAAAGTACCTTAAACAGTGCCCAAAGCCCCCTGAGCCCCCTAACACACTAGGAACATGAACCGGATGACAGAGCAAGGGCAGATAAGTAAAATGAGTCATCTCTGAAGTCACCAGGTTAAACGGTTGCAGAGATATGTCCCAAACTGTACAGTCCCATAAGAGTAAATGGAGCAATGGCGCCTATGCGGTAAAGCGCGCAGGAACTAAATTTTTACAAAATTGAAGGTATAATATTAAAAGACATGAAACATCACTAAAACATGTTAGGATACTCAAAAAACACTGAACCAGTAAGAAAAGTGTCAGAAAACTCCCCAAATGAATGTCAAACCAGCAGCTAAATGGTTAAATACCACTAAACCGGCTCCAAATACCCAAGAGACCTACAGATAGAACCAATGGGTGCTGGAGTGTGTAATAGGAACTACTAATGAAAAACCCCTGTGTGGAGGGGCACTGTGGGACACACACCTTTCCTGTAGATCTTCTGTATTCAGATTACCATGATTAAAGAAAAAGTCTCGGTGGGCAACTCCTGAGGAAAGAACTTGTAGCCAAGATTTCCCCCCCAGGGCTTTTAAGGTCCACAAAAAGCACCTGACTTCTAACAGAAAATAAAAAAACTTCTAAAGCTATAGCAGAACTGTTCTATTGCCTGTGTTTTCTTCACCAAGGAACAAATCTTTCTAGGCTGGTTGGCTAGCTGCAGCCAAGGAGGGAGAAGGTAGGCTCCATCCCCTGCATACAATTCTAGAATTGTTCCTGCCTACTTAAAGTGGCAGATTGCCTAGCCAGAGTTACCAGTAACCTGTACTGGACAACAGAGTTTTGCTTCAAGTATCCCAAAAACAGTGCTCGAAGCCCCCTGAGCCCCCCAACACACTCAGAGAGTTAAGCGGATTATACAGCAAGGGTAGACAAACAAAATAAGCTGTCTCTGAAGTCGCTATGTTTAGCAGTTGCAGAGATATGTCCTAAACTGTAAAGTCCCATAGAGGTGAATGGAGCATGGCATCTATGCAGTAAAGCGCGTCTTAAAGGCGCAGAACTCAAAGTAAAAAAAATCAAAATGTGTCTGAACAGTAGAAAAACATATCAGAGAACACTAGAATAGAGGAACAAACACTAAACCCAGTAGAGGAAGTGTAATAAACCCCTCAACAGTGCCCAAAACAGCAAACACAGGGTAAAATTACCACAGAAACCCAAATTGCTCCAAACCGCAGCAGACATACAGATAAACCCAATAAGTGCAGGAGTATGTAATAGGAGATGAGAGTTTGTACTGTGTTAGCCATAGAAATACAGGATGCAAAATTTTTTGTAAAGTTGATACCTTTATTGGCTAACTAAACATTTAAAATGCAAGTTTTCAAGACTTCTTAGGTCTCTTCCTCAGGCATGTTATACAGATAAATATGAAAACTTCTCTCTTAAATACAAGTACACATTACATTGTTTATAATGGAAATCAGATAAGAATGTTAGTCCAGATACCAATTCCTTGATCAGTCAATGGTAGAGGATGTGATTTAAATAGCATTCTTCCTCTGGGTCCAGGTATTTATGATTCCAGAGGGACTGTCGTAAAAGTTAATTCACAATTAAGTACTGTGACAGAAATTCCCTGTCCTTGTTCAGGCCATGGGTCAAATTGTAACATTAATTTTACCTCCCATATTTTTCTGTCCCTCTGATTGCGAAATTGTCCCATTAGTACAGTCAATTTAATGTCCTTGATACTGTGCCCACTTTGGCAAAAATGTTCTCCCACTGGTGTCTCTGTCTTTTTGTTGTTAATGATGGATCTGTGGGAATTAAACCTCTTATGTAATTTCTGTCCCGTTTCCCCCACATAAAGAGCTGTTGGGCATTTTGCACACATGATAAGGTATATTACATTGGATGATTTGCAGGTGAAATTACCATTGATCTTATGGCGTAACAGGGTGTTTGGTATGGGTATCTTGTCTGTGGTATAAATGTGTGCACAGGTTTTACACCTACTTTGTAGGCAGGGTAATGTGCCATTTTTTGTATTTTTGTTCAGGGCACTCATTACCATCAGTTGCTTTAAATTGGGAGGCTGTCTGAAGGAGAGTAAGGGAGGCTGTGGAAATATGTTCTTAAGTCTTTCATCTGTGTGTAAGGTTGCTTGAAGTTCTCTTGATATTCTGCGCAGAGCTTCAACCTGGGGGTGGTAAGTGACAACAAGTGGAACACTGTTTCCCTTATGCTGTTCTTTGTAGCTCAGCAGATCTTTTCTTGGTATTTGAGTAGCTTTCTGTATCTGACTGTCAATAATCCTTGCACTGTAACCCTGTCTTATAAAGTCTCCTCTGAGTTTCTGGAGGTGCTTGTCACGGTCCGCCATGTCAGAACAGATGCGATTATATCTGATGGCCTGGCTGTATATGATGGAGTTCTTTGTGTGTTTTGGGTGAAAGCTAACATTCTTCAGGTAGGTTGGTCTGTCTGTTGGTTTACGGTACAAGGATGTGTGGATGGAGTTGTTCTGAATACTGATAGTCGTGTCTAGGAAGTTAATGTTTGTGCGTGAGTGACTGAGTGTTAGATTGATACTGGGGTGGAATGCATTGTAATTTTTGTGGAATCTGAGAAGTTCCTCTTCACTGGCTGTCCAGATGATAAGAACATTATCTATGTAGCGGAGATAGACCAGGGGTATCAACAACATCAACAACAAGAGGAAGAAACTACAGAGACTGAGATACAAAGCAGGTTTCGCGGCAGAATCTGTAAATCAACCAGAACAGAACTGCATTGTGAACCTTTCCACATACAAGCCAAGCAGAGAGGAAGTATCTGTGCTTTCAAAAGGCCTGTCATTCTGTCCCACTAAACCTGTGGACAAGGTAACACTCTGTAGGGACATGGAGGAATTTTTCAGAAAACACAGACTCAAGGAATTCTTCTATGACAAAATGGATAACGATGATGCCAACAGCACAGAGCAACATCACAATATCAATGCACCCACAAAAAGATCCACCTGGACTCCAAAACCAGGTAGTAACCCTACACTGGACAGATACATAGGTATCTTCAGAAACAGAGTAACTACAGACATACTGGAGAAACAGTTTGAACCAACACCCAACCTAACCCACAAGGAACAGAAAGCCATACAGTCACTAAAGAATAACCAGGACATTATTATTAAGCCTGCGGACAAGGGGGAGCTGTTGTTATTATGAATACTGCAGACTACATTCAAGAAGCAAATAGGCAACTCTCTGATGAAAGATACTATATGAAACTACAAGAGGATCCCACAAAAAAATATACAAAACAACTCAACATGATCATAAAAGAACTGCCCTCCAACACTGGAGAACAGATAAGGCCCCTAATACCAACAGATCCAAAAGCAGGCTCTCTACATGTTACCAAAAATACACAAAGAAGGAAACCCGGGAAGACCCATCATTTCAGGAATTGGCACACTCACAGAAAATATCTCTGGCTGGGTAGAAAATACCCTGAAACCCCTGGTAAAACGAACACCCAGCTTCCTTCAAGACACCACGGATCTCTTGAACAAACTAGCAGACTTGAGCCCCATTCCAGAGAGCACCATCCTTGCCACTATGGATGTAGAATCCCTTTATACCAACATTCCACACACAGATGGCATAGCAGCATGCCAACAATATCTGGAAAGAAATAACACAGCCACGGAACCAATAACAAAACTCATACACTTTAGACTCACCCACAACAACTTCAAATTTGGACAGGACCTCTACCTCCAAAAAATGGGGACTGCAATTGGTACCCGAATGGCACCACAATATGCCAACTTGTTCATGGCAAAGTTAGAAGAGGACTTCCTGTCCACCTGCCAGACAAAACCCCTGGTCTATCTCTGCTACATAGATGATGTTCTTATCATCTGGACAGCCTCTGAAGAGGAACTTCTCAAATTCCGCAAAAATTTCAATGCATTCCACCCCAGTATCAATCTAACACTCAGTCACTCACGCACAAACATTAACTTCCTAGACACGACTATCAGTATTCAGAACAACTCCATCCACACATCCTTGTACCGTAAACCAACAGACAGACCAACCTACCTGAAGAACGTTAGCTTTCACCCAAAACACACAAAGAACTCCATCATATACAGCCAGGCCATCAGATATAATCGCATCTGTTCTGACATGGCAGACCGTGACAAACACCTCCATAAACTCAGAAGAGACTTTATAAGACAGGGTTACAGTGCAAGGATTATTGACAGTCAGATACAGAAAGCTACTCACATACCAAGAAAAGATCTGTTGAGCTACAAAGAACAGCATAAGGGAAACCGTGTGCCACTTGTTGTCACTTACCACCCCCAGGTTGAAGCTCTGCGCAAAATATGAAGAGAACTTCAAGCAACCTTACACACAGATGAAAGACTTAAGAACATATTTCCACAGCCTCCCTTACTCTCCTTCAGACAGCCCCCCAATTTAAAGCAACTGATGGTAAGGAGTGCCCTGAACAAAAATACAAAAAATGGCACATTACCCTGCCTACAAAGTAGGTGTAAAACCTGTGCACACATTTATACCACAGACAAGATACCCATACCAAACACCCAGTTACACCATAAGATCAATGGTAATTTCACCTGCAAATCATCCAATGTAATATACCTTATCATGTGTGCAAAATGCCCAACAGCTCTTTATGTGGGGGAAACGGGACAGAAATTACATAAGAGGTTTAATTCCCACAGATCCATCATTAACAACAAAAAGACAGAGACACCAGTGGGAGAACATTTTTGCCAAAGTGGGCACAGTATCAAGGACATTAAATTAACTGTACTAATGGGACAATTTCGCAATCAGAGGGACAGAAAATTATGGGAGGTAAAATTAATGTTACAATTTGACTCTTTGACCCATGGCCTGAACAAGGACAGGGAATTTCTGTCACAGTACTTAATTGTGAATTAACTTTTACGACAGTCCCTCTGGAATCATAAATACCTGGACCCAGAGGAAGAATGCTATTTAAATCACATCCTCTACCATTGACTGATCAAGGAATTGGTATCTGGACTAACATTCTTATCTGATTTCCATTATAAATAATGTAATGTGTACTTGTATTTAAGAGAGAATTTTTCATATTTATCTGTATAACATGCCTGAGGAAGAGACCTAAGAAGTCTTGAAAGCTTGCATTTTAAATCTGTTTAGTTAGCCAATAAAGGTATCAACTTTACAAAAAATTTTGCAAACGGGAGTATGTAATAGGAACTCCAAAGCAGACCCCTGTGCGGAGGAGAAGCATGGGTCATGTGGACCTCGGCACTCAAAGGGTTGCTCACCTTTTTAGCAGGTCCTCTGTCTTCAAATTACCATTGTGAAAGAAGAAGCCTCAGTGGGCATCTCCAAGGGAAAAAACATGCTACACAAGATTTTCCCCTTCAGGCCACAGCAGCACCTGGAAACGGAGGTATCCAACTTGGGAATGTCAGTAATGGTTGGTATTCCATATCTAACAGAAAACAATAAATATAACTATAGCAAAACTGTTCTCATGCCTTGCTTGGTCAAGGAACAAATCTTACTGGAGGGGATTGGCTGGGGACTAGCTAGGAGAGGAGGAAGGCTCCACCCTACACTTCTTTTCAAGAATTGTTCCTGCCTATTAAAGGGGCAGTCGCCTTCCCAAAGTTACCAGTGACCAATATTGGACGACAGAGAAAAGTTGACACCTTCCTTTTTTTTTTTTTTTCCCTTTTCTTTTCTTCAACATTGCTTGTTGCCTGACCAAGACTGATTGAGTTTTGGGGTAGAATGCAACAGGGCTGCCAAGGAAATTGGTGTCATGGTGAAGTATCCATACTGGTAGGGTAATGAAAAACACGTATACTCTGTGGAAAGAAAATAGGATTTTAGTCTTACCTGTTAAATCCTTTTCACTTAGTCCATACAGGTTACTGGTAACTCTGGGAGGCGTCAGTCCCCTTTAAGTAGGCAGGAACATTCTCTAAATGTCTGCAGAGGGGGGTGGAGCCTCCCTTCCCTCTCAGGCTGCAATCCACCCAACCTGGCTCAGAATTGTTTGAGAACTAACCAGAATAGATGGTAGAAGAAAAGAAGACTCCTGTGAGCATGTCCCGAAGGACTCCCACAAATTGCCACAGGAGAGCCAAGCATGGTCTCTTGACAGGGTGGGAGACCAGTAACCTGAATGGACTAAGTGAAAAGGATTTAACAGATAAGACTAAAATCCTATTTTCACTGTCGTTCAATACAGGTTACTGGTAACTCTGGGATGTCCAACCATTGAGTTACCCTGAGGTGGGAAAGAGGCAAGGACCAGGCGCAAGGCCCCCAAGGTCACCAGGACCTCTATAAACCTACTGGATAGAGATCCCAACAAAACAGAATTGTCAACGGACACCAACCAGGGGTACAAACGGACCTCAGGAACTGGAACACAGCACACTGAACAAGAGCCAACAGGGCTCAACAGTAAGGAAGCACTAAGAACCACAGAGGAAGAAGTTCCTATATAGGCAGAACTGCCACCAGGACCTTCCTCCCAAAGCTGGCATCAGCCGAGGTCAGCACATCCACACAGTAGTGCTTCGAGAAAGTGTGCACAGAGGACCAAGTGGCCGCCCGGCACAGCTGATCAGCAGACGCTTGATTTTTGTAGGCCCAAGAGGCCCCAATGGACCTGGTAGAATAGGCCGTAACCCTAAAGGGAACATGCTTGTTCCTCAATTCGTACGCCTTACGAACGGTAGACTTAATCCATGATGCAAGTCACTTTGGATGCTGGTCTCCCTGCCCTAGAACCCTCCGGAATGATGAACAAAGCGTCAGACTTCCTGATGGATTCTGTGCGATGCACATATAACTTGAGACAACGCACAACATCCAACAAATGGAGATCCCTCTCCTTCTCGGAAGAGGGGTTAGGTCAGAAAGAGGGCACCACAATCTCCTGATTAATGTGGAACTCTGAAACCACTTTAGGTAAGAACTCCTTAGAAGTACGAAGAACCGCCTTTGTCCTTGTGAAACACCAAATAGAGTGGTTTACAGGAGAGAGCTTGTAACTCTGCCACCCGGCGGACAGACACAATAGCCAGAAGAAAAGCCATTTTCCATGACAAAAGGCGTAAAGGAATAGTAGCCAAGGACTCAAAGAGAGGACGCTGGAGAACTCCCAAAACCAGATTAAGATCCCACTGAGGAGCCGGACTCCGAAAAGCAGGAAGCACATGAGCAATGCCCTGAAAGAAGATCTTGACATCAGGAAGCATGGCAATGCGCTCCTGGAAAAAAAACAGAAAGCGCCGAAGTCTGAACCTTAAGAGAACTCAGGATGAGTCTTTATCCACACCATCCTGCAGAAAGGCCAGGACAGTAGGAAGATGAAAATCATGAGACAGGTCCCTGTCAGCACACCAAGAGAGAAAGGTCGACCAGACCCGGTGATGGATCCTGGAAGAAACAGGCTTAAGAGCACGGAGCATGTTAGATACCACAGCAGAAGAAAACCCCTTTTTCTACAACATAGAGGACTCAACCTCCAGGCCATCAAATGGAGACAATGAACATCCTCCTTCCACAGATAACCCTGTAACAGAAGATCTGGATGAGAGGGAAGAGGAAAGGGCTCTGCCACCGACAGAGCCAGAAGGTCCGGTTACCAAGACTGACAAGGCCAATTTGGAGCAATGAGGATGACCGGACAACGCTCCACCTTCAGGTTCTGGATCACCCCGATCAACATTGGAAGAGGGGGGGAAGATGTATGCTAGGGAAAACTCCCAAGGAATCGACATGGTGCCAACCGCCAGAGCCAGCGAGTCCCTCCACCTGGAGCAGAACGTCGGATCCTTCCTGTTGTGTCTGGTTGCCATCAGATCCACTAAAGGTACACCCCACATCTGTGTTAGAAGCTGAAACACCTCTGGATGGAGCTCCCACTCTCCGCTGTCGACTGTGTGACGACTGAGAAAATCTGCCATGACGTTGTCTACGCCTGGAATGTGCACCGCAGAAATGGCGGGAACATGAACCTCCGCCCAGGACAGAATGGCCTTTACCTCTAGGCACACGGTGAGACCTCTTGTTCCGCCCTGTCTGTTGATGTAAGCCACGTCGGTGGCGTTGTCGGATTTCACTCTGACCGGACAGTCCTCCAGCTGAGATTCCCAATGGTGCAGAGCATGGAAAATCGCCCGAAGTTCCAGAATGTTGATGAAAAGAAGGGACTCCTCCAAGGACCACGTCCCCTGAGCGCTGATGCGACCCAAGACAGCCCCCCAGCCCGAGAGACTGGCGTCCGTCGTGACCTTGGTCCAGTAGGATATCCGAAAGGGTCTCCCCTTCTAGATATGGGTAAGGTCCAACCACCATTCCAAGCTCAACTCAACCTGAGTAGAAAGGGATACTGACAACTTCTGACGATCTGGACGATCCCTGCACATCTGGATCACAAACCTCTGAAGTTCCCTGGTGTGTGCCATCGCAAACGGCACCACCTCTATCGTGGAAATTAACTTCCCCACCAGTGAAAGCAACTTCGGGACTGGAATCCACTCGAGAGCCAGGATCCTCGATACTCGTTGGGCAATCTGATGTGCTACTTCCTCCGGCAGGAACGCCATACCCTTCTGAGTGTCGAACAGCAGACCCAGGAAGATGAGACGCTGAGATGGGGACAAGGCCGACTTGTCCAAATTCGCTATCCAACCGTGGTGAGTGAGGACATGAATGCAGGTCTGAACTTGCCGGTGGAGGAGATCCGCAGATTCTGCCTTCAAAAGCAAGTCGTCCATGTATGGCGTCACTCTTACTCCTTCCCGATGGAGGACACATATCAACGCTCCCAGAACTCTTTGAAAAACCCGGGGAGCAGTTGTCAGCCCAAACGGAAGAGCTGAAAACTAAAAAATGACCCCTGTCGCAGGCAAACCTCAGATACTGCCTGCTTGCTGGATGAATGGGAATGTGCAGATACGCATCCTGCAGATCCAGAGAAGCAAGAAACTCCCCTGGAGACATGGTGGCAATCACAGTGCGCAGAGATTCCTGACGATAGTGAGTCTTCACCACAAAGGAATTGAGATCCTTGAGATCTAAAATAGGACGGCCCCCGCCATCCTTCTTGGACACCACAAAAAGGTTGGAGTAGAACCCCGAACCCATATCCAGAGGAAGCACTGGCTCCAGGACCTCTTTGTCCAAAAGATCCTGAATAGCGCCGAACAACCGCAGTTTCTCTGCATCTTGCGGAAATGAAATGAAAACAAAGGGGAGGAAGGGAAAAGAAAGGGATCCTGTATCCTTCTGAGACCACCTGTAAAACCCATGGGTCCGTTACAGATTCCTCCCAGACCCTGCGAAAGAGGTGGAGGCGTCCACCCACAGCAGGATGCGGACCCGGGTTCGGTGAGTCATACCGAAGCAGGCTTGGAAGTCCTGGACTTAGAGGTGACCTTGGGCTTCCTGGACTGCTTGGGCTTGGAGGAGGTACAGGATCGGACGGAACTGTCTTGGACGTCGAACGCGCCTCCGCCTGAAAGGAACGAAAGGACCGGTAACGTTTAGCCGGCAATTTCGTCTTGAAAACCAAAGGCAAAAGGGTTAGTAAAACAAGAAAGGAAACAAGCTCACCAAGCAGACAAGAAGGGGTTACAATCTAAATGCAGTATTTATTGAGACAACATAAATAAAAGCAAATATCAAATGCACTCACATAATCCCCATCTTGGGGTATAGCATATCAGGGTCCTTTCCCCTATTGGCCACAAGCTGCGTTCCTGTCGCTCCTGGAGGTTTCTCAAAAGGCTGCTGTACTGATGTCTTTCCACCAGGTTATCGCTGCACACGCTTAAGTTTAGCAGGGTACCTCCAGGCTTACAAAACAATCAGTAATATGTACAAATACGTAAGCCGAGCTCCCATTAAGTAAAACGTTACTTTATTGATACACGTTACAACTTTTAAAACAGCATACTGCCGGATTTGTACTGATGTAACATGCCCGGCCAAATATTGTATCCACTGCCGGCAACAATGTAGCGAAGCCTGAACCACCAATATGGCCGTGTCAGCATTCTAACTAGACACGCGCCTAGGGCAGTATTTCAATAGAATATCTTCCTCTCACTTTCGGAGCCGTGGAGCCCGAAGGAGGCATGGGGAGGGACTCGATAGAGTGCTCTCAAAACACCCAACGCGTCTTCGTGAGTCCTACTGCTCGCTTCATCAGGGGTAAAAGGCGTACCGCCCCTTTCTCATTACTTAAATAGAAAATGCTATTCTAATTGGCGAGTCCAAATAAACACATTAATTGAGCATAAAACAGTGTTAAACACTCAGGCAACATTACAATTCTTCCATAAAATTGTTTTGTGTATAAAACATAACTAAAACACAATACATATCAGATACTTATTTGTGAGTGTGTGTATGTGTGTATATATATATATATATATATATATATATATATATATATATATATATATATATATATAATATATGACCTTGGTTTCCTTTCATATTTGAGAATAAAAATTCAATTATGGATCAAAATACATAGAACACACAACAAATCATAATAAATCCTATGAGTCTTTTTAAACCAATTATAAATAAAAATGAACTGAATAACCTACCTAATATAAACCACATGTAAGATATATTAGTGATAGCCGAAAATGTAGATACACTACACTATATTAAAATCTTGAATCACACTATTGAAGACATATTAAAATAAACATATAACAAATAACAGTATCCAAATAATATATATCAAAATGCCGCAAGAGCTATATCAATATTAAGCCTGTGCTTTTTTGTATCCCACACCTCCTGATTATTCGTTGTAGCGCTAACTCATATTGTAAAAAGGCAAAAGGGTACTATTACCCCCAGTAGCTTCGCTGATTAGTTCCTTGAGCTAGGAACCAAACAAGGAAGTACCCTGAAAAGGCAAGGAGAGCAAAACCTTTTTTTTTTTTTTTTTTTTTTTTTTTTTTTTTTTTTTTGAGATGCAGTGTCAGCAGACCAAATCAAGTCATCATACAGACAGCATCAAAGGCGGCATCAGAAAGATAGTTCTGCGCCACAGAAATATTGGCAAGCAAGAGCAACTGCTCTGAAACTGGCGCGTCCTGACGGATCGCCTTGGTGAGTTGCTCGGTCCAGACCGCAATGGCCCGGTTAACCCACGCCACAGCGAAAGCCGGTCGCATAGCAGTGCCAATAGACGGAAAAATAGACTTGAGGCAAACCTCCAACTTTTTGTCCATCCAATTCTGCAAGGCAGAAGCATCAGATACAGGCAAAGCAGTCGATTTAGACAGTCTAGACACAGGAGCATCCACCTTAGGAGGATGAACCCATTTAGCCAGTTCAGCCTCAGAAAAGGGATAAAGTTTAGCAAACTTTTTTGAGACTGAAGAGGCCTTATCTGGATTTTTCCAAGCATCTGAAACCAAACGTTCAAGAGTAGGGTTAGGAGGAAAACAAGTAACAGCTTTTGCCGGTTTCTGAAATACATCAGTTGGGTCAGAGGGAACCGCTTGACTCAAGGGAAGGTTGAGGGTGGTCAGAACAGCCCGAATTAGGCCCTCTGCATAAAATTCAGGGTCACATTCAAAGGGGTCACCAACAGACCTGGTAGACTCAATAACAGTATCATCCTCACCATCAGAATCTAGCAACAATTCTTCCTCAGAAGTATCAGACACATCAGGGGCCACCTGTGGTTTAGGCAGGGAGGTCCTGATGGTAGAGGGAGCCTGCCATACCTGCAGTGCACCCTGTACCTGAGAGGGAAAGAGTTGAAGAGTGGACCTGAGGTCCCTAGTTGCAGCCTTAAACTCTTTCACCCAAGCTGGCTCTATAGCATGGCTGGAAAGCCCTGGGTTGCTGTAAGGACCTTCTGAGCATGCTGGGCATAAATGACCAGAGAATTCCCTAGGAAGCCCTGAATGACAGGAGGAGCAATGCGCAATGGGGGAGACTGATACCCCAGCCTCCTTACTCTTAGGTCTAGTCCTAAGCTCCAGCGGAGTAGACATTCACCCAATTAAAGTGTGAAAGATTAAAAATTCACCCCAGAAACGTTTAAAACTAAACTTATCTGGCAAGCGAAGGGTTAATCAGCGGAGGAGAGGGAGAAGGTCCGGTCCCTGTGTAGTATACTAGATGAGAAGAACTCACAAAATGGCTTCCGCGACAGGAGCCAATCAGAAAAAAGGCGCAAAACAAGCGCTCATGGGAAACGTAGTTTTTCTCACAAAATACCCCAAAACAGTGCCCAAAGCCCCCCCAAGTCCCCCAACACACTTTACTATTGAACCGGATGAAAGAGCAAGGGAAGACAAACAAAATGAGCCCACTCTGAAGTCGCTGGGTGAAGCGGTTCCAGAGATACGTCCCACACAGTGTAAGCCCATAGAGAGTAAAGGAGCAATGGCGGCTATGCGGTAAAAGCAACATAAAATTTAAGACATTTAACCCCAATAATAAAAGGATTAAAAACACATATGGAACACATGTACATGATGAGAAAACACTATCCCAAAAAGAAAGTGTAACAGAACCCTCAATAAACTAGTCAAACCAGCAGACAAAGGGTGAAAATACCACATAGACTGCTCCAAAACTCACAGACAAACACTCATATATATATATATATATATAAACACCCAATGAGTGCCGAAGTCCGCAATGAGAACTCCCAAATACAAGCCCAATAAGGGACACTGTGGGACAAGTGGACCTTCAGCACTCAAAGGGTGGCTCACCTTTCTGCAGGTCTTCTGTCTTCAGGTCACCATGCAAAGAAAGGATTACCTCAGTGGATAATCCCCCAGGGAAGTACTTGAAACCAAGTTGTTCCCCCATCAGGGCATAAGGTCCACCAAAAATCCCTGGAAACTGAGCTAGCCACTTGGGAGAGGGCATTTGTCAGTCACTAGTAAGTAGGACAGCAAGAAAGAAGACAGGAAAACTCCTGTGAGCAGCAGACCCAAGCGGACTCCCAAGTCCAGCTAAGTGAAACCAAGCTTGGTACCTTTCACTGGGTGGAAGTCCTACATGTCATATATAGGCAAACAAAAGAGAGAAGAACAGGAGGCGCTCCCTGTGTTGAATCTTCAAACAATCACCCTTCACCAAAGCACCACAGTGAGTTATACTCACAAACAAATATGCTGCATATACACTTATGTGTAAAAACAGCTAAAATCGCAGTGGTGCAAATATATATTTGCAAATATTGGCAAGCAAACGCAGCTGCTCTGAAACCGGCGCGTCCTGACGGACCGCCTTGGTGTGTTGCTCAGTCCAGACCGCAATGGCCCGGTTAACCCAAGCCACAGCAAAGGCCGGTCGCATAGCAGTGCCAATAGACGGAAAAATAGACTTGAGGCAAACCTCCAACTTTTTGTCCATCCAATCCTGCAAGGCAGAAGCATCAGATACAGGCAAAGCAGTTGATTTAGACAGTCTAGACACAGGAGCATCCACCTTGGGAGGATGAACCCATTTAGCCAGTTCAGCCTCAGAAAAGGGATAAAGTTTAGCAAACTTTTTTGAGACTGAAGAAGACTTATCAGGATTCCTCCAAGCATCGGAAATCAAACGTTCCAGAGTAGGGTTAGGAGGAAAACAAGTAACAGCTTTTGCCGGTTTCTGAAATACATCAGTTGGGTCAGAGGGAACCTCTTGACTCAAGGGAAGGTTGAGGGTGGACAGAACAGCCCGAATTAGGACCTCTGCATAAAATTCAGGGTCACATTCAAAGGGGTCACCAACAGACCTGGTAGACTCAATAACAGTATCATCCTCACCATCATAATCTAGCAACAATTCTTCCTCAGAAGAATCAGACACGTCAAGGGCCACCTGTGGTTTAGGCAGGGAGGTCCTGATGGTAGAGGGGGCCTGCCATACCTGCAGTGCTCCCTGTACCTGAGAGGGAAAGAGTTGAAGAGTGGACCTGAGATCCCTAGTTGCAGCCTTGAACTCTATCACCCAAGATGGCTCTATAGCATGGCTGGAAGGCCCTGGGTTGCTTTCAGGACCTTCTGAGCATGCTGGGTATAAATGACCAGAGAATTCCCTAGGCAGCCCTGAATGACAGGAGGAGCAATGGGGGAAACTGAAGCCCCAGCCTCCTTAGTCTTAGGTCTAGTCCCAAGCTCCAGTGGAGTAGACATACTCACAGTGTCAGATATACCCCACTGACAGAAATCACCCAATTAAAGTGTGAAAAATTAAAGATTCACCCCAGAAACGTTTAAAACTAAACGTATCTGGCAAGCGAAGGGTTAATCAGCGGAGGAGAAAAGGTCCAGTCCCTGCGTAGTATACTCGATGAGAAGAACTCACAAAATGGCTGCCGCGACGGGAGCCAATCAGAAAAAAGGGCGCGAAGCAAGCGCTCATGGGAATCATAGTTTTTCTCATAAAGTACCCCAAAACAGTGCCCCAAGCCCCCCAAGACACTTGACTAGTGAACCGGATGAAAGAGCAAGGGAAGACAAACAAAATGAGCACACTCTGAGATCGCTAGGTGGAGAGGTTCCAGAGATACGTCCCACACAGTGTAAACCCATAGACAGTAAAGGAGCAATGGTGGCTATGTGGTAAAAGCGCGCCTTAAAGGCGCGGAACATAAAATTTAAGAAAATTAACCCCAAGTATAAAAAGGTTAAAAGCACATATAGAACATATGTACATGAGGAGAAAACACTATCCCATAAAGAAAGTGTAAGAAAACCCCTAATAAACGTGTCAAACCAGCAGACAAAGTGTTAAAATGTCACAGACTGCTCCAAAACTCACAGACAAACACCCATATACAATAAATAAGTATATACACATATATATATATATATATATATATATATATATATAAACACTCAATGAGTGCCGGAGTGCACAATGAGAACTCCCAAATACAAGCCCAAAGAGGGACCCTGTGGGACAAGTGGACCTTCAGCACTCAAAGGGTGGCTCACCTTTCTGCATGTCTTCTGTCTTCAAGGTCACCATGCAAATAAAGGATTACCCCAAAGGATAATCCCCCAGGGAAGTACTTGAAATCAAGTTGTTCCCCCATCAGGGCATAAGGTCCACTGGAAAATCCCTGGAAGCTGAGCTAGCCACTTTGGAGAGGGCATTTGTCAGCCATGGTAACCCGCCTAATGGTGGTATTCCATATTTGACGGAAAAATAACAAAATACTAAAACTGAAGAGAGATGTTCTCCACCTGGTGTGAACACACTCAGGAACAAATCATTCTGGCATCATGCTGACTGGGAGCAGCTAAGGAGGGAGGGGAGGCTCCACCCCCTGCATACATTTGGAGAAATGTTCCTGCCTACTTAAAGGGGCGGATCGCCTCCCAGAGTTACCAGTAACCTGTATTGGACGACAGTGAAAACTAGATTAAGGTCCCACTGGGGAGTGGGAGCCTTATAGGCCTAGGAGGCATGAGCGACACCCTGAAAGAAGACCTTGACATCTGGCAAGATGGCAATGCGCCTCTGGAAAAAGACAGAGCTGAAGTCTGAACCTTCCATCAGCTAAGGCTGAGCCCTTTGTTCACACCACCCTGTAAAAAGAACAGGATCACCGGAAGATCAAACTCCTGTCCACACACCAAGACCAAAAAATAGACCAGACCCTGTGGTAAGCCTTGGAAGAGACTAGTTTCCTAGTCTAGATCATAGTGGCGATCACCTCAGGAGAAAACACTTTCCTCCTTCAACAGCCATGCCATGAGAGCCATGCACTCTATGTCCTCCTTCCACAGGTAACACTGAAAATCCAGTCTGAGAGGCAGCGGAAATGAATTCTGAATGGAGGACGCCACTAGTTCTGGGAACCAAGGCCTCCTGCATGTGCATGTAATTGCAGAGCGTCTACCGAAAATGCAAGAGGATACCTCCAACGGAAGAAAAACAGTTGAACCTTCTTGTTGATCCTGGTGGTCATCAGGTCTATCTGAGTAAGACCCCCCACTGCACCAACACGTCAAAACATCTGGGTGGAGCTCCCACTCTCCTGGGTCCACCTGTTGGCGGCTAAGAAAGTCCGCCAAAGCGTGGTCTACCCTGGAATGTGCACAGTGGAAATGGCTGGATCGTGATCTTCTGCTCAGACCAAGAGGAAGTGCTTCTACTGCCTCCTTGCTTGTTGATGTATGTCACTGCTGTGGCATTGTCTGAATGGACGCGGACTGGACAGCCCCTCAGTGGAGAGGACCAGTATGCCAGAGCATGACGAATCACCCAGAGTTCCAGAACATTGATAGAATATAGGGTATCCTCCGCAGTCCATCTGCCCTGAACCCCCAGGTGACCCAGGACGGCTCCTCAACCCCTACTGAATCTCAAAGGGTTTCCCCTTCTCCAGGTTGGACCTGTCCAGTCACCAGAGCAAGTCCTGCCTGACCTCCAGAGGGAGAGACAGTCTGAGACTCAAGAGCTCCGGATTCCCATGCCAAGTATGGATAGTGAATCTCTGGAGCTACGTGGTGGGAGCCATGGAGTAAGGAACCACTTCCATAGTGGACACCTTGCAGCCTGTAAGGGTCAAGAACTTGCGGACCGGAGCGGAGGGCCACTCCAGAGCTCTGGATACCAGAGATGCATGGTTTGCTAGATGGAATACTCCGTCAGAAAAACCTTCCCTTGGCAGGTATTGAACCGGAGTCCAAGGAAGACCAGGACCTGAGAGGGGACCGGAGCAGATTTCTCCATGTTTATGATCCACCCAGCATGGAGGGCAATCTGTGCACAGTCTTGGATGTGCTGGTCCAGGAGTTCCCTGGACGGAGCCTTCAGCAGGTCATCCATATAGGGAGGCACCTGAATCCCCCAGGTATGCAGGAAGGCAATTAATGCTCTTAAAGGGATAGTAATACTTCGATTTATCGTTATTTTATTTTGTAGGCATTAAAAAAACATGAACGATATAAGTCTTATCTCTCAAACCTTTATGGTTTGACAGATATTCACAAGCAAAGTTTCCCCCTCCCGTCCCTTTTACCTAGTGTAAGCAATCTCTTCTCAGATGTGGAATGCAGTCCATAGACCAGACAGATAACAGCAAGGGACAATATTCTTCAGAACAATGAAAGCCCTGACCCCCTTGACAAGCTTTTCAGCTTTTTCCCTTATCTTAATTGAAGATTGTCCCTCTCTGCAGTCTACCCGGGCGCCTCCCTTCTGCTATGGCTGAGCAGTGTTACATCAGTAAAAGGGGCGGGAGGGGGACACTGTTATTGAATTACTCTTGAACTATAACTCTGACAGTATTGAAATAACACTCTCCAAAGTCCAAATACTATGATGATTAATTAGTAATTTTTCATAATAAAAGCAGCTCTATCCCTTTAAGACTATGGCAAACACCCGAGGAGAAGAGGAAAGCTCAAAGGGCAGAGCAATGAACTGGAAGTGCCCCAAGTCGAAAGCGAAACAGAGGTACTTTAACTATCTGGATGAATCGGGACATGCAAGTAAGCATCCTGCAGATCCAGCGAGGCCAAACATTCTCCTGGGCGCATAGCAGCGATAACAGAGTGCAAGCACTCCATCTTGAAGCATGCAGTCCCCACAAAAGAACGGAGTTCCTTGAGGTCCAAGATTTGTTGACTGCTGCTGTCCCTCATGGCACCATAAAAAGGTTTGAATAAAAACCTAAACCTCTCTCTTGAGGAGGAACTGGAATCAGGACTCCCTTGTCCAAGAGAGCCTGAACTGCCTTGTTGAAAAGACGCAGCTTTTCAATGTTCAGAGGGGTTCTGGATTGGAAGAATCTGTAAGGGGAAGGGATTTGAAGGGAATAATGTACCCTTCCGAAACCACCTGAAGAACCCACTGATCTTAAACGGAGTCTGCCCAGGAATTTGAAAAATGGTGCAGATGCCCAACCACAGGCAGCTGTGGACCAGGATTCTGCAAGTCATGCGGAGGCAGACTTGCCAGACTTGGGGGTGGCTTGCTCTGAGTGCCACTGTTGTCTGGGTTTGATGGTCGGACACAGGGTGTCGGCCTAAGGCATGCTTGGATTCAGCCTTTGCACTTTGTTTTAGCGGGGACGAAAAAGACTCTGTTTCCTTGCCATGTTAGTGCTTTTGGAGACCTGAGGCAACAGAGTGCTGCTGCTTCCGGTGGCCTCACTGATAATCTGTTTCAGTTCAGGCCCAAAAAGAGAATTGCCCTAAAAAGGGAAAGAAATTAGTGACTTCTCAGATGAGAGGTCCGCAGACCAATTTTTTTTTTTTTTTTTTTCAAAGCTTTATTGAATGTCAAAAATAATACACATACAATATAAAAGTAGGGTATGCTAAATTGCAAAGGCATGTATGCAAACGCACCTCAATATTTAAGGCAAGTAAGATATAAACGTTAAGCAGTAACCTCATTGAGGTCTTAATTACTATATTAAAGAGCAGTATCAACCAAAAACAAAACATGACAGCCTTAGTACAAAGTATGCTCTATAGAACATCGTACATAATAGGAAGCCACTCTAAAAGCCTTAAGTAACAGCAGTTGAAAGCTATTAGCTGCAGATGCACATATGGAAATTAAGCATAGAGGCTGTATCATAGAACAGGAAAGTAGTATTAGAGATAAACAGACCTGAAGAGAGAGAGTAATCTGTGCAAAATGTCAGCGAAGCAGAAGGTATAACCATCTCTAAGCTTGCCGCAGATAAATCAAATGAGTATGCAGATTTAAACATGAATATAATACACTGTACAAGCCAAGTAGCGAGGAGCGGGAATAACTCACATCATGTAGTTGCTGCTAAGCAATATGTAAGCTATGCACAGTAATAAAGTTGGTACCCAATACTCTGTGTTAATCAGTGTAAGGCATCGCAACATATGAGTGCAGAAGAGGAGAAATTAAGGACAAATCTGTAGAAGTACCCAAAAGTGGTTAGAAACCTATCCCTTCAATAGCTAGCAGAAAATTAAAGGAGGGAAAGGAAAGAACAAGTACAGTAGGGGAAATCAGCAAGAAGACAAAGAAAGAACATAAGAAGATACAAAGCCTGAAAGTAGGAAATAAACAAGAGTAAACGTGGACAAGGTAATAAGGGAATTTAACCTATACCTTGCTGGTATACCACGTGGAGACCCCGAAAGGGGGTCATGGGGGGGATAATGATACAAGGACTTAGAATGGAAAAGGCATGTATTTGCGACCACGGTCGGGATGACTATGGAGATATAAAATCTGTGACAAGGACACTAAAAATAGCATCACAAGAGACCTGCAGTCGTGCAACGGGGGAGGTAAGTCCGGCAAACATTATAGACATTTTAGATATATTCAAACAATTTAAACATTTCAGAACATATCAAAATAGTCCCCGGAGCTGGTAGGGCACTACAGAAATACTTAGCCACTCCTCTGTCCCACTTAGTAAACTATCACAAACGTCCCAGCCTAATCCTGTATGCCATGTAGAGTAAAGATGAAGCATGGCCAGTCCCCCCAGGCCCTAGGGGGACCGCATTTTTGATCCAGGGACCATCAATCCACTCTGAAGAGTGCCAAACCAGCCCAGGGGAGATGCAGTGGCCAGAAACCACCACAAACTGACAGCTCAAAGAACTTGAAAAAGTCCGCCAGACGAGCAACCATCAGTCCTATCCCAGAGCCAATTCACGAGTGACAACATCCACCTCAGGAACCGGGATAGAGGTGCAACAAAGCAGAGTCCTGAGGTGAGTCCATGAAAGGTAGAGCAGGAATTCCTGGGTCCCACGGGGAGGTCTCCCATATAGGTAAAGCAGAAGCCCCAGTTGGAGGCAACAGGAGCAGGTCTTTCAATTGCCCCTCCATGACCCTCAATGCCAATGTCGATGTGATCATCGAAGGCTGCTTAATGGCGATGCCACAGAAATCGTAAATGCCTAGTACACCAACATCGTTGACATCAACAATCTTGTTAAAATACCAATTCCAGCCCTCTTGTACTGCACTGTCTCCAAATAGATGGGTAAGGGCCTCTTTGCGGCTGTATAAAGTTGACTCCGAGCATGCATCACAGGGAACTGGTACAGCGTCGTCTCGATTCACCACATTAAGGTTCTGGTCCAACCTCTCACAGTTGGATCCTAGCTTCATCAGGTCATCTGTTAGTGCAGCTCCTTAATCTTCCAGTATGGCCTCGAGGTCATCTTTCGTTATTAAATGTAAAATATCCTTCTTCGTAACAGGCCTACCCACCTCCATTTTGATCAAGCGGTATGCGTAGGCTATGAAGCACACAGGCAAAGCGCGATAAAACTTGACTCCCCGTCAGAATTATGATAGCTTGGACACTCCAAAAGTCTTCAATACAGCTGGTAAAGAAGTGTCCACAAAAACTGAGCAGTAGAAAATGATAGGAAAGCAGTTATGCCATCCAAAATAATGCCTTAACTGCGGAGCTGCTCAAAATGTGTCCATCTTCTTAGGTGGTCACTCCGCCACCCCTCACCCCCCCCCGCAGACCAAATATTGAGCAACAATAAGCATCTAGCAGAAACAGAGAAGGCAGAAGCCTTAGCTGCAAGTGTGAGGGTATCAAAGAGAGAGTCAGTGACATATGTCTGAGCCTCAGAGATGTTGGCTAAGGGGGCTAAAAGCTCCTCCTTAGGGGCACCGTTTCTAACAGCCTCGGTAAGTTGTTCACCCAATATGGCAGTAGCTCTGCTGACCCATACAGAAGCCAAGGTAGGTCACAGGGCAGAACCAGTGGAAGCAAAATTAGACTTTATGATAGCCTCCAGCTTCCTATCAGTCATATCCTTGAGCTCCGTAGCTTCAGCCAGAGGCAAAGCAGTAGACTTAGAAAGTCTGCTCTGGCGATTGGGGGGGGGGGGGTTTAACCTGAGGAGGTGAAGCCCACTGAGACAAAGCTGCTTCAGAAAAGGGGTACAGCTTTGAAAACATCTTTGAAAGTGATAACCTCTTTGAAAGTGATAGACGCCTGTCAGACATCTTCCATTAATCCAGAATGACCTGGTCCAGAGTGGGAGGAAACATAGTGTATGATTTCTTACACCTCTGAAAGACACCAGAAGAAGTCTGGTCCTCATCAGGGGTACTAGTGACCTGCAGGGTCGTTAACACTGTCTTAATGAGGCCCTCAGCAGAGGGTATGGGGTCAGCTTCAAAGCGGTCACCAAAGGCATATGAAGAAGCCCCTTCCTCACACTGCCCTTCCTCCGTATCTTCCTCAAAGGAATCCTCCTCAGAGGTTTCAATGAGGTCAGGAATGCCAGGCACTTTAGGGGCCACAAACCTGAACGCAATCGGGTTTTCCAAGAATGGAGGACTACCTGTAGGGAAAGAGGGAACTGTGAAATAGAGGGCTTTAAATCCTTCACCCAGAGTGGTTCTTCAATGCTGGAGGGCCTGGGTGGTGTAGAAGGGGCCTGAGTATTCTCTAGGGAGCCCAGTTTGGCATGAGGAATAATAAGCAAGGGGGCGGGGTCAGAGACACTCCTGGGTCCTTTGCCTTAGGTCTAGCCCCATGTCCTTTTGAATTCAACATCTTAACAGGAGGAAGTGTCTAAACAGTATAAGAAACCCAAATCTGTAACCCAGATTAAAAAATCACATCAGAAAGCCCAAGAAAATACTCATCTGGCAGGCAAATGGTTAACCTGAGAAGGAAAGCAAGGAGAGACAAGCCTCTGCCTCTGTAACAGTAGCAGCCAATTTGAAGAGAGTTGCGAAATGGGGATTCTAGGATCTCTAGTTTTCTCTCTCTTTTATGTTACCTAGCAATTATCAAACCTGTAATCTCAGGGCCCCTGGGCCCCCAAGAAACTGGGGATGTGAACCGGATCATAGGGCAAGAGGAGACAAGAAGAATGAGCCCTATCTCACCTCTGTATGATAAATGATTGCAGAGAAACATCCCAAACAGTCTGCTCCATAGAAGTCAATGGAGCAAGTGCGGCCGCACTGTACTAAAAAAAAAAATCACAAGGTTTACAAAAGTGACTAAATGTACCCAAATACCCAAGGGTACATGCAGGGATGAATAATTATTGTAACTTTACATATACACTATCACGATAGTGCCCCAGTTAAAGTGTATGGGTTTTTTCTTTTTTTTTGTTATTTAGGGATGAATAAAAACAGATATGAGCCCCATAACCCAGAGAAAATAGCAGGGAAAGGGTTAATTACAAAAAATGCAGCCATCCAAGATACCCTGGGATCAAACCTAATAAGATTACCAACATGAGTGCAGGAGTTCCAGACTTCAAGAAGACCCCTCTATGGAGGGGGACACTGGGACAAGTGGACCATGGCATTCAAAGGGTTACTCACCATTTACTCGACTTCTTTGTTCAAATTACCATTGACATTAAGAGCCTCAGACACACCCAGTCAGGAGAGAGACACACATGTTTGTATGATTCTCTCCACAGGGCTGCAAGGGTCCACAACAGCACCTGTCAGCTTGACAATCCTCCAGGCGAATCCAGGAATGGTAATCCACCTAATGGGGGAATTGTGACACAACATATTTAACAAAGAAAATAATAAAATTCTAAAAACTAAGCAGAAATGTTCTCACCCTCCATTCAGGCTGTGGAACAAGCCTAAATGGGGCGGGGCTAGAGAGATAGCCTGAGGAGGGGAGGCTCCACCCACATCATCTTTATAGAAATGTTCCAGCCTACAGGGAGAAGCTGTCTCCTCCCCATGGTACCTGTATGTCATATTAGATGACAGAGAAAAGAGGATTTTAGTCTTACCTGTTAAATCCTTTTCTCTTAGTCCATACAGGTTACTAGTAACTCTGGGAGGCGATCTGCCCTTTTAAGTAGGCAGGAACATTTCTCTAAATGATTGAAGGGGGTGGAGCCTCCCTTCCCTCCTTGGCTGCAGCTAGCCAACCAGCTCCAGAATGATTTGAGACACTAACTAGGACTAGATAGTAGAAGGGAAGAAGACTCCTGTGAGCATGACCCCGAAGGACCCCCACGGTCTGCCACAGGAGAGCCAAGCATGGTCTCTTGACAGGGTGGGAGACCAGTAACCTGTATGGACTAAGAGAAAAGGTAAGACTAAAATCCTCTTTCCTCTGTCGTCCAATACAGGTTACTGGTAACTTTGGGATGTCCAACCACCGAGTTTCCCAGAGGCAGGAAGAAGGAAAGGACCAGGCGCAAGGTTCCAAAAGTTACCAGTGCAGCTATGGACCAACAGGTCAGAGATAGCCCAACAAAACTGAAGTTTCAACAGACACTGAACAGGGGTAAAAACAACCCAGGAACTGATACACAGCACACTGAATTAGAGCCAACAGGGCTCAACACTAAGAAAGCACCAAGAACCGAAGAAGATCCTAGACAGGCAAAACTGCCTCCAGGACCTTTCTCCCAAAGCTGGCATCAGCCGAAGCCAGCACATCCACACAGTAGTGCTTCGAAAAGCTGTGCACAGAGGACCAAGTGGCCACCCTGCACAGACGATCAGCAGAAGCCTGATTCTTATAGCCCAAGAGGCCCCAGTGGACCTGGTGGAATGAGCTGTGACCCGAAAGGGAACATGCTTATTCCTCAACTCGTAGGCCCTACGAATAGTGGACTTGATCCATGATGCAATAGTCACTTTGGAAGCCGGTCTTCCTGCCCTAGGACCCTCAGGAATGACGAACAGAGCATCTGATTTCCTGACAGATTCAGTGCGATGGACATAAAACTTGAGACAACGCACCACATCCAACAAGTGGAGATCTCTCTCCTTGTCAGAGGAAGGGTTAGGGCAGAAAGAGGGCACCACAATCTCCTAATTGATGTGAAATTCGGAGACCACCTTAGGTAAAAACTCCTTGGAGGTGTGAAGCACCGCCTTATCCTTGTGAAACAACAGATTTGGTGGTTTACAGGAAAGAGCTTGCAACTCCGCAACACAGCGAACAGACACGATCGGCAGGAGAAAACCCATTTTTCACATCAAGAGACGTAGAGTAATAGTAGCCAAAGACTTAAAGGGAGGACGTTGAATGCCCAAAACTAAACTGAGATCCCACTGAGGAGCGGGACACCGAAAGGCAGGACGAACATGAGCAATGCCCTGGAAGAAAACCTTGACATCAGGAAGGATAGCAATGCGCTTCTGGAAGAAGACAGAAAGCGCAGAAGTCTGAACCTTAAGAGAACTCAAACTGAGTCCCTTATCCACACCGTCCTGCAGAAAAGCCAGGACAGTTGGTAGATCAAAGTCAAGGGACAGATCCCTGTCAGCACACCAAGACACAAAAAGTCGACCAGACACTGTGATAGATCTTGGAAGAAGCAGACTTACGGGCACTAAGCATAGTAGTCGCCACAGCAGAAGAAAAACCTTTCTTCTTTAAAATCGAGGATTCAACCTCCAGGCCGTCAAACTGAGCCGATGGACATCTTCCTTCCACAGGTAACCCTGAGGAAGAAGATCCGGACGGGAAGGGAGTGGGAAGGGCTCCGCCACAGATAGAGCCAGAAGCTCTGGAAACCAGGATTGACAAGGCCAATCAGG
Organism: Rhinophrynus dorsalis; assembly: GCA_037306005.1. Lineage (NCBI taxonomy): Eukaryota > Metazoa > Chordata > Amphibia > Anura > Rhinophrynidae > Rhinophrynus > Rhinophrynus dorsalis. The sequence goes on from CM074718.1 coordinate 305,326,735, forward strand.
AGCAATCCGGATGACCTGACAACGTTCCATATTCAATTTCTGTAACACCCTTGTCAACATGGGAAGGGGAGGAAATATGTAGGCCAGAGGGAATATCCAAGGGATAGACATCGCATCTACAGCTAGGGCTACAGTGTCTCCCCACCAAGAGCAGAACATTTGAACCTTCCTGTTGTGTCTTGTCACCATCAGGTCCATGTGAGGCATCCCCCACCTTTGAACGACAAGCTGCAAAACCTCGGGGTGTAACTCCCACTCTCCGCTGTCCACTGTGTGACAACTGAGGAAGTCTGCCATGACATTGTCTATGCCTGGAATGTGCACTGCGGATATGGCAGGAACATGATCTTCTGCCCAGGACAAAATAGCCTTGAGCTCCAACCAAGCAGCGAGACTTCTTGTTCCACCTTGCTTGTTGATGTAGGCCACTGTCGTAGCGTTGTCAGACTCCACTCAGACTGGACAGTCCTCCAGCTGAGACATCCAATGATAGAGGGCATGAAATATCACCCGAAGTTCCAAGATGTTGATCGGAAGGAGGCACTCCTCCATGGACCATTTCCCCTGAGCGCTGATACGGCCCAGGACAGCTTCCCAGCCCAAGAGGCTGGTATCCGTCGTCACTGTGGTCCAGTAAGGAATCAGAAAGGATCTCCCCTTGAGCAGGTTGGACAGGTCCAGCCACCACTCCAAGCTCTGTTCCACGTGAAGAGGAAGGGAAACTGACATCCTCTGATGATCTGGTCGAGCCTTGCACACCTGGATCACAAACCTCTGGAGTTCCCTGGTGTGTGCCATGGCGAACGGGACCGCTTCTATCGTGGATATGAACTTCCCCAACAGAGAAGACAGTCTCTGAACTGGAACAGGATCCTGAGACAGAATCGCTGAAACCCTGTGGGCGATCTGGTGAGCCACCTCGTCCGGGAGGAACACCATGCTCCTCTGTCTATCGAATAGAAGACCCAGGAAGACCAATTTCTGGGATGGGACAAGATCCGACTTGTCCAGGTTGACAATCCAACAGTGATGGGTAAGAGCTTGGATGCAGGTCTGAACTTGCTGATGAAGAAGGTCCGCTGAGGTGGCTTTCAATAGCAAACGGTCCATGTAAGGAGTCACTCTGATGCCGTCCCGATGGAGGACTGATATCAAGGCCCCCAGAACCCGTTGGAACACCTGAGGAGCCGTCGTCAGACCAAATGGAAGAGCTGAGGACTGAAAATGCCCTCTGTCACAGGCAAACCAAAGGTACTGCCTGCTCTCCGGATGAATTGAGATGTGTAAATAAGCATCCTGTAGATCCAGAGAAGCGAGGAACTCCCCCGGAGACATGGCAGCAATCACTGTACGCAGAGATTCCTGGCGATAGTGAGTCCTGATCACAAAGGAGTTTAGATCCTTCAAATCCAAAATAGGGCGACATCCTCCATCCTTCTTGGTGACCACAAAGAGGTTCGAATAGAACCCCGAACCCCTGTCTGGAAGGGGCACCGGGCTCCAGGACATCCTTGTCCAGTAGAGCCTGAACAGCGCCGTCGAACAAATGACATTTCTCGGTACCCTGAGGAGTATGAGAAAGACGAAAACGAAGGGGAGGAAGAGACTAGAAAGGGATCCTGTATCCATCTTTCACCACCTGTAAAACCCATGGGTCCAACACAGAATCCTCCCAAATGCTGTGAAAGAGTCGCAGACAACCACCCACAGCAGGGTGCATACCCAGGTTTGGCGAGTGATGCCAAAGCAGTCTTGGAAGCCTTGGGCTTGGAGGAGACCTTGGGTTTCCATTGCTGTTTGGGCTTGGAGGAGGTAAATGGAGCTGAGGGAACCGCCTGGTTCGTCGGACGTGTCTCATTGTGAAAGGACCAAAAAAACTGTTACGCTTAAGTGGCATTTTATTCTTAGGGATCAAGGGTAGAAGAGCACTTTTACCCCCAGTAGCCTCGCTGATCCAATCCTTAAGATCAGGCCCAAACAAGGAGGTACCCTGAAAAGGCAAAGAAAGCAAAGCTTTCTTGTAAGCAGTGTCAGCAGACCAGATCTTGAGCCAAAGGGCTCGTCTGGCCACCAAAGACGTAGTAGAAACCCTAGCCATCATGCGGACGGCATCAAAGGCAGCAGCGGAAACATAGTGTTGCGCTTCAGAGACATTGGCAAGAAGACGCAACTTCTCTGAAGTAGGAGCATCCTGATGGACAGCCGTAGTAAGCTGCCCAGTCCAGACTGCAATAGCCCTGTTAACCCACACAATAGCAAACGCTTGGCGCATAGCAGTACCAACAGTGGAGAAAACTGACTTAGGAGAAATCTCAAGTTTCTTGTCAGTCCAGTCCTTCAGAGCAAAAGCATCAGAGACTGGCAAGGCAGTAGACTTAAGATAGCATGGAGATAGGTGCATCCACCTTGGGGGGATGAACCCACTTAGCAAGCTCAGCTTCAGAAAAGGGGTAAAGCTTGGTAAATTTCCTGGACACAGAAGCAGTCTTTTCTGGTGATTTCCACTCTTCAGAAACCAGACGGTCAAGAGTGGGATTAGGAGGAAAATAAGTAAGGGGCTTTGCGGGCTCCTGAAAAACATCAGAAGGATCAGAAGGAACTTCTTGAACCAAGGGAATATTGAGGGTGATTAAGACGGCTCTGATCAGACCCTCAGCAGAGAGGTCAGGCTCAGCTTCAAACGGGTCCCCAAGACACCGAGAGGACTCCAGAACCGAACCATCCTCAATATCTGAATCCAACAACAGTTCCTCCTCAGAGGAATCTGACATCAGGTGCCCCCTGAGGTTTAGAGGTAGGGAAGATCTGATATTAGAGGGGGTCTGCCATGTCTGCAGGGCCCCCTGTATCTGGGATGGAAAGAGCTGTAAAGTGGACCTAAGGTCACTAGTCGCAGCCTTAAACTCTTGCACCCAAGCTGGCTCAATAGCATGGCTGGAGGTCCCTGGGTTGCTGTCAGGAACTTCAGAACATGCTGGGCATAAGTGACCAGAGAACTCTCTAGGTAGCCCTGAGTGACAGGAAGAGCAATGCGCAATGGGCAATACTGAGACCCCAGCCTCCTTAGTGTTAGGTCTAGCCCCTAGCTCCAGTGGTATAGACATACTCACAGTGTCAAAATAACCAACTGTACAGTAAATCACCCAATTACAGTATGTAAGATTAAAATGTCGCCCCAGAAACGCTAAGTATAGACTTATCTGGCAGGCGAAGGGTTAATCTGCAGAGGAGAGCAGGAGAGTCCAAGCCCTGCGTAGGATACTCGCTAGAAACGCTCATAAAATGGCTGCCGCGACGGGAGCCAATCAGAATTTAGGCGCGAAGTAAGTTCTCTTTGGAAACTTCGTTTTTTCCCAAAAATGTATCCTAAACAGTGCCCGAAGCCCCCTGAGCCCCCCAACACACTTGATCTATAAACCGGATGACAGAGCAAGGGTAGACAAGTAAAATGAGCCATCTCTGAAGTCGCTAGGTTAAACGGTTGCAGAGATATGTCCCAAACAGTACAGTTCCATAGAAGTGAATGGAGCAATGGCGCCTATGCGGTAAAGCGTGCCTTAAAGGCGCAGTACACAATTTTTACCAAAAGTAAAGTAAAACATGCAAAGGTGTAAAACATAAAGGGAACATGCGTAGACACTGAGAAAACCCTAGTCCAGTAGGAAAAGTGCCATAAAACCCCCAAATAAAATGCCATATCAGCAGTGAAAGGGTTAAGTTACCACATAAACCTGCTCCAAACACTCAACACACATACACATATACCCAATGAGTGCAGGAGTGTACAGTAAGAACTCCAGTACACAACCCCAGTGCGGAGGGGCACTGCGGGACAAGTGGACCTGCAGCACTCAAAGTGTAGCTCACCTTTTCTGCAGATCTTCTGTCTTCAGATTACCATGCAGCAAGAATTACCTCAGTGGGTAACTCCTGGGGAAGCACTTGGAATCAAGATTTTCCCCCTCAGGGCTTAAGGTCCACCAAAAAGCACCTGGATACTGAGCTAGACACATTAAAGGGCATTTGTCAGTCATGGTAATCCGCCTAATGGTGGTAATTCCATATCTGACAGAAAATAAAAAAGAAACAAAAACTATAGCAGAACTGTTCGCCATCTGGTGTTGTCGCACCGAAGAACAAATCATTCTGGAGCTGGCTGGCTAGCTGCAGCCAAGGAGGGAAGGGAGGCTCCACCCCCTGCATACATTTAGAGAAATGTGCTTGCCTACCTTAAAGGGGCGGATCGCCTCCAAGAGTTACCAGTAACCTGTATTGGACGACACAGAAAAAAAAAAAAAAGATTTCATAGAAGACTGGTCAATCAGCTAAAACCTAAGCCACAGAGAGTGACATGCAGCCACATAGAAAACTGATACACCCCCAATAAGTTTAGAAACATGAAAGGCCTCTTCAGCAATGTAAGCATTAGGTTCAAGGATCCTGGAAATCAGATCCTCCTTGGGTGTGTCCTCTTGTACAGTACCCAAAAAGCTGACCCTCCCAGACAGACATCACCCTAGTTACCCACACAACAGCAAAAGTAGTAGCACAGGAAGCCATACATTTTACCTTAAAAGGGAATTCTGGAGATTGTTCTCTTGAGCTGAAGCAGTACTCTTAGCAAGGCAAAAAATTGGGTGATCTACCACAGCAGGGGTGGCCCACTGCACTAAAGCCTCAGCAGAAATAGGATGTAAAACAGATAAATGCCTATTAAGGTATAACCTCCTATCAGGCATATCCCATTCCACCAGGAGCAACTGGTCTAAGGAAAGATTAGGAGGAAAAACAGCAACCTCCTCCTTGCTCCTCCTGTAAATGTCAGGGGAATAGGAACTAGAATCTGAGGCCTCCAAAACTAAGTGTCTCTAAGACAGCGCAAACAAGCCTCTCAGTGGAACAACAGAGATCTTCCTCATAAAAGTCCCTAACCGAGAAGGGTGAATATAGGTCATCTTCATCAGTTTCCCCTTCATCAGTGGAGGAATCCTCAATACCGAGGGTATCACCCTCCACTACATGACTTGCGCAACTTTTGGGGCCATAGGCTGTGCCATGAAACAAGAATCAAAAACCCTTGAATCAATCAGGGTATAGAACTAACCAAAGAAACTAAGGCCTAAGCCCATGTAGGCTCCTGCTCAACAGGTGAGGGCCAGGAGATGGACTATGGGCCATAGGTCAAGAGAGAGAAAGAGTAAAAAGAAAACTGCCTAGGAAGTCCAATTTGGCAAGAAGAGAACTGGATTAAATGGACCCCTAAAGCCTCAACAGACTTGGCTTTGCCCATGTCTCCATTAGCCTCTGTCATAATCAGGAGATACCCTAAAGTATAAAGTCAAATGAGTAGAAAAGTAGAATAAAAGTATTTATAAATCCTTAAAAGCATGTATCTGACAGCACATCAATGTCTGCATAGCAAGTAAAATCTAAAAAGGAAGACGGTCAAGTCAAGGACCACATCTTCCCATGTGAAGAAAACAAGAAAAGAAAGGGCTGCTGGTAAATGTAGTTTCCCATATGTAAAGTGGTGCTGCGGCTCTTGAGCAGTCTTTAAATAGCACCTCCAATTTGTGTGTGAGGGGGGCACACTGGGCTCCAATAATCAGTATACAAGGTTAGAATCACCTTCAGTCCCTTTCAGCCTCCAAAACAGACACAACAATGCAAGTGAAGCCCCAGAATAGCATTCTATATTCCATCCATCAAGGCCAGCTGCACATGCCCAAAGGCACAGAGACCTAAAAAAAAAGTGGAAAGTTTGGGAAAAGTAGGAAAAGTTGCTAAAAGGAAATAAAATAAGAAAAGTCCTCCAAAGTAAGCCCAAAAATAGAGCGCAATGCAGGCTGCCAAACCACAGAGATGTGGCTTCCACACAGAGAAATAGGGACATAAACACATGACCTCTGCACTCAGGAGAGAAAATCCTTTATTTAGTCTCCTAAATAAAGCTTCAGATAAGCTATGAGGAAACAGGCTGGTATAATAGGCCATCCTCCATCGAGGATAACACCTGCACTCTTACTTTGTCTGACTATCCAGGGCTCCTGTATCAGCTGTCATGTCTGCCTCATCAGCTCACCTGTACTTACCAGAGCTTCTTACTTACCTCACTCTGACTGGACTACTGGGTTTTAAAAACCTTCCCTGTGGTTGGGCTCACCAATAGTTCTTCGAGTTCCCAGTGTTTATTTTACTTCTGTGTTGCCTGTCTTTGATAGCTGGATCTGCCTACTGACTTCTCATTTCCTATTCTTGTGGTACTTTGTATAGTTCTGACAGTTCTCCTGGTTTTGGACTGACTTGATTGACTTCTCTGCATCACTCCTTTTGATCTGACATATCAAACTAGTCTTCTGGCTCCTGACTCCCTGCTCAACGTGGAGCATATATGGCTACTCTCTCTCTGTGTCGGCTTGATCATCTGTCTGCAGCCCATCTAGTTCATGTTCTTGCATTTAATGGGTTTGAACCTACATTCATCTGTTCACCTCAGTAGTGGTTAAACAGTTCTCTCTTCTGATCATCTGAGACTCCTGTTTCCACTACATAGTGGTTTACTCTTAATTTTTTATTTAAGCTAGGGATTGGATATCTGGCATTGCAGCCAGGAACTCAAACTTACCTGAAAAAAAAGGCAGTGACTGACATCGCTATCCAGCTATTTTCCCTAATCACTCTCAAGCTATTCCCAGCTAGCACTGTATATATTCTTTTAATACTCAGGTCCAGAAAGCCTGTGCACTGGTCAATCCTTCCAAAGGAGGACAGGAATAGGAGCAAACCTAATGGAGGATTATACAGCCAAAAATACAAAAGGAAGGCTAAATAGGCAACAAGGTTTGCCCATGTACCTCCTGTAAGGTCACTTTTAAAACTAAGCATGTTCAGATGGGGGTAAATGGTGCAGGATGGCACTCTCTGAACCAAAGACTTTTTTTTAAGTGCCCTGCCTTCCTGGAGGAGGGTAGTTTACCCATGGTTCTGGTGTACCAAATAGGATTAACGATAAAGCAGAACTTAACTTTAAAGGGATGGTAGTGTTTCACAATAGAAGCAGCTCCAATTAATCTTAATAGTATTTGTGCTATGGAGAGTGTTATTTCGATACGGTCAGAGTTGTAGTTCAAGAGTACTTGAATGATAAAGTATCCCCCCTCCCACCTCTTTTACTGATATAACACTGCTCACCTCAGAGCAGCAAGACTGTCCATATGGAGAGCAGAGAGGGACAATATTCAGTGAGCATAAGGGAAAACCTGAAAAACCAAGGAGTCAGGGTCTTCCTTACGTTCGCAGTAAGAAGGCTGTCCCTTGCTGTGAGCTGTCTGGTCCCAGGACCAGATTCCACATCTGGGGGGAGGCAGATTACACTAGGTAAAAGGGGCGGGAGGAGGATACTTTATCATTCAATTAATCTTGAACTTGTATACAACTCTGACAGTATGGAAATAACTCTCCATGGCACAAATACCATGAAGATTAATTGGAGCTGCTTTTATTGTGAAACATTACTATCCTTTTAATTTTAATTACTAAGTGCCATATTCAGCAAGATAAGGAGCAGCAATTCTACAGCAAACCACCAGAACGGGTTATAAACCTTTAGCATTCAAGGGCTTAAAAGAGGATTTTAGTCTTACCTGTTAAATCCTTTTCTCTTAGTCCATATAGCTTACAGGTACCTCTGGGAAGGCGATAGCCCCTTTAAGTAGGCAGGAACAATGTTTAGAAATAATTCAGGGGTGGAGTCTTCCTCTCTTCCTAGGCTGGTCACTAGCTATCCCACCACCAGTTAGATTTGAGACAATAAACCTATCGAAGCTAGCTAGTAAGAAGGAAAAGAGAAGACTCCTGTGAGCATGAACCTGAAAGGTCTCCCACATCCAGCCACAGGAGCACCAAGCATGGTCCCTTGACAGGGTGAGAGACCTGTAAGCTATATGGACAAAGAGAAAAGGATTTAACAGGTAAGACTAAAATCCTCTTTTCTCAGTCGTTCAATATAGTTTACAGGTAACTCTGGGATGTACCAACATTAAGTTCCCAGTGGTGAGACAGAAGGCAAGGACCAAGCGCTGGTCCCCATGATACCAGAGCTCCTATGGACTACTCAGAGCACAAAATAGCCCAAGTGTCAATGGACATTGAACTGTAAAACAGCACACCAGAAACTGTCAACACAGCACCCTGAACAAGAACCAACATTACTCAACAGGTAAAGAACGCAGGAAACAAAGTCCTAAACAGGCAGAGCTGCCTCCAGGACTTTCCTGCCAAAACTGGCTTCAGCCGAAGCCAGCACATTAACACTGTAGTGTTTGGCTAAAGTGTGCACAGAAGACCAAGGGGCCGCCTTGCACAGCTGATCAGCAGAGGTCTGATTCTTGTAGGCCAAAAAGGCCCCAACAGACCTGGAGGAATGAGCAGTGATGCGAAAGGGAACAAGCTTCTTCTTGAGTTTATAAGCCTTGCAAATGGTAAACTTAATCCAAGATGCAATGGTCACCTTGGATGCAGCCTTACCCACCCAAGGACCCTCAGGGATGACAAAGTGCATCAGGCTCAGTTTGGTGCATATATAACTTAAGGCAACGCACCACATCCAACAAATGGAGATCCGAAATCTGATAAGGAGAGGGGTCAGGACAAAAGGAAGGCACAACATTCTCCTGATTGATGTGGAACTCAGAAACCACCTTAGGAAGAAATTCCTGGGAGGTACAGAGAACAGCCTTATCCTTGTGAAACACCAGAAAAGGCTGTTTGCAGGACAGAGCCTGCAACTCAGCAACTCTACAGACAGAAACCACATCCAAAAGAAAAGCCATCATCCACGTCAAAAGACGTAATGGAATGATAGCCAAAGACCCAAAAGGACGGTCGCTGCAAGATCCCCAAAACCAGGTGTGGGGGCCTTAAAAGCAGGGAAGGCATGAGCAACCCCCACTTCTGAACAAAAAAACAGAGAGCAGAAGTCTGAACCTTCAAGGATCTAAAGGCCAAAGCCCTGTTCAGCCGAACCTCCAAAAAAAAAAAAAAAGAAAGAACAAGAAAGTAGGAAGCTCAAACTCGTGTGAGGACAAATTCCTGCTCACACACCAAGCACGGAAAACAGAAAAAAACCCTGTGGTAGGCCTTACAGAAAACCTGTTTCCTACCATGAATCACAGTAGAGACCACCTCAGGGGAAAAGCCCTTTTCCTCAAGATTGAGGCTTCAACCTCCATGCTGTCAAAGCCACACGTTCCACGTCCTCCTTCCACAGGTAACCCTGGAGAAGGCGATCCAGTCTGAGTGGTAGAGGAAACGGATCGCAAACAGACAGAACAAACAGCTCTGGAAACCAAGGTTGTCTGATACAAGAAGAAGCAATCAGGATGACGGATGCACCGTCCATCCAAATCTCTCTAAGCAACCAGGGAAGGAGGGGAAGAGGAGGAAAGAAGTAGGCCAGATGAGACTGGCATGGAATCGACAAGGCATCCACTGCAAACGCCAGGGGATCCCTCCAGTGGGAGTAAAAAAACGGAACCTTCCGGCTGTCCCTCGTGGCCATCAGGTTGATGCAAGGAAGGCATCATCTCTCCACCGGGAGACTGAACACCTCTGGGTGGAGCTCCTATTCTCCTGAGTTCACCATGTGGCGACTGAGAAAGTCTTCCAGGACATTTTCTATGCCTGGGATATGCACAGAGGAGATGGCAGGCACATGCTCTTCTACCCAAGCCAAAATAGCCTTGACATCAGATCAAGCAGCGAGAGATCTGGTGCCACCTTGCTTGTTGATGTAAGCTACAGCTGTAGCGTTGTCGGACTGGACGCGGACCAGGCATCCCATTAAGAGAGGGCCAATACCTCAGAGAATGAAAATATTGCTCTGAGTTCCAAGATGTGGGTGGGAAGAAGCATCTCCTCCACTGACCAACAACTTTGAACACTCAGTTGACCAGAACTAAACCCAAACTTATCAGTCTGACGTCCGCTGTCACAATGGTCAAGTAAGAGATCATGAACGCTCTCCCTTCCGTCAGGTTGGAGAGGTCCAACCACCAATGGAGACTCAATTCCACATCAGCAGGAAGAGATAGTGGTAGAAGCAAAAGGTCAGAGTTCCCATTGCAAACCCGGATCACAAACCTCCGAAGCTCCCTTGCATGGCACTGCATCCATGGTGGATATCATGATCCCCACCAAAGAAGATAACTTCCTTGCCAGTGCAAACAAGCACTCCAGAACGTAAAACACCTTGCAGGAGAGCTGCTGAACAGTCTTCCATCAGGTAGACCATATTGTGGAGTGTGCTGAACTGGAGGCAGAAAAAAAAAATCAGGGTCCGGGAGGGAACTGGATCTGACTTCCCATATTCAGGATCCAACAGTGCTGGAGGAAGATCTGAATGCAATCCTGGACCTGGCAGTCCAGAAGTTCCCTGGAAGGAGCCTTCAGGAAAAGGTTGTCCATGTAAGGCATCACCTGAATCCCTTTGGTGTGCAGAAAGGCAATCAGGGCCCCTAAGACCAAACACCAGAGGGGCCGTGGTGAGCCCAAAGGGTAGAGCAGAAAACTGGAAGTGACCCACGGCACAAACGAACCTGAGGTACTTCCAACTGTCCAGACGAACAAGGATGTGCAGGTATGCATCCTGAAGATCTAAAGATGCCAGAAATTCCCCTGAACACACTGCTGCAATGACTGAGCCCAAGGACTCCTGTTTGTAGCGAGTCTTGACCACAAACGAATAGAGAGTCTTGAGGTCCAGGATAGAATGGCAGCCGCCATCCTTCTTGGAAACCACAAATAGGTTAGAATAAAAGCCGGAACCTATCTCTGGCTGAGGAACCTGTTCCAGGACTCCCTTGTTCAAGAGAGCCTGAACTGCTAAATTGAAAAGCCTGAGCTTTTCCAGTCCCTGAGGGGAGCGAGAAAGGAAGAACCTGAAGGGAGGCATGGATCTGAAGGGAATCCTGAAAACTTCGGAAACCACCTGTAATACACACTGATCCGCAATAGAGCCTGTCTAGGCACTCACAAAGTGTTGCAGGCGACCACCCACAGGTGCGTGCGAACCAGGGTTTGGCGAGTCATGCTGAAGGAGGTTTGGTGGGTTTGGGGGAGGAGTGTTAGGCCTCCATTGCTGCTTGGGCTTGGGGGTGAAACATGGTGCCTAAGGTACCGCTAGGTTAGTCCTTTGAGCTTCACCGTGGCAGGTGAAAAGTCAATGTCTCCGTGTCTGAGGATTGAGCTTAGGGGCCAAGGGTAACAAGGGACTCTAGCCCCCAAGTAGCCTCGCTAATGATGGTCTTTAATTCAGGGCCAAAAAGAGATGTACCCTGAAAAGAAAGAAATCAGCAGACCAGATCTTAAGCCATAGAGAGCGCCTAGCAGCCACAGAGAAGTCAGAGGTCTTGGCCTCAAGCTGCACAGCATCAAATAGGGTATAAGTCACATAGTGCTGAGCCTCAGAGATATTAGCCAAAAGCGACAAAAGGTCAGCCGTAGGGGCACCCTTAGGATAGTAATACTTAATATGTAAAAAACAATATATATTGTGGTGTTTATCCCACTGAACTGTAACAACTTTTGAATAAAACGCCTTTCAGCAATGGGAGTATTCTTGTTTTACTCAGGGGGATAAACCCTACAACATATTTTTTTTTTTTACATTTTAAGTATTACTATCCCTTTAAATGGATAGTATCCCCCCCCCCCCCCAGAAAACTTGAAGACAAATGCTAGTAAGAAGCACAACATACCTAACTCCTTTATCCCCATTCTCTCAAACCGTTATGGTTTGAGAGATGTAAGAGAAGAAAGACCTCCGCTCCCCCCCTTTCTGCCTGACGAGCTGTAAAGCTGTCAGAGGCAGAATCTAGTCGATCGACTTACGGCGGCTCTGCAGGAGCGCTGTCATCTCGATATCTCGGTATAATTACTTAATCGGTATGGTCTACAACATGTGCTTGCAAGCCAGGCACACGTTTTAGACCATACCGATGAAGCAATTATACAAAGATATCGAGATGACAGCACTCCTGCAGAGCCGCTGTCTGGTCATTGAAGCAGTATCTCATGACGTCCGTTACACAGCGGACACGAGAAGGGGGAGGGAGCGGAGGTCTTTCTCTTCTTACATCTCTCAAACCATAAGTGTTTGATAGATGGGGATAAAGGAGTTAGGTATGTTGTGCTTCTTACTAGCATTTGTCTTCAAGTGTTCTGGGGGGTTACTATCCCTTTAAAGACATCAGTCAGCTGTCCAGTCCCGAACAGCAATGGCTCCATTAACCCATGCAGAAGCCAAGGTAGGTCTCAATGATTCACCTAAGGCAGCGAATGTAGCCTTTAAAAGAGCTTCAAGCTTCCTATCAGTTAAGTCTTTAAGAGTTGAAGCATCCGCTACAAGTAAGGCAGTGGATTTAGAAAGTCTGGAAATAAGGCCATCAACCTTAGGAGGTATAGCCCACTGAGCCAAGGCCGCTACAGAAAAAAGATACAGCTTAGAGAATCTCTTAGAGATAAACACTTATCAGGGGTCTTCTACTCATCTAGTACAATCTGATATAGAGTGGGGTTAGGTGGAAAAACAGTGCAATACTTCTTGCGCCTTGAAATACTTCAGAAGTATACGGAGGTTTTACAGTGGCAGTAGGAATGTTTAAGGTTTTTAAAGGGATAGTAATACTTAATAGGTAGAAAAATATATATTGTAGTGTTTATCCCCTGAGTAAAAAAAGGGTTCTCTCACTGCTGAAAGGTGTTTTATTCAAAAGTTATTACAGCTCAAAGTTGAATTTTTTTAGGTGCAATATCACAGTGGCCTGAAATTGTACAGTGTTGCTGTTACTACACCATCCTATGGAGATTTATGGTCTACGGACCAGAGCTGTCCATAGGATGGTGTAACAACAGCGCCTTAATCAGATCCTCAGCAGAGGGTTCAGGGCCAGCTTCAAAGGGGTGCACATTCACCATCCTCTGACCTTCAAAAGAATCCTCCTCAGAGGAATCAGAAAGATCAGGAATGCCAGGAACCTTAGGGGCCTCAAACCTGAACGAAGGGGGGAGGGGGGGTGTTCCAGGACTGGAGAACCCCCTGAAGGGAAAAAGGAAACTGCCATAGAGGACTAAGTCCTTGACCCAGTGGGCTGAAGGGCCCTGGTGGAGAAGCAGGGGCCACAGTGCATGAGGGGCATAGGTGACCTGAGTACACTCAGGGAAGCCCTTCTAGGAACAATAAGCAAGGGAGTCAAACATGCCCCTGAGTCATTAGCCTTAGGTCTAGCCCCCTGTCCCTTTGGATCCAACATCCTAACAGGAGAAGTGTCTTATATTAGTGGGGAACCCAATTACTGTCAGCCAGATTAATAAATCACCTCAGAAAGCCCAAAAGATTACTTAACTGACAGGCAAATGGTTACCCTAAGCTGACGAGCAAGGATTGAGCAAAGATAGAAATCTTTTTTTTTTTTTTTTTTGCAGAGCAACAGCAGAACCCTTGGCATGTGGACCATATTGTAGGGCAAGGGGAGACAAGAAGAATGAGACCTCTCTCAAATCTGTAACTGCAACAGTTGCATAGCTATGTCCCCACAAAGTTTGTCCCATTGAAAATCATTGAAGCCAGTACATCAAGGTGGGAAACTGCCTTAAAGACACAGTACACCAAAACATACAAATATTTTTGAAGTGATTAAAAATGCCCAAATACCAAAGGGAAAATGTAGGGATAAATACAAATGGATGAGCCTTAAGGTTAAACCCCAAAAATAAGCCCATAACAAAGTGAAACTAGCAGGGAAGGAGTTAATTTACCACAAAACTGCCAAGCCAACTCCAATGACTTCATGATCAAACAGAGTAATACCCAACATGAGTGCAGGAGTTATGCGGGGACTCCAGAGAGTAACCCCTGTGCGGAGGGGAACCATGGGAAAGTGGCCCATGGCACTCAAAGGGTTGCTCACCTTTTTAGCAGGTCTTCAGATTCCCATTGAGAAAGGGAGAAGCCTCAGTGGGACCTCCCCCAGGGCTGAAAGGTCTACAAACAGCACCTGTCAACTGAGCAATCCACTACTGGGAAGTCAGTAATGGTAATCCGCCTAATGGGGGATTTCTATACCCCAGATCTAACAAGAAAATAAAAGAAAGAACTAAAAACTAAGCAGAACTGTTCTCTGTAGAATCTCTCTACAAAGGAAGAAATCAAACTGGGGGGAATAGCTAGTGACCAGCTAAGGAGGAGAAGGCGGCTCCACACCTCTGCATTGTTTCCAAGAATTGTTCCTGCCTACTTAAAGGGTCTATCGCCTTCCCGGAGTTACCTGTAAGCTATATTGGACGACAGAGAAAGCCATATTTGAATCAATGGTATTTTGGGGAATTTTCACTTCTCCCCTATGGAACAGCTGGTTTGGATGTATGCATAAAATTTATTTATACAGCTCGAGTGGGTACAGCATTCTACATTACAGGGAATGAATGCAAGTGTAATATTGAAGAATAAATACAAATACAGTAAGAAACTAAAGAGAAGAAGTCCTTCCTTGAAGAGCTTCTAGAATTGCTCCTTTATGGCTTGATGAATAATTCTTATAGTCTTTACCTAATTTTTGGCAACTCCTACAATATCATTGATGTTATACAGAGTAATTAGGGAAAATAAAATATACTGATTTATATTGAGGATTCATTAATGGCATATTAAAGTGTAATAAAGCATATTAAAACTACCACACGACACAATCTTTAGCTTCACTAAGTCTCTATCTGGCGACTAGCTGCTTAGTAGCGCTAGTCGCCAGAATAATTACCTTATTTAATAGATTTCTGCTCGCTTCCATGGGTGACAGGCAGGACGGAGCGCGTACATCTTGCCATTGTGACATCCATGCTCCTGGGCTGTCAGTCCCAGCCGGGTCTAGGAGGAGTAGCCAGAAGCCATTTGGCTCAGGCTGGGACTGACAGCGCAGGCGCGTGGATGTCATAATGGCAAGATGTACACGCTCTGTCCTGTCTGTCACCCATGGAAGAGAGCAGAAATCTATTAAAAAAAGTTAATTATTCTGGCGACTAGCGCTTCTAAGCAGCTAGTCGCCAGATGTCGACTTAGTGAAGCTAAAGATTGTGTCTGGTTGTAGTTCCCCTTTAATATTAACAAGGCTACATCTTCTTGCAGTTACCTTCATTTTCTTCCTTGCTGGTCTCGTCTTCTTCCTCACACTTTTTGTCCTCCTCTACTCTCCCCTCTAGCATTATGTCAGATCCCAGTGCCTCTCCAAGCATTTTCTGGTCTTGTGTCTTATGTCTGCGTGGCTGGGAGCGCTTTTTGTAGGGCCTAAGAAAACAGAAGATATAGTAGGACAAGCTTTGCCTTGTTGGAGGGTAAGCATCAGAAATTTAAAAATTATTTAAATTAAGTTAAAAACTATCATACAGCAACGGAAACAGAATATGGTACCTGCCAGTAATGGACCATCGGCCATTACTGGGAAACTCTACTGTGGTCTGGGAAAAACTACTTCTCTCAGAAAAGACTGAGATATCTGGGCCAGTGCTAGCCAGCAAAAGTAAATGCAAACCTCCATAAGTTTAAGTATCGGTCGGGACCTGATTGGTCAGTCGGAGTTAATGGGCCATCATGGACTTAACACAGGGAAAAGTAGGCGGCCCAGGGATTGGTTGTCAACGGCCTGCCCAAAGATGCTGACAGGCTGATACATCCGTGATGAACTTAACCAGGATTGGTTAGCCGTTCCCACACTGCTAATTGGCCAGGGGTTGAAGCAGAATATTCAAACAGATTAAAAAGATGCTTCATCCCCCTGGCCATTGTGTAAAAAGAGGATTTTAGTCTTACCTGTTAAATCCTTTTCTCTTAGTCCATACAGGTTACTGGTAACTCTGGTTAGGCGATCCGACCCTTTAAGTAGGCAGGAATATTTCTGGAATTGAATGCAGTGGGTGGAGACTACCTTCCCTCCTTGGCTGCAGCTAGCCAACCAGCTCCAGAAAGATTTGAGACATTAAGATGACTAGATAGTAGAAGGGAAAGAAGACTCCTGTGAGCATGACCCCGAAGGACCCCCACAGTCTGCCACAGGAGAGACAAGCATGGTCCCTTGACAGGGTGGGAGACCAGTAACCTGTATGGACTAAGAGAAAAGGATTTAACAGGTAAGACTAAAATCCTCTTTTCTCTGTCGTCCATTACAGGTTACTGGTAACTCTGGGATGTCCAACCATTGAGTTTCCCAGAGGCAGGAAGTAAGGCAAGAAAAAGGCGCAAGGCCCCCAAAGTCACCAAAGCAGATATGAACCATCAGATCAGAGACAGCCCAACAAACAATGAAGTGTCAACGGACACTAAACAGGGGTAACAACACCCTAACTGTTACACAGCACACTGAACTAGAGCCAGCGGGGCTCAAAAGTGAAGGAAGCACCAAGAACTGAAGAAAATCCTAGACATGCAAAACTGCCTCCAGGATTTTCCCCCCAAAGCTGGCATCAGCCGATGCCAGCGCATCAACATGGTAATGCTTCAAAAAGGTGTGCACAGACGACTAAGTGGCAGCCTTGCACAACTGATCAGCAGAGGCCCCAATAGATAGAGTAGAATGAGCCTTGACCCTTAAAGGGACAGGCTTCTTCCTCAGCTTATAAGCCTTACAAATAGTGGACTTGATCCAACAAGCAATAGTAACCTTGGATGCAGGTCTTCCTGCCCTAGGACCCTCAGGAATGACTAACAACGCGTCTGATTGTCTGATAGACTCAGTGCAATGTACATAAAACTTGAGACAACGCACCACATCTAACAAGTGGAGATCTCTCTCCTTGTCAGAGGAAGGGTCAGGGCAGAATGAGGGCACCACAATCTCCTGATTGATGTGGAACTCTGAAACCACCTTCGGTGAAACTCCTGAGAGGTGTGAAGCACCGACTTATCCTTGTGAAACACCAAATAGGGTGGTTTACAGGACAGAGCATGTAACTCCGTGGCACGGCGAACAGACACAATCTCCAGTAGAAAGGCCATTTTCCACGTCAACAGGTGTAGAGGAATAGTAGCCAAAGACCCAAATGGAGGGCGCTGAAGAACGCCCAAAACCAAGTTAAGATCCCATGGAGAAGCAGAAATCTTGAAGGCAGAACGAGTATGAGCAACGCCCTGGAAGAAAACCATGACATCAGGAGGGATGGCAATGCGCCTCGAAAAGAAAACAGAGAGAGCAGACGTCTGAACTTTAAGGGAACTCAGACTGAGGCCCTTATCCACACCATCCTGCAAAAAGGCCAGGACCGTAAGCAGATCAAATACCTGAGACAGGTCCTTGTCAGCACACCAAGATAGGAAGGTCGACCAGACACAATGGTAGATCTTGGAAGAAACAGGTTTGCGGGCACTAAGCATAGTAGCCACCACACCAGAAGATAACCCTTTCTTCCTCAATATTGAGGATTCAATTTCCAGGCCATCAATACTAGACAATGAATATCCTCCTTCCACAGGTAACCCTGTAGAAGATGATCCAGACGGCAAGGGAGCCGGAATGGCTCCTCCACTGACAGATCCAAAAGCTCCAGAAACCAAACCTGGTGAGGCCAGTACGGAGCAATCAGAATGACTGGACAATGCTCCAGCCGTAATTTCCGTAACACCCTATGCAACATGGGGAGGGGAGGAAAGATGTAGGCCAGAGGGAATAACCAAGGAACGGACATTGCGTCCACCGCCAGAGCTAGAGGGTCCCTCCATCGAGAGCAGAACCTCGGAACCTTCCTGTTGTGTCTTGTCGCCATCAGGTTGTTTTAAGGAAGACCCCATTTCTGAACAATGAGGGTGAACACCTCTGGGTGCAGCTCACATTCTCCGCTGTCCACTGTATGTCGACTGAGGAAGTCCGCCATGACGTTGTCTACTCCAGGAATGTGCACTGTGGATATGGCAGGAAAGTGATCTTCTGCCTAGGACAAAATAGCCTTCACCTCTAAACAAGCAGCGAGACTTCTTGTTCCACCCTGCTTGTTGATGTAAGCAACGGCCGTGGCATTGTTGAACTCAACACTGACTGGACAGTCTTCCAGCAGAGATGTCCAATGATGAAGAGCATGAAATAATGCCCGAAGCTCCAACATGTTGATGGGAAAGATTCTTCTGGGAGACAAACGACCATGTGCACTCCGGCGACCCAGGACCGCTCCCCATCCGGAGAGGCTGGCATCCATCGTCACCGTGGTCCAGAAGGAAACTAGGAATGACTTGCCCTTCAGTAGATTGGAGAGGTCGAGCCACCAGGATAAACGGAGTTCCATATGAAGAGGAAGTGACACCTACGTCTTCAGGAGGTCTGCCCGACCCCTGCGCACCTGGATCACAAACCGCAGGAGTTCCCTGGTGTGTGCCATGGTGAACGGTACCGCCTCTATGGTGGAAATTAATTTCCCCACAAGAGATGACAGCTTCTTGGCTGGAACTGGATCCTGAGCCAATACCGAAGAAACCCTGTGGGAGATCTGGTGAGCCACCTCGTCTGTGAAAAACACAATGTTCATCTGGGTATCGAAGAGGAGGTCCTCAAAAACTAGACGCTGGGATGGGACAAGGTCAGATTTGTCCAAGTGAGAGCATGAATGCATTACTGAACCTGCTGATGAAGAAGTTCCGCAGAAGAGGCTTTCAGAAGCAGTTCATCCATGTATGGAGTAACTCTGACGCTGTCTCGGTGGAGGACGGACACAAAGGCTCCCAGGACATGGTTGAAGACCTGAGGAGCTGTCGTCAGACCAAATAGAGGAGCTGAGAACTGAAAATGTCCCAGGTCGCAAGCAAACCGGAGGTACTCCCGGCTCTCTGGATGAATGGCGATGTGTAAGTACGCGTCCTGATGATCCAGAGAAGCAAGAAATTCCCCCTGGGACATGGCAGTAATCACCGTCCGTAGAGACTTCTGGTGATAATGAGTCCGAGTCACAAAGGAATTGAGATCCTTCAAGTCCAAAATGGGACAACAACCGCCATCCTTCTTTGAGACAACAAAGAGGTTTGAGTAAAAACCCATACCTCTGTCCTGAACTGGAACCTAGAACGTCCTTGTCCAGAACAGCCTGAAGAGCGCCGAACAGATGGCGTTTCTCTGTGTCGTGAGGCGTATAAGAAGGAAGAAAGTGAAAGGGAGGAAGAGAGACAAAAATGGATCCTGTACCCTTCTGTCACCACCTGCAAAACCCATGGGTCCAACATTGAATCCTCCAAAATGCTGTGATAGTGAAGCAGACGACCACCCACAGCAGAGTGTGGACCCGGGTTTGGTGAGTCATGTTGAAGGAGGCTCGGAAGCCTCGGGGTTGGAGGAGACCTTGGGCTTCCAATGCTGTTTGGGCTTGGAGGAGGTACGCGGAGCTGAGGGAACAGACTGGTTCGCCGGACGTTTCTCATTCTGAAAGGAATGAAAATACCGCTTATGCTTAAGTGGTGTTTTCTTCCTAGAAACTAAGGGTAGAAGTGTACTCTTACCCTCTGTAGCCTCACTGATCAGATACTTGAGATCTGGCCCAAACAAAGAAGTGCCTTGAAAAGGCAAGGAGAGCAATGCTTTCTTAGAAGCAGTATCAGCAGACCAGATCTTGATCCAAAGAGCCTGTCTGGCAACCACAGACATGGTAGAAACCCTAGCCACCAAACGGATGGCATCAAATAGGGCAGAAGAAAGATAGTGCTGTGCCTCAGAAATGTTGGCAAGGAGGCGCGCAACTTATCCGAAGTAGGAGCACCCTGGTGGACAGCAAGAGTGAGCTGTTCAGTCCAGACCGCAATGGCCCTGGTCACCCATGCTGCTGAGAATGCTGGACACATGGCAGAACCAGCAGTGGCAAAGATGGACTTGAGGAAGACCTCAAGTTTCTTGTCAGTACAGTCCTTTAGAGCAGACACATCAGACATTGGCAAGGCAGTAGACTTGGATAGCCTGGAGATAGGAGCATCCACTTTGGGATGATGAACCCACTTGAGCAAGCGCTGCCTCAGAAAAGGGATAACGCTTAGCACATTTTTGGAGACCGAAGGCTTTCTGTCCGGAGACTTCCACTCTTCAGACACAAGGCGGTCAAGAGTGGGGTTAGGTGGAAAACAAGTAAGGGGCTTGTTAGGCTCCTGAAACACATCAGAGCGGTCAGAAGGAACCTCCTGAACTAAGGGAATGCTAAGAGTATTCAAGACAGCCCTGATCAGGCCCTCAGCAGGTGGGCTCAGGGTCAGCCTCAAAAGGATCCCCAAAAAACTGAGGGAAGCCCAGACCAGAACATTCCTCAACATCTGAATCCACTAGGAGTTACTTTTCAGAGGAACCTGACAAGTCAGGTACTCCCTGAGGTTTGGGCAGGGAAGACTTGACGGAGGAGAGGTCTGCCAAGAATGGAAGACCCCCTGTAACTGGGATAAAAGAGTTCCAAAGTGGATAGTAGCAGCCTTGAACTCTTGAACCCAAACTAGCTCTAATGCATGGCTGGAGGTCCCTGGAAGACTCTCAGGGACATCAGAACATGCTGGGCATAAATGACCTGAGAATTCTCTAGGTATCCCTGAATGACAGGAAGAGCAAGCTCCAATGGTATAGACATTCTAAAAGTATTGTATAAGAAATCACCCAATTATAGTGTGTATGATTAAGTTTCACCCCAGAAATCACTAAAATAGACTTATCTGGCAGGCAAAGGGTTAGTCAGCAAAGGAGAGTCCAAGCCCTGCGTATGATACTCACTCTGGAAAGGTCACAAAATGGCTGCCATGGCGGGAGACAATCAGAAACAAGCGTGCAAAGCAAGTGCTCATGGGAAATGTAGTTTTCCCAGAAAAGTACCCCAAACAGTGCCCAAAGCCCCCTGAGCCCCCTAACACACTAGAAACATGAACGGAATGATAGAGCAAGGGCAGACAAGTAAAATTAATAATCTCTGAAGTCACTAGATTAAACAGTTGCAGAGACATGTCTCAAACTGTACAGTCCCATAGGAGTAAATGGAGCAATGGCGCCTATGCGGTAAGACGCGCGGGAATTCAACTTTTACAAAATTGAAGGTATAATATTAAAAAAACATGAAACATCACTAAAACATGTTAGGATACCCAAAAACCACTGAACCAGTAGGAAAAGTGTCAGAAAACCAGAGTGCTGGAGTGTGCAATAGGAACTCCAAATGAAAAACCCCTGTGCGGAGGGGCACTGTGGGACATGTGGACCTGCAGCACTCAAAGGGTTGCTCACTTTTCCTGCAGATATTCTGTCTTCAGATTAGAATGTTTAAAGAAGAAGCCTCGGTGGGAGATTCCTGAGGAAAGAAACTGTAGCCAAGATTTCCCCCCCCAGGGCTTAAGGTCCACAAAAAGCACATGATCCCTGAGTTAGCCACATCTAAGAGCATTGTCAGTTATGGTAATCCGCCTAATGGTGGTATTCCATTTCTAACAGAAAATAAAAAAACTTCTAAAGCTATTGCAGAACAGTTGTCTTGCCTGTGTTATCTTCACAAAGGAACAAATCTTTCTGGGGCTGGATGGCTAGCTGCAGCCAAGGAGGGAAGGTAGGCTCCACCCCTTGCATACAATTCTAGAATTGTTCCTGCCTACAATTAAAGCGGCGGATCGCCTACCCAGAGTTACCAGTAACCTGTACTGGACGACAGAGATATGTGTATTCGAGCCCCTCAGCCTTTTTTTTTACCCCTCATCTCGTTGTCTAAATTATGTGATCATATCTGGTCCTTTGTATCCCGTATGCACCTTTTGTCACTGCCTTTTGTGTCCTTTGTTCAATATGCTGTCTTGATGTGATTAACCATGTATAAAAGAACTGAAGTTGGTTGAATAAAGTGTTGTTGGCTTTGGAACTTCATCCGTGTCCTGTCAAGTTGTTGGTGGATGGTATCAACGGTCTCCTTTTGACCCCCATCCAGGGAAGCAGCTCTGGGAGAATGACCGGCGAGGCTACCTGCTTGTAGCTGACCTCAGGAGGGAGAAACTCGGTACAAAAGCCTAAGTCTATCCACGGAGACATTGATGGGTTTCTCTGGTTTTTGAACGGCAGTGCTGCCAGGATACCCATCCTGGCTGGGAAACTAACAGGGACGGCAGCTGAGGCTTACAGGTCTATCCCCGAGGAATGGAGTTCAGACTATGTCGAAGTCAAAAGGAGATTGCTGTAAAGGTACACCATAACTCCAGACTTTTGCAGACGACAGTTCCGGGAAAGTTGTCGACAAGCCAAGACCACGCATACTGAGTGGTTGCACACCTCGGAAAGGGCATGTCGAAACTGGCTCTAGGGCTGTGGAGCGCGGACTTTGGAGGATTGTTGCCAACAGATGCTCCTGGAACAGTTTTTTCACCTCGTTACACCAGAAATGAGGGACTTGGTTCAGGATCATAACCTTTGCGCTGTCACCGCCGCAGCAGAGCTAGCGGATAAATTTCAATAATTTATGCAAATGGGACCTCAGGCAGCCACTGTGTATGGTCCCTTAGGGACTGGTGGAGAACGCTCCACCAGGAATACAGCACCAGCCTCCCACTCCGCTTCTGCTGGGCCCCACAGAGGACCACCTGTTCCCCAACCAAGATCCAGCTCTGGCCCAGAATGCTATCAGTGCCATCAGCGGGGTCACATCCGGCCTAATTGCCCACAGAATTGGGCCAACCCCGGGCCCCAGTCTGGTCCCTCCTGAGGGGGGGTCTTTCTACCTCTCAAGCACGCATGGGGCCCCGGGCAGTCCACTGTGTTAGTGAAGCAGAGGACGAAGAGCATGACAGCTGGCTACTTCCGAAGGTTCGTCCCCCGGAACAGTGACCTGGCAAAACCATTGACTGACCTCAATAGAAAGGCATTGCCTCGCCTAGTAAACTGGACCCCAAGCCTGTGCCCAGGCATTTGAAGCCCTTTTCTGGTTCACACAGATGCCTCAAATGTTGGGTTGGCAGCAGTGTTAAGCCAAGTCGATTCTGTGGGAGAAGAACACCGGGTCGCCTTCCAAAGCCGCAAAAGCTGCTGGACCGGGAGGTGGGATACGCGGCAATTGAAAAAGAGTGCCTGGCCCTGGTCTGAGCAATTAAAAGATTTCAGCCATACCTCTACAGGCGGGAGTTTACTGTGCTAATGGACCACAACCCGCTCGTGTGGCTGAACAAAACTTCTGGAGATAATGGCCGCCTGTTGCGCTGGAGCTTGGCCCTACAGCTCTACACGTTTACAGTACAATACCTGTCAGGAAAACACAACCGGAACACAGATGGGTTGTCAAGATAAGAGGATGCCTAAACCCAGCGGACCCACTGATTTTGTTTTCCCAAGTCCTCTTTCTGGATTATCAGAGGACTTGGATGCTTGAAAAAGGGGGTGGGGTAATGGGCCATTGCCCATTACTGGGAAACGACTTCTCTCAGAAAAGACTGAGTACACTGGACCAGCGCTAGCCGGCAATAGTAAATGCAAGCCACCATAAGTTTAAGTATCGGTCAGGCCATGATTGGTCAATCGGAATTAAAGTGCCACCATGGACTTAACATAGGGAAAAGTAGGCGGCCCAGGTTTTGACCGGTCAACGGCCCACCCAAAGATGCTGATAGGCTGATACATCTGTGACAAACTTAACCAGGATTGGTCAGCCGTTTCCAGGCTGCTGATTGGTCAGGGGTTGAAGCGGAATATTCAAAAAGACTAAAAAGATGCTTCATTCCACTGGCCATTGTATAAAATGTGTATTCGAGCCCCTCAGCCTTTTGTCCCAATGTTTACCTCTCATCAGTCTCGTTGTCTAAATAATGTGATCATGTCTGGACCTTTGTATCCTGTATGCACCTTTTGTCACTGTTTTTTGTGTCCTTTGTTCAGTATGTTGTCTTGATGTGATTAACCATGTATAAAAGAACTGAAGTTGGTTGAATAAAGTGTTGTTGGCTTTGGAACTACATCCGTGTCCTGTCACTTTGTTGGTGGATGGTATCAACTGTCTCCTTTTGACCCCCTCATACTGGGAAGCAGGCTCTGGGAGAATGACCAGCGAGGCTACCTGCTTGTAGCTGACCTCAGGAGTGAGAAACCCGACACGACAGCGGACCATCCGTGGACTTGGGTACCCTTTACACTGCCCCATTAGTATGGAAGGATGAGCAGAGTCTGGAACCTGCCCTGTCAACACTGCTCCACTTGGGGAGGTCAATAGTTGGGCCTTGCGCAAGCGAGAGGGAACGGTCCTCTGACTGCTTGGCCCTGCACCAGCAGGAGAGAAGGGCCCCTCAAGAGGCAGGCCTTGTAACGACAGAAATGAAGAGGGTGAGAGCAGGGATTGATGGAAATTTTCTCACAAAATGTGGGAGGGTATAGATAGCAAAAATGGGGTAGATAGAACAGATAGGAACCGTGTCCAAGTAAATGATCAGGAGGGTGGTGTAAGGGTGGGGATAAATTTAGTCAATAGGGAGGAACTCATAGTAAACGAAGGTGTAGAAAAAACAGGCATGTAGGGAGTAATATATGTAAAGACTTCAAAATGAATTGTATGCTAGCAAGTGCAATAAGTATGGTAGATAAAATAGGAGAACTAGAATTGCTGGCGGTTAATAAGCAATTGGACATAACTGGTATAACAGAGACATGGTGGAATGATGCACATGACTGGGCTGTAAATATAGAGGGCTATTCCCTGTTAAGAAGAGACAGGATTAAAGCAGAACTAACACCCCTGCAAGATGTAGCCTCAAATAGAGGGCTACAATCCGTGATAACTCTGTGTAATTTTTTTTTTTTTTTTTTAAACGTGTTATTAAAGAGTAATCCGTTAATTCCAAAAAGCAACTGGTGATGTCTACCCCTCTCCAGAAAAGCGCATTGCGCGTGTCAGCACAGAGCCGATCGGCTCTATTGTAACTCCCCCCGGCTTCACGAAAACACCTACGTCATCAGCTTTAGATTCTCGGACCAGCAGGAGAATCTAAAGCTGATGATGTAGGTGTTTTCGTGTAGCCGGGAAGAGTTACAAGACAGCCAATCAGCTCCGTGCTGACATGCGCAATGCGCTTTTCCGGGGGGGGAAGACATCACCAGGTACTTTTTGGAATTAACGGATTACTCTTTAATAACATGTTTTTTTTTAAAAAATAATTACGCAGCGAGTGATCATAGATTGTAGCCCTCTAATTGAGGCTGCAGCTTACAGGGGTGTTAGTTCCGCTTTAATAGAAAAGGGGGAGGTGTGTACTTATATTTGGAAACAGAGCTAATTCCACTTTTGCGGGGTGATATTAGTGATAACATTGGCCAAATTGTGGAGTTCATGTGGGTAGAAATCGAGACTAAATGTGGTGTAAAAGGTTTATTAAAAAAAAAAAAAAAAAAAAAAAAAAAAAAAAAAAAAGGTGTTGGTGGGCATATGCTACAAACCACCAAATATCTATGACAATGGTGATGCCCAACTGCTATTGCAAATGAGGAAAGCTGCCCAGCTTGGGCATACTATAATTATGGGAGATTTTAATTATCCAAATATCAACTGGAAAAATGAGACCTGTCAGAGTGCTAAAGGAGGTAGGTTTGTGAGCATGTTTCTGGAAAACTACATGTAACAAATGGTGGAAGGGCCGACAAGAAATAACAACGTATTGGACCTAGTGATAACTAACAACACAGAAATGGTATCTAATATTAAAGGTAAGAGAACATTTGGGAAACAGTGGTCACAACATGGTTACATTTGAGATTAGTCTGGCAAAGCAAAACTGTATAGGTTCAACTAAAACGCTTACTTTTAAAAAAGCTAACTTCAAATTGTTAAGGGCTTCAATGCAACACAGACTGGGATATTTTATTTAAAGGCAAAAATACTGAGGAAAAATGGTCAGAATTCAAATTTAGGTTGCAGAAATGTACCCAACAGTATATACCGATGGGGAACAAGTGCAAAAAAAGTAAGTCACAGCCAATGTGGTTAACTGCACATGTAAAGAAGGAAATGGCAAGATAAAAAAAAACATTCAAATTATTTAAGTCTGAAGGAACTAATCATTCCTTCTTAAAATACAGGGAGTGCAACAAAGATTGCAAAAAGGCAATTAGGGTAGCAAAAATAGATAATGAAACTCGAACTGCAAGGGAAAGCAAGACTAAGCCAAAAAAGTTTTTCAAATATATAAATAGCAAAACACTTAAGAGGGAGTGCATTGGACCATTCAAAAATGAGATGGGTGAGTTGATTAGTGAGGATAAGGAAGGGGCCGATGTTCTAAACATTTTCTTTGCATCAGTATATACAAGGGAGCAAGGAATGGTAGAAGAGCCTCCACAAGTAACAAATAAAACAATACAACTATCAGATATTGGGTTAACTCAAGAAGATGCCATGGGTCAACTGAACAAAATTAAGACCGACAAAGCACAGAGTCCTGATGGTATACATCCAAGGGCTCTTCAGGAACTTAGTGCAGTGTTAGCAAACCCCCAATATTAAATCTTTAAAGATTCTTCACCACAGGCTCAGTGCCACAGAACTGGTGAAGAGCCAACATAGTGCCTCTATTTAAGAAGGGAACTAAAAAGGAACCTGGGAATTATAGACCTGTGAGCTTGACCTCTGTAGTGGGAAAACTGCTAGAAGGGATAATAAGGGACTATATTCAGGATTACAACACAAAAAATAAAATCATTAGCATGAATCAACATGGTTTTATGAAGAATAGATCATACCAAACTAAACTTTTCAGCTTCTATGAGGAAGTAAGCAGCAACCTTGACAATGACAAAGGAATTTGATACAGTGTCACACAGAAGGCTGGTGTATAAAATAAGAAAATTGGGGCTAGGAGATAACCTTCGCAATTGGATACAAAACAGTCTTGCATAGAAAGAGGTATCAAAGCAAGAGTGGATAACATTATTTTGCCATTATACAATTCATTGGTAAGACCTCACCTTGAGTATGCAGTGCAATTTTAGGCACCAGTTCTGAAAAAAGATATACTAGAACTAGAGAGGGTACAGAGAGGACATGACATATGAGGAACAACTAGACAAACTTGGTTTATTTACTCTAGAGAAAAGACGACTAAGAGGAGACCTCATCACACTGTACAAGTATATGAGAGGTCAATACAAGGATCTCTGCAGTGAGCTATTTATTCCAAGGCCTGATCAGGTGACCAGGGGACGCCCCTTGAGATTAGAGGAAAGGAGGTTTAGACTTCAGCAGAGGAAGGGGTTTTTTACAGTAAGGTCTGTTAAATTGTGGGATTCATTGCCCAAGGAGGTGGTTATGGCAGATACAATGGATACATTTAAGAGAAGATTAGACACATTTCTTTCAAAAGGGAACATACAGAGTTATACCGTTTATCAGTAGGCAGATCAGGAAGGTCTGATAAAGACTAATTTAATTGGTAGCAGGAAAGCTATAAAATTCTCAGTTACTGGGGTATGAGGAGAATGTTGAACTTGATGGACTTGTGTCTTTATTCAACCTAATTATGTTACTATGAAAACTGCCCTTTTTGCTCTCTCCGGTAACTACTGATCATTTTCCCTCTGATTCCCTGCAGGGCCCTATGATCCTCTTGTTTTGTCTGTTAAATTTGTTATGTTTTATGTCTCTGCATATCTATTCCATGTTGTAAAGTGTGTCAGAATAAGCAGGCATTATTTAAAGGATAATAATAGTAATAAAGTGCAGTGTGTGTTACCATTTATTCCTTCAAATACAAACAGCCCAGCCTTAACCCACTGTAGCAAGAGTCACACATACTTACCATCTAGCCTTGTCCTGTCATCTGGTAGCTGCTGCTATGGTCAACGTGGGCCCCCCCCAACAGCTGCCAGACTACATCTCCCATCAATCCCTGTCAGCCATAGGATGGTGGAGAATGACTGGAGTTGTTGTCCAGAAGTAGTCTGCTGCTCAACACTGATGTAATCCCTAGCCCCATGGTATCTACAGAAGAGTCATATTGTCATATTCACCCTCCTCATCCTCCCCTTCTGACAATTCTGCTTCTGAGGAAACAACTAAACCCAGAGGAACTCTCTGAGGGATTGGAGCCACATATTTAAAGGTAGTGGGGGGATTCCAAGATTGGAGGACCCCTGAAGGGAGAAAGGGATCTGAGACGCTGTTGACAGCAGCATTTTCACCCAAGCTGGCTCTTGGTCAGTGCTGGAGGGCCTTGGTGGTGTAGTAGGGGCCACAGTAAATGAGGGGCAGAGAGATGCGGAATACTCTCTAGGAAGCCCCATTTGACATGTGAGCAAGGGGGAAGGGACGCCCCTGAGCCCTTAGTTTTAGATTTACTCCTTTAGAACACAACATCCTGACCAGAAAAGTGTGTCACACTAGTCTAAAACAACCAGTAATAATTTCCCAGACCAATAATTCACCCTAAAAATCCCAGAAAATCACTTATCTGCCAGGCAAAGGGTTAGTCTGGAGAAGGAAAGCAAGGAAAGTCTGCCTCTGTGTAGGATAAGCAAGACAGAAGTAAAATGGCTACTGTAGAACACACAGCCAATCAGAAGAAACCCAGTGAAACGGGCATTCTTGGAAATGTAGTCTTCACTGTTGCTGTGTCCTAGCAATGACTACCCTCTGGCTGTGGCATTGCCATGGGCCCCAAAGACACTCAGTATGTGAAGAGAATGAAAGGGCATGAGGAAACGAGAAGAGCTTCTGTATGATAAACAGGTGAAGAGAGTTGTCAAAAAGAAGTCTGCCTATATAAGTAAATGGAGCAAAGATGGCAGCAGCACGGTAACCCATTCTTAAAGGGGCCACAGCATGAATACGACAACTTGACAAAGGTATCCAAAAACCCAAAAGAGCCCAGGGATCATGTGGGGGCACCTAAAAGACAGCCTACTACAGGAAGAGATAAAAGAAAAGCCCCCAACCCAGAGAGAACAGGACAGAAAGTTAACAATCTCAAATGCAGCCACCCTTTCTCCATAAGTCAGGGAATGAACAGTACACTGTATAATACCCAACATGATTGCATGAGCCCAATGGCTCAGAGAATGCCTCTGTATGGAGAAATATAAGGACAACGTGGACCTAGGCGCTCAAAGAGTTACTCACCAGTCTTCTGTCTTGAAGAGGATCTATCACATCTAAGAAAGTTAGACATATTATGTAGAGTATATATAGATAACGCAGAAAACGTTATTTAAAAAAAAAAAAAAAAAAAAAATGCTATTTGGGTTAAAACGATAGCTTATAGAATGAGCTGCACGCTACTTCCGCATACACTTCCGTTGCTGCAGATTACAGCACTGTCCCTGCTCCCTTCCGACTACCCAGCCTCCTCCAATGACGGAGGCTTCTGTCTGAAAGCTGGCGCGATCTCTCTGGCAGAGATCAATATCTAGCCAATGAGATTGCTCCAGCTTACAGAGAGCCTCCGTCATCGGAGGATGCTGGATAGTGGGAAGGGAGCAGGGGCAGTGCGGAAGTAGGGTGTGGGGCACTCTGTAGAGTGCAGGGCACTCTATAAGCTATCGTTTTAACCCAAACAGCATTAAAAAAAAAAAAAAAAAAAAAAAAAAAAAAAAAAAAAAATCTATAATGTTTTCACCATTCTCTATATTAACTTTACATAATAATCCTAACTTTTGTAGGGGTAATAGATCCCCTTTAAGGTTACCACTGTGAATGAAAGTGCAGCAGTGAAACTCTGCTGGGAGGGAAAATTTAGCCTACAAGACTCCATCCACAGGGCTGCAAGGGTCCACAAAGCAGCTGTTCACTGGTCAGTTCACTCCAGGGGAAGACCAGTAATGGATACCTGCCTAATGGGGGAATTTTGACAGCCCTAGTGTCTCTGCTCCATCCATTCACTACAGAGGACACAGTCTTACTGGGAGCTATAGGTGAAGGGAGTGGTTAAGCTGGAGGAGTGGCTGGGAGTCTCCGCCTACAAGACTGTCTTTTGATATGTGTCCTCAGCCCCCATGGTACCCGTGTTCCATGGCCAGATGCCATGGGATCGTTGTAGGTGAGGAAAAGGAAGGGAACTTGTGCAATGAGAAGAGTATGTTTCCCTCATTATACCTGTGGCACATTTTTCCTTTGAATTGGGCTCGCCTGTCCCTCCAGGCATCCAGTTCAGGACTGCTGAGATCAGTGGGTTTCAGATGGTCTAGAACAGTGACATCCTTTCCCTGCTTCCACGTCTCATAGCGATCAGGCTGCAGAACCTTCACAAACACATCCATTGAAATCTTCACCATGTCCTTCCGACACGTGCACTAGGAACAGAAATAGAATGAAAAAGCAGCCTTTAGGCAAAAGAGGAGGTGATAAGGAGTGGTGTACAAAGATTCGGGCAGATTTAGACAGTTGGAAAAAGAAGGAGAATGGTGAGAGGCAAGCAGGTGGGGAAGAGGGTGGACATGAGGCAGTCAAAGACATGAGGCGGGAAAAGCAAAAAGGAGGAGAGCAGGGCAATTGATTTAAAAGCTCTCTGCAGGTGGAGATTCCCTGCCTACTCCCACTTTACAGCCACCAGATATGTGCAGTTTTAACTAATAGCAAAGATCAAAAAAAGAAGTAGGACAAGAAGAGAATATTTTAGTCTTACCTGTTAAATCCTTTTCTCTTAGTCCATATAGGTTACTGGTACCTTTGGGAATTCGATCGCCCCTTTAATTAGGCAGGAAACAATTCTGGAAAGAATTTGCAGGGTGGAGCCTTCCTTTCCCTCCTTAGCTGGTCACCAGCCAATCCCCTCCCAGTTAGATTCAGACGCTAACTATTGCCTAGATCAGTGGTTCTCAACCTTTTATGGTTCAAGGCACCCCTAATGTGCAGTCTGGAAGTGTCGGGGCACACCTAATATTTTATAGGTCATTTGTCAAGTACGTAATGGTTGATACAAATGCATAAATATATAGCTCTTTATAGGTTCCACAATCAGAATAATATAAATAAACATTTCATGCAGAAATATTTCCAGAAATAAACATTTGAAACCCAGTATTCACATTTTATCAAAGTCTTTATAGAACAGATGAGGCACCCTGAGTGGATGCCCGTGGCACACTAAAGTGCCACGGCACCCTGGTTGAGAATCACTGGCCTAAAAAGCAAGAAGGAAAAAGAAGATTCCTGTGAGCATGAACCTGACTCCCACGTTCGGTCACAGTAGAACCAAGCATGGTGCCTTGACAGGGTGGGAGACCAGTAACCTATATGGACTAAGAGAAAAGGATTTAACAGATAAGGCTAAAATCTTCTTTTCTCTGTCGTCCAATATAGGTTACTGGTAACGTTGGGATGTCCAACCATTGAGTTTCCCAGATGTGGGAAGTAAGGCAAGGCCCAGGCATAGGTCCCCAAAGTCACCACAGCCCAAATGGACTAACCAGATCCAGCCTAGGCCATTAACAAACTAAGTGTCAACGGACACTGAACTGTAACACAGCACACCAGTAACTGTAAAACAGCAAACTGAACAAGAACCATCAGGGCTCAAAGGTAAAGATCACGAATATGCAGGAAATAAAGTCCTAGATTAGTCATAACTACCACCAAGACTTTCCTGCCAAAACTGGCCTCAGCCGAAGCCAGAACATCAACTCGGTAGTGATTAACAAAAAGTATCCGCAGACAACCAAGTGGCCACCCAGAACAAAGATCAGAAGGGGGCCAGATCCAAATAGGCCCAGGAGGGCCCAACAGACCTGGTGGAATGAGCCATGACGCAGAAAGGAGCAGACTCCATCACTAGGCCATAGGCCACACAGATAGAAACAGACTTCAAGGTACAAGTCACCATGAAGACAGCCACGTCGGCCCTGAGACCCCCCCCCAGGGATGACAAGCAGTGCAGCAGCCAGGCGAACAGACCCAATGCAGGGCACATGAAACCTAAGGCATTGCATCACATACAACAAAAGGAGATCTCTATTCTGTTAGATAAGATCCAGGACAAGATGGAAGCACAAGGAGTCCCTGGTCGATGTGAAACACAGAGACCATCCAAAGAAGAACTCCTGGAAATACAAGGAACCACCTTGCCCTGTGAAACACCATGAAAGGCAGCTTGCAGGACAAAGTTCGCAGGGCAGCAACTCTGAGAACAGAGAAAACCACCAAGAGGAAAGCCATCTTCCAAGTCAGAAGACGAAAAAGGAATAGTAGTCAAGGACTCAAAAGGAGGCCGCTGCAAGTCTCCCAGAACCAGATTAAGATCCCACTGAGGAGTGGGATGCTGAAAAGCAGGGAAAGCATGAGCGACACCTAGAACGAAAACCTTGACATCCGGAAGGATAACAAAGTGCCTCTGAGAGAGAGTCTGAACCTTCAAAGAACTCCGGCTAAGGCCCATGTACGCTCCATCCTGTAAGACAGACAGGACAGGTGGAAGAGCAAACATTTGTAAGGGCAGATCCCTGTCCACACACCAAGAGTAGAAGACAGACCAAAACCAGTAGAAAGCCTAGAGGAAACAGGTTCCCGAGCTTGAATCCCAGTGTCAACCAAAGCAGAAAATCCTCCTACCTCAAGAACGAGGATGCAACCTACAAGGCATCAAAACCCAAATGCCCTGTGTACACCCTTCAGCAGGTAGCCCCGTGGTAGAACTGATGTGCATGGAAGTCGAAAATGGTCTACATGCAACAGGTCCAGCAGCCCCTGAAACCAGAATTGCCAGACCCAGACCAGTATGATCAGAAACCACATCATCAGTATCCCCCTCAGAATCCTGGGAAGCAGGGGAAGAGAAGGAAAAAGGCAGACCAAGGGAAACACCCAAGAGAATGACAGAACATCCTCTGCATAAGTCAGATGGCAGCAAGGTAGCAAAAACTAGTAGATGAGACAGACTGCCAGGTCGAACCAGGGAAGACTCCATCTCAGAAAGATGGTGAGCGCCTCCTGGTGAAGTTCTCACCCTCCGTTGTCCACGGTGACTCATATAGACAGTGAACACGCTTCCTATACCTGGAATCTGAACTGCAAAGAGGGCAAGAACTAATTTCCCATACACGGGAAAGTAGCCTTGATCACCAACCAAGCTGTGAACCATCAGGAGCCTTACTGGCTGATAATATAAGCAATGGCTGAGGAGAAGTCAGACTGGACATCCCATGAGAAGAGATGACCAACCCCTCAGAGAATGAAATATCACCCTGAGTTCTGGACACAGACGGGTAGAAGAGGCTCCCCATAAACCAAGGTACTGGACATCCAGGCAACCTAGGGCACTCACCAGACGGACAGACGGGCATCCAACGAATCCAAGATGCAAATGGAACCACAAGGGCTTACCTTCCGCAGGTTGGAGAGACTCAGCCACCAAGGAAAACCACATGGAAGGGCAGAGAGATAATGGGACCACAACCACTGAGGAACCTATAAGCCTAGGCAAAATGGTACTGCCCCCCCCCAGAGGGAACCAAGCACCCAATGAAAGAACCCAATAGTTAGGCCCAAATGGATCTGCAAGCCAGAACAGAGGCCACACAAAGATGACCCAATAAAGGCACCAACAGAAAGAAATGCCTAGCCGGGTGTCAAACCGGAGACCCATACAGAGCAAGCCCAGTGATGGGATAAGGTCTGACCTGCGCATATGCAGAACCCAACAGGGGAGGTGATGGTGTGGAAGGGGCCCTAAGCAGAGGGACCTGAAGTCCCATGTATGCACCACCGAAAGCAATTCACCCAGGTCACAGGATGCCCAGAGCAGGCACGCACCCCACGGATCCTACGAGGCCATGAATTCCCCCGGACACCTTGCCGGATTAACGGATCACAGAAAATCCTGGTAAAAATAAGCCCAGACCAAAAAGGAATCAAGGTCATTGAGGTCCAGAAAAGGACAGTAGCAGCCCTGGGAAACCCGAATAGGGTGGGACAAGAGTCAGATCCATGCATGTGTAAAACAACCAGGCCCAGACACTCCTAGTCCAAGAGATACGGAATGGATCCAAGGAAGGAAACCAGGCAGATCCGGTCCCAAAGGGGAACGAAAGGAAGAGAAAAACAGAAGAAAGGAAGCTGAAAAGAATCCAAACCCATCAGCAAAACCACCAGCAAAGCCCACGGATCCGCAACAATGTCTGCAGAAACACTGAAAAGAAAAAGGGAGTGCTGCAGACAGACACCAACAGGTGCCTGCGGACCGAGAGTCGGATAATCCTGCCAAAGTAGGTTAGGCTCGGTGGAGGAGCTACCTGATCTCCAGTGCTGTGAGGGCATAGGGATAGCACCTGGCCAGACCCCTGTGTTCCAACAGGAGAAGCATGGAAAGGATGGTGCCTTCTCGTCTGAGGATTGCGCTTAGTGACCAAGGGGAACCAAGCACTCTGGCCCCTGGTAATCTCGCTAATGATGTCCTTCAGATCAGGGCCAAAAAGGGAGAAACCTTGGAAAGGGAGAGAACGCAGAGATTACCTAAGGATCGGCTCAACAGACCAGAATTTAAGCCACAGGGAGCGCCTAGCAGGAACAGAAGGGGCAGAGGCCTTAGCCTCAAGCCTAACAGTGTCAGATAAGGCATCAGTAAGATAGTGCTAAGCCACTGAATTATTATCCAAAAGCGGCAAAATGTCAGCTTTAGGAGCACCCATAAAACAGCATTAGATAGCTATTCAGTCCAAACAGCAATGGCTCTGTTAACCCTTGCAGATGCCAAGGTAGGCAGCAAGGACGCATCTATGGCAGAAAACACAGCCTGTAAAATATAATCAAACTCCCGATCAGCTAAATATGTGAGAGTCGAGGGAACCACTGCAGGAGATGCAGGGGAAGGGAAATGGCTGGCAATATAGGCAACCTTAGGAGGTGTAGCCCACCAAACCAAGGCCTCATCAGAAAACGGATAGAGCTTAGAAAGTCTCTCAGACAGAGACGGACACATGACAGTTGTCTTCCACTCAGCCAGGATGATGTGGTCAAGAGTAGGTTGAGGCGGAAAAAATGTGCCAAACTTCTTGCGGCCGAGAAGTAGGCCGAGGTTCCGAAATAACATGAACGTTTACAGTGTTTAGAACCGCCTTAAAGAGACACTCAGCAGAGGGTTCAGGGTGAAGTTCAACGGAGGCACCACCAAGGTGGAAGGAAGCCCCAAGTGAACACGCAGAATCCTCTGAAACTTCCAGCGGTTCCTCCACTGAGGAATTAAACAAGTCAGGAATGCCAGGTTCCATCGGGGCCACGTGCCTGAGGAAAGTGGAGGGCGTCCAAGACTGAAGAACCCCTTGAAGAAGAAGAGGAATCTGCACCATAGAGGACCTAAAGTCCCTAACCCAATGTGGCTCTTGCTCATGGCTGGAAGGCCCTGGCGTAAACACAAGGGCCACAGTACATAACGGGCATAAGTGTCCTGAATACTCCATTTGGCATGAAGAACAATAGTTAATGGGGTAAAAAGACGCCCCAAAAACATCAGCCCTAGGTCTAGCCCCAAGTTCCAACATCCTAACAGGGTATTAACATCTGAAGTATAAGGAAACCCAAATACAGTGTTTAAGATAAAAATTTCACCCCAGAAATAGGTAAAATACACTTATCTGGTAGGGTTAATCTGCTGAGGAGAGTCCAAGCCCTGCATAGGATACTCATGAAGGGAAGGCAGAAAAATGGCATCCGTGACGGGAGTCAATCAGAAACGAGTGTGAGAAGCAAACGCTCATGGGAAATGTAGTTTTCCCTTAAAAAGTACCCCAATAGTGCCCGAAGCCCCCTGAGCGCCCCAAAACACACAGAACACTAACCGAAGGAGAGAACAAGGGCAGACAAACAAAATGAGCCATCTCTGAAGTCACTACGTTGAGCTGTTGCAGACATATGTCCCAAACTGTAAAGTCCCATAGAGGTGAAAAGAGCATGGTGTCTATGCGGTAAAGCGTGCAATTCAAAATTGCAACATTTTACAATGAAGAGTAAATAGTTGTAAAAACATCAGAACACATTAATATAAACAAATAAACACTATAACCTGAAGGGAAAAGTGCAAAAAAAAATCCCCGAAAGATGCCAAATCAGCAGACAAAGGGTTAATTTACAAAAACTCTGCTCCAAACCCCCAACAGACATAGAGACAAACCCAATTAGTGAAGAAGTATGTATTAGGTACTCCAAAAGAGAACCCTGTGCGGAGGGGAAGC
This sequence comes from Rhinophrynus dorsalis, assembly GCA_037306005.1. NCBI lineage: Eukaryota > Metazoa > Chordata > Amphibia > Anura > Rhinophrynidae > Rhinophrynus > Rhinophrynus dorsalis. Next base: position 305,362,878 of record CM074718.1, read on the forward strand.
ATGGGACATGTGGACCTCAGCACTCAGAGGGTTGTTCACCTTTTTTAGCAGGTCTTCTATCTTCAATGTACCATTGTTACACAAGATTTTCCCCCCAGGGCTGAGAGGTCCACTATAGCACCTGGAAACTGAGCTATCCACTAGGGAATGTCAGTAATGTTAATCCACCTAATGGTGGTATTCCATATCTAACAGAAAACAATAAAAAAGCTAAAACTATAGCGGAATGGTTTCTCTTGCCTTTCCTGTTCCAGTAAACAATCTAACTGGGAGGGAATTGGCTGGTGACCAGCTAAGGAGGGAAGGAAGGCTCCACCCTGCAAATTCTTTCCAGAATAGTTTCCTTCCTACTTAAAGAGACAATCACCTTCCCAAAAGTACCAGTAACCTATATTGGACGATAGAGAAAGTGGTGTATCTGAACCAGAGAACCCAAATAAATCTCCTGCCCAAATCTAAAAAAAAAATATGTTTTCATCCAGGTGGGAAGTCCTGTGTTCTACATGGACTAAGAGAAAAGGATTTATTGGTAAATAAAAAAAAATTCTCTTTCGTCAATTGTGAAGTCAAAGGTGGGGGATGTGCATCGGGTAGCGAGAGGAGGGGATGCGCGTTGGGCAAAGAGAGGTGGGGACACGCAGCAGGATGGCGAAACGAAGACTGTGAAGGCAGTGAAAGGGTGGATACATGGAAAAAGAATGGTGAAGCTGGAATATGCAAAGTGGGGAAAGTGTGGTAGCACAAAGCAGAGAAAATGCAAGGTGATGCAAGGAAAACAAAAGCTTGACGAAGTGAAGAGGGAATCAGCACAGATGAAGCAAATTAGCGAGGGGGCCCAAGGCAGAATAGGGGGTGTGAAAGTGTGGGAACAAAAGAGAAAGTGGGGGGTTACAACTTCAGAAAAGAGGTCAGAGAGGAGAAAAAGAGGGGGTGGGAGACAGAGGAGATGCAAGTCTAGTCAAAAGGTTGTTATCAGAATAAGTGTGGTGTATGGTAGTGTCAGTGTTATTGTTTAGGGGTACGAAACGCTTTGCAGGGCAATGCGTTGAGTACCCATTTGGCACTCAAAGTGTTAAAGCTATGTGGGTAACAAGTTTCCTTTAATAAAGATGTATGGCAAAAAGAGATTATACGCAGATGAGTTAAGCCTACCTGTGTGGCCATCTTCCCATAATCAATCCAGCGCAATGTGGCAAAATTTGTGGACTCCGCACAATTAAAGCCATGGTTAAATCCAGCGTGATAGCCATATGGGAATGTGATCATGAACTCACCTGCTTCCTGTGTGATCTGGACAGAAACACAAAGAAAAAAAGATTATAAATACAGAATCTGCATCACAGAAAATAACCTCCCCTCTAGGCCTAGACGAACAAGGATGGGGATGGGGTGGAGCCAGGAGAAAGAGTATGTGTTGTTTTTTTTCCTTTGGCTACCAATGATACGAGGATAGAGTGCCAAACAGAGAAATGTGTGGTTCTATGGCAACCACTGAAACAAGGCTGTTAGGAAAATGTGGGTGTAACTAAAAGTTGAGAAAGGCAGAGAAAGAAGACAGTGTATGTATGGTTCTATGGCCACCAACTGGACAATGAAACAGGGATGGGGTGCATTTTTTATACACAATGAGCATGGGAGCGATTGTGTATATTTTGAACTGTTAAAATTTGGTGTAGGGAAACTAACAGTGAAAGCAATTATGAATAGTCTGCAAAGGAGATTAGCCGCTAAGTGACCAGTGGAAGGTGCTCTTGAACTTACTCAACTTGCTACATTCACAACAGTTTTGCTGTTAATGTGTGGAGTCACTGAAGCAGGAACAGTTATCAATTCGTAGAAACATAGTAAATTAGATTGAATGAAGACACAAGTCCATCAAGTTCAACCTTTGCCTCATACCCTAGTGACATGAGAATTTTATAGCTATCCTGCTACCAAATAAGTTAGTCATTTATCAGACCTTCCTGATTTGCCTACTTATATACAGTATAACCCTGTATGTTCCCTTTTGAAAGAAATGTGTCTAATCTTCTCTTAAATGTATCCATTGTATCAGCCATAACCACCTCCTTGGGCAAAGAATTCCACAATTTAACAGACCTTACTGTAAAAAAAAAAAAAAAAAAAAAAAAAAAACTTTCCTCTAATCTCAAAGAGATCCTTGTACTGACCTCTCATATGCTTGTACAATGTGATAAGATCTACTCTTAGTTGTCTTTTCTCTAGAGTAAATAAACCAAGTTTGTCTAGTCGCTCCTCATACATCAAGTCCTCCATTCCCTTAATTAATTTTGTTGCTCTTCGCTGTACCCTCTCCAGTTCTAGTATATGCTTTTTCAGAACTGGTGCCCAAAAACGTACTGCATATTCGAGGTGAAGTCTTATCAGTGATTTGTACAATGAAAAAATTATGTTATCCACTCTTGCTTCAATACCCCTTTTTATGCAAGACAGGATTTTGTTTGCTTTTGCTACCGCTATGACACTGGTCACTGTTACCAAGTTTGTAGTTTACAAGGATACCCAAGTCTTTTTCTAGCAACGATTCCCCATTAAGTTCATAAGTAGCCTTGGGATTTTTTCCTCCCAATTGCATGAATTTACACTTTCCCACATTAAACTTCATATTCCATGTGGTTTTCCAGCTGCTGGACTAGAACTTCCATCATACTACACTGCAGTGGCTGGCTTGGGGTGATGAGAGTTATAACAGCTGGAGAACTACGGGGATGGGAAAGAGGAAAGATGACAAATGGCTACATAAATGGACAAGATGCAGGTAGAAAGTTGCGAAGACAGGGGCAGGGAGGGCAGCAGAGGATGTGGGGAAGCCTCGGAGACAATACAGAGGAGGTTACCAAGTTCTCTTATTTGTCATTTAAAATGATGGGCTATTTACTAGTCTTTAAAGAACTCACCCGATCAAAAGGAATTCCATATTTCTTGAGAATAGATGGAGAAATCAATGTCATCTTGTGTCGTAGAAAAGCATCACATCCCTGAGAACTTCCAGGGAAGAAACCTATGGTTGGGGAAATGATTAAGGAGAACAGAGTGAGAGTGGAAATGAAAACAAAAGGCAATCTTTACACAGGAGATACCACTGTAGGAGCAACGGTAACATTCTGGTATCATGTTCTGTATCCTGCTCTCCCATTGAAGGGGGGAAGGGGTGGCATATTTAGTTTAAAGAAGTCACACACTTAGACATTTCTGAATTGTTGAAAAAAAAAAAAAGCAAAGATGTTGTAATATGTGTTAAAGGCCTGAAAAATATTTAGGCTATCTGTCCACACATTCCTTGGGGCAACTCCTGGGCTACCACAGTTAGTCGCAGACAGCATTATCAATGAAACCCAATGAAGTTATACTGGTACAGTACATTTTTGGATACCAATTCAGGGTCAAAACAATTGCACCACAGTGGGAACCCCTCCCCTGCTCCATATATAAAAATAATTTTTTGTGTATTCACCTATAAGTCATTTTCTCTTGGTCTATGTGGAACTCTGGAACCATGGGGTAAAGTAACCTCCCACAGGGGATCAGAGCAATTGATTTAAAAGCTCTCTGCAGGTGGAGAATCCCTGCCTACTCTACTTTACATCCAGATATGTACAGTTTTATCTAATAGCAAAGATCATAATCAAAAAAAAAAAAAAAAAAAAAAAAGGATTTTAGTCTTACCTGTTAAATCCTTTTCTTCCTTTTCTCTTAGTCCATACAGGTTACTGGTAACTCTGGGAGGCGATCCGCCCCTTAGTAGGCAGGAAGATTTCTGTAAGTGTATGAAGGGGGTGGAGACTCCCTTTCCTCCTTGGCTGCAGCTAGCCAACCAGCTCCAGAAAGATCTGAGACACTAGCAATGACTAGATAGCAGAAGGGAAGAAGACTCCTGTGAGCATTCCCCTTAAGGACCCCCACGGTCTGCCACAGGAGAGCCAAGCATGGTATCTTCACAGGATGGGAGACCAGTAACCTGTATGGACTAAGAGAAAAGGATTTAACAGGTAAGACTAAAATCCTCTTTTCTCTGTTGTCCAATACAGTTTACTGGTAACTTTGGGATGTCCAACTATTGAGTTTCCAAGAGGTGGGAAGTAAGGTAAGGACCAGGCGCAAGGCTCCCAAAGTCACCAGTGCAGCTATGGACCAACAGGTTAGAGATGGTCCAACAAAACTGAAGTGTCAAACGACACCGAACAGGGGTAAAAACACCCCAGGAACTGTTACACAGCACACTGAACTAGAGCCAACAGGGCTCAAAAGTGAAGGAAGCACCAAGAACCTAAGAAGAAGATCCTAGACAGGCAAGACTGCCTCCAGTACCTTCCTCCCAAAGCTGGCATCAGCCAAAGCCAGCACATCCACACAGTAGTGCTTCGAAAAGCTGTGCACAGAGGACCAAGTGGACGCCCTGCACAGATGATCAGCAGAAGCCTGATTCTTAAAGGCCCAAGAGGCCCCAATGGACCTGGTGGAATGAGCCATGACCCGAAAGGGAACAATGCTTATTCCTCAACTCGTAGGCCCTACGAATAGTGGACTTGATCCATGACGCACACCACACCAGAAGAAAAACCTTTCTTCCTTAATACTGAGGATTCAACCTCCAAGCCGTCAAAGATAGCCGGTGAACATCTTCCTTCCACAAGTAGCCCTGCAGAAGATGATCCGGACGGGAGGGGAGCCGAAAGGGCTCCGCAACAGACAGAGCCAGAAGCTCCGGAAAACCAGGACTGACAAGGCCAAAACGGAGCAATCAGGATGACAGGACAACGTTCCATCCGCAATTTCCGTAACACCCAGGTCAAAATGGGTAGGGGAGGAAATACACAGACCAGAGGAAATATCCACGGGATGGACATTGCATCCACAAACAGAGCTAGAGGGTCTCTCCACCGAGAGCAGAACACTGGAACCTTCCTGTTGTGTCTTGGCGCCATCAGGTCGACATGAGGCATATCCCATTCTCCGCTGTCCACTGTGAGACAACTGAGGAAGTCTGCCATTACGTTGTTTACGCCTGGAATGTGCACTGTGGATATGGCAGGAACATGTTCTTCTGGCCAGGACAAAATAGCCTTGACCTCTAACCAAGCAGCGACACTTCTTGTTCCTCCTTGCTTGTTGATGTAGGCCACTGAGACACCCAATGACGCAGGGCATGAAATATCGCCCGAAGCTCCAATATGATTGGAAGGAGGGTGTTGATTGGAAGGAGGGACTCCTCTGTGGACCATCTCCCCTGAGAGCTGAATCGACCCAGGACAGCTCCCCAGCCCGAGAGGCTGGCATCCATCGTCACCATGGTCCAGAAAGGATCTTCCTTTCAGCAGGTTGGAAAGGTCTAGCCACTATGACAAGCTCAGTTCCACATGAAGAGGAAGGGAAACCGACGTCCTCTGAGGATCTAACCAATCCTTGCACACCTGTATCACAAACCTCTGGAGTTCCCTGGTGTGCGCCTTGGCAAATGGGACCGCTTCTATCATGGATATGAACTTCCCCACCAGAGAAGACAGCTTTCGAACTGGAACAGGATCCTGAGACAGAATCGCAGAAACCCTGTGGGTGATCTGGTGAGCCACCTCGTCGGGGAGGAACACCATGCACTTCTGTGCATCGAACAGAAGGCCCAGGAAGACCACCTGCTGGGACGGAATCAGATCCAACTTGTCCAAGTTGATGATCCACCTGTGATGGGAGAGAGCTTGGATGCAGGTCTGAACTTGCTGATGAAGAAGGTCCGCAGAACTGGCTTTCAACAGCAAGTTGTCCATGTAATGAGTCACTCTGATGCCATCCCGGTGGAGGACAGATATCAAGGCCCCCAGAACCCGTTGGAAAACCTGAGGAGCCGTCGTCAGACAAAAGGGAAGAGCAGAGAACTGAAAATGTCCTCTGTCGCAGGCAAACCGAAGGTACTTCCGTCTCTCTGGATGAATGGAGATGTGTAAGTATGCATCTTGAAGATCCAGAGACGCAAGGAACTCCCCTGGGGACATGGGAGCAATCACAGTGCGCAGAGATTCCTGGCGATAGTGAGTCCGGGTCACAAAGGAGTTGAGATCCTTCAAATCCAAAATAGGGCAACAGCCGCAATCCTTTTTGGCGACCACAAAGAGGTTCGAATAGAACCCTGAACCCCTGTCTGGAAGAGGCACTGGCTCAAGGACATCCTTGTCCAGGAGAGCCTGAATAGCGCCGAACAGACAGCATTTCTCGGTACCCTGAGGTGTATGAGAAAGACGAAAGCGAAAAGGAGGAAGAGAAAAGAAAAGGATCCTGTAGCCTTCTGTCACCACCTGTAAAACCCATGGGTCCGTCACCGAATCCTCCCAAATGCTGTGAATGAGTCGCAGACGACCGCCCACAGCAGGGTGCAGACCCAGGTTCGGCAAGTCATGCCGAAGCAGTCTTGGAAGCCTTCGGCTTGGAAGAGACCTTGGGCTTCCATTGCTGTTTGGGCTTGGAAGAGGTACACGGAGCTGAGAGAACCGCCTGGTTCGCCGGACATGTCTCATTCTGAAAGGAACGAAAACACCGGTTATGCTTAAGCGCAATTTCTTCTTAGGGGCCAGGGGTAGAAGAGTACTCTTACCCCCTGTGGCCTCAATAATCAAATCCTTAAGATCAGGCCCAAACAAGGAGGTACCCTGAAAGGGCAGGGAAAGCAAGGCTTTCTTGGAAGCAGTGTCAGCAGACCAGATCTTGAGCCAATGGGCTCGCCTGGCCACCATGGACGTAGTAGAAACCCTAGCAATCATGCGGAAGGCATCAAAGGCGGCAGCAGAAACATAGTGTTGCGCTTCAGAGATTTTGGCAAGATGATGCAATTTCTCCGAAGTAGGCGCATCCTGACGGACAGCCGTTGTGAGTTGCTCAGTCCAGACCGCAACGGCCCAGTTAACCCAAGCAACAGCAAACGCTGGGCACATAGCGGTACCAACAGTGGCGAAAATGGACTTAGGAGAAATCTCAAGTTTCTTGTCAGTCCAGTCCTTCAGAGCAGAAGCATCAGAGACTGGCAAGGCAGTAGACTTAAGATAGCATGGAGATAGGTGCATCCACCTTGGGGGGATGAACCCACTTAGCAAGCTCAGCTTCAGAAAAGGGGTAAAGCTTGGTAAATTTCCTGGACACAGAAGCAGTCTTTTCCGGTGATTTCCACTCTTCAGAAACCAGACGGTCAAGAGTGGGATTAGGAGGAAAATAAGTAAGGGGCTTTGCGGGCTCCTGAAAAACATCAGAGGGATCATAAGGAACTTCTTGAACTAAGGGAATATTGAGGGTGGTTAAGACGGCCCTGATCAGACCCTCAGCAGAGAGGTCAGGATCTGCTTCAAAGGGGTCCCCAAGAAACCAAGAAGACTCCAAAACAGAACCATCCTCAACATCTGAACCCAACAGCAATTCCTCCTCAGAGCAATCTGACACATCAGGTGCCCCCTGAGATTTAGGCAGGGAAGATCTGATATTAGAGGGGGCCTGCCATGTCTGAAGGGCCCCCTGTATCTGGGATGGAAAGAGTTGCAATGTGGACCTAAGGTCACTAGTCGCAGCCTTAAACTCTTGCACCCAAGCTGGCTCAATAGCATGGCTGGAGGTCCCTGGGTTGCTGTCAGGAACTTCAGAACATGCTGGGCATAAGTGACCAGAGAACTCTCTAGGTAGCCCTGAGTGACAGGAAGAGCAATGCGCAATGGGGATACTGAGACCCCAGCCTCCTTAGTCTTAGGTCTAGCCCCAAGCTCCAGTGGTATAGACATTCTCAGTGTCAAAATAACCAACTGTACAGTAAATCACCAAATTATAGTGTGTAAGATTAAAATTTTACCCCAGAAAAGCTAAATATAGACTTATCTGGCAGGCGAAGGGTTAATCTGCAGAGGAGAGAAGGAGAGTCCAAGCCCTACATAGAATACTCGCTAGAAATGCTCATAAAATGGCTGCCACAATGGTAGCCAATCAGAAAATAGGCGTGAAGCAAGTGCTCATGGAAATGGATACTTTTTTGGGAAAAGCTACCAAACAGTGCCCAAAGCTCCCTGAGCCCCCCAACACACTTGAACTGATAGGGTAGACAAGTAAAATGAGCCATCTCTGAAGTTGCTAGGTTAAACGGTTGCTGAGATACGTCCCAAACAGTATAGTCCCATAGAGGTGAATGGAGCAATGGCGTCTATGCGGTAAAGCACGCCTTAGAGGCGCAGAATTTTACCAAAATGAAAGTAAAACATTAACAGGTGTAAAACATCAAGAGAACATGTGTGGACACCCAGAAAACACTAGTCCAGTAGGAAAAGTGCCATAAAACCCCCCAATAAAGTGCCAAACCAGCAGTGAAAGGGTTAAGTTACCACATAAACCTGCTCCAAACACCCAACAGACATACAAATATACCCAATGAGTGCAGAAGTGTACAGTAAGAACTCCAGAACACAACCCCTGTGGAGGGGCACTGTTGCAGATCTTCTGTCTTCAGATTACCATGCAGCAAGAAGTACCTCAGTGGGTAACTCCTGGAAAAGCACTTGGAATCAAGATTTTCCCCCTCAGGGCTCAAGGTCCACAAGAAGCACCTGGATACTGAGCTAGCCAAATTGAAGGACATTGTCAGTCATGGTAATTCGCCTAATGGTGGTATTCCATATCTGACAGAAAATAAAAAAGATTCTAAAACTATAGCAGAACTGTTCTCCACCTGGTGTTGTCGCACCAAAGGAACAAATCTTTCTGGAGCTGGTTGGCTAGCTGCAGCCAAGGAGGGAAGGCAGGCTCCACCCCCTGCATACACTTAGAGAAATGTTCCTGCCTACTAAGGGGCGGATCGCCTCCCAAGAGTTACCGGTAACCTGTATTGGACAACAGAGAAATAGTTTTTCATCCAGGTGGGAAGTCCTGTGTTCTACATGGACTAAGAGAAAAAGATTTATTGGTAAACGCAAAAAAAATTCTCTTTCGTCAATTGTGATGTCAACGTGAGGAGGGGCTGCAGCCTGGGCAAAAGCCAGGTGGGTTAAGTCAGTTCATCTCTCAAAAGACAGAGTGTAGGTGCTTAACCACTCCCCTCGTCTATAGCTTCCAGTATGAATGTGACCGAAGCTGCACTAACAAGGCAAGGGAGAAGAGGAGAAGGAAATCTCCGTTGAGAAGAAAGACTCTAAAAGAACTCTCAATTCCATACAGGCGAGGCCAACAGGGGTTCCTTTTGCTCGGTAGGAGACCTGTGTTCCATATGGACTATAAAGAAAAGAGAATTTTAGTCTTACCTGTTAAATCCTTTTCTCTTAGTCCAAAGAGCTTACAGGTAACTCTGATGGAAGGCGACTGCCCCTTTAAGTAGGCAGGAACAATTCTTGGAAAGAATGCAGGGTGGAGACTTCTGTCCCTCCTTAGCTGGTCACCAGCCAATGCCCAACCTATTGACTAGGTGCAAGAAGGAAAAAGAAGAATCCTGTGAGCATGAACCTGAAGAAACTCCCATGTTCAGTCACAGGAGAACCAAGCATGGTTCCTTGACAGGGTGAGAGACCTGTAAGCTATATGGACTAAAAGAAAAGGATTTAACAGGTAAGACTAAAATCCTCTTTTCTCTGTCGTCCAATATAGCTTACAGGTAACTCTGGGATGTACCAACATTGAGTTTCCCAGTGGTTGGAAGAAGGCAAGGACCAGGAGTCGGTCCCCAAAGTCATCAAACGTCTGATGAAATAGCCGGAGTGCTATGAAATGCATTGATTGAAATTTTTTTATATATAATTATAATTTTATCTGCAATTATATTATTGCATTTGTTTTTATACCATTCAATAAATTACGTCTAATAGACAATTGTATTTATATAATATCTCCTTATTGTCACTTTCTGCAAAGTTCTCTAAAAGTTCTCTTAAAGCGAATTATACAATTTTACTTTTATTTGGAGTACATCCGGAGTCAAGGATCTATACCGAGGAGACCGAGTGGGGATGGTTTATTAATTATCCTCACAAGCTATAAGTCCCAGGTTGTAAATCAACTACCGGGCTTTCAAGACAAGTGAGTAATCCATCTAAGCTCTACTATATATTAAGATGCAATATTACCCTTGGGATATATACTTCGGATTACAAATCCATGCAGGCTGAGCGAGGGCAGCCTAGATAATTTACCCACATGCTATTTTAGCTTGTCGGTTACATTATCGTTTTACAAGCGAGTCTTCATGAGTAACAATATTCCTAATACTGACAATTGATATTCATCAGTTGCCCAAGTGGATTTCTTTTGATCATTTGATTACGGACAATTTTGAATGTATTATATAAATATTGTTATATGATAATGCAGATCACACTATGTGTTGTAATTTGTTTTTCTCTATGTGATGTGAACCAAGTTTGGGTATATAATATTGAGGAAGAAAAGACCAAATATCGTGCAGATTACATAAATTTGTAAGTGTTTTTATATTTTATTTGTATTTTTATATATTGGTACACTGTGTTTTCATATTATTGTTATTCAAGTATATTAGTTGTTTATATACAACTATATAGATATTACCATATTGTAAAGCACTCTTCTGTTTTATTTATCACGTTGGTCTTACTCTAGTTTTAGATAGAGGCTTTGAGCAGCTTTTATTCTTGTCACACATTTTTATACAATGCACTATTATACTTGATAGTTATTTCACAACATGTATTGATTTTTTTTTTTTTTTATATATATTATAGAGCTCACCTGTCACAATATTTATATACCTTAGGAAGAAATTCATGGGAAGTGCAAAGAACCGCCTTCTCCTTGTGAAACACCAGGAAGGGCAGTTTGCGGGACAAAGCCTGCAGTTTGGTGACTCTGCGAACAGAGACAATCGCTAAGAGGAAGGCCATTTTCCAAGTCAGGAGACAAAGGGGAATGGTGGCCAAGGACTCAAAGGGAGGGTGCTGCAAAATGCCAAGCAGCAGATTAAGATCCCACTAAGGAGTGGGCCGCTTAAAGGCAGGGTAAGCATGGGCAACGCTTTGGAAGAAAACAAACCTTGACATCCGGAAGGACAGCGATGCCCCTTTGAAAAAAACTGAAAGAGCAGATGTCTGGACCTTCAAATAACTTAGGTTAAGGCCCTTGTCCACACCATCCTGTAAAAAGGACAGGACAGTTGGAAGGTCACACTCTTGTGAGGATAGATCCCTATCCACACCCCAAGAGTGGAAAATAGAACAAATTCTGTGGTAGGCCTTAGAAGTAACATGCTTCCGAGCACGAAGCAAAGTAGCCACTACCACTGGAGGGAAACTCTTCTTCCTCAGTATTGAGGATTCAACCACCAGGCCATCAAACCCAGACATTCCATATTTTCCTTCCACAGATAGCCCTGTAGAAGGAGATCCGTTCTGCATGGAAGCCGAAACAGTTCGGACACAGATAGGTCCAGAAGCTCCGGAAACCAAGGTTGCTGGGGCCAGTACGGAGCAATTAGAATGACCGGAGTTCTCTTTAACTGTAATTGTCTACTCCTGGAATGTGAATTGCGGAGATGGCAGGTACATGTTCTTCTGCCCAGGTTAAAATAGCTTTGACCTCCAACCAAGCTGCGAGACTTCTTGTTCCACCCTGCCTGTTGATGTAAGCCACGGCCGTGGCGTTGTCTGACTGAACGCGAACTGGACAGCCTTCGAGATGATAGGACCAGTATCTGAGAGTGTGGACTATTGCCCAAAGTTCCAGGACATTGATGGGTAGGAGAGACTCCTCCGCTGACAATGAACCCTGTGCATTCAGGTGACCCAGGATCGCTCCCCAGCCGGATAGGCTGGCATCCGTTGACACCGTGGTCTAAAATAGTACTAGGAAGTGTTTGCCCTTCCTGAGGATGGAGAGATCTTGCCACCAAGAGACTCCGCTCCATGTGTAAGGGGAGAGAAACTGACAGGTTCAGGAGATCTGGGTTCCCTCTGCAAACCTGGATCACAGACCTCTGAAATTCCCTCGTGTGAGCCATCTCAAACGGTACAGTCTCTATGGTGGATACCAACTCCCCCACTAGAGGGGTCAACTTCTTGGCTGGCATGGGATCTGAAGCCAGGACTGAGGAAACCTTGTTGGTGATCTGGTGAACTACTTAGTCCATTAGAAATACCATGCCTTTCAGGGTGTCGAACAGAAGACCTAGAAAAACCAACCTCTGAGATGGGATCAGGTCAGAAATGTCCATGTTCAGGATCCACCAGTGATGGGTGAGAGTGTGGATACAGTCCTGGACCTGTTGTTGAAGGAGTTCCAGAGACGGGGCCTTCAAGAGCAAGTCATTCATGTACGGAGTGACTCGGATGCCTTTCTCGTGCATAACGGAAATTAATGCACCCAAGACACAAGTGAACACCTGGGGGGTTGTGGTTAGACCAAATGGGAGAGCAGAAAACTGGAAGTGCCCCATGTCACAAGCGGACCTGAGGTACTGAAGGCTCTCCGGATGAATGACTGTGCAGATAGGCATCTTGGAAATCCAAAGAGGCCAGAAATTCCCCAGGGCACATAACTGCAATAACTGATCTTAAGGCTTCTTGACCACAAAGGAATTTAGATCCTTGAGGTCCAGGATGGGACAGAAGCCGAAGTCCTTTTTGGAGACTACAAATAGGTTGGATTAGAAGCCTAACCTATTTCCAGGTCAGGAACCGGTTCCAGAACCTTCCTTGTCCAAGAAAATCTGGATGGCATCATTGAAAAGACAATGTTTTTCCAGTCTTCAGGTGTGTGAGAAAGGAAGAACCTGAAGGGAGGAAGAGAGGTGAAGGGAATCCTGTACCCCTCAGAAATCACCTGTAAAAGCCTCAGATCCACCACGGTGTCTGTCCAGACACTGAGAAAATGGCTCAGTTGGCCACCCACTGGTGTGTGAGGTCCAGGGTTCGGCGAGTCATTTCAAGGAAGGTTTAGTGGAGGACTGCTTAGGCTTCCACTGCGGTTTGGGCTTGGAGGAGGAGAGTGGCACCTGAGGAACTGCTGGGGCCATGCCATGCGCCTCAGTCTGGAAGGAATGAAAAAGAAGGTGCATTCGGACTTGAGGCTTCTTCTTGGGGACCAAGGGCAACAAAGTGCTCTTGCCTCCAGTAGCCTCACTGATGAGACATTTCAACTCCTGCCAAAATAAGGAGGTGCTCAAAAAGGGAAGAGAAATCATGGATTTCTTTGAAATCGAATCTGCAGGCCAGATTTTAGGCCAGAGGGCATGTCTGGTTGTTACAGACATGGCTGAAACCCTAGCCTTTAGCCTGATAACGTCAAAGATAGCATCAGTAACATAATGATGAGCTTCGAAAATGTTGGCCAAGAGCTTCAGCAATTCAGCTGTGGGGGGGCACCCTGACAAACAGCATCAGTGAGTTGTTCTGTCCATACAGCAATGGCCCTGTTTAACCAAGCGGAAGCAAAAGTGGGTAGCAGAGATGAGCCTATAGTTGCAAAAAATAGCTTTTAGAAAAGCCTCAAGTTTCCCCCCTGTCAAGTCCTTGAGAGCAGGAGCATCCGCCACAGGCAAAGCCGTGATTTTGGAAAGCCTGGAGATAGGGGCATCCACCTTATGGGGGTGGGTCCACTGAGTTAATGCTGCCTCAGAGAAGGGGTACAGCTTAGAAAACTTCTTAAGCAAGGATAAACATTTGTCAGGGGTTTTCCACTCATATAAACCTACTTGGAAAAGAGTGGAATTAGGTGGGAAAAAAGGTGCACTGCTTCTTAGGCCTTTGGAAGATGTCAGAAGCATAGTTAGGATCCTCAGAAACAGGGGGAACGTTCAGGGTTTTGAGGACTGCCTTGATAAGGCCCTCAGCAGAGACTTCAGGGTCAGCCTCAAAAGGGTCCCCAAAAAATTGGGAGCAAACCCCATCAGAGCATTCACCCTCATCTGAAGCCACCAACAATATCTCCTCAGAGGAATCTGACATGTCAGGTACACCCTGAGGTTTGGGTGCTGAATACCTGAATAACGCAGGGGGTTTCCAATCCTGGAGGACCCTGGGAAGCTGTGCCAAAGTAGCATTTAGCTCTTGTGTCCAAGGTGGCTCTACAACATGGCTGGAAGGCCCTGTCAGAGAAGCAGGGGCTGCAGCACATGAAGGGCAAAAATGACCTGAGAATTCTTTAGGAAGCCCTGAATGACATGAGGAGCAATGGGGGTCACAGACACCCCAGTATCCTTAGTCTTAGATCTAGCCCCAGGTCCCAACGGGTCTGACATCCTAACAGGATATAAAGCATCTGAAAGTATAAGGAATAAAATAAATCCTGTGATTTAGATTAAAATTTCACCCCAGAAATAGTTATAATGCACTTAACTGGCAAGAAAAGGGTTAATCTGCTGAGGAGAGAAGAATAATCCAAGCCCTGCATTGAATACTCGTGAAGGGAAAAATAAAATGGAGTCTGCGGCGAGAGCTAATCAGAAAATAGCACGTGAAACAGGCGTTCATGGGAAATGTAGTTTCCCGTCAAGTAACCTAAAACAGTGCCCGAAGCCCCCTAAGCCCCCCAAGACACTCAGAACGTGAACCAGATTATAGGACAAGGGTAGACAAGGAAAATGAGCCATCTCTGAACTCGCTAAGTGGAGCGGTTGCAGAGATATATGTCCCAAGAAAGAAAGTCCCATAGAGGTGAATGGAGCATTGCAGTCATACGGTAAAGCGCGACTAACAAAGTATGTGCAAAGTGTAAAAGGGTACAGTAAGCACAAGAATAAAGTTGGAAAACACTAAGTTCCAAAGGAAAAGTGTGAAAAAAAAAAAAAACCCTTAAAAGCGCCCAATATGGGAAACAAGGGGATAATTTACCAGAGAAACCCAAATGCTCAAATGTGTGTAGGAACTCCTAAAGGAGACCCCTGTGTGGAGGGGAAGCAGTGGGACAAGTGGACCTCAGCACTCAAAGGATTGCTCGCTTTTTTTTTTTTTTTTGCAGGTCTTCTGTCTTTAGACTATAATTAATGAAGAAGCCGCCTCACTGGGTTTCTCCTAGGGAAAAGACATAGCACGCAAAATTTTCCTCCAGGGCTGGAAGGTCCACAAACAGCACTTGTTACCTGAGCAATCTGCCATTGGGAAGTCAGTAATGATAATCCGCCTAATGGGAGATTTCTACACCCCATATCTAACTGAAAACAATAAATTAAGCTAAAAACTAAGCAGAACTGTTCTCTTGCTTTTCCTGTTCAATGAACAAATCTAACTGGTTGGGGATTGGCTGGTGACCAGCGAAGGCGGGAAGGAAGGCTCCACCCTGCATTCTTTCCAAGAATTGTTCCTGCCCACTTAAAGGGGCTGTCGCCTTCCCCCAGAGTTACCTGTTAGCTATATTGGACAACAAAGAAAAGGATTAAACATGGAAGAACACTAAAATCCTATTTTCTCTTACTTCCAATATGGAACACAGGTACAAGGGAAATATACACCAACACTAACCTTCCAGAGGTGGGGGGTGGGGGAAAAAGAAAGAACCTCATGCCTGTCCCCATGATACCAGACTTCCCTATGACTATCCAGAACCTGAATAGCCCACACAAAAAGCGTCAACGGACACTAAACTACATACATAAAATACAGCACACAAGAACAAGAGCTAACGGGCTCAAACAGCTGTAAAACAGTAAGGCACCCAAGTGTGCAGGTCCCTAGACAGGCAGTGGTGGGACCCTCAGGAATGACAAACAGAGAATCAGCCTTACAAAAAGGCTCAGTGCGAGCAACATAAAATATAAGGCAAAGGTCAGGACTAAATGAAGTAACAATCTCCTGATTGATGTGAAACTCAGATACCACCTTAGGAAGACGTTCCTGAGAGGTTTGGAGCACCACCATGTCCTTGTGAAAGATCAGGAAAGATGGCTTGCAATACAAGGCCTGTAACTCTGCAACTCATCAGACTGAGACGACTACTGCCAAAAGGAAAGCCACCTTAAGTGTCAATTGACAAAGGTTTGGAAGCAAGAGCTTCAAAAGGAGGCCTCTGCAAAACTCACACAACCAAATTAAAGGGATAGTAATGTTTCATAATAAAAGCAGCTCTAATTAATCATCATAGTATTTGGACTTTGGAGAGTGTTATTTCAATACTGTCAGAGTTCTAGTTCAAGAATAATTCAATGACAAAGTATCCCCCTCCCGCCCCTTTTACTGATGTAACACTGCTCAGCCAGAGCAGAAGGGAGGTGCCCAGGTAGATTGCAGAGAGGGACAATCTTCAATTAAGATAAGGGAAAAACCTGAAAAACTTGTCAAGGGGGGCAGGGCTTTCATTGTACTCCTACGAAAAAGAGATTGTCCCCTGCTGTTATCTGTCTGGTCTATGGACTGCATTCCAAATCTGAGAAGAGACGGCTTAAACTAGGTAAAAGGGGCAGGAGGGGAAACTTTGCTTGTGAATATCTCTCAAAACATAAAGGTTTGAGAGTTAAGCCATATCGTTCTTCATGTTTTTTTAATGCCTACAAAATAAAATAAAGATAAAACGAAGTATTACTATCCCTTTAAGGTCCGACAATTACTCCAGTACCTGAGACACATCCTGGAACAGAAGTTGAATCTTCTCTTCCAGGAGAAAGACGTTGCCTTGAAGTGTGTTGAAACTCATGTCCAAGAAAACCAGAAGCTGGGATGGGATCAGAGAAGACCTTCAGATTGAGGATGCAGCCATGATGCACCAGAATAAGCACATCAATCACATACTGGTCTAGACACTTGAGATCCAGAAAAGGGCAGCAGCAGCAGTCCTTGGGAACCTCAAACATGTTGGAAAAGAAACTTGAAGAGTGCTTGGGGACTAGGACTTCTAGTACAGAGTTAATGGTCTCATTCAGGTCCTTTGGAATCTTTGATTACAAAAGCAGATTTCAAATGTATGAGGTGCCCTTCAGATACCACCCACAAAACCAGCTGGTCTGTCACGGAGGATGCCCAGGCACCTTAAAAAAATAAATAAATAAATAAAATAAAAAAGGTAGATACGGCCACCTACAAGAAACAACAGGCCAATATTCTGTGAGTAGGAGGAGGTGGATTTATCAGACTTTGCATTTGCAGCTGAAAGCTAGGGCTACCAGGACTGTTTGGGCTTTGTGGAGTGGCGACTGATCGTTCTACTGAATTTGTACCCTCTGTATCCCTGCTTGGCGGGTGGACAAAAAATACCTTCCTTCCATGCCAGAAAGGAACACCTGGTGGAAAGTTGAGGCAACAGGGTACTCTAACCACCTATAACATTACTGATCATCTGTTTCAGCTGACACCCAAAAAAGGGACTTACCCTGGAGAGGCAAGGAAACAGTGACTTTTTAGAAGACTGTTCACAGACCATATCTTAAGCCATAGGATGCACCATGCAGAAATCAAAAACGTGGAGGACTTAGGGGAGAACCTAGTGGCATCAAACAGCACTTCACTGACAGGTACTGGACTCCATGATATTAGGTATTAGAGCCAACAAGTCATCTTTGGCAACCTCAGCACACACAACATCTGAAAGTTGCTCGGCCCAAACAGCTATAGCCCTGTTGACCCACGAAAAGGCAAAAATGGGCCTCAATGCAGCCCCTTGAAGGGATTCAAGTCTCTTATCTGTCTGGTCCACGAACGGGACTCAATATAAGGGGGTCAACAGCAAGGGGAGATGCCCACAGCGCCAAAGCCTCAACAGAAAGAGGATTTTAGTCTTACCTGTTAAATCCTTTTCTCTTAGTCCATACAGGTTACAGGTAACTCTGGTTAGGCGATCCGCCCCTTTAAGTAGGCAGGAACAATTCTAGAATTGTATGCAGGGGGTGGATCCTACCTTTCCTCCTTGGCTGCAGCTAGCCAACCAGCTCCAGAAAGACTTGAGACACTAATTATGACTAGATAGCAAAGGGAAAGATGATTCCTGTGAGCATGACACCGAAGGACCCCCACAATCTTCCACAGGACAGCCAAGCATGGTCCCTTGACAGGGTGGGAGACCAGTAACCTGTATGGACTAAGAGAAAAGGATTTAACAGGTAAGACTAAAATCCTCTTTTAGGTGGAAAGTAAGTAAGGGGCTTTTTAGGCTCCTGGAACACATCAGAGGGGTCAGAAGGAACCTCCTGATCTAAGGGAATGTTAAGAGTAGTTAAAACAGCCCTGATCAGGCCCTCAGTGGAGGGTTCAGGATCAGCCTCAAAAGGATCCCCAAAAAACTAGGAGGAGCCCAACACAGAACACTCCTCAATCCACCAGCAGTTTCTCTTCAGAGGAATCTGACATGTCAGGTACTCCCTGAGGTTTGGGCAGGGAAAACTTGACTGAGGAGGGGGCCTGCCAAGAATGAAAGACCCCCTGTAACAGGGATGGAAATGGTTACAATGTGGACCTAAGGTCCCTAATATCAGCCTTGAACTCTTGCACCCAAGCTGGCTCTGTAACATGGCTGGAGGTCCGTGGAATGGTGTCAGGGACATCAGAACATGCTGGGCATAAATGACCCGAGAATTCTCTAGGTAGCCCTGAGTGATAGAAAGAGCAATGCGCAATGGGGGATACAGAGACCCCAGCCTCCTTAGTCTTAGGTCTGGCCCCGAGCTCCAGCGGTATAGACATTATCACAGTGTCAAATAACCTTACTGTATAAGAAATCACCCAATAAAGTGTGTAGCATTAAAGTTTCACCCCAGAAAATGCTAAAATAAACTTATCTGGCAGGCGAAGGGTTAATCAGAAGAGGAGAGAAGGAGAGTCCAAGCCCTGCGGCGGGAACCAATCAGAAACGAGCGTGCGAAGCAAGCGCTCATGGGAAAATAGGATTTTAGTCTTACCTGTTAAATCCTTTTCACTTAGTCCATACAGGTTACAGGTACACTGGGAGGCGATCTGCCCCTTTAAGTAGGCAGGAACATTCATCTAAATGTATGCAGGGGGCGGAGCCTCCCCTCCCTCTTAGGCTGCACCTCAGTCAGAACAAGCCAGAATTATTTGAGACACTAACACTGACCAGAGATAGGAGAGAAGAAGAAGACCCCTGTGAGCATGCCCCAAGGACTCCCACGGCGTGTCACAGGAGAGCCAAGCATGGCCCCTTGACAGGGTGGGAGACCAGTAACCTGTATGGACTAAGTGAAAAGGATTTAACAGGTAAGACTAAAATCCTATTTTCACTGTCGTCCAATACAGGTTTCTGGTACACTGGGATGTCCAAACACTTAGTTTTCCCAGAGGCGGGAAGAAGGCAAGGACCAGGCGCAAGGCCCCTAAAGTCACAGAACCTCTATGAACCAACCGGGCACATATCCCAACTAGCAGAAGTGTCAACGGACACCAACTAGGGGTAAGAACAAACCCCAAGAACAAAACACAGCACACTGAACCGAGCCAACAGGGCTCAACAGTAAGGAAGCACTGAGAATCTCAGAAGAAGAAGATCCTAGACAGCAAAACTGCCTCCAGGACATTCCTCCCAAAGCTGGCATCAGCCGAAGCCAGCACATCCACACGGTAGTGCTTGGAGAAGGTGTGCACAGAGGACCAAGTGGCCGCCCGGCACAGATGATCAGCAGACGCTTGATTTTTATAGGCCCAAGAGGCCCCAATTGATCTGGTGGAATGAGCAGTGACCCGAAAGGGCAAATGTTTATTCCGCAATTCGTAAGCCTTACAAATAGTAGACTTAATCCAAGATGCAACGGTCACCTTGGATGCCTGTCTCCCTGCCCTAGGTCCATCAGGAATGACAAACAGAGCGTCGGACTTCCTGATAGACTCAGTGCGATGAACATAGAACTTGAGACAACGCACTACATCCAGCAAATGAAGATCCCTCTCCTTGTCAGAGGAAGGGTTAGGGCAGAAAGAGGGCACCACAATCTCCTGATTGATGTGAAATTCGGAGACAACCTTAGGTAAGAATTCCTTGGAAGTGCGAAGCACAGCCTTATCCTTGTGGAACACCAGGTAAGGTGGTTTACAAGACAAGGCTTGTAACTCTGCCACCCGGCGAACTGAGACAATGGCCAAAAGGAAGACCATCTTCCAAGTCAAAAGGCGTAAAGGAATAGTAGCTAAGGACCCAAATGGGGGATGCTGAAGGACCCCCAGAACCAGATTGAGGTCCCACTGAGGAGCTGGACTCCTGAAAGCGGGCCGAACATGAGCCACACCCTGGAAGAAAACTTTGACATCAGGGAGAATGGCAATCCACTCCTGAAAAAAGACAGACAGAGCAGACGTCTGAACCTTGAGAGAACTAAGGCTGAGCCCTTTCTCTACACCGTCCTGTAGAAAGGCCAGGACAGTAGGAAGATGGAAATCAAGTGACAGATGCCTGTCAGCACACCACGCAACAAAAGTTGACCAGACTCGATGATAAATCTTGGAAGACACTGGCTTGCGAGCTTTAAGCATCGTAGACACCACAGAAGAGGAAAACCCCTTTTTCTTCAGAATTGAGGATTCAACCTCTAGGCCATCAAATGAAGACGATGAACATCCTCCTTCCACAGATACCCTTGTAGTAGGAGATCTGGATGAGCAGGAAGCAGAAAGGGTTCCGCTACAGACATTTCCATCAGGTCCGGATACCAGGACTGACGAGGCCAATTTGGAGCGATGAGGATGACCGGACAACGCTCCACCTTCAGCTTCTGGATGACTCTGATCAGCAAAGGAAGAGGAGGAAAGATGTAGGCTAGGGGGAAATCCCAAGGTATGGACAGGGCGTCCACTGCCAGGGCCAGTGAATCCCTCCACCGGGAGCCGAACACTGACACCTTCCTGTTGTGCCTGGTAGCCATCAGATCCACTACAGGAACCCCCCACATCTGGGTTAGAAGGTGAAACACCTCTGGATGAAGAGCCCACTCTCCACTGTCGACTGTGTGACGACTGAGGAAGTCTGCCATGACGTTGTCTACGCCTGGAATGTGTACCGCTGAAATGACGGGAACATGTGCCTCTGCCCAAGATAAAATGGCCTTGACCTCTAACCAAGCGGCGAGACTTCTTGTTCCGCCTTATCTGTTGATGTAGGCCACTGCAGTGGCGTTGTCGGACTCCACTCTGACTGGACAACCCTCCAGTTGAGACTCCCAATGTCTCAGGGCAAGGAAAATGGCACGTAGCTCCAGAACATTGATGGGGATGAGAGACTCCTCCAATCCCCATTTCTCCTGAGCACTGAAACGACCCAACACTGCCCCCCATCCCAGGAGGCTGGCATCCGTCGTGACTGTGGTCCAATATGGAATCTGGAAGGATCTTCCTTTCAGGAGATGAGACAGGTCCAACCACCACTCCAAGCTCAACTCGACATGAGGAGGCAGAGAGACTGACAGGTGCAGATGGTCTGGATGATTCCTGCACGTCTGGATCACAAACCTCTGAAGTTCCCTGGTGTGTGCCATGGCAAATGGCACCGCCTCTATGGTGGAAATGAACTTCCCCACCAGAGATGTTAACTTCGGAACTGGAATCCGCTCGAGAGCCAAAATCCTTGATACTCGGAGAGCAATCTGATGAGCCACCTCTTCTGGGAGAAACCATGCACTTCTGAGTGTCGAACAGGAGACCCAGGAAGAGTATCTGCTGAGATGGGACCAAGTCTGACTTGTCCAGATTCACAATCCACCCGTGTCGAGTGTGTGTCTGAATGCAAGCCTGAACCTGCTGGTGAAGGATCTCCGCAGATGAAAGTGACCTTTGTGGCAGGCAAACCTGAGATACCGCCTGCTCTCTAGATGGATAGGGATGTGCAGATAAGCATCCTGAAGATCCAGGGAGGCAAGGAACTCTCCCGGAGACATAGCAGCTATCACAGAGTGCAGGGATTCCTGACGATAGTGGGTACTCACAACAAAGGAATTGAGATCTTTGAGGTCCAAAATAGGACGAGCACCACTGTCCTTCTTGGCCACCACGAACAGGTTGGAATAGAATCCTGAACCTGTGTCCTCTGTAGAAACTGGTTACAGGACTTCTTTGTCCAAAAGATCCTGAATAGCGTCGTCGAACAGATGCCTTTTTG
Source organism: Rhinophrynus dorsalis (assembly GCA_037306005.1). NCBI lineage: Eukaryota > Metazoa > Chordata > Amphibia > Anura > Rhinophrynidae > Rhinophrynus > Rhinophrynus dorsalis. Next base: position 305,384,892 of record CM074718.1, read on the forward strand.
TATGTTCCTGAGAAGGACGAGTAAAATGGAACCAAAAAGGAGGGAGAGAGGAGAAAGGGATCCTGTATCCCTCTAACACCACCTGAAGAACCCAAGGGTCCGCCACTGACTCCTCCCAATTCCGGCGAAGATGTGAAGGCGCCCACCTACAGCCGGATGCAGACCCGGGTTCAGCGAGTCATGCCAAAGCAGTCTTGGAGGTCTTGGCCTTAGGGGCAACTTTGGGCTTCCAGGACTGTTTGGGCTTGGAAGAGGAGCGCGAAGCAGGCGGAACCGCCTGGGATGCAGAACGTGTCTCAGTTTTGAAGGAACGAAAGGACCGATTGCGTTTGGCTGGAAACTTCTTTTTATATACTGAGGGTAGAAGAGTACTTTTACCTCCAGTAGCCTCGCTAATCAGCTCCTTTAATTCAGATCCAAAAAGGGAAGTCCCTTGAAATGGCAAAGAAAGCAAAACTTTCTTGGAATCGGTGTTAGCAGACCAGATTTTTAGCCAAAGGGCGCGTCTAGCCACCACAGAAGAAGTGGAGGCCCTCGCCATCATGCGAACTGCGTCAAAAGCAGCGTCAGAAACATAATTCTGAGCTTCAGAAATGTTAGCAAGGAGTTGCAACTGCTCTGACACTGGCACATCCTGGCGAACCGCCACAGTAAGCTGTTCAGTCCAGACCGCAATGGCCCGGTTAACCCATGCCACAGCAAAAGCTGGACGCATGGCAGTACCAATGGAGGCAAAAATGGACTTAAGGCAAGTTTCTAACTTTTTGTCCGTCCAATCCTGTAAGGTAGAAGCATCAGATACAGCCAAAGCAGTAGACTTAGACAATTTAGACACTGCAGCATCCACCTTAGGAGGATGAACCCATTTAGCCAGTTCAGTCTCAGGAAAAGGATAAAGTTTGGCAAACTTTTTTGAGACTGAAGAGGGCTTATCAGGATTTTTCCATGCATCAGAGACTAACCGTTCAAGAGTAGGATTAGTAGGAAAACATGTAACAGCCTTAGAAGGTTTCTGAAACACGTCCGTTGGGTCAAGAGTGGATTCCTGACGCAAGGGAAGATTGAGGGTGGTCAAAACAGCCCTGATCAAAACCTCCACATAGAGTTCAGGGTCACATTCATAAGGGTCCCCAATGGATCTGGTAGACTCAATAACAGTACCATCCTCATCATCAGAATCCTGCAACAATTCTTCCTCAGAAGAATCAGAGACGTCAGGGGCTCCCTGTGGCTTGGGCAGGGAGGTCCTGACAGTGGAGGGGGTCTGCCATACTTGAAGAGCCCCCTGAACCTGAGAGGGAAAGAGCTGAAGAGTGGATCTGAGATCCCTAGTTGCAGCCTTGAACTCTTTCACCCATGTTGGCTTAATAGCGTGACTGGAAGGCCCTGGGTTGCTGCCATGACCTTCCACAGAAGTTGGGCACAGATGACCAGAAAATTCTCTAGGTAGCCCTGCATGACAGGAGGAGCAAAACGCAATGGGGGAGACAGATACCCCAGCCTCCTTCGTCTTAGGTCTAGTCCCAGGCTCAAGTGGAGTAGACATGCTCACAGCGTCAGATATACCCCACAGACAGAAATCACCTGATTAAAGTGTGAAAGATTAAATATTCACCCCAGAAACGTTTAAAACTAAACTTATCTGGCAAGCGAAGGGTTAATCAGCAGAGGAGAGAGAGAGAAGGTCCGGTCCCTGCGTAGCATACTCGATGAGAAGAACTCACAAAATGGCTGCCGCGACGGGAGCCAATCAGAAGGAGGGCGCGAACCGAGTGCTCATGGGAAACGTAGTTTTCCTCACAGAGTACCCCAAAACAGTGACCGAAGTCCCCCCAGTCCCCCAACACACTCAAACATACAACCGGATGATAGAGCAAGGGAAGACAATTAAAAAGAGCCCTCTCTGAAGTCGCTATGTGAAGCGGTTCCAGAGATATGTCCCACAGAGTGTAAATCCATAGAGAGTAAAGGAGCAATGGCGTCTATGCGGGAAAAGCGCGCTTAAAGGCGCGGAACGTTATTCTAATAAATTTTACCCTTAAAGTAAAAGTTCCATAACATATAGCAAACAGATATACTAAGACAGAAAACATTATCCAACAATGTAAATGCCCATAAAATAGATAAACCCAGCAGAGAGAGGGTTAAGTCCCACATAAACTGCTCCAAAACTCAGACATACACCAATACTAGCATTAGTAAAGTATATAAAAACACCCAATGAGCGCTGGAGTGCACAATGAGAACTCCCAAACACAATCCCAATGAAGGGACACTGGGGGACAAGTGGACCTTCGGCACTCAAAGGGTGGCTCACCTTTCTGCAGGACTTCTGTTTTCAGGTTACCAAGATTAGAAAGGAATCACCACAGAGGATAATTCCCCCCAGGGAAGTTACTTGAAATCAAGTTATTCCCTCTTCAGGGCAAAAGATTCACCAGAAGTACCCTGGAAGCTGTGCTATCCACTTTAAATAGGGCATTTGACAGCCTTGGTAACCCATAACAAAAACTAAAACTTGAAGAGAACTGTTCTCTGCCTGGTGTGAACACACCGAGGAACAAATCATTCTTGCTTGTTCTGACTGAGGTGCAGCCTAAGAGGGAGGGCAGGCTCCGCCCCCTGCATACATTAAAGGGGCAGATCGCCTCCCAGTGTACCAGTAACCTGTATTGGACGACAGTGAAATGTAGTTTTCCCAGAAAAGTACCCCAAACAGTGCCCGAACCACAACAGCCCCCCAACACACTAGAAACATGAATTGGATGATAGAGCAAGGGCAGACAAGTAAAATGAGCCATCTCTGAAGTCGCTAGGTTAAACGGTTGCAGAGATATGTCCCAAACAGTACAGTCCCATAGAAGTTAATGGAGCAATGGCATCTATGCGGTAAAGCGGAACTCAAATTTTACAAAATTGAGAGTGTAATTCTAAAATGCCTAAAGCAGCATTAGAACATGTTAGGACACCCAAAAAACACTAAACCAGTGTTAGAAAAACCCAAAAAAGTGCCAGTCCAGCAGCTAAAGGGCTAAGTTACCACTTAAACCTGCTCCAAAACACGCAACAGACATAACAGATAGAACCAATGAGTGCAGGAGTGTGCAATAGGAACTCCAAATGAAAACACCCCTGTGCTGAGAGGCACTGTGGGACATGTGGACCTGCAGCATTGAAAGGGTTGCTCACCTTTCCTGCAGATCTTCTGTCTTCAGATTACCATATAGTAAGAATTAACCTCAGTGGGTAACTCCTGGGGAAGCACTTGGAATGAAGATTTTCCCCCTCAGGGCCTTAAGGTCCGCAAAAAAGCACCTGGATACTGAGCTATCCACATCTAAGGGCATTGTCAGTTATGGTAATCCACCTAATGGTGGTATTCCATATCTAACAGAAAAATAAAAAACGTTTATAAAACTAAGCAGAACTGTTCTCTTGCCTGTGTTATCTTCACCAAGGAACAAATCTTTCTGGAGCTGGTTGGCTAGCTGCAGCCAAGGAGGGAAAGTAGGCTCCACCCCCTGCATACAATTCTAGAATTGTTCCTGCCTACTTAAAGGGGCGGATCGCCTACCCAGAGTTACCAGTAACCTGTATTGGATGACAGAGAAAAAGGTATAGCTTAGCAAAGAGCTTGTTAAAGGTATAGTAATGTTTCATAATAAAAGCAGCTCTAATTAATCATCATAGTATTTGGGCCTTGGAGAGTGTTACTTCAATTCTGTCAGAGTTGTAGTTCAAGAGTAATTGAATGATTAAGTTTTCCCCTCCCGCCCCTTTTACTGATGTAACACTGCTCAGTCCAGAGAAGCTGGGAGGTGCCCAGGTAGATTGCAGAGAGGGACAATCTTCAATTAAAGGGATAGTAAACCCCCCAAAAAACTGTAAGCCAAATGACAGGAATAATAAAAACATACTGAACGCCCTCATTCCAATCTCCCCCCCAAAAAACTGTAAGCCAAATGACCGGAATAATAAAAACATACTGAACGCCCTCATTCCAATCTCTCAAACAGTTATGGTTTGAGAGATGCAAGAAAATAAAGATCTCCGCTCCCTCCCCTTTCTGCCTGATGAGCTGAACAAGGGTAACAACACCCCAGGAACTGTTACACAGCACACTGAACTAGTGCCAACAGGGCTCAAGAGTGAAAGAAGCACCAAGGAAGATCCTAGACAGGCAAGACTGCCTTCAGGATTTTCTTCCCAAAACTGGCATCAGCCAATGCCAGCACATCAACACGGTAGTGCTTCGAAAAGGTGTGCACAGACAACCAAGTGGCAGCCTTTAACAACTGATCATCAGAGACCTGATTCTTGTAAGCCCAAGAAGCCCCAATAGATCTAGTAGAATGAGCCGTGACCCGAAATCGAAAAGGCTTCTTCCTTAGCTCTTAAGCCTTACGAATAGTGGACTTGATCCAAGATGCAATACTCCCTTTGGATGCAGGTCTCCCTGCCCTGGGGCCCTAAGGAATGACGAACAGCGTATAAGACTGTCTAATAGACTCAATGTGATGTACATAAAACTTGAGACAACACACCACATCTAACAAGTGGAGATCCCTCTCCGTGTCAGAGGTAGTCAAGGCAGAAAGAAGGCACTACAATCTCCTGATTAATGTGGAATTCAGAGACCACCTTCAGGAGAAACTCCTGCAAAGTGCAAAGCACCGCCTTGTCTTTGAGAAACACCAAAAAGGGTGGTCTACAAGCATTTAACTCCCAACAAGGCAAACAGATACGATCGCCAGGAGAAAGGACCTTTTCCACGTCAGCAGGCGTAGAGGAATAGTAGCTAAGAACTTAAAGGGAGGAAGAATAGCAATGCGCTCCTGAAAGAAAACAGAGAAAGCAGAAGTCTGAACCTTAAGGGAACTCAAAGTGAGGCCCTTATCCACACCGTCCTCCAAGAAAGCCAGGACCGTAGGCAGATCAAAATCCTGAGAAAGGTCCCTATCAGCACACCAAGAGAGAAAGGTCGACCAGACAAGTGGAAGGCCTTAGAAGAAACAAGTTTGCGGTCACTAAGCATAGTAGCCATCACACTAGAAGAAAAACCTTTCTTCAGTATCGAGAATTCAATTTCCAAGCTGTCAAAGCTAGACGATGAACAACCTCTTTCCACAGCTAACCCTGTAGAAGATCCGGACAGCAAGGGAGCTGGAATAGCTCTGCCACTGTCAGCCACAGAAGTCCGCCACCAAGCCTGTCAAGGCCAGTAAGGAACAATCAGAATGACTGGACAGCACTCAAGTCTCAATTTCCGTAACACCCTGTGCAACATGGGGAGGGGAGGAAAGATGTAAGCCAGAGGATATAAACAAAGGAATGGACATGGCATCTACCACTAGAGGATCCTTCCAGCGAGAGCAGAACATCGGAACCTTCCGGTAGTGTCTTGTCGCCATCAGGTCGATGCAATGAAGACCCCACTTCTGAACAATGAGGGTGAATACCTCTGGGTGCAGTTCCTACTCTCCACTGTCCACCGTGTGTTGACTGAGGAAGTCTGCCACAACATTGTCTACGCCAGGAATGTGCACTACGGATATGGCAGGAACATGTTCATCTGCCCAGGAAAAAATAGCACTGACCTCTAACCAAGCCGCCAGACTACTTGTTCCACCCTGCTTGTTGATTTAAACCACGGCCATGGCGTTGTTGGACTACACTCGGACCGGGCATTCTTCCAGCTGGGGTATCCAAAGGCGAAGGGCATGAAATATTGCCCGAAGCTCCAACACATTGATGGGAAGGAGAGATTCCTCCGGAGACCACCAACCCTGAGCACTCAGGTGACCCAGGACTACTCCCCAGCCGGAGAGGCTGGTATCCATCATCACAGTGGTCCACAAGAATACTAGGAAGGACTTGCCCTTCATCAGATTGGAGAGGTCAAGCCACCACAACAAACTCCATTCCACATGAGGAGGGAGGGATACTGACATTTTCCAAATGTCCAGGTGACCCCTGCACACCTTGATCACAAACCTCTGGAGATCCCTGGTGTGAGCCATGGCAAATGGGAACTCTTCTATGGTGGAGATGAATTTCACCACTAGAGAGGACAGCTTCTTGTCTGGAACTGAATCGTGAGCCAGAACAGCAGAAACCCTGTGGGCAATCTGGTGAGCCAACTCGTCCATGAGAAACACCATACTCTTCTGAGAGCCGAAGAGAAGGCCCAGGAAGACCAGAAGCTGGGATGGGACAAAATCTGACTTGTCTATGTTGATAATCCACCCGTGATAGGTGAGAGCATGAATGCAGTCCTGAACCTGCTGATGAAGAAGTCCTGCAAAAGGTGCTTTCAGAAGCAGGTCGTCCATGTATGGAGTAACTCTGATGCTGTCCGGATGGAGGACGGATACTAAAACTCCCAGGACACGGTTGAAGACTTGAGGAGTTGTAGTCAGATCAAAGGGAAGAGCTGAAAACTGAAAGTGCCCTTGGTTGCAGGCAAATCTGAGATACTGCCGACTCTCTGGATGAATGGCGACGTGTAGATACGCATCCTGAAGATCCAGAGGGGCAAGGAATTCCCCCGGGGACTTAGCAACAATCACCGTCCTTAGGGACTTCTTGGAGACCACAAAGAGGTTTGAGTAAAAACCCATACCTCTGTCCCAATTGGAACGGGTTCCAGAACATCCTTATCCAGAAGGGCCTGGATAGCGCCATTGAACAGACGGCATTTCTCTATGCCCTGGGGCGTATGAGAGGGGAAAAACCGAAAGGGAGGAAGAGGGGCAAAGGGATCCTATACCCTTCCTCCACCACCTGTAAAACCCACATGTCTGCCACTGAATCCTCCCAGACGCTGTGGTAGTGACGCAGAAGGCCACCCACAGCCGAGTGGGGACCTGGGTTCAGCGAGTCATGCCGCAGAAGGCTTGGAAGTCTTAGGCTTGGAGGAGACCTTGGGCTTCCATTGCTGTTTGGGTTTGGAGGAGGAACGTGGAGGTGTGGGAACCGCCTGGTTTGTCGAATGTGTCTCAGTCTGGAAGGAACGAAAAAGCAGATTACGCTTGAGAGGCGTCTTCTTCCTGGGGACCATAGGCAGAAGGGTACTCTTGCCCCCTGTGGCCTCACTAATCAGATCCTTAAGATCTGGCCCAAACAAAGAGGTGCTTTGAAAAGGCAATGAAAGCAAAGCTTTCTTGGAAGCAGTGTCAGCATGCCAGATCTTGATCCAAAGAGCTCATCTGGCAACCACAGACATGCCAAACGTATGGCATCAAATAAGGAAGCAGAAACATAGTGCTGGGTCTCAGAAATGTTGGCAAGAATCTGCAACATATCGGAAGTAGGAGCACCCTGACAGACAGCCAGGGTGAGCTGTTCAGTCCAGACCACAATGGCCCGGTTCACCCATGCCGCAGCGAACGCTGGACGCATAGTAGTACCAGCAGTGGCAAAAATGGACTTGAGGGAGACCTCAAGTTTCTTGTGAATCCAGTCTTTCAGAGTGGAAGCATGAGCAACTGGCAAGGCAGTGGTCTTAGATAGCTTAGAGACAGGAGCATCCACTTTGGGGGGATGAACCCACTGAGCAAGCGCCACCTCAGAGAAGGGGTAAAGCTTGGCAAATTTCTTGGAAACAGAAGGTTTCCTGTCCGGAGACTTCCACTCATCAGATACAAGGTGGTCAAGAGTGGTATTAGGTGCAAAACAAGTATAGGGCCTTTTAGGCTCCTGAAACACATCAGAGGGATCTGAAAAAACCTCCTGACCTAAGGGAATGTTTAGGATAGTTAAGACGGCTCTGATCAAGCCCTCAGCTGAGGGGATCAGGATTAGCCTCAAAGGGGTCCCCAAAAAACAAGAGAGACTACAGCAGAACATTCCTCAACATCCGAACCCACCAACAGTTCATCCTCATAGGAATCTAATGCGTCAGGTACTCCCTGCGGTTTCCGTAGGGAAGATCTGATGGAAGAAGGGATCAGCCAGGAGTGGATGACCCCCCTGTAACTGGGATGGAAAGAGTTGCAATGTAGACCAGAGGTCTCCAGTAGCAGCCTTGAACTCTTGCACCCAAACTGGCTCTAATGCATGGCTGGAGGTCCCTGGGAGAGACTCAGGGACATCAGAACATGTTAGGCAAAAATGACCTGAGAATTCTCTAGGTAACCCTGAATGACATGAGGAGCAATGCATAATAGGGGACACAGAGACCCCAGTGTCCTTAGTCTTAGACATGGCCCCAAGCTCTAACGGATTAGACATTCTCACAGAGTCAAAATGCTTAAAGTATAAGGAATCACCCAAATACAGTGTGTAACATTACAATTTCACCCCAGAAATCGCTAAAATGCACTTATCTGGCAGGCGAAGGGTTAATCTGTAGAGGAGAGAAGGCGTCTCCAAGCCCTGCTTCAGATACTCATTCAAGAAAAGTCACAAAATGGCTGCCGCGGCGGGAGCCGATCAGAAACGAGCACCCAAGGCAAGCACTCATGGGAAATGTAGTTTTCCCAGAAAAAGTACCCAACAGTGCCCGAAACCCCGAGCCCCCCAAAACACAAAATGTTAACCAGATGACAGATCAAGGGCAGGCAATTAAAATGAGCCATCTCTGAAGTCGCTATGTTGAGAGGTTGCAGAGATATGTCCCAAACTGTACAGTTCCATAGAAGTGAATGGAGCAATGGAGTCTATGCGGTAAAAGCGCGCACAAATTTTGCAAAGTTTAAACTGTGAATTAAAATTACATGAAACATCACTAGAACATGTTACCAGACCCAAAAAACACTGAACCCAGTAGGGAAAGTGCCAATAAACCCCAAAAGATGCAAAACCAGCAGCTAAAGGGTTAAGTTAGCACAGAAACTTGCTCCAAAACACCCAAGAGACATACAAATAAACCCAATGAGTGCAGGAGGGTGCAATAGGAACTCCAAAGGAAAACCCCTGTGTGGAGGGGCACTGTGGGACATGTGGACCTGCATCACTCAAAGGGTTGTTCTCCTTTCCTGCAGATCTTCTGTCTTCAGATTACCATGTATTAAGAAGAAGCCTCAGTGGGCAACTTCTGAGGAAAGAACTTGAACCCAAGATTTCCCCCCCCAGGGATTAAGGTCCACAAAAAAGCACATGGATACTGAGCTAGCCACATCTAAGGGCATTGTCAGTTATGGTAATCCGCCTAATGGTGGTACTCCACATTTAACAGAAAAATAAAAAAATTAGCTAAAACTGTAGCAGAACTGTTCTCTTGCCTGTGTCTTCATCCAAGGAACAAATCTTACTGGAGCTGATTGGCTAGCTGCAGCCAAGGAGGGAAGGTAGGCTACACCCCCTGCATTCACTTCTAGAATTATTCCTGCCTACTTAAAGGGGTGGATTGCCTACTCAAAGTTACTAGTAACCTGTATTGGATGACAGAGAAAAGGTGCTTTCAACTAAAACAAAGGCAGGAAGTTTTTACAGTAAACGTAGTAAAGTTAAGTAATTTTTTGCCTTGGGATTGCAGATTTTCTAATTGCTTTCAAAAAAGTAATGGATACCTATCTAGCACATAACAAAATGGAGATCATGACAGATGACTTTAAAGCAGATAGGATGTTGATACAAGAAAATATCTGACTGTCATTTGGATTCAGGAAGGAATTTTTTATCCACTTGGGGCTTAATTGGCTTAAATGGGTTTTATTGCCTTCCTTTGTATCAACAGGGGTGATATGGCAAGTGCCCTTTAACCCACGGTTCTAGTGTTCCACACTGGATGACAACAAATACACGTTTCAAAAATCCCCAATTATTTAATTGCCACTTTTATATCTCTGGATGCCAGAGAGGGCTGCAATGTGTTGGTGAACAATGTCAATTCAAAGGTTAAACATTTCGATTTAAATCTACCGCAATGTTTAATTGAACCTTAAGGCACAGTTCTTTTATCTAATTTTCTTTTGTGCATAAGACCAGAAGTGCTTTGCCAAAAATGTGACAGGAGGAAATATGCATAGCATTGCAGAAAATTACCCAAGATAAGGGTGGCTGCTCCAAAATGGGTGCCAGTGCCATTCCAGATAATAAGCTATTAAATGCAATTGTGAGTTTTGTCGATTTGGCTTTGACAATTGACACACTGTTTAATCGAAAAACATTATTTCATTAATAATTTAAAAGAAATGTGTTTTTTATACTTGATACTTATTTAATAAAAATGCAGTTGCAGGATCAAAGTAACACAACAATTTTGTGTACAAATAATTATATCACTGTGCAGTCATGTATAAAAATGTTCAGGATGCGTCTGTAAATGTACAGAATCATTTTTCTGTATCCCACCTTTTGCCAGCCGTTCCAGCCTCTTGCCATGTTCAGGAGGGATAGCATACCTGTAAAACAAAGAAATAGGATATGCAACACAGGTTGATTTTACAACAAATATTACTTAATAAGGCACACTAATCACTTTTCTATGTTAACAAAACATATTTCATTTGAATTGATAAAAATCATTCTCACTACCATTTTCTTTGCTCACTTGTAGGGAGATTACACAAGTATACTAGTATAAGTGGTCCTGTGTGAGCAAATGCTACGGATAGAGTGAACTCCTGATTGAGAGAGAGACCGCTCTCCCATACTGAGGTCACCCCCCCCCAGAGAGAGCGCTCCAGTAAGAGAGCGCATTCCCCCTAGAGGAAAAGGGTTGGACTCCCCCTAGAGGAATAGGAAAAGTGTTGTAATGGATGGACGCAAGTCTTTTTTCAACCTAAATTACTATGTTACTATGTTAGAGAATGTGCTCTGCCCCCAGAGATAGAGGGCGCTCCCAGTGAAAGGAGGCACCCCCCAGAGAGCGAAGGCGTACCGCCTCCAGAGACAGAGAGAGAGAGAGAGAGGAGAGAGAGAGAGAGAGAGAGAGAGAGACTGAGAGACTGCTATTCACCCCCAGAAAGAGTGCTCCTGCTTGGAGAGGGCACTCCCCCAGAGAGAGAAGACACACCACCTCTAGAAACAGCACTCCCCCCGAGAGGACACTCCTGCCCAGAGAGAAAGGTTGCCCCCCACCAGAGAGAACGCTCTCTGCATCCCTCTCCAAGCTAAAGGGAGCTGCCACCCCCAGAGAGAGAGAGAGAGAGAGTGCTCTCCCCAACCCAGAGACAGAGGGCACCCTACACACACATACACACACACACACACACACACACACACACTGATAACCCCCCACCACACCCCTGAGAGAGTGTGCTAGAGACAGCCTCTTTCCCTCTGGCACTTTGTGGCACTATTGAGTGCCAGGGTCAGAGAGAGGAAGCCAGAGAAAAAAAAGTGCCGCGACTAAAGAATGATAGAGAGAGTACTGTAACGGGAACACTGGGCACCGTGATGTCCAGGGCCGTCGTCCCAAGTTTCTCTCTCTTGAGGTCAGCTGCAAGTTGGTAGCTGGTCTGGTAAATCCACCACAAAGAGTAGGAAATCCATCCTCTTAGAACGTAGGCTGGAAAGCTGGCTGAATAAAATGCTGGGTTCCTACTGTCAGCTACAAGATGGGTAGATGAATGCAGCAGGCTGGTAGCTGTACCACAAAAGGCTAGTTCACGGTAGCTGGCTGGAACTCAGAAATCTGGAACACTGGAAAATGCTGGATCACTGGAAAATGCTGGATCACTGGAAAATGCTGGATCACTGGAAAGCTGGCCACTGGAAAGCTGGCCACTGGAAAGCTGGCCACTGGAAAGCTGGCTTCCTGAATGGGAGTCAAAAGGGACTCTTTAAACCATCCAGGAATGAAGACACAGGACACAGCTTCAAGTCCACAATTACTTCTACCCTTTATTGTCAAAATCAGCTCTTTTTATACAGGTTTAACAGTATTAACTAGGGGGGTGGTTACAGAGGGAACACACTGGGGAACAAAGGTGACTGGGCACAATACACAAAAGGGGACAATGGTACATAAACATAGGGACAATGGCAACCAGGGGACTGCACACAGAAACAGGCAATTTCCTTAATTCAATCTTGCCACTCCAATTCTTAGCCAATAGGAATTGGAGTGGCAAGCAACAACCAATCAGGACCCAGGCAATTGTTCTCCTTAGGAGATGTAATTACCCGAGTCTAACATAATTAACTTTCTAACAAGGGAGAGTAGGCAACCAATCAGGAAGCCGCCTACTCTGTTCAGTTCTGTAGGCGGTCAATCAGAAGGCTGCCTACTTTTCACCAAGTCAATGGAGTCCCTTTAAACCCATCTGACTATGTATGTAACACAGGTACCATGGGTGTGTTTGGGGGGGGGGGGGGGGTAGAGTCCCACCACCAGGATGGCAGAGCACATCTCAAAAGAGGGGTCTTTGAGAAAGACACTCCCTCCCCCCACCTACCAACTCCCAGAATTCATGTGACTAAAGCAACACAAAATGAGGTAAGCAGGGAAGAAGAGAAGACAATCTCCCAAGACTGGGACCCTAAGAGGATTCATCTGCACAGGAAAGCTACATCATAAAAGTTTTATTCTCTGAGTGGGAGACCTGTGTTCCATAAGTACTAAAAGAGAAAAGAATTTAACAGGTAAGAACGCTAAAATCCCATTTTCTCTTATGTCCAATATGAAACACAGGTACCATGAACATATACCAAAGCTAGGATTCCTGGAGAGGGAAAGGAGAAAAGCCCTCTAGCACATCCTCATGACACCAGAGTTCCCAAGGACTATTCAGCATCTGAATAATCCCCGACAACATGTGTCAACAGACACTGAACTAGCACAGCACACCAAACAAGAGCCAGCGGAGCTAAGAAACAACTGAACACCAAATGGCAGTAAGGGGGGGGGGGGAAGAAGGACAGATCCTTAACCAGGCAGAAATGCCTGAAGGACTTTCTGGCCAAAGCTCGCCTCAGCTGAGGTCAATACGTTGACACTGTAGAGTTTGGTTAAAGAAATGCAAGAAGAACAAAGTTGCACAACACAAACAAGTGTCAACTGACACTTAACTAGTACAGCACACCAAACAAGTGCCAACAGACTCAGGAATGACTAAAAAACACCTGGCAGTATGAAATACAAGGCAGATCCACAAACAGGCACAACGGTCTGTAGGACCTTCCGGCCAAGTCTGGCCTCAGCAGACACCAAGATGTTGACACTGTAGCTTTTAGTGAAAGTATGCAAGGAGGACCAAGTCACAGCCTTGAACAGCTGTTCAGCCAAGGCACAGGAAGCACCATCAGATCTGGTGGAATGTGCCTTGATCTTAAAGGGGACTAGTTTCTTCCTGATCTCATAATATTGGCATATGGTAGCCTTGATCCAAGAGACAATGGTTAACTTGGAAGCAGCCTACCCAGCTCTGGGACCCTCTGGATCAACAGAGTCATCCTTATGAAAAGCCTTACTTCGGTGCACATAAACTTAAGGCAGTGTACCACATCCAACAGATGGAGATCCATCTCCTTATCAGACATAGGCTGAGGACATAAAAGAAGGTACAACAATCTCCTGATTTATGTTAAACTTGGAGACCGCCTAGAGAAGAAACATCTGAGAAGTACAAAGTACAGCCTTATCCTGATGAAATACCAGGAAGGGAGATGTACAAGACACAACTTGCCACAGAGGCGCAACTGCCAAGAGGAAAGCCATGGTGAGCATCAAGTTGCGCAGAGAGACGGAGGGAAAAGGTTCAAAAGGATGTCTCTGAAAAGCACCTTGAACCAGGTTAAGATCCCATGGGGGAGTGGGATCCTTGAAGGAAGGGAAGGCATGACATACCCCTTGGAGAAACACCTTGACATACAGGATGACAGCAATACATTTCTGGAAGAGAAAAGAGTACTCTGAACTTTAAGGTAATGCCAAGCGGAGTCCCTTGTTTACATGGTTTTGAAGGAAAGACAGAGCTAAGGGAAGGTTAAAAAAAACACAGGAACAAGTTGCTGCCCAAGCACCACTTGTGAAAAATGGACCATACCCTATGGTATGCCTTGGAGGAGACAGGTTTCAGAGCATGGATCATGATGCATATGACCTCAGCCGAAAAACCCTACCACATCAGGATGTCTCTTTCAAGAGCCATAACATCAAGACCAGTCTATCCACATTCTTGTACCACAGGTACCCCCCTGGTATAACAGATCCAGCATGGAAGGTAGACAGATCACATCCTAAACAGAAAGGCTGACCAGGTATGTGAATCACACCCACCTGGGCCAGTAAGGAGCAATCAGAATGACCACCACCACATCCGTTCTGATCTTCAAGATCACTCTGGGGATACGAGGAATCAGAAGAAACACATAGGAGATATGAAAGTTCCACGAAATGGTCAAAGCATCCATCTCTAAAGCTAGGGGAACCCCTGTCTGACAGCAGAAAGCTGGAAGCTGCCTGTTCTCACTGGTTGCCAGGAAATCTATTGTTGGCAATCCCCAGTGGTGGACTATCAGGTAAAACACTTCTGGATGGAATTCTCAGTTTCCTGGATCTATCTCTTGGTGACTTAGAAACCGCCAGGATGTCTTCTACTCCTGGAAAGTGAACAGCTGCTAAGGCCGGTACATTGGACTCCTCCCCGCTGAGGAGATCCTTCACATCCCTCCAGGCTATGTCACTCTGATTCCCTCCTTGGCAACTGACATATGCCACAGACATGACGCTGTACGACTGCAGACGAAATGGAACCCCTTTGAGAACTGGGGGCCAATGATAGAGGGCCAGACGGATCGCCAGGAGCTCCAAAATGTTGATTGACAACAGGCTCTCGTCCATTGTCAACCTGCCACGCCCCAGCCCCCCAGACTGGCATCTGTGTTGACCAGAGCACACACCAAGATCACAAAGGGCCTCCCCTGCTCCAGATCCTCCCTGGCCTCCTGAGAGATAGTCATCTGCTGAAGGACATGTTCAGGAGTCCTGGAACAGGATCTGAGAACATAAATATATATATATATATATATATATATATATATATATATATATAAGTGAGCGCTAATAATGATAGTAATAGTGACAAATATAATGTGATATATTATAGCATACACTATGCAATATAATGATATAAGCACATGCAACACAAACAGTATATACAATAACAAATATTGTACTTACAAATAACGCTGTGGTATATAAGTGAATACAATGTATCAACCAGTTATTCACATTGCGATAGCCATCTCCCAAATTCCATAAGGTGGTTATATCCAAAAAAATTAAAAGTAGACACATAGTGTGATCTGTTTCATATACAAATAAAATTAATACAACAGTCTAAATGATGTATCAAGCAGACAGATAAAATCCTCCGCTATTTCAAAGAGAAACATTCTGGCGTCACATTCTGGCTGACAAGTCCATCAGGTAGGCTGGAGAGGCTTGTGAGGGATATATATATACTGCCCTCACTCAGTCAACAACCAGTTAGCCAAATCACAATGGTCTTCAACAGAAAACAAACAAGATGGTACTTAAACAGATTTCTTATCCCGAGGGGTTATCCACCACACTCTGATTTTGGCACATGGGGAGAATTCACAAAACTGTCCCCACTCGGTCTGACCATTCCTTAATTCATCCTAATCGGTGGTGTAATGGTAAATTCACAAATCTATCAATATGTATAATGGGACTAGAAAATCTTCTGGAAATGAACACTTAAAAACTCCAAAATTTATATAAAGTATTTATTTAAAAATACCGGTAATACACAACAGTGACTAAAATTGCACAGATAATTCTGTGCGTTTCATAACCACGCAGGGTTATTTCTTCAGGAATTAAAGTATCTCCTCAGATACAATGGAATAAACTATCCCAAAAAAGCACCATAAATTTAAAGACAGATCTATCACCTCTACAAAAGTTAGGCTTATTATTTAGAGTATATATAGATAATGCTGAAAACGTTATTGATTAAAAAAAAAAAAAAAAAAAAAAAAAAAAAAATGTTATTTGGGATAAAACGATAGCTTAAAGAGTGCCCTGCACCCTACTTCCGCATACACTTCCGTTGCCGCACTGCCTCTGCTCCCTTCCCACTACTCAGCCTCCTCAGATGACAGAGGTTTCTGTCTGTAAGCTAGAATGATCTCATTGGCAGAGATCGATATCTACCCAATGAGATCGCTCCAACTTACAGACAGACAGCCTCTGTCATCGGAGGAGGCTGGGTAGTGGGAAGGGAGCAGGGGGCAGTGCAGCAACAGAAGTGTATGCGGAAGCAGGGTGCAGGGCACTCTATAAGCTATCGTTTTAACCCAACTAGAGTTTTGTTTTGGTTTTTTTTGGTTTTTTTTTAATCAATCAATAACGTTTTCAACATTATCTATATTAACTCTACATAATAAGCCTACATTTTGTAGGGGTGATAGGTCCCCTTTAAATGGATCTGATTCATTTCCATGCAGTAATTCAATAACTCAGAGATACTCTATCCCTACATAGAGCAATTACATAGATACAAAAAAACATTTATACATACAAATCCCAACTATACATCTATATAAAGTTTTATTATTAAAACTAGTTGAAGAGCCCGTTACACGGGCCACAGTGCCACTGCCAGCCAGTCACGGGGCAGTCATACACAGTAGAGACTGCCCACATCACGGCTGATACAGTGCCAGCCAGTTGCAGTGCAGTTATGCTCAATAGAGACTGCCCGCGCTGCAGCTGACACAGAGCGGGACGCTCCTTTGGAGTGCCCCGCTCTGTATCAGCCTTGTCAAGGGCAGTCTCTACTGCACATGACTGCGTCATTACACACTTTTTAGCGAATTATTATATAGGATACTTCAAATATAACATTTATTAACCCCTTAAGGACCCGTCACTCAAGGGCCACAGAGCATTTTTTTTTTTTTTGTTACTGCTTCTGGACTCCCACAACGGCATGCAGCCACGCAGAGAGCCCGGAATTCCATGACGGTCCTGGCGCATCAAGGGTCCTTAACACAAATCCACCCATGACATGCCAGGACCGTCAATGGTCCTTAAGGGGTTAAAGGGATATCTCCACATATTTAAATCCTCCAACTCTGAAAGTTCCCTATCCCAGCTGCACCAGTCTATAGCAAAAAAATATACAAAAGGTCTCATTTTTCCATCTATATAAACAATAGAAAAAAATAAAAATAAAAAATAAAGTGTAGAATACATTCAATATTAGGACCCAATATCTCCAATCCAACATCAAAGAACATGGTCAAATGGAACAGTGGAATATTAAAAGACCCCATAAGGAATGTAAAAAAAAAAACAAAAACACATACACATTTATTACAGATCTAAAAAACAGGCACATATATAAAAAAGTGTATATATGTACACATGAATATGTACTTACAAGTTACATATATGCATGTATTTACAAGTTACATATATGCATGTACATACACATAATGGAAGACATAAAAAGTGATCCAAAGTGGGAAGTATCGCACGTATCCAACATAAATATGTGGCTCAATATAACGTCTTCTATAATGCCCGAATTTCTAGTCTACATGGGTGTCGCCATATTTTCATTCAGGCCCTCTGGACTAAGTGTTCTCAAAGTGAAAGTCCAGAAGGATTCCCTATTTTTCAGTCTGGTGAGTCTGCCACCCCTAACTCTGACCTCCAATTTGTTCAATAGGTATAATATTTAAAACTTCAAGATTTGACTGATTATATGTACTACAGTGCCTTGATACTCCATGGAATAGATTTTTTTTTTTTTTTAACATGCTGGTTAAACCTACTCCTAAGATGTTGCAGACCACACTTGCAGGTAATCAAATATATAACATAGCAGGACTCACAATTCATGAATTCTCTTATAGGATATATTACCAAGTAACACTGGAGATAAAATGTTCCCTTTATTGCAGAGAAAATTACAAGCGTGGCATCTAGTTTTTCCACACCTATAACTCCCAGATAGATTCAAAGGAAGCATTTTATCCCTATTTGTAAGATGGTCGCCATTATCTTTTCTTTTACAGGTGGAAACTTTGCTTCGAGCTTGTAAGGGATCTTGACTTTCTATATACACCCCTAAGACTGTCTTCAATCTTTCCCCGCAACAAAGGATCACTGGTAAGTATGCTCCAATGTTTACTGAAAATGTATTTTACTTTTCCATGTACACAATTATATTGGGTTATGAAGGCAACAATGGATTTACTTCTGTTGTATTATTATTTTTAAACATATCACTACATTCGATACCTCTAGCTCTATGAGTTTAATATTAAATTATTCAGGTTATTCTTTTTCAGCAAATCTATTGATCAAAATGTTAGCTTCAATATCAAAATATTTCATATTAGTGCAGTTCCTCAGAATTCTCCTAAATTTGGTCTTTCAACCCTTAAAATGACTACTTTTAAAATTATAACTGTATCAACGTTTTGTTTTTTTATATTTGTTTCTGGTATTCCGTCTAAAACGATGTCCAAAAATTCAATGCAATTTGTATTATGTCCTCTGGTAAGGGTAAATTTGAGGCCCAAGTCATTTTTATTTATATATTTGCAGACCTCATATACCATGGAATGTTCTCCTTCCCAAATTCTAATGTCATCTATGTACCTTCTATAAAGGATCAGGTTTGGGCATATTGAATTTTTTTTTTTTTTTTTTTTTATAAACAAAAGAAAGATGATTTTAGTCTTACCTGTTAAATTCTTTTCTCCTAGTCCATATAACTCACAGGTACCATGAGGCGACAGCTCCTCCCAGTGGGCTGGAACAATTATATAGCAGTGCAGGGGTAGAGCCTCCCCCTCCTCCATATCAGGCTACCTAGCTAACCCCCACCCAGATTTGTGGAAAGCCTACTAACTAGAATAGCAAGAAGGAAGAGAGGAAAACTCCTGCAATGAATCCAAAAAAGGACTCCCACGTCCAGCCACAGGTGACCCAGCATGGTACCTTTCACTGGGTGGGAGACCTGTTATATGGACTAACAGAAAAGGATTTAACAGGTAAGACTAAAATCCTCTTTTCTCTGTCGTCCATTATAACTCACAGGTATAATGGGGATGTACCAACACTGAGCTCCCAGGGTGGGAAGAAGAAGAAAATGACCAAGAAACGGTCCCCCCATGATACCACAGTTCCCATGGACTATCCAGGACACTGAACAGCCCAAACTAAGAAGGTGTCAACGGACACTGACTGAACATAACATAGCACACAAAAACAAGAGCCAACAGGGCTCAACCATTTAAAGAGCGATAAGGCACAAAACAAGAAAATACCTAGACAGGCAAAACTGCCACCAGGACTTTCCAGCCGAAGCCAGAACATCCACAAGGTAATGTGTAGCAAAGGTGTGCACAGACCACCATGTGGCTGCCTTGCACAGCTGATCAGCAGAGGCCTGATTCTTGTAGGCCCAAGAAGCCCCAAGAGACCTGGTGGAGTGTCCTGTAATGCTAAAAGGAATAGATTTCCCTCTGAGCTCACAGACCCTGTGGATGGTAGACTTAATAAAGGATGCAATAGTTACCTTGGACGCAGCCAAACCAGCCCTGGGACCCTCAGGGATGACAAACAAAGAATTAGTCTTAGACAAAGACTCAGTATGGTGCACACAGAGCTTAAGGCAGTGTAGCACATGCAACAAGTGGAGATTCCTCTCCTTGTCAGATTTAGGGTCAGGACAAAAGGAAGGCAAAAATCTTCTGATTGATGTGGAACTCAGAGAGCACCTTAGGAAGAAATTCCTGGGAGGTACGGAGAACAGCCTTATCCTTGTGAAATACCAGGAAAGGCAGTTTGCAGGACAAGGCCTGAAGTTCAGCAACTCTGTGGACAGAGACCACAGCCAAAAGAAAACCCATCTTCCACATTAGAAGATGAAGAGGAATGGTAGCCAAAGACTCAAAGTGAGGTTGCTTCAAGACTCCCAGAATAAGGTCCCACTGTGAGCCTTAATGTCAGGGAAAGCATGAGCGATTCCCTGAAAGAAGAGATTGACATCTGGCAACATGACAATGCGTCCCTGGTATAAAACAGAGCGAGACAACGTCTGCACATTCAGGAAACTGAGGCTGAGACCCTTGTTCACGCTATCCTGTAAGAATGGAAGGATTGCCAGGAGATCAAAACTACTGTGAGGACAGATCCCTGTCCACACACCAAGAATGGAAAATGGACCAAACCCTATGATAGGCATTAAAAGAAACCAGTTTCCTAGCCTGGATCATGGTGGACAGCCCTTCCTCCTTAGGATGGAGGCTTCAACAGCCATGCCGTCAAAGCCAGATGTTCCACATACTCCCTCCACAGGTAAACCTGAAGGAGGAGATCCGGTCTGAGTGGAACTTGCACAGATAATGCTACTAGTTCTGGGAACCAAGGCTGCCTGGTTTAAACAGGGGTTGATCAGAATGACCGCTGCACCCTCCATCCAAATTCTCCTCAGCACCCTGGGGATGAGAGGGAATGATGGAAAAATGGAGGCCGGATGAAAACGCCATTCACAGAGAATCAACTGCGAACGTCAGAGGATCTCTCAAGAGAGGGCAAAAGATCTGAACCTTCCTGCTGTCCCTGGTTGCCATCAGGTCTATCCAAGGGAGACCCCAATTCTGTACCAACAGGTCAAAAACATCCGCATGGAGCTCCCAGTCCCCGGGGCCCATCGTCTGGCGACTGAAAAAAATCTGCCAGGATGTTTTCTATGTCTGGGGTGGGCACAGCGGAGCTAGCAGGGACGTGTTCTTCTGCCCAGGCTAAAATAGCCTTGACCTCGGACCAAGCAGAAGGGCTTCTTGTGCCTCCTTGCTTGTTAATGTAAGCCACGGCCATGGTGCTGTCCGACTGGACGCAGACTGGAAATCCCCTCAGTGGAGAGGACTAGGACACCAGAGCATGAAGAATCACTCTGAGCTCCACGATATTGAAGGCCAGGAGGGTCTCCTCTACAGACCATCAGCCCTGCACCCACCCCTATGTGACCCAAGACAGCTCCCCAGCCGTAAAGGCTGGCATCCGTTGTCACCAGAGTCCAATACTGGACAACAAAGGACTTCCCCTTCTCCGGGGTGGATCTGTCTAACCATAGGAGGTCCTGACTCACTTCCTGAAGAAGAAAGACCAGACGGTTCACAGCAGGCCCAGATGGTGAACCTCTGGAGCTCCCTGGTGTGAGCCATGGAGTACGGAACCATCTCCATGGTGGATATCAAGCGTCCCGTCAGAGACAAGAACTTGCGCAACGGAGCGTAGGTCTACTCCAAGGCTCGGGACACCAGACACATGATCTGCTGAACAGAATCTTTTGTGAGGAAGTCCATACCCTGGCAGGTGTCAAACCTGAGGCCTAGGAAAACAAGGTCCAGAGAAGGAACCAGAGCATATTTGTCCATGTTCAGAATCTACCCATGATGGAGAAGAATCTGAGCACATATCTGGACTTGGCGGTCCAGAAGGTCCCTGGAAGGAGCCTTCAGCAGAAGGTCGTCCATGTAAGGAGTCACCTGAATCCCCCTGGTATGCAGGTAGGCAATCAATGCTCCTAAGACCCATGCAAACACCTGAGGAGCAATGGTAAGCCCAAAGGGCAGAGAGGTGAACTGGAAGTACCCCAAGGCTCGAATTAACTTAAGGTACTTTTGACTGTCCGGATGAATAGGAACATGCAGGTAAGCATTCTGCAGATACAGAGAAGCCAGAAATTCCCCCGGACACATCACTGTGATGATAGAGTGCAAAGACTCCATCTTGTAATAAGTATGGACCACAAAGGAGTTGAGATCCTTGAGATCCAAGATAAGGTGCTGTCCTTCTTGGCAACTACAAAGAGGTTTGAATAAAAACCTAAACCTCTCTTTTGAGGTGGATGGAACCTGAGCTAGAACTCCCTTGTCCAAGAGAGCCTGCACGGCCCCGTTGAAGAGACGCAACTTTTCTTGGCCTGGAGGGGCCATTGAAAGGAAGAATCTGAAGGGAGGAAGGGATACAAAGAGAATCCTGTAGCCTCCTGAAACCACTTGTAATACCCACTGATCCGGAACAGAGCCTGCCCAAATGCTTGAAAAATGCTGCAGGTGACCACCTACAGACAAGTGTAGACCAGAGTTTGGTGAGTCATGCCGAAGGAGGTTTGGCGGATCTGGGTTTGGTGGAGGAGTGTTTCGATCTCCAGTGCTGCCTGGGCTTGGGAGTGGAGCGTCGGGTGCTGGCCTGAGACCCACTCGGATTCGACCTTTCACTTTGGCGGGGATGAAAAATATGCTGCTTCCTAGCCAGATTAGGGAGTTTGCGGACCTGAGGCAACAAAGTGCTCTTACCCCCAGTAGCCTACCTGATGATATGCTTCAGTTTAGGCCTAAAGAGATGTGTCCTGAAAGGGAAGATAAATCATTGACTTCTTGGATTAACGGTCAGCAGACTAAATCTTAAACCACAAAATGTATCTAGCAGCAACAGAAAAGGCAGAAGCCTTAGCCTCAACCTGACAGCATCAAAGAGCGTGTCAGTAACATAGTGCTGAGCCTCTGACATGTTGGCCAAAAGGTCCTCCTTGGGGGCACCTTTGCAGACCGCATCGGTAAGCTGTTCAGTCCAAATAGCAATGGCTCTGTTAACCCAGACAGAGGCCAAAGTTGGCCTCAAGGCAACACCTATGGCAGCAAAGACAGACTTCAGAATAGCTTCAAGTTTCCTATCCATCAAATCCTTAAGTGCCGTGGCGTCAGCCAGAGGTAAAGCAGTAGACTTAGACAGTCTAAAGATAGGGGGATCAACCTGGGGAGGTGAAGCCCACTGAGCCAAGGCTGCATCAGAGAAGAGATTCAGAAATCCTCTTGGAAAGAGAAACGCTTGTCTGGTGTTTTCCACTCATCCAGGATAACCTGTTTCAGAGTGGGATTAGGCAGTAAGGGATTTCTTGCGCCTTTGAAAGACATCAGAAGACTGGTTCTCTACAGGAATATATAGGGCAAAATTGTCTCTGCAGAGGGCTCAGGGTCAGCATCAAAGGAGTCGCCATATGTATGGGAAGAAGCCCTTTCTGCACACTCCCTTCCTCTCAATCAACCTCAAATGAATCCTCCTCAGAGGAATCAGAAAGGTCAGGAATGCCAGAGGCCTTAAACCTGAATGAGGTGGGGGGTTTCCAAGACTGGAGAACCCCCTGAATGCAAAGAGGGAACTGTGCCACAGAGGACTTTCAGTACATGACCCAAAGTGGCTCTTGTTCAATGCTGGAGGGCCCCGGGTGGAGTAGTAGGGGCCACAGCACGAGGACTCTCTAGGAAGCCCTGTTTGGCATGAGGAACAGTAAGCAAGGAGGGTCAAAGAAGCCCCTGCATCCTTAGGTCTAGCTCCATGACCTTTTGGATCAGACATCCTAACAGGAGAAGTGTCTAATACTGTCACCCAGATTAATAAATCACCTCAGAAAGCCCAAAAGAGTTCTTATCTGGAGGGCGAATGGTCAACCTGTGCAGGAGACCAAGGGAATCCAAACCTCTGCGTAGGATACTCAGCCAAAATGAGAAAGAAAATTGTGACCAAATTCACAGCCAATCAGAGAAAAGCCTGTGAAACGGGCATTCTTGGTATTGTAGTTTCTCACTTTGCAGTTCCCTAGCAGCGCTCGAGCCCCCCAGGGACCCCCAAGACACAGGATGCAAATCGGAATGTAGGGCAAGGGGAGACAAGAAGAATGAGCCCTCTCTCAACTTTGTAAGTGGAACAGTTGCAGTGATATGTCCCAAAGAAATTTGTCCCATAGAACTCAATGGAGCAAGTGCAGCCGTGCAGTAAAGCGTGATTTTAAAGGCGCGGAATTATAAAAAAAAATAAAAAAAATAAAAAAAAAAATAAAAAAAAAATGAAAAGTTTTGGAAAGTGAATAAAAGTACACCTACAGAACATGTAAGGAACAATAAAAACTCATGAATCCAAAATGAAACACGATCCCCAGAACCCAGTGAATACAGCAGGGAAGGGGTTAACTACCACAAAATCAATCAAACATGTTCCATAGACCCAGTGACAGACAAATAATTACCCAGCATGAGTGCAGGAGTTATAAAGAACTCCATTGAAGCCCCCGTGGGACAAGTGGACCAAGGCACTCAGAAGGTTGCTCACCTTTTTTGCAAGTCTTTTCTTCAGATTACTATTGAGGAGAAAGGAGCCTCAGAGAGACCCCTTAGGAAAGAGCGACATGGGTTGCATGATTCTCTCCCAGAGCTGCAAGGGTCCACAAACAGCACCTGACAACTTAGCAATCCTCCAAGGGAAGCCAGTAATGGTAACGAGCTTAATGGGGTAATTTGGACACTCCGTATCTGATAATAAAAATACTAAAAACTAAGTAGAACTGTTCTCAGCCATCTACCAGGACCGTGGACAAGTCTATCTGGGCAGGGGCTAGCTAGGTAGCCGGATATGGAGGAGGGGAGGCTCCACCCCTGAACTTCGATAGATAGCTCCTGACAGTGGGCTGGAACAGTCACCTCCTCATGATACTTGTGTGTTAAACAGAGAAATAGAGATTGTGGACTGGGCTTCCGGCCGACTCTAAAACAAGGTTTGCAGCACCCCTGAGCTTACCGAAAGCTCAGGTGACGATTGACGAGGTAGGCCTGAAAAGAGGCCACCCTGTTAAAACCTAATAAAATGGGGTGATGGAGGGGGGGCACAATGACGGAGCGCCCCTTGGGAGAGGCTGCAAGCGGTATTTAAAGCCTGCAGCCCCTCCCACAAATGCAGGCACAGCCTTTTACTTGTGGTCTGGGCTTCCGGCTGACTGTAAAACAAGGTTTGCAGCACCCCTGAGCTTACCGAAAGCTCAGGTGACGATTGACGAGGTAGGCCTGAAAAGAGGCAAAAAGATACAGTTTAACTGCAAAGTATTTATTACACATTGTACAAAATCACATCATTTTGCCAGATTAATAAGGGCTTTTTGGATTGGGTATATAGCGAGAGTAGCAAGATGACTGCCACCTTCCCAGACGTTTAATAATGTGCACCGGGACGTTGTTTTTAGATGCAGCCGACGCAGCTCAGATTCTGAAAGAATGACCAGAATAATGGTCTGGGTTAAGTCCCAGACGTGACAATAGTATTCTTACGTATGACATGAATTCGGAAGTGGTGAGAGGGCCGGAATGCATGGGCAGGAGTGGGCTATCTGCAGGAAGGTGCTGATAGTGAGCTGTAAGATTAGCTAGAGCTTGGTAGGGACACCATGCATCATAAGTGGCAAAAATTGAAATTAGATGGCCCCTACGAGCTTGGTCCGTTTTAGAGTGTGATATAAAAAGCGTGAAATAGTTAGTGTGTTGTACAAGTTGATCCCTACGCACGAATACATCTGACTTGGAGTGGCATGAGAATTTGCCAGGTCTTAAAAATCCAAAAAAGACCAGGCAAATAGCAGCTAACAGAGTAATATTAGTATTGATGGAAAATGGTGCAGATTTTAACAGGTCAAACAAGTTCCTGAATAATTTCCAAACTCAACAAAAGAAAGAAGAAGCGCCCAATGGTGAAATACGTTCACTTAAATATTCATTAAACAAAAAACAAATACCATTGTACTCACAATTGTTCCAGGTCAGCAGAGGGGATATTCCAATGCTGACAAAACAGCTGGTGGAGATATTACACCATCTCCACTCGGTGACCAAGGGTACTGCCGCTCCAAAATAACTCCTTCCACTCAAATGCTTCAATATAAGGTTTATTAAAATTGCAATATTAGCAAAAATTAGCAAGGCAACGTTTCGCGATTTCAAACCGCTTTCTCAAGCCAAAAACAGCTGATGATTATACAACACAGAGAAAGCGGTTTGAAATCGCGAAACGTTGCCTTGCTAATTTTTGCTAATATTGCAATTTTAATAAACCTTATATTGAAGCATTTGAGTGGAAGGAGTTATTTTGGAGCGGCAGTACCCTTGGTCACCGAGTGGAGACTGTGTAATATCTCCACCAGCTGTTTTGTCAGCATTGGAATATCCCCTCTGCTGACCTGGAACAATTGTGAGTACAATGGTATTTGTTTTTTGTTGAATGAATATTTAAGTGAACGTATTTCACCATTGGGCGCTTCTTTCTTTTGTTGAGTTTGGAAATTGTTTTGGACCGCTGGGAGAGAGCGTGTAAAGAAGAAGCAGCCCTCTAAAAAAGGATCCCTGTGCTGAATCAGGATATTTATTCAGCAAGTGTGCAAGCTGTTTTTTCATATATGTGATCTAACAGCCAATAGTCTTGTGAGTACCCACGTGTGGGGTGAATTGGTGACGGAGATTCCATTTACATTCTAAATTGCACTAGGGCGCTCCCCTTTTGCTCTCCTTTTTTGTCATTTCAAGTTCCTGAATAATTCGCCCGAAATTGGAAGTCTGAGCCTAGAAGCCAATGGTTGCAACCTGGCCAAACCCTTCAGGAAGAGCTTGACGCTGTAAAAGGAGAGGATAGAGGGTGAAAAAGGGTGAATAAGAGCATGATAGTGCTGAATACCTGCTAGATAAGATTTTATAGTGGCTGGTGAAAGCTTAAGTCCTAAGTGGCAGTGTGAAGCATAAGCTAAGATAGTGGATTGAGAGAATGAGACCGGGACATTGGTGAATGCCAGAAATATTTTAAAAGACTGCCATGCCCTATCATACGTTCTCCTTGTATTAGGGGCTAGAGCGTAATGAATAATGTTGGAGGCCTCTGAGAGCAAACTGTTTAGATTGAAGTGAGGACTGAAAATGACTGTGGAATTGCTGAGACTTGAATTGGAACTGCCGGGTTCTGAAGTTGAGGCTGTGAGAGACATAGAGAGGCTGGGTTAACAACATTGGTGAGAATAGACGGATACATAAAGAATTTATGAGTAAGGGATAACCAGTTAATTTTCTTTAACACTCTATCAGTAATGACATACGGGGCCCTACCTTTTTTGAGGAGCTTAAGAGAACTATCTGATGGCGCATAAAAAACAACTGCCTGCCCTTCCCAAAAGGTGGCCCAAAGACTGACGATAACCTTCTGACCCCAAACTGCGGCAAAGCCAAGATTGGCAGAGGAATAGGTAAAGACTGCAGGGGAGGTTGAAGATGGGGTTGGAGGGAACATAGCTTTACCGTTCCAATTAGCAAGAAAATTTGTCCACATTAGTAACATCGCTATTTAGTGAAACAGATGAATGAGGAAGGGATGCAGAAGGTAAAAGGGACAGCAGATTGGACAGGAATGCCCGGCCCTGAGGGAGGATTCTAGTAACAAAACTTAGATGACCAATTAAAGACTGTAACTCTACTTTAGTCATGACTTCTAGGTTGGCACTTCTTTGAACTATTATCATAATTATTTTTGCAATTTATCTTGGGGAATACGGGCTACCAAGAGTGAAGTATCTAAGATGATGCCCAGGAATTCTAACACTTTAGTAGGACCAAGAATTATTCCTGGGGACAAGGGAATATTGAGGAAGTGGAATAATTGTTTGAGTTTGAACAAGCTGTCTGGGGCCGAGGAGTCATTGTCAATAAGGAGGAAGTCATCCAAGTAGTGAAGGACTCCCGGGCAACGGCAATGGTTCAATAACAGCCAACACAAGACCTCGGCAAAAGTATCGAAGATCTTAGGGCTGCTACGTGAACCAAAAGTTAGAGTAGTGGACAGTAATAAGAACCTAGCCAACGAACACCCTGAAGATGCCAGAGAGAGGGATGGACGGGGAGAAGCTTAAAGGCATCTTGAATATCAGCACTAGATAGCCAACAATTGGGGAGGGCTTGCTGAATAAGGCATATGGCATCGTCAATAGTGGAGTAATTTAAAGTGAAGGATTCAGAAGGAATCAATGAGTTGATACTAGCCATTAGAGTAGAATGAGGAGCTGAAAAGTCAAAAATAAGTCTCTTTTTACCTGAAAATTTATGCGTAGCCAATCCGATAGGATTAATACGCCACAACGGAAAGGGGGGGGGGGGGAAGGGACCGATTATATATTTCTTCTCTACTTCCTTTGCTAACAAAGCTGAGACTGTATCAGGATCTGCCAATGCGGAGGATAAGTTTTCATAACTATCCCAGTATGAAAGCCTTCAGATATGCCTGACAGTATATAATTAATAAGAGGTTTGTAATGGTGAGATTCAAGAATAGACTGGAGCACATAGATGTACATTCCGCCTAATTTTTTATTTGAAGCAGCATACTTATGACAAATAGTTCTGGCATGGGAATCCCTACAGTAGGAGCAAATATGCAGCATTCTACAGCCACTGAAGAAACAACCTCGAGAGTTAAAGTTGTTGCAAATCGGGTTATTACCTTGATAATGTATAACTCTTCACTGCTTGTCATGGGAAGGGCGAGATGATGTTTCAGCTTGCGAGACTGACTGAGAAGGAACCGCTGCTTGCAGGCCGCAGGGGCCTGCCGCTAGAGGAAGGGAAGGACAGAAGTCAGTTGAATGAGATGAAGACTGGCATGACTGGCATACTGGTCCTTTAAGACCGGCGAAGTGTCTGCAAAAGAGCTCCGTGTCCAGGCAGCTCCAGTGCTTCACAAAATTAAATTGAGATAATGCTGCCGTGGCTTTGGCTGAGAAAGATCTATGGTAATCGTAAAATGTTGACCCACCATATTTATGAGCGAGATCAACTACTAAATGCAGGTAGTGGTCTAGTTCTTGGCGTCTATGCGGGAAAGCGGAGCAGACTATATCCTGATAGACGCCGAAAGCCAAGACAAATTCCGTGACTGACAGCTTCTTATTAAGCCTAGGATCCCTTGACCGGAGAGTTACCGACACATCGCCGCAATTAATAA
Organism: Rhinophrynus dorsalis; assembly: GCA_037306005.1. Lineage (NCBI taxonomy): Eukaryota > Metazoa > Chordata > Amphibia > Anura > Rhinophrynidae > Rhinophrynus > Rhinophrynus dorsalis. The sequence goes on from CM074718.1 coordinate 305,413,633, forward strand.
TCTTAACATCCGATAGATCTTGCGAGGCAATTCGTAATGTAACTAAGATTACATCTTTCCCTTCTAGTATATCTTTACAGATGTTGGGGGGAATTAAGTGCGCTGGGGCCACTCTAGGAGCACCCGTGGATGCAGTACCTGAATAGGGTATTACTGTCCTCGGAACGGTGGCAGGATGTTGGTTAGAGGAGTTTTCTAAGGAAGATACCCTAGCTTGGATGTCGGCCAACATATGAGTAATTTGGACGAATTGTTCTGAGATTGAGGGGGCAGGTTGAGGGGGGGAGAGGGAGGGAGAGGGAGGGGGAGGGGGAATTTGAGCTGGAGTGGGAGAGGAGAACAGCAGCTTGAAAAGCTCAGCCTTCCTGGCGGAGGCTGGAAATGGTATATGTAGTCTGTTGAGCTCAGCCATAAGCTTTCCCACTGTCCAGCCACGGAGAGAAGGACTTCTGTGAGTTGATTCTGAAGTCATTGCCTGATGAGCCTCGCTGTCAGATTGGACATGTTGTTCCGCGTTTTCCATGTTTAAGCTAGAAATAAACAGAGACAGAAAACGGGGGGGGGGGGGGGAGGACGAAGAATAAGTTAAAAAAAAAAAAAAAAAATATATATATATATATATATATATATTTATTTATTTTTTTATGCATTTTTGCCTTTACTCAGAGGTGACAATAGGAGAACCTACAACCTCTACGAAAAGGCAAAGGAGGGAACCTACAGCCCTTGATAAGAGGTAAGGTAAGAGCGGTGGAAGGATCGAGCTTCAGAGAGGTGGAAGGAAGTGCGGGGGTACCTTCGGCCTCCAATGAGCGGTAAGGTAAGCGAATTGATACCTTCGACCCTCGTGAGGAGGTGAGATAGGTGAGTTGATACCTTCGGCCTCTATGAAGAGGTAAGGTAAGTGTAGTAATACCCTTGGCCTCAACGAAGAGGTACGGTAAGCGGAGTGATACGTTCGGCCTCCACGAGGAGGGTGTGGTGATACCTTCGGCCTCCACGAGGAGGGTGTGGTGATACCGTCGGCCTCCACGAGGAGGGTGTGGTGATACCTTCGGCCTCCACGAGGAGGTAAGGTAGGTGAGGTGATACCTTCGGCCTCCACGAGGAGGTAAGGTAGGTGAGGTGATTCCTTCTGACTCTATGAAGAAGGTAAGGTAAGTGAAGTGATACATTCGGTCACCCTGAAGGGGGCAAAGTGGTAGAAATAGTGAACCTTGACCTAGCAACCTTCCGTGACCTCGAAGAGGAAGGAAATGGCAAGGCCCTCCTTATTCTTTCCCAAATAAGTAAGGTAAGGTAATACAGCCCTAAACCCTAAGGAATGGGAAAGGTAAGTGCCATGTCACCCCTAGTCTCCATGGAGGGCAAAGAAACGTAACCTAGCCTACTATTTTTGTGCTAAACGTGACACAATTCATACTTCAGAAGAGGGTAAAAAGGGAAGGAGGTGGGGAAGAGTTAAGTGAGGGCTACCACTTTAAAGTGAGATCCTGCTAGGATGGACCAGCTTGCCCCCAATTAGGGGGAGGGGTGGGGGGAATGTACTGGCTTAACACCCAGATAGAGGGTGAGGGGCAGGTGCAAGGACCAAAGTAGTAATTACCAGAAGTGCCATAATAGAAAAGAATATCTTACCTGGATGAAGCAGACGAGCTTAGACTGAGGATACAGAAGTAAATTAGTCAAGAATAAGTAGAGATGGAAGTGATGTATTGTAGGAAACAAGAGGCGAAAATGATACCTGTATCTTTAATTTAATCTTGCGTGGTAAGGTTTGGCAGCAAAGAGATGCCAAGGAGGGAGAATCTGGAAGATCACTAATAAATAGTCATAAGATAAGCTAGTCAGAGGGTTAATATACAAGAAGTAAAAAGACATAGAGATCTAGCTTCAGTAAATGTTTTATGTAAACAAATCACACAATTACTATGTATAAAAAATGTGAATTTGAGTTAAACATCAGGTTTGTAATAGTTGAAAAATTGATATTTTTATGTAAACAAATCACTCAATTACTAAGTATAAAAAATTTGTGAATTTGAGTGAAACATCACGTTTGTAATAGCTAAGAGTGAGACATAGAACGGTAAATGAGAATTATTACCCGCATGAAATTTGCTTGATGCGCTGAATATATTGAACGAGCTTACGGGCACTCCAGAGTGCAGGTAGCTACCCCTCTTAAATATACCGGCTTCACTGGCTCTGGCTTACAACGAATTTGCATTCGTTCTTACCTTGCAGCCGCTCAATGTCTTTCCTTGTTAGAACCGGACCAGAAGCGAGAACAGGACCGGACGTGAATGCTTGCTAGCTAGAGCGGGCTGTAGTCAAGACGACATAGGGACGCACAATGACGGAGCGCCCCTTGGGAGAGGCTGCAAGCAGTATTTAAAGCCTGCAGCCCCTCTCACAAATGCAGGCACAGCCTTTTACTTATTAAACATAAAACAGTTATGTGTTAGAATAAACTGTATCAATTGTAATAGAAAATCTGTTTTTTTAACCCCTTAAGGACGGATGACTTACCAGGTACGTCCCGCAGAAACTGTCACTTAGTGACAGTGGACGTACCCGGTAAGTCACGGAAGTCCGGGTCTCCGTGCGGCTGCATGCCGCTCGGAGACTCCGGACTTGTTTGAGAAAAAAATAAATAAATAAATAAATAAATAAATAAATGTTCCTCGGGCATTAAGGTGACAGCCGCGGCTGTCGCTAAGGGGTTAATTGCCATTCAGTAATCTTCCTTGAGAGAATTCAACAGCCTTCAATCCATATTTATGTTTGATGTTTGAATATAATGAAACTATATCAAATAAAACCCAAGAATAACTATTTTTCCATAGGTATCCTTTAAATAAGACCTTAAACTTACCACGTTTTTGTAAGTGAACTCTAAGTGAACTCTAATAGATTGTAAGTTAGAGAATGAATGCCTGATAAACACAAAGATCCAGTAAACTCCTCCTGCCAGTCGCCCGATTATATTGGGCATTCATTCACTAACTTCCAGTCTATCAGCGTTCATAGATTACCACTTACAAAAACATGTTGTAGTTTTGAGCACCAAGTGGGTACAATGTAAGAGATTAGCAGGCTGTACCAATCTCGTACATTGTACCCACTAAATGCGGTCACTGCAAAAGCCGGTATAACCGGCATGCAGTGACTGCATTAAAGTGGAAAAAAAAAAAAAAAAAGCCTGGCATACATGGGGAGACATGAGGAGTGATCCTCATGCCTCCCCAGTGATTGATCTCCCAGCCGATCGCGTTGAGAGATCAATATCGCCAGAGGAGAAGCACAGCTTATCCTCTCCCCTCTCTCCTACCCGAACTTCCGGGTAGGAGTGGGCGGGATTGAGGGAATCCTCCTAACGTCATCGGTGACATGCTCACCAATGACGTTAGCAGGCATTGCCCGATCCTATTCGCTCGTAGGAGAGAAGGGCAGGAAAGCTTTTGCTCCCCTGCGGTCGCCATATTGATCTCCCAGCTGATCGGCTGGGAGATCAATAACTGGGGGGGACACCAGGAGGGGTCCAGATGTCCCCCAAGAGGTCTGAGAATAGAAAGAAAAAAAAAAGAAAAAAGTCAAAGTAACCCTGCGAGTGCCATAGGGGTCCCCAGCGCATTGCTTTGCAATGTGCTGGAGACCCCTGTGGCACTCACAGGGTTGCTTATTATGAGGGACATATTTTTTTTTTCTAAGACCTCATTTTGGGGAATCAGTAGGGGTCCTGATGCCCCTCAATGAGGTCTATAATAAAAAAAAAAAAAAAAAATTAAATTAACCCTGTGTGCACCACAGGGGGGGGTTCAATGCAGACCCCCCCCCCCTCCTGTGGCACACACAGGGTGTTTATCATCAGTTTGTAATCAGAGATTGTTGAGTTGCCGTCAGGAGTGGTCCTGATGGCCCCCCAACAAGCTCTGATTACAAAGTAATGATAAAAAAGTAACCCTCTGAGTGACACAAAGGTCCAATGCATTGCTTTGCAATGCGCTGGAGACCCAATGTGGCATTCACAGGGTCACTTATTTTGAGGACATTTTTTTTTTCCCTAAGACCTCATTGGGGGGATCAGGAGGGGTTCAATGCAGACCCCCTTCCTGTGGCACACACTTTTTATCATTACTTTGTAATCAGAGCTTGTTTGGTGGGCATCCGAATGCAAAGTAATAATAAAAAAATAATTAACCCTTTGTATGCCACTGGGGGTCCAAAAAACTGCATGTGCCACGGGGGGGGGGGGGGGGGGGGGGGTCCAACGCAGTGCTTAGCAATGCGCTGGACCCCCCCATGTGCCACGGGGGGGGGGGGGGTCCAACGCAGTGCTTTGCAATCCGTTGGACCCCCTGTGAAACACACACACTTTTTTTTTTCCCCATTATTTTTTTTAGACCTTGATGGGGGGCACCAGGAGTGTTCCTGATACCTACTCCCCAATGAGGTATGAAAAAAAAAAAAAAAAAAAAAAAAAATGTGTGTGTGCAACAGGGGGTCCAATGCTTTGCTTTACAGTGTGCCTCCAATTCCCCCACCCTCATGTACCCTATCCCCCTGCCTGGTTCCACAGCCCACTGGCAGTCCCATTCCCCAGACTGTTTCCACTGCCCACTGGTAGACTCAAAGTACCAGTATGCACTAGATTCAGGCTGGGAATCAAACTTTGTATGAGGGGGACATACATTGCACACTGGTAGTCACAGATCCCCCATATACACTATCAGACAGCCCCCCCCACCACCACCACCACCATCCTTGGTCCGCTCCTCACTATTAGACATAACCACATACAATGCCTAACCCCTCACCCCCCCCCACACACACTTTGTTACACTGGTAGTCACAGGTTTGCACGTAAACCAGCTGACACCCTAGCTTCTTTCATCTGTTAGCCATAAAACCACACATACATTGTTTGCTTTCCCATCCCTATTCCACTGGTAGCCACGCTCCTGTCACCCAAATTGGTATGCCAACCCACAGCAGTGGGGTACCATTTTTCGTAGGCTGGCAAGAGGTCCTCCTAAGAAATGCCACGGCATTGAACCATTTTAGTATCTTTGAGGTGACTGATGTGTATAATAAAAAAAAAAAAAAAAAAAAAAAAAAAAAAAAAAAAAGTTTTTTTTTTTTTTCCCTGTAGCACCACACTCTGGAAACATTTGTGCACATCAGGCTTGGGGTAACAAGGCAAGTGACCCCTCATTAGATGCGGCAGGTAATCTTCTTTCCAAAATAGTATGGTATGTCTACCCTTTTTTTTTTTTTTTTTACTTCTGTAGCTGTTATCACCATTTTTGTACAGGCAAGTCCTGTTTGAGAAAATGTTAGAAAAATCAGATGTTGTAGTAGGTGTAGTTTTGTGCTCCTAGCACTGCCTAAGGTATGTCAACTCATACCAATTGGGTGTCATTTGACTCCTAAGAGCACTAGCTAATGAATACAGCTGAAAATTATATGGTTTTCACAGATTTCAATACATTTGAAGGGGCAGAAATGTAAGAAAATGTTGCAGGTTGTTTTCTTTCCAAAATGGTATAGCTTCTCTACCTTTCCTGCATATCAAAAACAAAAGTGTCAGGTTTAGGTAAGTGTTCCTAGCACCCACATATTGTATGTTATCCCACACAAATGGTGTATCATTTTTCTCATGTTGGTAGAAGGTACTGAATACAGTAGGAAATGTTATGTTTTTCAAAGATTTTAGTATCTTTGAAGTGGTGGAAATGTAAAAAAACATGTATTTATTCCTATAGTGCCACCTTTTGGAAATAATTGTGCACTTCAGCCAAGGGGTAGAAAGGCAAGTGACCCCTCATTTGATGCGGGTGAATGTCTACTTTCCAAAATGGTATACATTTTATACCTTTCCTTCATGTATCTAAAAGTTATGAACATTTTAGTACAAGTAGCAATTTCCAAAGAAGAAAACAGGTAGGTGTTGTTATGTGCTTCTGGCACTCCTACGGTATGTCAACTCATACCAATAGGGTGCCATTTTTCTCCTAAGTGCACTAGCTAATGAATACAGTTGGAAATTCCATGGTTTTCACAGATTTCAGTACATTTGAAGGGGCAGAAATGTAAGAAAATGCCTATTTTCTTCTTTCATTAGCGCCACTTTCTGGAGGCATTTGTGCACACCAAGCTTGGGGTAACAAGGCAAGTCACCCATGATTAGATGCGGCAGGTTGTCGTCTTTTCAAAATGGTATGGTTTGTGCATCCTTTCTTCACTTCTGTAATTGTTATAACCATTTTTGTACAGACAAGTAATGTTTGAGAAAATGTTAGAAAAATTAGAGGTTGCAATAGGTGTAGTTTTGTACTTGTAGGGCCCACTCATACCAATGAGGTGTCATTTTTCTCCCAAGAGCACTAGCTAATGAATACAGTTGGAATAGCCATGGCTTTTACAGATTTCAGTACATTTGAAGGGGAAACATTTGGGCACACCAGGCTTGGGGTAAAAAGGCAAGTCACCCCTCATTAGATGCAGCAGGTTGTCTGCTTTACAGAAATATATAGTTCTGTATAGTTATTCCACTGTTTTAGGGTAGGTTTAGCACAAAAACACTAGAACGCACATATTAGTTCATAAAGTTGAAAATCCATTTTGCGCTCCTGGTGATTAGGGCTCTACACTGGCCATGGATGTAGTTAAAACTATACAAATTTTGTATTTTTTTTACTCGGAGGACTCTGGGCATTTTCAAATAATTGAAACTTTCGCAATCAAGGTAAATGTTTTTGATACATAGTATGTGATTTCAGCAAAATAAGTAAATTTTCACTTTTTTGTCATTATGACATCATAGCTTTCTGCATGATGCAAAATTCTCTTCATGTAAGGTACCACGAAAAAACTCAATTTGTACTGAAAAAAACAATATATAGTTTTCCATATGTAACTAAAAATCCCCAGAGGAAATCAAGCCTAAACAGAAGGATATCAAAAATGCTGAAAATGTGTCTGGCCTACAGGGTACAGGAAATGGCCCAAGCCACTGGCACTAAAGGGGTTAAAGGATATAGCATCTTTGTTAAAGATATGTAGTGAGCATAGCTGGGAACTCTCCGGTTTTGCCCAGGTGACTCCGGTTTCCACACTGAATTACCGGGTCTCCAGGGCAGAGTCTGATTCTCTGGATGTGGGGAGTTTCTGATGAAACTCGGCCAGCTTGTGCTCAATACAATCCTGTTCCTCTGTATTGATTAGTAATTAATGATTTATGTCATAAATAAAGCATAATAATGTTAACACTTTGGAGGGTCCACTAGGGGCAGTGTGTAGGGCATGTGCTTCTAGCAGTGACATCATAGACCAGCCTACTCTATGGAAGTTACCTCCCATAAAACATTCCACTGGAGGCCCAAGTCACTAGAACTGCTATGAAACAGTTAATTACATAGCCCAAAATGTAAGTGTCAACGGACACCAACCAGGGGAAAACAACCCCTGAACTAACACAGCACACAGAACCAAAGCCAACCGGGCTAAACAGTAAAGAAGCACTAAGAACCACAGAGTAGAAGTCCTAAACAGGCAAAACTGCCTCCAGGACCTTTCTCCCAAAACTGGCATCAGCCGAGGCCAGTACATCAACTCGGTAGTGCTTTGAAAATGTGTGCACAGAGGACCAAGTGGCCGCTCTGCACAGTTGATCAGCAGATGCCTGATTCTTGTAGGCCCAATAGATCTGGTGGAATGGGCAGTCACCCGGAAGGGAACATGCTTATTCCGCAACCTATAGGCTTCACGAATAGTAGACTTAATCCAGGAGGCAATGGTAACTTTGGAAGCCGGTCTCCCTGCCCTAGGCCCCTCAGGAATGACGAATAGAGCGTCAGACTTCCTGATAGGCTCTGTGCGATGAACATAAAACTTGAGGCAACGCACCACATCCAACAAATGGAGATCTCGTTCCTTGTCAGATGAAGGATTAGGGCAGAAAGAGGGAACCACAATCTCCTGATTGATGTGAAATTCAGACACAACCTTGGGTAAGAATTCCTTGGTAGTGCGAAGCACAGCCTTATCCCTGTGAAACACCAGGTAAGGAGGTTTACAAGACAGAGCTTGTAACTCTGCTACCCGGCGACTGAAACAATAGCCAAGAGAAAGGCCATTTTCCAAGTCAATAGACCTAATGGAATGGAAGCCAAAGATTCAAACGGGGGTCGCTGGAGAACTCCCAGCATCAAATTGAGGTCCCACTGGGGAGTAGGACTCTTGAAGGCAGGCCGAACATGAGTCACGCCTTGGAAGAAAACTTTGACATCAGGAAGGATAGCAATCCGTTCCTGGAAAAACACAGACAAAGCAGAAGTCTGGACTTTGAGGGAACTCAGACTGAGCCCTTTCTCAACACCGTCCTGTAAAAAGGCCAGGACAGTGGGAAGATGAAATTCTAGGGACATCTTCCAATCAGTACACCAAGCTACAAAGGTGGCCCAGATACGATGATAGATCTTGGATGACACAGGCTTACGAGCACTAAACATCGTCGACACCACTGAAGGAGAAAATCCTTTCTTCTCTAGAATCGAGGATTCAACCGCCATGCCATCAAATGGAGATGCTGAACATCCTCCTTCCACAGATATCCTTGAAGAAGTAGATCCGGACGGGCAGGAAGTGGAAACGGTTCCGCCACTGACATGGCCATCGACTCTGGATACCAGGACTGGCGAGGCCAGTTTTGAGCGATCAGGATGACAGGACAATGCTCCTGCTTCAACTTCTGGATGACTCTGATCAATAGAGGAAGAGGAGGGAAGATGTAAGCCAGAGGAAAATCCCAAGGGATTGACAAGGCATCCACTGCTAGAGCAAGAGACTCCCTCCACCGGGAGCAAAACACCGGTACCTTCCTGTTGTGTCTGGTAGCCATCAGGTCCACTGCAGGCACCCCCCACCTCTGGGTGATTAGGTGAAACACCTCTGGATGAAGAGCCCATTCTCCGCTGTCGACTGTGTGACTACTGAGAAAGTCTGCCATGACGTTGTCTACGCCTGGAATGTGAACTGCAGAAATGACAGGCACGTGATCTTCTGCCCAAGATAAAATATCCGTGACCTCTAACCAGGCGGTGCAACTTCTTGTACCGCCTTGCCTGTTGATGTAGGCCACTGCGGTGGCGTTGTCGGACTCCACTCTGACTGGGCAACCTTCCAGTTGAGATTCCCAGTGCCTCAGGGCAAGCCGGATGGCACGCAGTTCCAGAACATTGATGGAGAGAAGAGATTCCTCCAGTCCCCATTTCCCCTGAGCACTGAAACGACCCAACACAGCACCCCATCCCCGGAGGCTGGCATCCGTTGTGAGCGTGGTCCAATAAGGAACTTGAAAGGATCTCCCTTTCAGGAGATGAGAGAGATCCAACCACCAGTGCAGACTCGAGTCGACATGAGGAGGTAGAGAGACTGACAGATGCAGATGATCTGGATGATTCTTGCACGTCTGGATCACAAACCTCTGAAGTTCCCTGGAGTGGGCCATGGCAAATGGTACTGCTTCGATCGTGGAAATGAACTTCCCCACCAGAGACGTCAACTTCGGTACCGGAACTCTGTCCATTTCCAGAATCCCAGCTACTCGGATGGCTATCTGATGAGCCACTTCCTCTGGCAGAAACACCATGCATTGGCGAGTGTCAAACAGGAGACCCAGGAAAAGGAGCCTCTGAGATGGGACCAAGTCTGACTTGTCCAGATTCAGGATCCAGCCGTGACGGTTCAGAGTGTGTATACACAGCTGCAGTTTTTGGTGGAGAAGCTCCGCTGAGGAGGCTTTCAGGAGGAGATCGTCCATGTAGGGGGTCACCCTGACACCTTCTTGATGAAGTACAGCTATCAAGGAACCCAACACCCTCTGAAAGACCAGAGGGGCCGAGGTCAGTCCAAAGGGAAGAGCTGAAAACTGAAAGTGTCCCCTGTGGCAGGCAATCCTGAGATACTGCCTGCTCTCTGGATGAATAGGGATGTGAAGATATGCATCCTGAAGGTCCAGGGAAGCAAGAAACTCCCCTGGAGACATTGCTGCAATCACAGAGCGCAGGGACTCCTGGCGGAAGTGGGAACTCACAACATAGGAATTGAGATCTTTGAGATCCAAAATGGAACGAGCACCTCCGTCCTTTTTGGCCACCACGAACAGGTTGGAATAAAATCCTGAACCTGTGTCCTCTGGAGGAACCAATTCCAGGACCTCTTTGTCCAAGAGATCCTGAATAGCGTCGTCAAACAGATGTCTTTTTGTAGGTTCCTGAGAAGGACGAGTAAAATGGAACCGAAAAGGAGGAAGGGAAGAGAAAGGGATCCTGTATCCCTCTGACACTACCTGAATAACCCATGGGTCCATCACTGACTCCTCCCAAGTCCGGCGAAAGATGCGGAGATGTCCACCTACTGCTGGATGCGGACCCGGGTTCGGTGAGCCATGCCGAAGCAGTCTTGGAGGTCTTGGCCTTGGGGGCAACTTTGGGTTTACAGGACTGTTTGGGCTTGGAGGAGGAGCGCGCAGAGGACGGACCCGTCTGGGACGTGGAGCGTGTCTCAGTCTGAAAGGAACGAAAGGACAGATCGCGTTTGGCTGGAAACTTTTTCTTGAAGACTGAGGGTAGAAGAGTACTTTTAGTGCCAGTAGCCTCGCTGATCATTTCTTTGAGTTCAGAACCAAATAGCAATTTCCCTTGAAAGGGCAAGGAAAGCAAGGCCTTCTTACAGGCTGTATCAGCAGACCAAATTTTCAGCCAAAGGGCACATCTAGCCACCACAGATGAAGTGGAGGCCCTCGCCATCATGCGCACAGCATCAAAGGCAGCATCAGCAACATAATCTTGTGCTTCAGTGATATTAGCAAGGCGCTGCAACTGCTCAGATACCGGTGCATCCTGGTGAACTGCCTCAGTCAGTCGTTCAGTCCAGGCCGCAATAGCTCTATTAACCCACGCCACTGCAAAGGTTGGACGCATGGCAGTGCCAATGGAGGCAAAAATAGATTTAAGAGAAAGTTCTAGCTTTTTGTCCGTCCAATCCTGCAGGGCAGAGGCATCAGAGACAGCCAAAGCAGTAGATTTGGATAGCCTGGAAACAGGAGCATCCACCTTGGGGGGATGAACCCATTTTGCCAGTTCAGTCTCAGGAAAAGGGTACAGTTTAGCAAACTTTTTGGACACTGAGGAGGATTTGTCAGGATTCCTCCACGCCTCAGAGACTAGACGGGCAAGGGTAGGGTTAGTTGGAAAACATACAACCGCCTTAGATGGTTTTTGAAAAACGTCAGTTGGATCATGAATAGATTCCTGAGTCAGAGGAAGGTTGAGCGTAGTTAACACAGCTCTAATCAAACCCTCAGCAGAAACTTCAGGGTCGCATTCATAAGGGTCCCCAATGGACCTGTTAGACTCAATAATAGTGCCTTCCTCAGCATCAGAATCCTGTAATAATTCTTCCTCAGAAGAATCAGATACATCAGGAGCCCCCTGTGGCTTAGGCAGTGAAGTCCTGATTGTAGAGGGGGTCTGCCAAACCTGGAGAGCCCCCTGTACCTGAGAGGGAAAGAGTTGGAGAGTGGATCTGAGATCCCTAGTGGCAGCTTTAAACTCTTTCACCCAAGTCGGCTCAATAGCATGGCTGGGAAGCCCAGGGTTGCTATCATGACAATCAGTGCATTTAGGGCATAAATTACCAGAACAATCTCTAGGCAGCCCAGAGTGACAAGAGGAGCAAAGCGCAATGGGGGGAACAGACACCCCAGCCTCCTTAGTCTTGGGTCTAGCCCCTGGCTCCAGTGGAGTAGACATGCTCACAGCGTCAATATACACCACTTAACAAATATCACCCAGTAAAAGTGTGAAAGATTAAAGTTTCACCCCAGAAATGCCTAAAATCGGACTTATCTGGCCAGCGAAGGGTTAATCTGCTGAGAGGAGAGAAGGCTCGGTCCCTGCGTAGTATACTCGCTGAGAAATAACACCACAAAATGGCGGCCGTCAGGTCAGCCAATCAGAAACGAGCACGAACCGGGCGCTCATGGGAAATGTAGTTTTCTCTCAGAAATACCCCAAACAGTGCCCGAAGCCCCCCTGAACTCCACACACCCTGTAAACATACACCGGATGATAGAGAGGGAGCATAGAAGTAAAATGTGCCATCTCTGAAGTTGCTGTGACAAGCGGTTCCAGAGATATGTCCCACAATGTGAAATCCCATAGAGAGTAAAGGAGCAATGGCGTCTAAGCGGGAAAAGGCGCGCTTAAAGGCGCGGAACACTAAATTTTAAAAAAGTCCCACTAAACTTTAAAAAGTGCTAAACAGTAACCCAATACATGAGAAACATAAGTAAAACTATACCCAAAGCTCCAAAACCCAGAGAATACCACAGAAATTGCATAAACATGAGAAATGCAAATAAAAACACCCTATGAGTGCTGGAGTGCAATGCAAACTCCCAAATACAAGCCCATCAAAGGGACACTGTGGGGACAAGCGGACCTTCAGCACTCAATGGGTGGCTCACCTTTCTGCAGGACTTCTGTCTTCAGGTGACCATGATGAAGTAGGAATAGACCAGAGGTAAATTCCCCAGCAGGGAAGCTGCTTGACTCAAGCTGTTCCCTCTTCAGGGCATAAGGTCCACAGAAAATCCCTGGAAGCTGCACTAGCCACTTTAAAGAGGGCAATTCACAGCCATGGTCACCCTCCTAATGGTGGTATTCCATATTTGAATAAAAATAACAAAATACTAAGTTGAATGCATAGATGTTCTCCACCTGGCGTGCACAGCACACAGGAACAAATCAATCTAGTGGCTCTGGCCTGAAGGCAGCTTAAGTAGGAGGGGAGGCTCCGCCCCCTGCAATCATTTGCATAATTGTTCCTGCCTATTAAAGGGGCGGATCGCCTCCCAGAGTACCAGTGACCTGTATTGGACGACAGTGAAATGCACTTATCTGGCAGGTGAAGGGTTAATCTGCAGAGGAGAGAAGGAGAGTCCAAGTCCTGCATAGGATACTCGCCCAGAAATGCTCACAAAATGGCTGCCGCGGTGGGAGCCAAAAAGTAACAAGGGCGCAAAGCAAGAGCTCATTGGAAATGTAGTTTTTCCCAAAAAGTACCCCAAACAGTGCCTAAAGCCCCCTGAGCCCCCCAACACACTAGAAACATGAACCGGATGATAGCGCAAGGGCAGACAAGTAAAATGAGCCATTTCTGAAGTTGCTAGGTTAAACGGTTGCAGAGATACGTCCCAAACAGTACAGTCCCATAGGAGTGAATCGAGCAATGACGTCTATGCGGTAAAGGGGGTCTTAAAGGTACAGTACACCATTTTTACAATAAAATGTGTAAAACATCAATAGAACATGTATGGATATCCAAAAAAACACTAACCCGGTAGGAAAAGTGTTAGAAAACCCCCCAAAAAGTGCCAAACCAGCAGTTAAAGGGTTAAGTTACCAAATAAACCTGCTGCCAACAGACATACAGATATACTCAATGAGTGCAGGAGTGTGCAATAGGAACTCCAGGAATACACCCCTGTGCGGAGGGGCACTGTGGGACAAGTGGACCTGCAGCACCCAAAGGGTTGCTCACCTTTCCTGCAGATCTTCTGTCTTCAGATTACCATGTAGCAAGAAGTACCTCAGTGGGTAACTCCTGGGGAAGCACTTGGAATCAAGATTTTCCCCCTCAGGGCTTAAGGTCCACAAAAAGCACCTGGATACTGAGCTAGCCACATCCAAGGGCATTGTCTGTCATGGTAATCCGCCTAATGGTGGTATTCCATATCTAACAGAAAATAAAAAAAGATTCTAAAAACTACAGCAGAACTGATCTCAGCCTGGAGTTGTCTTCACCAAGGAACAAATCTTTCTGGAGCTGGTTGGCTAGCTGCAGCCAAGGAGAGAAGGGAGGCTCCACCCCCTGCAATCACTTTTAGAATTGTTTCTGCCTACTAAGGGGCAGATCGCCTCCCATAGTTACCAGCAACCTGTAATGCACAACAGAGAAAGGTGCTTTCGACTAAAACAAAGTCAGGGATTTGTTTATTAGAGGCTTTTTGCCTTCCTCTGGATAAATAGGGGTGTTTTGGCATGGGCCGAACTTGATGATGCGTGTTTTTTTTTTTTTCAGCCTATGTGACTATGTTGGGATTGGCTGTGAGTTTGAACTTGTCTTGACAATAGTCAGGGTCACTAGATAATGTTGGACATTAGCTTATTCCTTTAATATGGACATATCGTAGGTTAATTATCGACTGTTCTGCCACACGGTGAGGTCATGAAAAAGTGCAAAGCAGGTTTTGAAAGTACGTGCATTTTCAAGGCCTATGCTGGTTAGCCACTGATAGAAAAGAATTGAATAGTAGATAAATCAGATCTGGCTAACAGTCATTGGGCTTTTTTGCAGTTTTTATCGGACACAACTGAATCGAGGCCCTAGTGCGGAATTGTGAATAGTGGGAAATAGAATATGTCCGTAGCACTCAAAGGGTTACTCACCAATCTTTCACAGGCTTCCATCTGAAATTGAAAATGGCTTAAATGTTTTTTGTTTATTTTTGCCTCTCTCTGGATCAATAGGGGGTGATTTGGCATGGACTAGACTTGATGGACGCATGTCTTTTTTTTTTTTTTTAGCCTCATCAACTATGTTACTATGAATCGGAAAGCTGAGCAATGTTTCCGAAGGAGCCTTTAGTAGAAGATCATCCAAGTAAGGAGTCATGGATATCCCTTGAGCACAGGTTTAGGCTGCCAAAAGTAGCCATAACCTTTTTTTTTTTTAATAGATACTTTGAGCTAGTCAAGGGGAGAGCTGTGAGCTGGTAATAACTGCTCTCAAAGTAAAAACATAGAAAACGTTGATGGCCTGGATGAATCGGAATGTGCAGATAGGCATCCTAGAGATCCAGAGAGGCAGCGTTAACTGCTCAAAGGGATTCCCTCCAAGGGAGGAGATGGCAAATAATGGTTGAGACACAAGTACAGAATAGGATGTAAGTAGGTGAAAAATTCCTGAGCAGGAGCTGGAACGGTGACCAGCACCGGTTTGTCTCGACAAGCTCTGGACAAAAATAAACAGTGGGGAGGAAGGGATATGAGATCTATGCATTACCCTTCCAAACCCACAAAACCAACTGGTCTGTCACAGAAGACTCCCATGAGTCTTGAAAAAAACAGTCTGCACCCTACAGGTAAACACAGAGCAGGACTCTTCAAATCAGCCTTAGTTTCTAAGCAGACATCTTCTGTCAAATATGTTCAGGGCTTTGGGGTGCGGTGGGCCAGAAAAGCCTAAGGGGTTTAAACCCTAGGGACCCCAAAATGTCAGGGGTAACAAAAGCAGCATCAAAGGCCACCTCAGTAAGGTATACATTGGCCTCCCTGATATATGCTAGCATGACCAGCAGTTACTCATTCGAACATGCTCCCAATGGCATCTGACAGTTGTTCATACCATATAGCCAAGGCTCTAGGTGACCCATGCGGTAGTGGGTGGCAGGAAGGTCCCGGTTGCTGCAAAATTCTCCTTTAAAAAGGAATCTAAGAGTTTATCGGCCTGATTCTTCAGGGCTGCTGAGAGATGGGGATATCAATAGCAGGTGGGGTACAAGCCCTGAGCTGAGAAAGGATGGAGAGGAAAAACAGGTTATTCCCTCTTGCATCTTTGGAGGATAAGAGTCAGAGACCTACAAAGTCACAACAGCAGCTCTGATAAGCCCCTTCTTTGAGGGGCAGGGGTATTCCTCTTAGGCACTGCCAAAACATAAGGACGAATCCATGTCCTCCCAATCAGTGCCAAGCTATTCTGCAGAGGAATATCCAAACAATGGAGAAGGGTCCCTAAAGACAGGGTCAGTGTATTTGATAGGGGGCATGGTGTTCCAAAAATGGGGAACCCCTTAAATACAAGAAAGGATAGAAGCAACTGAAGACAGTCTTAACCCACAGTACTTCTTATTCTGCAGTTGAGGGCCGCAGAGAAGTAATAGGGGCCACAGGGCAAGAGGAACACAGGGCACCTGAATATTCCAGTGGAAGCCAGTTCAGATTGCAGTATCCACATTCAGCATCCTTGGTTAGGCCTCATCTAGAATATGGAGTACAATTTTGGGCGCCTGGTCTAAAAAAAGACATTAATGAACAGGAAAAGGTGCAGAGACGTGCAACAAAACGGATAAAGGGATTGGAGGATCTGAGTTATAAAGAGAGACGAGCCAAACTGGGTTTGTTTACATTAGAGAAGAAACATCTAAGGGGTGATATGATTACCATTTACAAAGAACTATCCAATTAATTATTTATGCAAAGAGCTGAGCTAAGAACAAGAGGTCATCCATTAAGACTAGAGGAAAGGCACTTTCGACTAAAACAAAGGCAGGGATTCTTTACAGTAAGGGCGATAAGGCTATGGAATTCTTTGCCTTGGGATGTTGTGCTTGCAGATAATGCAACTGCATACAAAAAAGCAATGGATGCCTATCTAGCACAGAACAATATTGACAATTATGACAGATGGCTTCAAAGAAGATAGGATATTGATCCGGGGAACTGACTACCAATTGGACTCAGGAAGGAATAATAGGATTTTAGTCTTACCTGTTAAATCCTTTTCACTTAGTCCATACAGGTTACTGGTACACTGGGAGGCGATCCGCCCCTTTAAGTAGGCAGGAACATTCTCTAAATGTATGCAGGGGGGTGAAGCCTCCCTTCCCTCTCAGGCAGCCTCATCCAGTCAGCCCTCAGAATTGTTTGAGAACGAATCAGACTAGATAGAAGAAGGAAAGAAGACTCCTGTGAGCATGCCCCGATGGACTCCCACAGAATGCCACAGGAGAGCCAAGTATGGTCTCTTGACAGGGTGGGAGACCAGTAACCTGTATGGACTAAGTGAAAAGGATTTAACAGGTAAGACTAAAATCCTATTTTCACTGTCGTCCAATACAGGTTACTGGTACACTGGGATGTCCAAACATTGAGTTTTCCCAGAGGCGGGAAGGAAGCAAGGACCAGGCGCAAGGCCCCCAGAGTCACCAGAACCTCTATGAACCAACCGGTCAGAGATCCCAACAATCAGAAGTGTCAACGAACACCAACTAGGGGTAAGAACAGACCCCAAACAAAACACAGCACACTGAACCAGAGCCAACAGGGCTCAACAGTAAGGAAGCATTGAGAACCTCAGAAGAAGAAGATCCTAGACAGGCAAAACTGCCTCCAGGACCTTTCTCCCAAAGCTGGCATCAGCCGAGGCCAGCACATCCACATGGTAGTGCTTCGAAAATGTGTGCACAGAGGACCAAGTGGCCGCCCGGCACAGCTGATCAGCAGATGCTTGATTTTTATAGGCCCAAGAGGCCCCAATTGATCAGACTTCCTGATAGACTCAGTGTGATGAACATAAAATTTGAGACAACACACGACATCCGACAAATGAAGATCCCTCTCCTTGTCAGAGGAAGGGTTAGGGCAGAAAGAGGGCACCACAATCTCCTGATTGATGTGAAATTCGGAGACAACTTTAGGCAAAAATTCCTTGGAAGTGCGAAGCACAGCCTTATCCTTGTGGATCACCAGATAAGGTGGTTTACAAGACAAGGCTTGTAATTCTACCACCCGGCGAACTGATACAATAGCCAAAAGGAAGGCCATCTTCCAGGTCAAAAGGAGCAAAGGAATAGTAGCCAAGGACTCAAAGGGGGGTCCTTGGAGAACCTCCAAAACTAGATTAATATCCCACTGAGGAGCCGGACTCTTGAAAGCGGGACGAACATGAGCCACACCTTGGAAGAAAACTTTGACGTCAGGAATAACGGCAACGCGATCCTGGAAAAAGACAGAGCGCTGAAGTCTGAACCTTGAGAGAACTCAGACTGAGTCCCTTATCAACACCGTCCTGTAAAAAGGCCAGGACAGTAGGAAGATGAAAATCATGTGATAGATCCCTATCAGCACACCATGCAACAAAGGTCGACCAGACTCGGTGATAGATCTTAGAAGACACAGACTTACGAGCGTGTAGCATCATAGACACCACAGCAGAGGAAAAACCCTTTTTCTTCAAAATTGAGGATTTAACCTCCAAGCCATCAAATGAAGACGATGAACATCCTCCTTCCACAGATAGCCTTGTAGCAGAAGATCTGGACGAGAGGGAAGCGGAAAGGGCTCCGCCACAGACATTGCCATCAGATCCAGATACCAGGACTGAGGAGGCCAATTAGGAGCGATTAGAATAACTGGACAACGCTCCATCTTCAGCTTCTGGATGACTCTGATCAACAGTGGAAGAGGAGGGAAGATGTAGGCTAGGGAGAATTCCCAAGGGATTGACAAGGCGTCCACTGCCAGGGCCAGTGGATCCCTCCACCGACAGCAGAACACTGAAACCTTCCTGTTGTGTCTTGTTGCCATCAGATCCACCACAGGAACCCCCCACATCTGAGTTAGAAGGTGAAACACCTCTGGATGAAGAGCCCACTCTCCGCTGTCGACTGTGTGACGACTGAGAAAGTCTGCCATGACGTTGTCTACACCTGGAATGTGTACCGCTGAAATGACGGGAACATGAGCTTCCGCCCAAGACAAAATGACCTTGACCTCTAACCAGACGGCCAGACTTCTTGTTCCGCCTTGCTTGTTGATGTAAGCCACTGCGGTGGCGTTGTCGGACTCTACTTTGACTGGACAACCCTCCAGTTGAGATTCCCAATGTCTTAGGGCAAGGAAGATCGCACGTAGTTCCAGGATGTTGATGGACAGGAGAGATTCCTCCAATCCCCACTTCCCCTGGGCACTGAATCGACCCAACACCGCCCCCCATCCCAGGAGGCTGGCATCCGTTGTGACCGTGGTCCAATGAGGGATCTGGAAGGATCTCCCTTTCAGGAGATGAGAAAGATCCAACCACCATTCCAAGCTCAACTCAACATGAGGAGGTAGAGAGACAGATAGCTGCAGATGGTCTGGACGATTCCTGCACGTCTGAATCACGAACCTCTGAAGTTCCCTGGTGTGTGCCATGGCAAACGGCACCGCCTCTATCGTGGAAATGAATTTCCCCACCAGAGAAGTCAATTTCGTGACTGGAATCCGCTCTAGAGCCAGAATCTTTGATAACCGGACAGCAATCTGATGAGCCACCTCCTCCGGCAGAAGCACCATGCACCGCTGGGTGTCGAACAGGAGACCCAGGAAGATTATCTGCTGAGATGGAACCAAGTCTGACTTGTCCAGATTCACAATCCATCCATGGCGAGTGAGTGTCTGAATGCAAGCCTGAACCTACTGGTGAAGGATCTCCGCTGATGAAGCTTTCAAGAGTAAATCGTCCATGTAGGGAGTCACTCTGATGCCATCCCGATGGATTACTGCTATCAATGCTCCCAAGACTCACTGAAAAACCTGTGGAGCTGTCGTCAGTCCAAAGGGAAGAGCCGAAAACTGAAAATGACCTCTGTGGCAGGCAAACCTGAGATACCGCCTGCTCTCTAGATGGATAGGGATGTGTAGATATGCATCCTGAAGATCCAGGGAAGCAAGGAATTCCCCCGGAGACATAGCAGCTATCACAGTGCTCAGAGATTCCTGTCGATAGTGGGTACTCACAGCAAAGGAGTTGAGATCTTTGAGGACCAAAATAGGACGAGCTCCACCGTCCTTTTTGGCCACAACGAACAGGTTGGAATAAAATCCTGAACCTGTGTCCTCTTGAGAAACTGGTTCCATGACTTCTTTGTCCAAAAGATCCTGAATAGCGTCGTCGAATAGACGCCTTTTTGTGGGGTCCTGAGAAGGACGAGTAAAATGGAAGCGAAAGGGAGGAAGGGAAAAGAAAGGGATCCTGTATCCCTCTGACACCACCTGAAGAACCCAAGGGTCCGCCACAAGCGAAAGAGGTGAAGCCGCCCACCTACGGCCGGATGTGGACCCGGGTTCGGCGAGTCATGCCGAAGCAGTCTTGGAAGCCTTGGCCTTGGGGGCAACTTTGGGCTTCCAGGACTGTTTGGGCTTGGAGGAGGCGTGCGGAGCAGGCGGAACCGCCTGGGACGTGAGGCGTGTCTCAGTTTGGAAGGAACGAAAGGACCGATAGCGCTTAGCTGGGAATTTCTTCTTAAAGACTGAGGGTAGAAGAGTACTTTTACCTCCAGTAGCCTCGCTAATCAATTCCTTTAGCTCAGATCCAAACAGGGAAGTCCCTTGGAAGGGCAAAGAAAGCAAAACTTTCTTGGAAGCGGTGTCAGCAGACCAAATTTGTAGCCAAAGAGCGCGTCTAGCCACCACAGAAGAAGTGGAGGCCCTCGCCATCATGCGAACTGCGTCAAAAGCAGCGTCAGAAACATAATTCTGAGCTTCAGAAATATTAGCAAGGAGTTGCAGCTGCTCTGACACTGGCGCATCTTGGCGGACCACCACAGTAAGCTGTTCAGTCCAGTCCGCAATGGCCTGGTTAACCCACGCCACAGTAAAGGTTGGACGCATGGCAGTACCAATAGAGGCAAAAATAGACTTAAGACAGGTCTCTAACTTTTTGTCAGTCCAATCCTGTAAAGCAGAAGCATCAGATACAGCCAAAGCAGTAGATTTGGACAACCTAGAAACTGGAGCAGCCACCTTAGGAGGATGAACCCATTTAGCCAATTCAGTCTCAGGAAAAGGATAAAGTTTGGCAAACTTTTTTGAGACTGAAGAGGACTTATCAGGATTTTTCCAGGCATCAGAAACTAAGCGTTCAAGAGTAGGATTAGTAGGAAAACAGGTAACAGCCTTTGAAGGTTTCTGAAACACATCCGTTGGGTCAAGGGTAGATTCCTGACACAAGGGAAGATTGAGGGTGGTCAGCACAGCCCTGATCAAACCCTCAGCGGAGAGTTCAGGATCACATTCAAAACGGTCTCCAGCCGATCTGGTAGACTCAATAACTGTACCATCCTCAACATCAGAATCCTGCAACAATTCTTCCTCAGAAGAATCAGAGACGTCAGGAGCTCCCTGTGGCTTAGGCAGGGAGGTCCTGACAGTGGAAGGGGTCTGCCATACTTGAAGAGCCCCCTGAACTTGAGAGGGAAAGAGCTGAAGAGTGGATCTGAGATCCCTAGTTGCAGCCTTGAACTCTTTCACCCATGTTGGCTCAACAGTGTAACTGGAAGGCCCTGGGTTGCTGCCATAACCTTCCGCACAAGTTGGGCATAAATGACCAGAAAATTCTCTAGGTAGCCCTGAGTGACAGGAGGAGCAAAACGCAATGGGGGAAACAGATACCCCAGCCTCCTTTGTCTTAGGTCTAGTCCCAGGCTCAAGTGGAGTAGACATGCTCACAGCGTCAGATATACTCCACAGATAGTAATCACCAAATTAAAGTGTGAAAGATTAAATATTCACCTCAGAAACGTTTAAAACTAAACTTATCTGGCAAGCGAAGGGTTAATCAGCAGAGGAGAGAGAGAGAAGGTCCAGTCCCTGCGTAGTATACTCAATGAGAAGAACTCACAAAATGACTGCCGCGACGGGAGCCAATCAGAAAAAGGGCGCGTCCCACGGAGGAGCTGGACTCCTAAAGGCAGGACGACCATAAGCCACACCGTGGAAGAGAATCCTGACATCAGGAAAAACAGCAAACGCTCCTGGAAAAAGACAGAGAGCACCAAAGTCTGGACTTACAGAGAACTCAGACTGAGCTCCATATCGAGACCGTCCTGCAAAAAGGCCAGGACAGTAGGAAGAGGAAAAGCATGAGACAGATCCCTGTCAGCACACCAGGACACAAGGTCGACCAGACTCAGTGATCGATCTTGGAAGAAACGGGCTGAGAAGCGCGCAGCATAGTAGCCGCCACAGCAGGAGAAAACCCCTGTCACCCCAAAATCGAGGATTCAACATATAGGCCAACAAATTGAGCCGAAGAACATAGTCATCCACAGAGAACCCTGTAGAAGAAGAAGAAGAGCTGGACGAGAGGAGAGCCAAAATGACTCCACCACGGATAGGGTCAAACCCCCAGATACCATGGTTGACAATGTCAATCCAGAACAATCGAAAACATCGGACAACATACAATTACAATGTCCGTAACACCCATATTAACATAGGGAGAGAAAGAAAGATGGCCAGAGAGGACGTCCAAGGAAGGACATGCATCAGCATCAGAATTAAGGAGTCTCTCAACAGAGAGCAAAACGGCTTAACCTTCCTGTTGCTTCCCATTGCCAGTAGATCCACTGGGGAATTCCCCATCTCAAACTAGGAGACGAAACATATCCTAATGCAGGTCCACGTTCAAGGTCGACCGCGTGACGACTGAGGAAGTCTGTCAAGACGGTGTCCACTCCTGGAATGAGCACTGCAGCATGACAGGAACAAGAACCTCTGCCTAGGACAGAATGGCCTAGACCTCTAATCAAGTGGCGAGACTTCGTGTCCCTCCCTGACTGATAAAATAAGCCACTACCGTGGCATTGTTGGACTCGTCCACCAGGTGAAGCACACGAAGATGGAAAGAAGGGACTCCTTCATGAACCACTTCCCCTGGGCGCTAAAACGACCCAGAACAGTTCCCCAGTCCAGGAGGCTGGCATCCAATAAGACCTCGGTCCAGAGGGAAGTAGAAAAGATCTACCCAGTAGGAGATGGAAAAAGCCCAACCACCAACTCCAAGCTCAACTCGACCTGAGGAGAGAGAGCGTTAGCTTCAGAAGATCTGGTTGGACCTCCATATTACAAACCTCGAGGTTCCCTGGCGTGTACCATGGTAAATGGAACCGCCGCAATCGTGGAGATGAACCACCCCACCAGAGAATAACCTCAAGGCCAGTATCCGATCGCGGGATAGGATCATAGGATCCTTCGAGCAAGTTGATGGTTACCTAGTCCAGAAGGAAAACCATGGACCTCCAAGATCGAACAGAAGACCCAGGAGGTGAAACGGAACAGGGTCTGACTAACCCTATTTCACAATCCAACCATGAAAAGAAGGAACAGAATACAGGCCTGGACCTGCTGAAGAAGAAGGCGGTCCACGGCTGATGCTTGCGTAATGCAAGTGGTCCGTGAAGAAGAAGTGTGATGCCGTCCTGACAGAGGACGGATATCAAGATCCCCAGCCCCGTTGGAAACCTAGGGCTGATGACAGACCAATGGAAGGCCGAAACTGAAAATGACCTCAGGCGCAGGCAAACCCAAATACTGCCTGCTCTCTAGAAGGACTGGGAAGTGCAAAACGCATCCTAATGTCCAGAGAAGCTAGAAACTCCCCCGCAGCGAATACTGTGAGCAGGTACTCCTGACGAAAAGGAGACTGCACTACAAAGGAATTAAGATCTTTCAGATCCAAAATGAGGTGACATCCGACAACCCTTCTGTTTATTTATTAATTGTTGTTGGTCACCACAAAGAGGCTAGAATAGAATCCTGAACCCCTGACCGCAGGGGGGACCTATTCCAGGACATCCTTGTCCAGAGAACCGGAAAAGCGTCTTCAAATAGAAGGCTACTCTCGTTTACCTGAGGAGAACGAGAAATTAAAGGCGAAAAGGTGGGAAGGAAAAGGGATCTAGTATCCCTCAGACACCACCAGAAAGCTCACAAGTCCGACACTGAATAATCCCACGGTGTCGAAGGACATTCCGAAGCAGTCACGAAATCCTGGGCTTGTAAACAGCCTAGGGCTGCAATTGCCTCATGTTCTGGGAGGAACGCGGAACAGATAGAACCACCTGGTTCGTTGCACGTGACTGAGAGAAAAGGAACGAAAAAGACCGGTTACGCGTAAACGGCAACCCTTACATTTATTTATTTGGTTAGAAACCAAGGGTAGAAGAGGCACTAACCCCTAAAGCCCTTTAATCAGTTCCTTAGTTCGGAACCAAACAAGGAAGTACCCTCAAAAGGCAAAGAAAGGAAAACTTTCCTGGAGGCAATGAGAGCAGATCAATTTCAAGTCAAAGAGCACGCCAAACCACCACAGAAGTAGTGGGGGCCCTTGCCCGGCATCAAGGGCAGGAGCAGAAAAATAGCTTTGATCTAAAGAGACAATAGCAAGGAGACACAATGACTCCGAAGTAAGCGCATTCTGACAGACCTCCAGTGGGTTGCACAGTCCAGACTGCAACAGCCCGGTCAACCCATGCTACAGCAAAGGCTGGAATCATAGCGGACCAAAAGAAGCGAAAACGAGCCTGAGGGGAACCTCAGTTACCTGCCCGTCCAATCTTGCAACGTCAGAAACATGTAGACAGTAAGTTGAGACAGTCTAGATATGGGTGCGTCCACGTTAAAGGAATGAACCCATGTAGCCATTTCTGTTTGAGAAAAGGGAAAAGGTTTAGCAAATATTCTAGACACTGAAAAGGACTTGTCTGGTCCATGTTCAAGGGGCTTCACAGGCACCTGAAAAACATTAAAGGGAAAAGAGTGAACCTCCTGAACCGATGGAATGTTGAGAGTGGGTAATACAGCCCTGATCAGGCCCTCAGTAGAGGGTTAAGGATCAGCTACAAATGGGTCCCTTAAGAGACCTGAAAGATTCCAAAGGAGCACCAATCCTCAATATTCCAAACTAGCAACAATTCTTCCTCAGAAGAATCTAATCAGGTGCTCCCTGAGGTTGAGGCAGGGAGGATCTGATAATCGAAGGGTTCTGTCTCAACTGAAATGCCCCCTGAATCTGGGATGCAAAGAGCTGTAAAGAAGACCCAGTTGCAGCCTTAAACTCTTGCACCCAAGCTGGCTCAATAGCATGGCTGGAAGGCCCTGGGTTGCTGCCAGGATCTCCAGCCTGCTGGGCAGAAATGACCAGAGAACACTCTAGGTAGCCCTGTGTGACAGGAAGAGCAGTGAGGAATGAGGGATACTGAACCCCAGCTTCCTTAGTCATAGGTCTAGTCCCTAGCTCCAGCGGTATAGACATTCATACATTGTCAAAATAACCAACTGTACAATGAATCACCCAATTGTAGTGTGTAAGATTGATATTTCACCCCAGAAACGCTAAATATAGACTGTTCTGGCAGGCGAAGGGTCAATCTGCAGAGGAGCAAAGGATTGTCCAAGCGCTGTATAGGATACGGACTGAGAAAAGTGCCCAAAATGGCTGCCGCGACGGGAGCCAATCAGAAATTAGGCGCGAAGCGAGTGTTCATGGGAAATGTTGTTTTTCCCAAAAAGTACCCCAAAACAGCGCCCGAAGCCCCCCAAGCCCCCCAACACACTTGAACTATAAACCGGATGATAGAGCAAGGGTAGACAAGAAACATGAGCCCTCTCTGAAGTTGCTGAGTGAAGCGGTTCCAGAGATACGTCCCAAACAGTGTAAGCCCATTGAAAGTAAAGGAGCAATGGCGTCTGTGCGGTAAAGCGCGCCATAAAGGCACAGTACATAATTTTTAATAAAAGTAACCCCCAAAGGGAAAAAGGTTCAAATACATAGTAAACACATGTACATCAGAATAAAACACTACCCTATAAAGGAAGTGTCCCAAAACCCCTTATAAAACTAGTCAAACCAGCAGAGAAAGGGTTAATATGCCATATAAACTGCTCCAATACCACAGACATACACTTATGTATACAATATATACATAAACACCCAATGAGTGCTGGAGTGCGCAATGAGAACTCCCAAATACAAGCCCAGTTAAGGGACACTGTGGGACAAGTGGACCTTCAGCACTCAAAGGGTGGCTCACCTTTTTCCTGCAGATCTTCTGTCTTCAGGTCACCAGTGAAAAAGGAGTACATCAGAGAGGAATCCCCAGGGAAGTTACTTGAAATTAAGATTATTCCCTCTTCAGAGCTTAAGGTCCACCAAAATGCTCTGGCTACTGAAACTAGCCACTTTGGAGAGGGCATTGTCAGTCCTGGTAACCTGCCTAATGGTGGTATTCCATATTTGACAGAAAATAAAAAAAGAAACTAAACTTGATTGAGAGATGTTCTCCACCTGTGTGTCTTACACAGGAACAAACAATTCTGGGGGCAGGACTGGATGAGTCACCTTAAGAGGGAAGGGAGGCTCCACCCCCCTGCATACATTTAGAGAATGTTCCTGCCTACTTAAAGGGGACTGACGCCTCCCATTGTACATCCCATTGTACCAGTGACCTGTATTGGACGACAGTGAAAAGGATTTTCTTTTTCTTTGTTTTTGATTTATTCTCCAAAAGATAACAAAACTGTAAAAGTCAGGTTACAGTAGTTAAAATGAATCAATCTCACAATCTGAAACAAGAGTAAATACAAATCCACACACTCAACACATCATGCTACAAGTCTGAGAATCACATGAACTGCAGCTTTCACCTGACTTTTAAATGAATCAGAAGCAGTCCATTATATTCAAACCTTGTTTATTTATTTTAATCAAACACATCCAAGTTATTATGTCCGTCCCTAAATAGGAAAGATTAAAAAAACACACTTATTTTGTTCTCAATCAGTTTACCAAAGACCAGCTTGTTTTCTCAAAACTACTCAGAATCTGTATATAAAAACACATTTCCTATTCTTTAAAATGTGGCCCTTACCAGGACTTGGGCTCCCCAAAGTGTAGGTAGTTGATGCTATATAGGTCCATGTCCTCTGTGTGCCAGGCAAAAGTAGTCTTCCACATACCAAAGTAGAGATATGGTGTATTGACCCCTTCAATGATAATCCCACATTCATGTTCAACCATATCCAGGAGGGTATTCAAACCTGCTATGTTCCATAGATTTATGTCCTGTCAGAATTAAATTTAAGGGTGAATATCATAAATTAAAAAGTGTAGTAGGGAGAGATGGAAAAAGCAGTCACACGAGAAGAGAAGAACAAATGAAATACACAAAAACAGAAAGAGAAGAGGGACTGGGAAAAGGATGGAATAAGTGCAAGAAAGGAATGGCCATACATTACGCATGTGGAGAAATTGGCAGGTTAGGCACAGGTAGGGCCAAAGGATATGGATATATATATATATATATATATATATATATATATATATATATATATATATATATATATATATATATATATATATATATATATATATATATATATATATATATATATGTATGTAGGAGAGCGACTCACTATCATATCACAAAATAAACATCAATTTATTGAAATACAATGTAAATAACATATAAAATACATCAACTTCACTTAAAATACATGGCTACTAAAGCTCTGGAACTCAAGAATAAAATATAAAAATATCCCCGTGTCCATTAGAGTGACTTCAACGGTATACAATCAAGGATATATAAAAATGGTCATGTATATAAAATAGTCCCTGAGGAAGTACCAATAGCTGGTACGAAACACGTTAGAGAACTAGCTTGATTTATACTACCTTCTATACAGTGAACCGACTATTCATTTTTTTATATGGTTATAGCAACGATAACCGCAGAGACAAGAAAGAAGGGCTATTTACTTCATTGCCAGGTCCAGTCAAGGACGAGGAATACAGCAAAGGACGGGGGTCTATATTGAGTAACTGAGGAAGAGAGACTGCAACAACTTTAATGATTGAACATCAGTGATCTTGTCTTGTCCCAGTTGCAACAATAATTGAAGATACAGCAACAGGGGTTGAGTACATACGAGGTCGTACATTGCTACCGTAAGATCCAGAAAATGGACCGAAAGGACAAAAGGACTGTGGATATCTCTAAGTTAGTAAAGTACTGGGGGGCAATGTTAGTCACATTAAAGTTCCACTTTAACTTCTGCTTTCTGGCAAAGGCCAGCAGATTTTGTGTAAAAATGTCTTGATATTTGGAGCTATTCACTTTTCACTATAACCGGACCAGACCCCTGTCCCTGATGAAGAAAACTTGCCCCATAGCATGATGCTGCCACCACCATGCTTGACAGTAGTACGGTGTTCTTTTGGTAAAGAGCTGTGTTGGCTTTGTACCAGTAAGGCTCAACTTTGTTCTACTTATCAGACCATAAGACGTTTCCCCTCATTATTTTATGGAGACTGAATGTGTTTTCTTGCAAAACTTATACAGACCTGGATGTTCCTTTTTTGTTAGAATTGGCTTCCATTTTGCCTTCCTACCAAATAGCTCACATTTGTGAAGAATACACCAAATGGTTTTAAAATGTAGGTAGTGTCCACTTACTGTCATAAAATCCTGCAGCTACTTTGGGATTGCTGTTGGCCTCTTAGCAACCTCTTTGATGAGGTTTCTCCTTGCCCAGTCAATTTTGGAGGGGTGTCTTGATCTTTGCAATTTCCTGGTGGTACAATATTTCCTCCACTTCCTAATGATGAACCTCATTGTGTTTCAAGATATTTGTAATTGTGGTTCGCCCCTTCTGTTCCTGTGATATTTAGGGATACTTTGCTGGCACTTTTCTGTTTGAGCTAAAAGCCATAAGCACTACTGCTGGAAGACCCCAACACTGAACTATCTGAACAAATATCTCCTGGTTCACATCCACCTCTTGACATCTGAGAAACTTGGCTACCACATCTTTTAACCCTGGCAGACTGCAGAGATAGCTGGAACATGAGTTTCTGCCTAATGAAGTAGCTCCTGTACTTCCCTCCAGGCAGACTCAGAGTTCCTCACTGGTTGTTGATCTGATCCACTGTCTTCAAGTTGTCTGGCTATCAAAACTGGAGTCACGATTAGTACTTGAGACCAGTGTAAAAGTTCCAGATGAATAGATGTTGACAAGAGGTTCTCCTCTCTAGTCCAACATCTCTGAGTGGTCATGGAAACCCAGAGTTGCACCCCAGCCTGTCATTACCAGATTCCACTCTGGAATCACAAAGGCCAAATAGGGTTTCACCCTCACACAGCAAATATTTCTTAGAAGATTGATTCTCAGACCAACTCCTTAGGCTTCAGTAAGGTACACATTACCTAACAAAAAGATTAGCAAGTATAACAAAGAAATCTTCCCCAGAAACATCAGAAAGCAGTATATCATAAAGCTGCTCACACCAGACATCTATAGCCTAATTAACCCACACTGAAGTAAACATGGTCCTCAGAACTACTAATTTGTCTGCAAAATTAGCCTTTAGAAAGGAATTAAGCAGCTTCTCTGATACTTTAAACCAGAGTTTAGAGATATGCTTGTTAAGGAATAACCTTTTGTCTGGGGTTTTCCACTCTTCTAAGAGAATCTGGTCAAGGGTGTTCTTAGGAAAGAAGACTGGAGAGTCTTTCTTGCAGCTATGGAAAACATCTGAAGAGGAAGACCCTCCAATCAGAGTCCTCAGAGACCTGAAAGGTATCCAACACCACTCTAATGAGCCCCTCCACAGAGGGGACAGAATAAGTCTCACAGGAATTCTCAAAAGACAAGGAAGCGTCCATATCTTCTTCCTCTGAATGAAACACCTCATAAGATGACACTTCAAAAACATTATCAACCTTCCTAATGGTGGGCATGGGTCGGCCAGAGTAGAGTACCCCTGAACTGAAAAGAGAATGGATGTCACTACAGACATCAGAGTTTTAACCCAAGCTGACTCTTGTTCAGTGCTGGATGGTCCCCACAAATACACAAATTACACTCTGTACAGTGCACATATAACTTAAGCTAGCACCACATTCAACACGCTGCGATCCCTTTGCTTGTCAGACTTGGAGTCAGGAAAAAATGAAGGCACAACAATCTCCTGATTGATGTGGAACTCAGAAACCATTGTAGGAAGGAATTCATGTGATGTACAAATAAATGCCTTGTCAAAAAACAGAAAAGGTGGCTTGCAGGACAAAGCCAGCAACTCTGAGGACCAAGACCACAGCCAAGCTATTTTCCACGTCAAGAGACACAAGGGAATGGTAGCAAGGGACACAAAGGGAGGCCTCTGCAAGACATCCAAAACCAGATTAAGGTCCCGCAGAGGCTGGGAAATCATGGGCAACCCCTTGAAAGAACAGGTTGACACATCTCTGGAAAAACAAAGAGTGTAGAAGTCTGAAAATTCAAGGCACTCAGTCCTTTGTTCACAATCCTGAAGAAAGGGCAGAACCACTGGGAGTTCAAAATCCTGTGAAGGCAGATCCCTGTCCACACACCAGAAATGAAAAATGGACCAGACCCTGTGGTAGGCCTTAGAGAAGACTGGCTTACTAGACTGGATCACAGCAGGTATGAATTCAGGAGAGAAACCTATCCTCCTCAAGAGGGTGACTTCAGCAGCCATATCGTTAAAGCCAGTTTCTCCACATCATCTTTCCAAAGGTAACCCTGAAGGAGGATGTCCGGTCTGGGTGGCAGAGGAAACTGATCATGAATAGAAAGATTCATCAGGTCCACAAACCATGCCCTCTTGGTCCAATAAGGTGCACCAGAATTACAGCTGGACCATCCATCCTGACCTTCTGTTGCACCCCGGGAATAAGGGGAATTGGAGGAAAGATGTAAGTGCCACGGAATAGACATTGTGTCCATGAGAAGGCCAGAGGGTCTTCCCCAGTTGGAGCAAAACACTTCAGGTCCATCTGTTGCAGTCCCCACTGTTGCACAATCAGGTTGATTGCTTCTAGATGGAAGCCCCTCTCTTCTGGATCTACATCCTGGCAACTTAGGAAGTTTGCCAGCATGTTTTCTACCCCTGGAATGTGAACAGCAGAGATGTCTGGAAAGTGGGCTTCTTCCAAGCCCAAAATGTACTTCACCTTGTACCTGGCAGTGGCGCTTTGAGTGCCCCCTTGATGGTTCATGTAGGCCACGAATGTGGCATTGTCATACTGGACTCTCACAGGATGCCCCGTCAACTGAGGGGACCAGTAAACTAGAGGAAGGCGGATTGCCCTGAGCTCCAGAACATTGATGGACCCAGCACCACACCTCACCTCAGCTGCTGACACTGGCATCTGTCATGACCATGGTCCATTCTGGTATCACAAAATATTTCCCTTCTCCAAGCTGAGTCGCTGCAACCACCACTGCAGATCCTGTGTCTTCCAGAGAGAGTTGTGCACCCCAAACCATAACAGTTCTGTTGACCAAGGCAGAGGCAAAAATAGGCCTCAACATAGCTCCAGTGGCTGCAAAATTGGACCGGAGGATAGAGTCAAGCTTCTTATAAGCCACATACTTAAGTACTGCTGCATCTGCCAACAGCAGTGCAGTGGACTTGGCTAACCTGGAAACAGGGGGTCCACAGAAGTAGGAGAAGCCCACTGTGGCAAAGCTGCTTCGGAAAACGGGTAAAGCTTAGAGAATCTCTTATTAGACAACCTCTTATCAGAATTCTTCCAGAAGAATCTGATCAAGAGTGGCATTAGGGGAAAATACCAAAGACTTGACGGGTCCTTAAAACAGCCCAGATGAGCTCCTCAGCAGAGGGGAGAGGGTCATCCTCATTAGAGTCTCCATAGGAGTAGGAAGAAACAATATCTTCATATTCCTCCTCCTCTCAGTCATCCTCAGAGAGTCCTCCTCAAAGCAGCCAATGAGAGCAGGCATACTCTGGGCTCTAGGGGCCACATACCTGAAGGTGGTAGTGGGCTTCCAAGACTGAAGAACCCCTTGAATGAAAAGAGGAAATTGCGCCATAGTGGATAACAAATCCTTAACCCAAACTGGCTCTTGTTCTGTGCCGGAGCGCCCCAATGGAGTAGAATGGGCAACAGAACAGGAGGGGCAGAGAGATTAAGAATACTCTCTAGGAAGTCCTGTTTGGCATGAGGAAGAGAAAGCATGGGGGGGGGGGGTCAGCAATGCCCCTGAGTCCTTAGCCTTAAAGTCTAGCCCCATGTCCCTTTGGATCCGACATCCTAACAGGAGTAGTGTTTAAACTACTATAAAATTCTAGTAACAGTTCCCCAGATTAATAAATCACCTCAGAAAAGTACTTATCTGGCAGCAGAAGGATTAATCAGGAGAACAAGGGGTTTTCACCTCTGCGTAGGATAAGCAAGAGAAGTAAAATGGTGACAGCAAACCAGGCAGCCAATCGGAAGAAAGCCAGCAAAACAGGCTGAGTAATGTAGTCTTCTCTGTTGCCACTGCCTAGCAACACCAACAACTCCAATCACAGGTCCCAAGGCACTCAGGATGTGAACAGAATGAAATGGCATGAGGAGACAATAAGAATGAGGCCACTCTAAACACTGTATGACAAACTGTTGCAGAGATATAGAGTTCTCCCATAGAAATTAAGGGATCGAAAATGGCTGCAGCGTGGGAAGTACTTCTTAAAGGCGGCATGTAACAAAAAAACATTAAAAATTTTAAAAGTCACCCACGGCACCCATAGACCCCAAGGGACATGAGGGTGGGTAATAAAAAGACACAATCCTAAAGGTACAAGCCCAGTAATAGCCCCCCAACCCAGAGAAATGAGTAGGGAAGGGGATAAAGAGGAACTGTCACCAAAAAATACCACCCCCCTGAACGAATCAATCACTTCTATATCTACTATTTCAGAGAGGCCGGTTTCACCTACTTAGTTATTAAACTGTAGGCGAAACCATGAGCCAAATGTTTAGCAGAGGAAGAGAAACCGCAGCCATCTTTCCTTCATTTAAGAGGATTTACAGCTCTCTCAATCATTTGCCTTCCCCTTTCCTCCAGTAGTGTGTCTAAACAACTGCCTGCACGCAGCATCGACTTGAAGGGGCAAGTCAGGTTATTAATTCACCGTAAAAAGCGATGTCCTGCAATGTTTTTATGGTGTATTCATTGCCCAGCTTGATCCTTCATAGCGATTCAGCTTCCACGCTGCTGAGCAGACTTACTACTGGAGAAAAAGGGGGAGGTGGTGGGCGGGCATATAACTCCACGGGGGGGACTGCTGGTGCCGCAGGCAAGTTGAAGCCTTTAGTTTGAGAGTGACTATTTTTAAAAACTGAGCAATAAAAAAAACAGGTGATCGTTCCCCTTTAACAAATACTAAGTAGCAGCCATCCATACTCTACAACCCAGGGAAAGAACAGAATTAGAAATACCCAACATGAGTGAAAGAGCCCAAAGGCTCAAAGACTCCGGTCTGAATTCGGAGCGCCGCATTCGATATCAGCCACAGCGTGGGTAGTCAGTACTGCGCATGACTGCAGCGCTGGCCCGAGTACACAGGCTTTAAAACTAGAATTGCTATAAGAGGATTTTAGTCTTATCTGTTAAATCCTTTTCTCTTAGTCCATATGACATACAGGTACCATGGGGAGAAGACAGCTCCTCCCTGTAGGCTGTAACATTTCTAGAAAAAACATTGTGCCCTTCTCCTCATCAGGCTATCACACTAGCCCTGGCCCAGTTAGAGTTGAGACAAGCCTACTAAGTAGGACAGGAAGAAAGGAAAACTCCTGTGAGCAACATACCCAAGCGGACTTCCACACCCAACTAGACCTGTATGTCATATAGACTAAGAGAAAAGGATTTAACAGGTAATACTAAAATCCTCTTTTCTCTGTAGTCCAATATGACATACAGTTACCATGGGGATATACCAACATTAAGCTCCCAGGGTGGGAAGAGAAGGAAAGGACCAAGGACCAGTCCCCGTGATACCCAAGTTTCCAAGGACTACCCAGGACAAAGAACAGACCAAACATAACTGTCAATGGAAGGTATGAGAGACTCCCTGAAAGAAGACCTTGACATCTGGCAAGATAGCAACTTGTCTCTGGAAAAAGAGAGAGCGCTGAAGTCTGAGCCTTCAAGGATCCAAGACCGAGTCTTTTGTTCACACCATCCTGTAAAAAGGACAGGACCACAGGAGATCAAACTCTTGTGAAGACAGGTCCCTGTCAATACACCAAGACTGGGAAATGGAACAAACCTTGTGGTATGCTTTGGAAGAGACCAGATTACTAGCATGGATCCGAGTGGAGATCACCTCAGGAGAAAAACCTTTCATCCTTAGGATGGAGGCTTCAACAGCCATGCTGTCAAAGCCATGCTCTCCAAGTCCTCCTTCCATAAGTAACCCTGAAGGAGAAGATCTGGTCCGAGTGTCAGTGGACATGGATCCCAAATTGTGAGAGTCACTAGTTCTGGGAACCACGGCCTCCTGGTCCAATAGGGGACAATCATGATGAGCGCAGGACCATCCATCCAAACGTCAGCACCCTGGGGATGAGAGGGATTGGAGGGTAGATGGAAGCAAGGCAAAAGCACCACAGACTCGCCAAAGTGTCCACAGCAAAGGCCAGAGGATCCCTCCAATGGGAACAAAACATTTGAACCTTCCTGTTGTCCCTGGGGGCCATCAAGTCTATCTGAGACCCCACCTCTGCACAAACAGGTCGAAAACATCTGGGCGGAGCTCCAACTCCTCTGGGTCCACCTGGTAGCGGCTGATAAAATCCATCAGGACGTTGTCCACCCCTGGATTGTGCATGGTGGAAATGGCTGGAACATGATCTGCCCAGGTCAAAATAGACTTGACCACTGAACCAAGTGAAAGCGCTCCTTATCCCTCCTTGCTTGTTGATGTATGCCACAGCCGTGGCGTTGTCTAACTGAACGCAAACTGGATAACCCCTCAGATGAAAGGACCAGTATGCCACAGAGCATACTGAATCGCCCCGAGTTCCAGAACACTGATGGACTGTATCTGCCCTGTAGTTCCAGGATACCCAGGATCGTTCCCCAGCACCTTAGGTTGGCATCCATCCTCACAAAGGTCCAGTCCTGGATCATAAAGGGTTTCCCCTACCCAGCCACCAGAGCAGGGCCTGCCTGACATCCGGAAAGACAGACACTCTGTCATTGATTTCCATGTTAAGAGTGGCTAATGGAGCTCCCTGGTGTGGACCATGGAGTACTGAACCACTTCCATGGTGGACACCATGTGGCCTGCAAGGGTCATGAACTTGCAGACCCCAGCACAGTGCCACTCCAGAGCTTGGAATATCAGATGCATGGTTTGCTGAATGGAGTCCTCTGTCAGAAACACCTTCCCTTGACGGGTATCAAACCAGAGTCCAAGGAAGACCAGGACCTGAGAGGGGACCAGAGTAGATTTATCGAGAGAATCCATCCATGGTGAAGGAGAATCGGAGCACAGTCCTCGACATGCTGGTCCAGGAATTCTCCTTGGATGGAGCCTTAAGCAGTAGCTTGTCCATATAGGTAGTCACCTGACTCCCCCGGATGTGCAGGAAGGCAATCAATGCCCCTAGGACTCTGACAAACACCTGTGGAGCAGATGGGTGAACTGAAAGCACACCAAGTCACGAGAGAAACAGAGGTACTTCTGACTGTCTGGATGAAACAGGACATGTAAATAAGCATCCTGCAGATCCAGAGATGCGAAGAATTCTCCTGGACACTTAGGTACGATGACAGAGCATAAAAGACTCCATCTTGAAGCGTGCAGTCTCCACAAATAATTTAGGTCCTTCAGGTCAAGATAGGACGACTGCTGCCATCCCTCCTGGCCACCACAAACAGTGTGAATAGAAACCTGGACCTCTCTCTCGAGGAGGAACTGGAATCAGGACTCCCTTGTCCAAGAGAGTCTGACCCACCTCACAAAAAAAAAAAAAAAAAAAAAAAAAAGAAAAACGCAAATTTTCTTGGCCCAGAGGAGTTCTGGACTGGAAGAATCTGTAGGGATGAAGGGATTTGAAGGCAATATTGTACCATTCCAAAACCACCTGCAGAACCCACTGGTCAGCTACTGATTTTAGCCAGACATTTGAAAAATGGAGAAGGCGCCCACCCACAGACACCTGTGGACTAGGAGTCATGTGGAGGCAGACTTGCCAAACTTGGGCTCAGCGGTGGCGTGCTCAGAGTTCCACTGCTCTCTGGGCTTGGAAGCTGGGTGATGGCCTGCCATGCTCTGATTTGGCCTTTGAGCTTCATTTTGGCAGGGACAAAAAAATACATTGTTTCCTTGCCTTGGAAACCTGATGCAACAGAGTGCTGTTGCCCCCAATGGCCTCACTGATAGTAACATAGTAACATAGTAAATTAGGTTGAAAAAAGACACAAGTCCATCAAGTTCAACCTTCGCTTCATACCTCAGTAACTGAGAATTTTATAGCTTTCCTGCTACCAATTAAATTAGTCTTTATCAGACCTTCCTGATCAGCCTACTGATAAACAGTATAACTCTGTATGTTCCCTTTTGAAAGAAATGTATCTAATCTTCTCTTAAATGTATCCATTGTATCTGCCATAACTACCTCCCTGGGCAATGAATTCCACAATTTGACAGACCTTACCGTACAAAAACCCTTCCTCTGCTGAAGTTTAAACCTCCTTTCCTCTAATCTCAAGGGGTGTCCCCTGGTCACCTGATCAGGCCTTGGAATAAATAGCTCACCGCAGAGATCCTTGTATTGACCTCTCATATACTTGTACAATGTGATAAGGTCTCCTCTTAGTCGTCTTTTCTCTAGAGTAAATAAACCAAGTTTGTTTAGTCGTTCCTCATATGTCAAGTCCTCCATTCCCTTAATTAATTTTGTTGCTCTCCGCTGTACCCTCTCTAGTTCTAGTATATCCTTTTTCAGAACCGGTGCCCAAAATTGCACTGCATACTCAAGGTGAGGTCTTACCAATGATTTGTATAATGGCAAAATAATGTTATCCACTCTTGCTTCAATACCTCTTTTTATGCAAGACAGGACTTTCTTTGCCTTTGCTACTGCTGTTTGACACTGGTCACTGTTTCCAAGTTTGTAGTTGACAAGGATACCCAGGTCTTTTTCTAGCAACGAGTCACCTAAAATTATTCCATTAAGTTTATAAGTAGCCTTGGGATTGTTTCCTCCCAAATGCATGACTTTACACTTCCCCACATTAAACTTCATATTCCACATGTTTGCCCAATCTGACATTGTATGTAAGTCCCTCTGTAGAGAGAAAATATCCTGCTCAATTAATGACTTTGCATAATTTAGTATCATCTGCAAATATTGATATTTTGCTTTCTATATCTATTTCCAGGTCATTTATAAACATGTTAAAAAGCAGCGGACCCAATACTGAACCCTGAGGTACTCCACTCTCCACTTTAACTATACTGGAGAATTTTCCATTTACAACCACACACTGTTCCCTATCCTTCAACCAGTTTTGTATCCAATTGCAAAGGTTATCTCCTAGCCCCAATTTCCTTATTTTATACACCAGCCTTCTGTGTGGCACTGTATCAAATGCCTTTGCAAAGTCTAGATATACTACATCTACTGCCTTGCCATTGTCAAGGTTGCTGCTTACCTCCTCATAGAAGCTGAAAAGATTAGTTTGGCATGATCTATTCTTCATAAAACCATGTTGATTCATGCTAATGATCTTATTTTTTGTGTTGTAATCCTGAATATAGTCCCTTATTATGCCTTCTAATAGTTTTCCCACTACAGAGGTTAAACTCAGTGGTCTATAATTCCCAGGTTCTGTTTTAGTTCCCTTCTTAAATAGAGGCACTATGTTAGCTCTTTGCCAATCCTGTGGCACTGAGCCTGTGGTAATAGAATCTTTAAAGAGTAAATATAGGGGTTTTGCTAACACTGCACTGAGTTCCTGAAGAACCCTTGGATGTATACCATCAGGACCCGGTGCTTTGTCGGTCTTAATTTTGTTCAGTCTTCCCATGACATCCCCTTGAGTTAACCCAATATCTATTAATTGTATTGTTTTATTTGTTACTTGCGGAGGCTCTTCTACCATTCCTTGCTCCCTTGTATATACTGATGCAAAGAAAGTGTTTAAAACATCGGCCTTTTCCTTCTCCTCACTAACCAACTCACCCATCTCATTTTTGAATGGTCCAATGCACTCCCTCTTAAGTTTTTTGCTATTTATATATTTAAAAAACTTTTTTGGATTAGTCTTGCTTTCCCTTGATAACCTGTTTCAGTTAAGGCCCAAAGAGAGATTTGCCCTGAAAAGGGAGAAAAATCAGTGACTTCCTAGATGAAAGCTCAGCAGAACAAATCTTGAGCCACAATGTGCATCTAGCAGAAACAGAGAAGGCAGAAGCCTTAGCTACGAATTTGACAGCATCGAAAAGAGTGTCAGTGACATATGTCACTGAACCTCTGACATGTTGGCCACAAGGGATAAAAGGTCCTCCTTAGGGGTCCATTTCTGACAGCCTCAGTATGTTTCTCGCCAAAGTTGGTGACAACTCTAGTGACCCAAACAGAAGTCAAGGTAGGCTGCAGGGCAGCACAGATGGCAGCAAAATTAGACACTAAGATGGCCTCCAGCTTCGCATCAGTCATATCTTTGAGAGATGTAGTGTCAGCCAAAGGCAAACCAGTAGACTTAGAAAGTCTGTAAATAGGGGGGGTCAACTGCAGGAAGTGAAGCCCACTGAGCCAAAGCTGCCTCTGAGAAGAAGATTTTAGTCTTGCCTGTTAAATCCTTTTCTCTTAGCCCATACAGGTTATTGGTAACTTTGGGTAGGTGATCTGCCCCTTTAAGTAGGCAGGAACAATAATGA
Source organism: Rhinophrynus dorsalis (assembly GCA_037306005.1). Classification (NCBI taxonomy): domain Eukaryota; kingdom Metazoa; phylum Chordata; class Amphibia; order Anura; family Rhinophrynidae; genus Rhinophrynus; species Rhinophrynus dorsalis. The sequence continues at coordinate 305,452,015 of CM074718.1, forward strand.
CTGCAGGGGGTGGAGCCTACCTTCCCTCCTTGGCTGCAGCTAGCCAACCAGCTCCAGAAAGATTTGTGACACTAATTATGACTAGATAGTGGAAGGAAAAGAACACTCCTGTGAGCGTGACCCCGAAGGACCCCCACGGTCTGCCACAGGAGAGCCAAGCATGGTCTCCTGACAGGGTGGGAGACCAGAAACCCGTATGGATTAAGAGAAAAGGATTTAACAGGTAAGACTAAAATCCTCTTTTCTCTGTTGTCCAATACAAGTTACTGGTAACTTTGGAATGTCCAACCATTGAGTTTCCCAGAGGCGGGAAGTAAGGCAAGGACCAGACGCAAGGCGTGCAAAGACACCAGAGCAGATATGATCCATCAGATCAATATAGCCCATCAACCAATGAAGTGTCAAAGGACACCAAACAAGGGTAACAACACCCAAACTGTTATACAGCACACTCAACAAGAGAAAACAGGGCTCAAAAGTGAAGGAAGCACAAAGAACCGAAGAAAATCCTAGACAGGCAAGACTGCCTCCAGGATTTTCCTCCCAAAGATGGTATCAGCCGATGCCAGCACATCAACATGGCAGCGGAGGCCTGATTCTTGTAAGCCCAAGAAGGCCCAATAGATCTAGTAGAATGAGCCATAACCTGAAAGAGAACAGGTTTCTTTCTCAGCTCGTAAGCCTTACAAATAGAGGACTTGACCCAGGATGCAATAGTCACCTTGGATGAAGGTCTTCCTGGCCTGGGACCCTCAGGAATGACGAACAGCACTTCAGAATGCCTGGTAGACTCAGTGCAATGTACATAAAAATTGAGACAACACACCACATCTAACAAGTGGAGACCCCTCTCCTTGTCAGAGGTGGGGTCAGGGCAGAAAGAAGGCACCACCATCTCCTGATTGATGTGGAACTCCGAAACCACCTTCGGGAGAAACTCGTGTGAAGTACCGCTTTGTCCTTGTGAAACACCAAAAATGGTGGTCTACAGGACAGAGCATGGAACTCCGCGATGCGGCAAACAGATACCATCGCCAGGAGAAAGGCCATTTTCCACATCAGAAGGCATAGAGGAATAGTAGCCAAGGACTCAAAGGGAGGGCGCTGAAGGATGCCCAGAACCAAGTTAAGATCCCACTGAGAAGCAAGGGCCATAAAGACAGGACGAGTGTGGGCAACGCCCTGGAAAAACACCTTGACATCAGAAAGGATAGCAATGCGTCTCTGAAAGAAAACAGAGAGCCGAAGTCTGAATTTTAAGGGAACTCAAACGGAGACCCTTATATCCACGCAGTCCTGCAAGAAGGCCAGGACCATAGGCAAATCAAACTCCTGAGACAGGTCTTTATCAGCACATCAAGATAAAAAGGTAGACCAAACACGATCGTAAGCCTTTGAAGAAACTGGCTTACGAGCACTAAGCATAGTAGCCACCACACCAGAAGAAAAACCTTTTGTTCTTCAATATTGAGGATTCAATTTCCAAGCCATCAAAGCTACACGATGAATGTCCTCTTTCCACAGGTAACCCTGGAGAAGATTCAGATGGGAGGTGAGTCAGAATGGCTCCACCACTGACATAGTCAGAAGCTCGGGAAACCAGACTTGTCGAGGCTAGTACGGAGCAATCAGAATGACAGGACAACGTTCCAGTCTCAATTTCCGTAGCACCCTGTGCCACATGGGAAGGGGAGGAAAGATGTAAGCCAGAGGAAATAACCAAGGAATGGACATGGCATCCACCGCCAGAACTAGAGGGTCCCTCCAGCAAGAGCAGAACCTTGGAACCTTCCGATTGTGTCTTGCTGCCATCAGGTCGATGCAAGGAAGACCCCACTTCTGAACAATGAGGGTGAACACCTCTGGATGCAGTTCCCACTCTCCACTGTCCACTGAGTGTCCACTGAGGAAGTCCGGCATTACGTTGTCTATGCCTGGAATGTGCACTGCAGATATGGCAGGAATGTATTCTTCTGCCCAGGACAAAATAGCCTTGACCTCTAACCAAGCAGAGAGACTTCTTGTACCGCCTTGCTTGTTGATGTAAGCCAAAGCCGTGGCGTTGTCCGACTGAACCCAGACTGGGCGTTCTTCCATCTTGGGTGTCCAGTGATGAAGGGCATGAAATATCGCCTGAAGCTCCAACACGTTGATGGGAAGGAGAGATTCCTCCGGAGACCACCATCCCTGAGCACTCAGGCGACCCAGGACCGCTTCCCAGCCAGGGAGGCTGGCATCCGTTGTCAATGTGGTCCAGAAGGGGATCAGGAAGGACTTGCCCTTCAGGAGATTGGAGAGGTCGAGCCACCATGACAAACTCAGTTCCACATGAAGAGGGAGGGATACTGATGTCTACAGAAAGTCCGGGGCCGACCCTTGGACATCTGGATCACAAACCTCTGGAGTTCCCTGGTGTGAGCCATGGCAAACGGTACTGCTTCCATGGTGGAGATGAATTTCCCCACTAGAGAGGATAGTTTCTTGGCTGGAACTGGATCTTCAGCTACAACAGCCGAAACCCTGCGGGCAATCTGGTGAGCCACTTCCTCTGTGAGAAACACCATGCTCTGCTGAGTGTCGAAGAAAAGGACCAGAAAGACGAGACGCTGGGATGGGAAAAGATCCGACTTGTCCAAGTTGATGATCCACCCATGATGGGTGAGGGCGTGAATGCAGTCCTGAACCTGCTGATGAAGAAGTTCCGCAGAGGAGGCTTTCAGAAGTAGGTCGTCCATATATGGGGTAACTCTGATGCCGTCCCTGTGTAGGACAGACACCAAGGCTCCTAGGACACGGTTCAATACCGGAGGAGCTGTAGTCAGACCAAATGGAAGAGCGGAGAACTGAAACTGTCCCCAGTCACAGGCAAATCTGAGATACTGCCGGCTCTCTGGATGAATGGGGATGTGTAAATACACGTCCTGAAGGTCCAGAGAAGCAAGGAACCATAGCAGCAATCACAGTCTTCAGTGACTCCTGGCGATAATAAGACCGGCTCAAAGGAATTGTGATCCTTCAAATCCAAAATTGGACGACAACTGCCATCCTTCTGCATACCACAAAGAGGTTTGAGTAAAAACCCAGGAGGCATGTGGAGCTGAGGGAACCGCCTAGTTCACCAGACGTGTCTCAGTCTGAATGGAACGAAAAAACCTGTTGCGCTTGAGAGGAGTTTTCTTCCTGGGGACCAAGGGCAAATAAGTACTCTTACCACCAGTGGCCTCACTGATCAGATCCTTAAGATCTGGCGCAAATAGGGATGTGCCCGGAAAGAGCAAGGACAGCAAGGTTTTCTTAGAAGCAGTGTCAGCAGCCCAGATCTTGATCCAAAGGGCTCGTCTGTTAACCAAAGACATAGTGGAAACCCTTGCCACCAGACGGATTGCATCAAATAAGGCTGCAGAAACATAATGTTGGGCCTCAGAGATGCTGGCAAGAAGGAGCAACATATACGAAGACAAGGCACACTGATGTACAGCTAGGGTGAGTTGCTCAGTCCAGACCACAATGGCCTGGTCAACGCATGCCGCAGCAAATGCCGGGGGCATGGTAGTGCCAGCAGTAGCAAAGATGGACTTGAGGGACACCTCAAGCTTCTTGTCAGTCCAATCTTTCAAAGGAGACGCATCAGAGACTGGTAAGGCAGTAGACTTAGATAGCCTGGAGACAGGAGCATCTATCTTGGGGGGTTGAACCCACTGAGCAAGCACCGCCTCAGAAAAGGGGTAAAGCTTAGCAAACTTTTTGGAAACAGAAGGCTTTCTGTCCAGAGATTTCCACTCATCAGCCACTAGGCGATCCAGAGTGAGGTTAGGTGGAAAACAAGTATGGGGCTTTACAGGCTCCTGAAACACGTCAGAGGGATCAGATTAGAGTGGTTAAAACGGCTCTGATCAGGCCCTCAGCTGAGGGCTCAGGATCAGCCTCAAAGGGGTCACCAAAAAATTGAGAGGAACCCACAGCAGAACACTCCTCAACATCTGAATCCACCAACAGCTCCTCCTCAGAGGAATCTGAAACATCAGGTACTCCCTGCGGTTTTAGCAGGGAAGATCTGACTGAGGACGGGGTCTGCCAAGAATGGAAGACCCCATACAACTGGGATGGAAAGAGTTGCAACGTAGACCTAAGGTCCCTGGTAGCAGCCTTGAACTCTTGCACCCAAACTGGCTCTAATGCATGGCTGGAAGCCCCTGAAATAGGTTCAGGGCCATCAGAACATGCTGGGCATAAATGACCTGAGAATTCTCTAGGTAATCCTGTATGAGATGAGGAGCAATGCGCAATGGGGGATACAGAGACCCCAGAGTCCTTAGTCTTAGGCCTGGCCCAAGCTCCAGTGGAGTAGACATTCTCACATTGTCAACAACGTTTCAAATAATAAATCACCCAATTTACAGTATGTAAGATTAAAATTTCACCCCAGAAATCGCTAAAATGCACTTATCTGGCAGGCGAAGGGTTGATCTGCAGAGGAGAAAAGGAGAGTCCAAGTCCTCTGAAGGATAATCATTCAGGAAAAGGCACAAATTGGCTGCCACAGTGAGAGCCAATCAGAAATGAGCGCCTGAAGCAAGCACTCATGGGAATTGTAGTTTTCCCATAAAAATTACCCCAACAGTGTCTGAAGCCCCCTGAGCCCCCCAACACACTTGTAATGTGAACCGGATGATAGAGCAAGGTCAGACAATCAAAATGAGCCATCTCTGAAGTCGCTACATTGAGTGGTTGCAGAGATATGTCCCAAACTGTACAGTCCCATAGGAGTGAATGGAGAAATGGTGTCTATGCAGTAAAGCACACCTTTACTCAAATATTTTCAAAGTTAAACTAATAAAGAAAAATACATGAAACTTCACTAGAACATGTAAGCAGACCTAGAATACACTGAACCCAGTAGGGAAAGCGCCAAAAACCACCCCAAATAATGGCAACCAGCAGTTAAAGGGTTAATTTGCCACAAAGTTGCTCCAAACACTGACAGACATAACAGAAAGACCCAATGAGTGCAGGAGCGTGCAATAAGAACTCCAAGGCAAAACCCCTGTGCGGAGGGGCACAAGTGGACCTGCAGAACTCAAAGGGTATCTCACCTTTCATGCAGATTTTCTATCGTCAGATTACCATGTATAAGAAGAAGCCTCAGTGGGCAACTCCTAGAGCAGCACTTGGAATCAAGATTTTCCCCCTCAGGGCTTAAGGTCCACAAAAAGCACCTGGATACTGACCTAGCCACATCTAAGGGCATTGTCAGTTATGGTAATCCGCCTAATGGTGGTATTCCATATCTAACAGAAAAATAAAAAAAAATCTAAAACTATAGCAGAACTGTTCTCTTGCCTGATGTGATCTTCACCAAGGAACAAATCTTTCTGGAGCTGGCTGGCTAGCTGCAGCCAAGGAGGGAAGGTAGGCTCCACCCCCTGCAGTCATTTCTAGAATTGTTCTTGCCTACTTAAAAGGGCGGATCCCCTACCCAAAGTTATCAGTAACCTGTATTGGACAACAGAGAAAAGGGGTATAGCTTTGAGAATCTCTTGGAAAGAGAAAGGCGCCTGTCTGGAGTCTTCCACTCATCCATTATAACCTGGTCCAGAGTGGGGTTGGGTGAAAACAAAGTGTAGGACTTATTTTTGCGCTTTTGACATCAGAAGACGACTGGCCCTCATCAGGGGTAGTAGTGACCTGCAGGGTCATCAAAACCACCTTAATAAGACCCTCAGTGGAGGGCATGGGGTCAGCCTAAAAGGGGTCGACAAAATCACATGTAGATTCCCCCTTCCTCTGCATCACCCTCAAAAGAATCCCCCTCAGAGGTTTCAGTGAGGTCAGGAGCCTTAGGGGCCACAAACCTGAAGGTAGTGAGGGGTTTCCAAGAATGGAGGACTCCCCCTGGAGGGAAAGAGGAAACTGTGCCATAGAGTACTTTAAATCCTTGACCCAGAGTGGCTCCTGTTTAAGGCTGGAGGGTCCAGGGTTGTGTAGCAAGGGCCACAGCACATGAGGGGCATAGGCGTCCTGAACAGTAAGCAAGAGGGGTAAGAGATGCCACTGAGTACTTCGCCTTAGGTCTAGCCCCATGTTTCTTTGGATCCAACATCCTAACAGAAGTGTCTGAACAGTATAAGAAGCCCAAATACTGTGACCCAGATTAAAATATCACCTCAGAAAGACCAAGAAAGTATTATCTGGCAGGTGAATGGTTAACCTGAGGAGAGCAAGGAGACACAAACCTATGCATAGGACACTCCAGCAAAGAGAGAAAATGGTGTCTGTAAAACCATCAGCCAAGCAGAAGAAAGCCTGCGAACCGGGCATTCTGGAAGTTACAGTATTTTCTCTTTGATGTTACCTAGCAACGCCTAAACTTGCAATCATGGGGCCCCCAAGACACTGAGGATGTGAACCGGATCATAAGGCAAGAGGAGACAAGAAGAATGATCCCTCTTTCAACTCTGTGTTGAAAGGCTGCAGAGATATGTCCCAAAACAGTTTGTCCCATAGAAGTCAATGGAGCAATTGTGGCAGTGCAGTATGCGCGCCTTAAAGGTGCAGAACTCAATAATTATAAATTTTCCGAAAGGGTGTGAATTTACCCCAAAACCCAAGGGAACATGTGGGGGTAAATAAAAACAGATAGTCCTAAAAGGAAAAGTCAAAATAAGCCCCAGCACCTGGAGAAACTGGAAGGGAGAGCGTTAAATACATAAATTCAGCCATCCAAGCTCCAACAACCCTGGGATCAAACCACATAAGATACCCAACATGAGTGGAGGAGTTCTGGACTCTAAGAAGACCCCTGTATGGAGGGGAAAACTGGGCTAAGTGGACCATGGCACTCAAAGGGTTACTCACCAAACATAACTTCTGTCTTCATATTACCATCGAAAAAACAGAGCCTAAAAGAGACACAGTCAGGAGAGAGAAACAGCAGTACCAGGCCAAGAATGGTAATCCACATAATGGGAGAATTTTGACACCCCATATCTAACATAGAAAATAATAAAGAAATCTAAACAGAAAAGTTCTCAGCCTTCACCCAGGTTACTGAAACAAGTCTAACTGGGGTGGGGCTAGTGGGATAACCTGATAAGGAGGAGGGGAGGTTCCGCCCCAACTTTTTTTCTAGAAATGTTCCAGCCTACAGGGAGAAGCTGTGGTCTCCCCACGTGGCAGTGCAGTATGCACGCCTGTATGTCATACTGAACGACAGAGAAAGATAGATATACATTCACACACTATATTATATTATATCTATATATCTATATCTATATCTATAAGAATAAGCCTCATTGCATAATTTATGGTACCTCACACACACAACATTATTTATGTCTCCTCAGGAAACAAACACACATTGAACAGAATGCCTCATTACATAATTTATGTCTCATTAGGAGACACAACTCCCATTGGGTGATTCAATGGGGACTTTACTGCTCCCATTGGGTGATTCAATGGGGGCATGTTTATCATACAGGGAGTTGGCCCGCCCCCTCCAGCCTCTCCACCACTATCCAACTGACAAAAAAAAATATAGCTGCCACTCTCTCCTGAAGTAGGGGATATCAGTAACTTCTCCTGGTCCACACACACACACTCACTCAGGATCATGACCCCACAAACACACTGTTTCACCTCTCACAGATAAGTGGAACCCTCCATACACTCTGTTTCAGTACTCAGGGATAAACTTAATAGCAACTTTTATTTAACTCTTTTCATCTCTTCAGTCAACCTCACTAACTGTCTGTTTTCAACTGTCACTCCTCCACTTCCTGATTCACGCTCTTTCTCCTTAAAGGGAGAGAGATGCTTTGCTGTTGTTACAGAGGGCAAGCCTCAAACACCACTTTCTATTTGTTCTCTCAGCATATTGCTACGTTGCCTCAACTGAAGAGCCACCGTGTGTTATATTGCTATGTTACCTCAACTTAACCATTTGAGTGCCAGTGGGGTACGCAACACATTGCAAAGCAATGCGTTGCGTACTCCTCTGGCACTCAAAGGGTTAAGTAAGGAGGAGTTACTGCTCCCATTGGGTGATTCAATGGGGGAGTGATTTCAATCATGCAGGGAGTTGACCTGCCCCCACTATCCAGCCCGCCTACCACTATCCAAGTAACTGAGAAAACAAAATGGCTGCCACTCGCTCCTACACCACAGACACAAACACATCAGATAAAAAACACACACACTCTCACACCCACTTACACACTCTCGCACTACATGAATGAATGCCACTCACTCAAACTCACATACACTCACACTCACTCACACCCCAGGAGACAGCACAATCTACCTTCCACCATAGTATGTGCAATTACCACATGCATTTCAACTATATGAATGAATGCCACAGTGGAAGCATAAGTACAAACACAAACTCATTACAATGACACATAAGTCACCCCCTTATGACTCACTTATGTGTGTGTCTTTGTGTGTGCCTGTGTGTTCCTCACTGTGTGTGTTACATGTCTGTATCATACTCTATTTGTCTGAATGTTGTGCATGTATGTGTGTATGACTGTGTCGCTCTTTATGAATCTCAGTGCATGTGTCTTGCATCTGTGCATGTGCATTAATTCCCTATAGATCCTGACGGGTAGCGCTGTCGCACATTGCTAGTATGTATGTGTGTATATATATATATATATATATATATATATATATATATATATATATGAGAAAGCGCCATGTAACTGAAAAACTTGGCTTAACATACCCATGGGCGGCAGTAAGGAGGGAATATTCATGTATCCTCCCTACTGCCAATCCTGGAGATACAGGGAAGTATGATTTTCACAGGAATGGGCAGGGGCCTACTCCAGTGAAAATCTCTACAGGGAGTTAGCCCGTCCTCAAATTCACTCTGAACAGAAAAATAACATGGCCAACACACCCACACACACCTACCCTCCCATCCATCGTTCTATGTACACCTCACTGCCGTGATTCCTGTCCCCTGTCCTGACTGCATGAATTCCATCTCCCAGGCTCCTTCCTGTCACCTCCGATGTTATAGCAACCAGCAGGGGAGCTAGTTGCTGTAAATTCAGAGGTGACAGGAGGCGATGACAGGAAGAATCCAGGGACATGGAGTTCATGCAGTCAGGACAGGAGCCGCATTCTGCATTAGCTTCATACTGCAAGTGTCTTAGCCCCAAGAGAATATAAGGTGTGATTTTAGATACTGTTCAACATGTGTAATTATCTTTTATTAAGATGTCCTAAATGAACTACACCATAAGGAGATACACTCTATGAGGCTAGAACTAAAGCCAATGCCTGGTAAGAATAAGCACTGATTGTTCCATAGTTTCAGGGAAAATTCCATAACTGTACAATTTCAATATGACCCTACTTTTGGTATTATATTATACTAGTTGAAGAGCCCGTGTACACGAGCCACAGTGCCAGCCGGTCGCGGGGCAGTCATGCAGAGTAGAGACTGCCCGCGATGCGGCTGATACGGAGCTGGGCGCTCCGAAGTGTATCAGCCGCGTCACAGGCAGCCTCTACTGCGCATGACGGCAGCACACGCAGTGGTCTCTACTGCACATGACTCCGTTGTTACAAACTTTTTATTGATGGTGCTTCAGGTGTATTGATTGCATTGGTGTGTATATACTTGGAATAAATATGCAGGTAGGTGTAGCGTATATGTATTCAATATACATACACACCTACCTGAGATGTGATTAATGAGATGCAATGAATAACCCTGAAGCACTCCAAGGACTTTATCCCTATGGGCAACACCGTGCCCCTTTTGCTAGTATATATACACACACACATATATATATATATATATATATATATATATATATATATATATATATATACACACACACACACACACACACACACACATAGTACACAAACATATGATACATAAACACATTTTTGGGAAAAAAAACAAACTCACACTGTCATAAAGAGAGCCGCTAATATCCGCTCCATAAATAGGAGACACAAAGGTCAGATTCTTCCAGTATTTACGTTCCAGGTCATCGAAATCTTGATGTCGAGGAGTACAGTACCTGGTTTAAAAGAAACATGCTTGTTAACAGGATCGAAATTAAAAACACTACCACAAACCATGGCTTCTGTGTACTAAGGTATGCATTGATACACTAAATATATACATACATACATACATACAACAAATACATATACAAACCCACATGATAATGACATTTACTAATGGGATTAGACTAGAACAAACCTATAAAATATGTTTAATAGAAAGACACACTTTGTAGAAGTACTTCATAAATCATCCAACATATCTATTGAGATATTCTTGCCCAGTACCTCAAACTGTCTATATTTAATATATCCCCATTTTAGGCCTGTATTTAGTTCATGCCTTCTCAATAAAAGTATATCACCCAGAGAGACCTTTAATATCATGTAAACTTTTGAAGATAGTAAAATGTATTTGCGCAGCTACAGACAGCAGATATAAAATACATCAGAATCAAGTAACACATAAGACCTGAACAGATATACCTGACTGCTCTATGAAGGGCATATCTAAAGGTTCCCAACCTTATTTTCACACTTTTATTTAAAGGGGATGTATCACCCCTATACAAGTTAGCCTGAATAGTTAGATTATATAGAGAATATGAGTAAGTGTATTAATTTCTTTTTTTAAAGCTCTATTTAGTCAAAATTTAATAAACTCTGACCTGCAAGCTGGCGTGGTCTCACTAGCTAGATACTGATCTCTGCCAATGAGACCACTCCAGCTTACAGGCAGAAAGCCTCCGTCAATGGAGGAAGCTGGATAGAGGGAAGGGAGCAGAGGCAGAGTGACGGACTGTGGTTACAGAGCAGGTAATAGCAGTCTATCTAGAAGTAGGTGCAGGGCAGCGTTTATAACTTTAATTTCGAACAAACAGAGCTTTAAAAAAAGAAATGAATACAATTTTACTCATATTCGCTATATAATCTAACTATTCAGGCTAACTTATATAGGGGGTGATACATCCCTTTAAATCATTAAAGCCGGCTGGCATGCCAGGACCATGACAAATCACAGGTTAACGATCACAGCACATCTCACGGCAGGGAGTCTGTTGGCAAGTCTCCCGGACCAGAAAAGTCAGTTTTGTCTGTTCTCCAGTGGTTATGAACATGTGATCACTGCTACAGTGATCATATGTGCAAGTGGAGCCACATGACAAAGGCAATGTTCATAAACACTGCTTTCATTACTGGTCTCTTCCTCTCTCCTCCTCACTTTGACCATGAGGCAGAGAACAAACACCACAAAGTATCATCTTTTGATTAAAACACCTCTCTCTTTCGCCCGATATGGAATACAAGTACCATGGGAGATTATATTCCTTTTGGAAGACAGGAACATATCAGAAGACAAGGTCTTGAGGGTGGACCATTCTACAGGCTCACCCATCCCCCGCCTCCAGTTTTGAGGGGTTTCGCTGAGGCTCTGCTTCTACACAATGGTAACCTGAAGATATAAAATATGAAGATTGGTGAATAACCCTTTGCGTGCCCTGGTCCACTTGTGCCCTCTTGTGCACCTCCAGCATAAGGGTTGTCCTTGTGCGTTTGGGCTCTTGCACTCATGTTGTGTATTCTATTTCCCTGGGTTGAGAATTATAGATGGCTGCTTTAGTACTTGTTAACCGCTTCCCAGCTGGTTTCTTCAGGTTGGGGTTTTTTCCTGTGCTTCTCCCTTTAGGGAAAATAGGATTTTAGTCTTACCTGTTAAATCCTTTTCACTTAGTCCATACAGGTCACTGGTACACTGGGAGGCGATCCGCCCCTTTAATAGGCAGGAACATTCATTCAAATGTATGCAGGGGGTGGAGCCTCCCCTCCTACTTAAGTTGCCTTCAGGCCAGAGCCAAGCTAGATTGATTTGAGACACTTAAACTGACCAGAGGTAAGAAGGAAAAGGAAGACTCCTGTGAGCATGCCCCGAAGGTCTCCCACTGAATGCCACAGGAGAGCCAAGCATGGTCCCTTGACAGGGTGGGAGACCAGTGACCTGTATGGACTAAGTGAAAAGGATTTAACAGGTAAGACTAAAATCCTATTTTCACTGTCGTCCAATACAGGTCACTGGTACACTGGGATGTACAAACATTGAGCTGTCCCAGAGGCGGGAAGTAAGGCAAGGACCAGGCGTAAGGCCCAAGTCACTAGAACTGCTATGAACCAGTTAATCATATAGCCCAGTAACAGAAGTGTCAACGGACACCAACCAGGGGGGAAAAATATAAACCCCCGAACTAACACAGCACACTGAACTAGAGCCAACCGGGCTCAACAGTAAGGAAGCACTAGGAATCACAGAGTAGAAGTCCTAAACAGGCAAAACTGCCTCCAGGACCTTCCTCCCAAAGCTGGCATCAGCCGAGGCCAGTACATCAACACGGTAGTGCTTCCAGAAGGTGTGCACAGGGGACCAAGTGGCCTCTTGCACAGCTGATCAGCAGATGCCTGATTCTTATAGGCCCAAGAGGCCCCAATTGATCTGGTGGAATGAGCAGTAACCCTAAAGGGAACATGCTTATTCCGCAATTTGTAGGCTTCACGGATGGTAGATTTAATCCAAGAGGCAATAGTTACCTTGGATGCCGGTCTCCCTGCCCTAGGCCCCTCAGGAATGACGAACAAGGCGTCAGACTTCCTGATAGACTCAGTGCGATGAACATAAAATTTAAGACAACGCACAACATCCAACAAATGGAGATCTCTTTCCTTGTCAGAGGAAGGGTTAGGGCAGAAAGAGGGAACCACAATCTCTTGATTGATGTGAAATTCGGAGACAACCTTGGGTAAAAACTCCTTGGAAGTGCAAAGCACTGCCTTATCTTTGTGAAACACCAAGTAAGGAGGTTTACAAGACAGAGCTTGTAACTCTGCTACCCGGTGAACTGAGACAATAGCCAACAGAAAGGCCATTTTCCAGGTCAAGAGACGTAAAGGAATAGAAGCCAAGGATTCAAACGGGGGTCTCTGGAGAACCCTCAGCACCAAATTGAGGTCCCACTGGGGAGCAGGACTCTTGAAGGCAGGCCGAACATGAGCCACACCTTGGAAGAAAACCTTAACATCAGGAAGAATAGCAATCCGTTCCTGAAAAATACAGACAGAGCTGAAGTCTGAACCTTGAGAGAACTCAGGCTGAGTCCCTTCTCAACCTCATCCTGTAAAAAGGCCAGGACCGTGGGAAGATGGAAATGTAGAGATAGATCCTTATCAGTACACCATGCTACAAAGGTGGACCAAATGCGATGGTAGATCTTGGAAGACACAGGCTTGCGAGCTCTAAGCATCGTGGACACCACTGAAGAGGAAAACCCTTTCTTCTTTAGAATTGAGGATTCAACCTCCAAGCCATCAAATGGAGATGCTGAACATCCTCCTTCCACAGATATCCCTGAAGAAGTAGATCTGGACGTGCAGGAAGCGGGACAGGATCGTCACAGACATGGCTAGCAGTTCCGGATACCAGGACTGACGAGGCCAATTTGGAGTGATCAGGATGACAGGATAACGCTCCACCTTCAGCTTCTGGATGACTCGGATCAACAGAGGAAGAGGAGGGAAGATGTAAGCCAGAGGAAACGTCCAAGGGATTGACAAGGCATCCACTGCCAGAGCAAGAGGATCCCTCCACCGGGAGCAAAACACTGGCACCTTCCTGTTGTGTCTGGTTGCCATCAGATCCACTACTGGAACCCCCCACATCTGGGTGAGAAGGTGACACACTTCTGAATGAAGCGCCCATTCTCCGCTGTCGACAGTATGACGACTGAGAAAGTCTGCCATGACGTTGTCTACGCCTGGAATGTGAACCTCTGAGATGACAGGCACATGATCTTCTGCCCAAGACAAAATGGCCTTGACCTCTAACCAGGCGGTGAGGCTTTTCGTGCCGCCTTGTCTGTTGATGTAGACCACTGCTGTGGCGTTGTCGGACTCCACTCTGACTGGACAACCTTCCAGCTGAGATTCCTAGTGCCTCAGGGCAAGAAGTATGGCACGAAGTTCCAGAACACTGATGGAGAGAAGAGATTCTTCCAGACCCCATTTCCCCTGAGCACTGAAACGACCCAACACTGCCCCCCAACCCCGGAGGCTGGAATCCGTCGTGACTGTGGTCCAATAGGGAACCCGAAAGGATCTCCCTTTCAGGAGATGAGACAGGTCCAACCACCACTCCAGGCTCAGCTCTACATGAGGGGGCAACGATACAGAGAGATGCTGGTGATCTGGATGAGATCTGCAAGTCTGAATCACAAACCTCTGAAGTTCCCTGGTGTGTGCCATGGCAAAAGGCACCGCCTCTATCGTGGAAATGAACTTCCCCACCAGAGAAGACAACCTTGGTACTGGAACCCTGTCCATTTCCAGGATCCTAGCCACCCGGACAGCAATCTGATGAGCCACTTCCTCCGGCAAAAACACCATGCACTGCTGAGTGTCGAACAGGAGACCCAGGAAGAGGAGCCGTTGAGATGGGACCAAGTCTGACTTGTCCAGATTCACAATCCAGCCGTGGCGATTCAGTGTCTGTATGCACAACTGCAGCTGTTGGTGAAGGATCTCCGCAGATGAGGCTTTCAGGAGCAGATCGTCCATGTAAGGAGTCACCCTGACTCCATCTCGATGAAGCACAGCAATCAAAGCTCCCAATACCCTCTGAAAGACCTGAGGAGCTGAAGTCAGACCAAAGGGAAGAGCTGAAAACTGAAAGTGGCCTTTGTGACAAGCAAATCTGAGATACCGTCTGCTCTCTGGATGAATAGGGATGTGAAGGTATGCATCCTGAAGGTCCAGGGAGGCAAGGAACTCCCCTGGAGACATTGCTGCTATCACTGAACGGAGAGATTCCTGACTAAAGTGGGAACTCACAACAAAGGAATTGAGATCCTTGAGATCCAATATAGGACGAGCACCTCCGTCCTTTTTGGCCACAACGAACAGGTTCGAATAGAATCCTGAACCTGTGTCTTCTGGTGGAACAAATTCCAGGACCTCTTTGTCCAAAAGATCCTGAATAGCGTCGTCGAACAGACGTCGTTTTGTAGGCTCCTGAGAAGGACGAGTAAAATGGAACCGAAAAGGAGGAAGGGAAGAGAAAGGGATCCTGTATCCCTCTGATACCACCTGAACAACCCAAGGGTCCGCCACTGACTCCTCCCAAACCCAGCGAAAGATGTGGAGACGTCCACCTACAGCCGGATGCGGACCCGGGTTCGGTGAGTCATGCCGAAGCAGTCTTGGAGGTCTTGGCCTTAGGGGCAACTTTGGGCTTCCAGGACTGTTTGGGCTTGGAGGAGGAGCGCGTGGAAGACAGACCTGTCTGGGGAGTGGAGCGTGTCTCAGTTTGTAAAGAACGAAAGGACCGATTGCATTTGGCTGGAAACTTCTTCTTGAACACCGATGGCAGAAGAGTACTTTTGCCACCAGTGGCCTCACTAATCATCTCCTTAAGTTCAGATCCAAACAGTAAGGACCCCTGAAAGGGCAAAGAAAGCAAGGCTTTCTTAGATGCAGTGTCAGCAGACCAAATCTTCAACCAAAGAGCACGTCTAGCTACTATAGAGGAGGTAGAGGCCCTCGCCATCATGCGCACAGCATCAAAAGCAGCACCAGCAACATAATTTTGAGCTTCTAACATATTAGCAAGAAGCTTCAACTGCTCAGACACCGGAGCATCCTGGCGAACCGCCTCAGCCAATTGCTCAGTCCAGGCCGCAATGGCCCTATTAACCCACGCCACTGCAAAAGTTGGACGCATGGCAGTGCCAACAGAGGCAAAAATGGATTTAAGGCAAATCTCTAACTTTTTGTCCGTCCAATCTTGCAGGGCCGAAGCATTAGACACAGCTAAGGCAGTAGATTTGGATAACCTAGAAATAGGAGCATCCACTTTAGGAGGATGAACCCATTTTGCCAGTTCAGTCTCAGGAAAAGGATAAAGTTTAGCAAACTTCTTGGACACAGAAGAGGATTTTTCAGGGTTCTTCCATGCGTCTGAGACTAACAGGCAAGGGTAGGGTTAGTAGGAAAACAAACCACAGCCTTTGATGGTTTTTGGAAAACACCAGTTGAATCATGAGTAGATTCCTGAGTCAAAGGAAGGTTGAGCATAGTAAGTACAGCTCTGATCAAACCCTCAGCCGAAACTTCAGGGTCACATTCATAAGGGTCACCAATGGACCTATTAGATTCAATAACAGTGCCTTCCTCAGCATCAGAATCTTGTAAAAGTTCTTCTTCAGAAGAATCAGACACATCAGGAGCCCCCTGTGGCTTAGGCAGGGAGGTCCTGATTGAGGAGGGGGTCTGCCAGATCTGCAGAGCCCCCTGTACCTGAGAGGGAAAGAGTTGAAGAGTGGATCTGAGATCCCTAGTGGCAGCTTTAAACTCTTTTACCCAAGTTGGCTCAATAGCATGGCTGGGAAGCCCAGGGTTGCTATCATGACTATTTGTACATTTTGGGCATAAATGACCTGAAAATTCTCTAGGCAGCCCAGAGTGACAAGAGGAGCAAAACAGAATGGGGGAAATGGTCACCCCAGCCTCTTTGGTCTTGGGTCTAGCCCCTGACTCCAGTGGAGTAGACATGCTCACAGCGTCAGATATACACCACCTAATAAAACCACCCAGTAAAAGTGTTAAAGATTAAAGTTTCACCCCAGAAATGCCTAAAATCTGACTTATCTGGCCAGCAAAGGGTTAATCTGCTGAGAGGAGAGAAGGCTCGGTCCCTGCGTAGTATACTCGCGTGAAACGGGCGCTCATGGGAAACGTAGTTTTCCTCAGAAATATCCCTAAACAGTGCCCGAAGCCCCCCCAAACCCCCAACACACTGAATCTAGTCACCGGATGATAGAGCAGGGGAAGACCAACAAAATGAGCCCTCTCTGAAGTTGCTGTGACAAGCGGTTCCAGAGAAACGTCCCACACTGTGAAATCCCATAGAGAGTAAAGGAGCAATGGCGTCTATGCGGGAAAAAGCGCGCTTAAAGGAGCGGAACACTAAATCTTAATAAAGTATACTAAAAGTAAAAAGTACACCAAACACACTTTTGACAATGGAAAACATGAGAGAATAAGGACCCAATGCTCCAAAACTCAGGGAATACCACAAACATTGCATAATTACAAGCAATATGAATAAAAACACCCTATGAGTGCTGGAGTGCAGAAAGCAAACTCCCAAATACAAGCCCAGAGAAGGGACACTGTGGGGACAAGTGGACCTTCAGTACTCAAAGGGTGGCTCACCTTTCTGCAGGACTTCTGTCTTCAGGTAACCATGTTAAAAGGAGATTAACCAGAGGAAAATCCCCCCAGCAGGGAAGCTGCTTGACTCAAGCTGTTCCCTCTTCAGGGCATAAGGTCCACCAGAAAATCCCTGGAAGCTGCACTAGCCACTTTGGAGAGGGCAATTCACAGCCATGGTCACCCGCCTAATGGTGGTATTCCATATTTGAAAGAAAACAATAAAAAACTAAAGTTGAATGAGAGATGTTCTCCACCTGGTGTGCACAGCACACAGGAACAAATCAATCTAGCTTGGCTCTGGCCTGAAGGCAGCTTAAGTAGGAGGGGAGGCTCCACCCCCTGCATACATTTGAATGAATGTTCCTGCCTATTAAAGGGGCGGATCGCCTCCCAGTGTACCAGTGACCTATATTGGACGACAGTGAAATGTATTTTTATTACCCCCTATTGTTCCTTTGGGTCCTTGGGTATTTTGAATCACTTTTCTAATTCTCCGTTTTTAGGTGAAGGGCGCCTTTAAGAAGCGCTTCCCACTCCGCAGCCATCTTTGCTGCATTGACTTCTATGGAAGAACATCTCTGGGACATCTATCTGCAACAGTTTGTCACACAGTGTTGTTTAGAGCGGGCTCATTCTTCTGGTCTCCTCATGTCCTTTCATCGAGTTCATGTCATGAGCATCTATCTTGGGGGCCCATGATCGGAGCAGTAGGCATTGCTAAACAGCAGCAATACAGAAGACTACATTATCCAGAATTCCAGTTTCACAGGCTTTCTTCTGCTTCGCTGCCTGGTTTGCAGTCTCCACTTTACTCTTCTCTTGCTTATCCTACGCTTAAGGTAGACTCTCCTTGCTTTCCTTCTCCAGATTAACCCTTCGCCTGCCAGGTAAGTACCATTCTGGGCTTTTTTAGGGTGAATTATTATTCTGGGGAAAAATGACTGGTATTTTATATCGTTTTTGACACTACTACTGTCAGGATGTTGGATCCAAAGGGATATGGGGCTAGTCCAAAGGAAAAGGACTCAGCGGCTTCTCTGACCCCACCCCCCTTGCTTACTGTTCCTCATACCAAATGGGCTTCCTAGACAGTATTCTGGATTTCTCTGCCCCTCGTACTGTGGTCCCTACTATCACACTGGGGCCCTCCAGCCTTGAACAGCAGCAAGATTGGGCACAATTTCATCTTTCCAGCCAATGTTCAGTCCTGGAAGCCCCCTACCACCATCAGGTTTGTGGCCCCTAAGACCTCAAGTTTGCCTGCACTCAAAGGCTCCCATGAGGAAGGCTTTTTTGAAGATGACAGAGGAAGGGAAATATGAAGATGTGGATTCTTACTAATCCTCTACTAACATCTTTCAGAGGCATATAAAATACTCTACTTTCTTTCCCCCAGTGGCACTATTGATAAGATTCATTCTGGATGAGTGGAACACCCCTGATAAGATGTTGACTATCCCTAAAGAGATTCTCAAGCTGTACCCATTTTTCAGAGGCAGATTTGGTGCAGTGGGCTTCTCCTCCTTCTTTAGATCCCCCTATTTGAAGGCTAGCCAAGTCCAGTGCTCACCTTTGTCAGAAGCAGCAGGCCTTAAGGATGTGGTGGATAAGAAGCTTGACACGATCCTCCGGGTCCAACTTTGCTGCCATTGCAGTCTGGGCTGAACAGACTGCGGGCGACCCCGAGGAGGACCTTTTGGCTATCACTGGCAACATGTCAAAGGCTAATACATATGTTTCTGATGCCATGTTTGAGGCAGTCAGGTTGTTGGCCAAGGCCTCATTCTTCTGTGTTCTTGTGACTTAAGATTTGGTCTGCGGACCAGTCTTCCAAGTCGTCACTAGTTTACTTGCTCTTTCCAGGCAAATCTCTTTTTGGCCCTGAGCAGAAGCGTGTTTCATTGGCGCTTCTTCAGGGTAGTGTTGCAAACACAGAGGCTCTAGAGCATCTTCTTTTTAAAGTGTGTGAATGAAAGATGATTGGCTCAAAATGACGAACCAGTCAGAGAAAAGAGAGGCATATCAGATTCTTATAGGCAATGAACGTTGTCAGTCAGCAGACAAATAGTAACATAGTAACATAGTAAATTAGGTTGAAAAAACACACAAGTCCATCAAGTTCAACCTTCGCCTCATACCTCAGTAACTGAGAATTTTATAGGTTTCCTGCTACCAATTAAATTAGTCTTTATCAGACCTTCCTGATCAGCCTACTGATAAACAGTATAACTCTGTATGTTCCCTTTTGAATGAAATGTATCTAATCTTCTCTTAAATGTATCCATTGTATCTGCCATAACTACCTCCCTGGGCAATGAATTCCACAATTTGACAGACCTTACCGTACAAAAACCCTTCCTCTGCTGAAGTTTAAACCTCCTTTCCTCTAATCTCAAGGGGTGTCCCCTGGTCACCTGATCAGGCCTTGGAATAAATAGCTCACCGCAGAGATCCTTGTATTGACCTCTCATATACTTGTACAATGTGATAAGGTCTCCTCTTAGTCGTCTTTTCTCTAGCGTAAATAAACCAAGTTTGTTTAGTCGTTCCTCATATGTCAAGTCCTCCATTCCCTTAATTAATTTTGTTGCTCTCCGCTGTACCCTCTCTAGTTCTAGTATATCCTTTTTCAGAACCGGTGCCCAAAATTGCACTGCATACTCAAGGTGAGGTCTTACCAATGATTTGTATAATGGCAAAATAATGTTATCCACTCTTGCTTCAATACCTCTTTTTATGCAAGACAGGACTTTCTTTGCCTTTGCTACTGCTGTTTGACACTGGTCACTGTTTCCAAGTTTGTAGTTGACAAGGATACCCAGGTCTTTTTCTAGCAACGAGTCACCTAAAATTATTCCATTAAGTTTATAAGTAGCCTTGGGATTGTTTCCTCCCAAATGCATGACTTTACACTTCCCCACATTAAACTTCATATTCCACATGTTTGCCCAATCTGACATTGTATGTAAGTCCCTCTGTAGAGAGAAAATATCCTGTTCTGAATTAATGACTTTGCATAATTTAGTATCATCTGCAAATATTGATATTTTGCTTTCTATATCTATTTCCAGGTCATTTATAAACATGTTAAAAAGCAGTGGACCCAATACTGAACCCTGAGGTACTCCACTCTCCACTTTAACTATACTGGAGAATTTTCCATTTACAACCACACACTGTTCCCTATCCTTCAACCAGTTTTGTATCCAATTGCAAAGGTTATCTCCTAGCCCCAATTTCCTTATTTTATACACCAGCCTTCTGTGTGGTACTGTATCAAATGCCTTTGCAAAGTCTAGATATACTACATCTACTGCCTTGCCATTGTCAAGGTTGCTGCTTACCTCCTCATAGAAGCTGAAAAGATTAGTTTGGCATGATCTATTCTTCATAAAACCATGTTGATTCATGCTAATGATCTTATTTTTTGTGTTGTAATCCTGAATATAGTCCCTTATTATGCCTTCTAATAGTTTTCCCACTACAGAGGTTAAACTCAGTGGTCTATAATTCCCAGGTTCTGTTTTAGTTCCCTTCTTAAATAGAGGCACTATGTTAGCTCTTCGCCAATCCTGTGGCACTGAGCCTGTGGTAATAGAATCTTTAAAGAGTAAATATAGGGGCTTTGCTAACACTGCACTGAGTTCCTGAAGAACCCTTGGATGTATACCATCAGGACCCGGTGCTTTGTCGGTCTTAATTTTGTTCAGTCTTCCCATGACATCTCCTTGAGTTAACCCAATATCTATTAATTGTATTGTTTTATTTGTTACTTGCGGAGGCTCTTCTACCATTCCTTGCTCTCTTGTATATACTGATGCAAAGAAAGTGTTTAAAACATCGGCCTTTTCCTTATCCTCACTAACCAACTCACCCATCTCATTTTTGAATGGTCCAATGCACTCCCTCTTAAGTTTTTTGCTATTTATATATTTAAAAAACTTTTTTGGATTAGTCTTGCTTTCCCTTGCAATTCGAGTTTCATTATCTATTTTTGCTACCCTAATTGCCTTTTTGCAATCTTTGTTGCACTCCCTGTATTTTAAGAAAGATTGTTCAGTTCCTTCTGACTTAAATAATTTGAATGCTTTTTTTTTCCTTGCCATTTCCTTCTTTACATGTGCAGTTAACCACATTGGCTGTGACTTACTTCTTTTGCACTTGTTCCCCATTGGTATATACTGTTGGGTACATTTCTGCAACCTAAATTTGAATTCTGACCATTTTTCCTCAGTATTTTTGCCTTTAAATAAAATATCCCAGTCTATGTGTTGCATTGAGGCCCTTAACAATTTGAAGTTCGCTTTTTTAAAATTAAAAGTTTTGGTTGAACCTATACATTTTTGCTTTGCCAGACTGATCTCAAATGTAACCATGTTGTGATCACTGTTTCCCAAATGTTCTCTTACCTTAATATTGGATACCATTTCTGTGTTATTAGTGATCACTAGGTCCAATACATTGTTATTTCTTGTCGGCGCTTCCACCATTTGTGACATGTAGCTTTCACGAAGCGTGTTCAAAAACCTGCTACCCTTAGCACTCTGACAGTTCTCATTTTTCCAGTTGATATCTGGATAATTAAAATCTCCCATAATTATAGTATGCCCAAACTGGGCAGCTTTCCTCATTTGCAATAGCAGTTGGGCCTCATCATTGTCATCGATATAAATACTCTATAGATTATATATTTATAGAGATGGGACATAATAAATAAACTCATACCACCTGTATTTTATTCAAGGAGGAATTATTACCTATTGTATCTGGGCCAAACAATGTGTTATATTATAAATAATGATTATTATATAGGTGATAAATAACTCACTGACAAGGATGGCAAAGAGATATTCTAAAATCCCATGGACACCAAAATCATGATTAGAGTCCACAAATCTATATATTTGCTCTAATAATATAGTGTATTCCCTTGCAACACAAAATACTGTGTGGGAAAACATAAATAAGTTCAAAAGGTATATCAGATGTAAAATATGAACAAAATATGTTTTCTGAGCTGAAAAAAGGGCACCGAATTTTCTGCAGTATATGTTAATATACTGATGTTAAATTACAATGACATTAATTCAAAAAAGGTGCTCCACACAGGAATGAATATGCATAATCGTTCTTTATGGTTAAAAAAAAATATCGGTGAGTAAATTTCACCTTTTCCTCTGTGTCCAATCCACGGCAATAGACTGTGGGACTTACCAAAGTAGTACCCATAATATAGGGAGTGACTAAGCACCTACCCCTGGTATAGGGATGGCTGCTGTCAGCACTTTCCTGCACAATGTTATCAACGGATGCTTGTATAACCAGGATATGGTGTCTATAAAACGTAGCCACTGAGGACCCGGTAGTCGCCTTGCAAATCTCTTCAGGTGTGCCGACCTCTTACAGTGTTGGAAAGCAGATATAGCTCCAGTGGAGTGAACCTTATTCACAAAAGTGGTTTTCTGTTCTAAGATTCAACTTGATGCAGCCCTGAATCCACCTGGTAAAAACGGAGGATTTGATGCAACTGTGACTAAAATCTTCCAGCAAACCCAGAAACAATACATCGGATAACAAAGAACTTGTCCTATACAGATATGTATGAAAACATATGAAAAGATCTAACTGATGTAGAATCTCTATGTATTAGTTGGCAAAAAACCAAAAGAGGGAAGCACCATGTTCTGCCTGAGGCGAAATCACTTTGAACAGAATGAAGCCCTAGGCTAAAACAAATGTCATCATGAATGAAAACCCTGTGAGGAGGAACCCATACAATAATGCTAGTATAACTCCTACTCAAGTAGCAGAAGTGATGGTCGGGAGAGCAACTATATTCAGTAAAGAGTCTCAGCGAAATGGACCCAAGGGAGCAACAGACTGATCAAACCACTAGCCACTAAAGGCAAATGAGTACTCTTGCCCCCAGTGGCCTCACTGATCAATTCTTTAAGATCAGGCCCAAATAAAGGGGTGCCCTGGAAAGGCAGGGATAACAGAGCTGTCTTGGGAGCAGTGTCAGCAGGCCAGATCTGGGGCCAAAGAGCTCATATGGCCACAGACATGGAGGAAACCCTAGCCATCATGCGGAGGGCACCAAAGGCAGCAGCAGAAACATAATGCTTCAGATATATTAGCTAGCAAGTGCAATATCTCTGAAGTAGATGCACCCTGACAGACAGCCATGGCGAGTTGTTCAGCCCAGACTGCAGTAGCCCGGTTAACCCACGCAATAGCAAAGGCAGGTCGCATGGCAGTGCCAGCGGTCGCAAAAATGGACTTGAGAGTAACCTCAAGTTTTTTGTAGTCCAATCCTTAAAGGAGGAAGCATCAAAAACAGGCAAGGCAGTAGGTTAGACAGCCTAGAGACAGGAGCATCCACCTTAGGGGGGATGAACCCATTTAGCAAGCGCAACCTCAGAAAATGGATAAAGCTTAACAAACTTTCTGGCTACAGAAGTAGTCTTATCAGGGAATTTCCACTCTTCTGAGACCAGCCGGTCCAGAGTGGGAGGAAAATAAGTCGGGGCCTATTGAATGTTAAGAGTGGTTAATACAGCTCTGACCAGACCCTCAGCAGAGGGGTTAGGGTCAGCTTCAAGGGGGTCCCCAATATCCCAGGTAGATTCTAACACAGTACTATCCTCCACATCAGTGTCTATGAGCAATACCTTGTCCGAGGAGTCAGAGACATCAGGTGCTCCCTGTGGTTTAGGCAGGGAAGATCTGATACCAGAGGGGGCCTGTCAAGCCAGGAAGACCCATTGGCTCTGGGATGGAAAGAGTTGAACCGTGGACCCGAGGTCCCTAGTTGTGGCCTTGAACTCTTGCATCCAAGCTGACTCAATAGCATGGCTGGAGGGCCCTGGGTTGCTGTCAGGAACATCAGAACATGCTGGGTAATAGGACCTGAGAACTCTCTAGGTAACCCTAAGTGACAAGAAGATTAATGCGGAATGGGGAATACAGAGACCCCAGCCTCCCAAGTCACAGTTCTAACCCCAAGCTCCAGCGGTATAGACATTCACATAGTGTCAATAACCATACTGTACAATAAATCACCCAAGAAACAGTGTTAAAGATCAAAGTTTCACCCCAGAAGACATTAAATTGAACTTATCTGGCAGGTGAAGGGTTAATCCTCGAAGGAGAGAAGGGGATTTCAGGCCCAGTGTATGATACTAGCTCAAAACAGCCCACAAAATGGCTGCCGCGACGGGAGCCAATCAGAATTTAGGCGTGAAGCAAGTGCTCATGGGAAATGTAGTTTTTTTCCAAAAAAGTATCCTAAACGGTTCCCGAAGCCCCCTGAGCCCCCCAAAACACTTGAACTGTAAACTGGATGAAAGAGCAAGGGTAGACAAGTAAAATGAGCCATCTCTGAAGTCGCTGTGTCAAGCGGTTGCAGAAAGATGTCCCATAGAGATGAATGGAGCAATGTGTCTATGTGGTAAAGCGCGCCTTAAAAGTGCAGTACTCAAATAAAGTAAAACTTTAAGTAAGGCATAAAAACATGTAAAACAGCAAGTGAACATGTAAGAATACTATAAAAACACCAATCCAGTAGGAATAGTGTCATGAAACCCCCTAATGAAGTGCCAACCAGCAGCTAAAGGGTTACCACTTGCTCCAAACACCCAGACAGACATACAGATAGACCCAATGAGTGCAGGAGTACCCAGTGAGAATGCCAAACGTCCACCCCTGTGCGGAGGGGTACCGGGGGACAAGTGAACCTGCAGCACTCAAAGGATCGCTCACCTTTCCTGCAGATTTTCTGTCTTCAGATTACCATGGGTTAAGAAATTACCTCAGTGGGTAACTTCTGGGAAGCACTTGGATACCAAGATTTTCCCCTTCAGGACTAAAGGTTCACTGAAAAAGTCCTGGACACTGAGCTAGCCACTTTGAAGAGAGCATTGTCAGTCCTGGTAATCCGCCTAATGGTGGTATTCCATATCGGACAGAAAAATAATAACATTTCTAAAACTATTGAAGAGCTGTTCCTGTAGCCTGTTACTCCAGCGAGGAACAATTCAATCTGGAGCTCATTGGCTGGTGCGGCCAGGAGGGATGGGGAGGCTCCACCCCCTGCATACACTTTGTGAATCATTCCTGCCTACCACTAGAGGGCTTCGCCTCCCAGAGTTACCAGTAACCTGCATTGGACGACAGTGAAAGGTCCCTATCAGCACATCAAGTGAGAAAGGTCGACCAGACACGATGGTAGGCCTTAGAAGAAACAGGTTTGCTGGCACTAAGCATAGTAGCCACCACACCAGAAGAAAAACCTCTTAATCTTCAGTATTGAAGTAACCCCTTATCTATAAATTTGTGTCCCATTGCCCTGAGTTTGCCTGTCACTTCACTTGGCTCAGAAACTATCCATCTAGCTCACATAAGTTGAGAAACAGGCAAATCTCTTTTCAGAGACAACGGATGTTGACTGCGAGCATGTAACATAGTATTCCTATCCGTGGCTTTACTATACAGTGATGGGCTTATACCGTCTCCTTTTTTCTTGGTAATTAGTACATCTAAGTAACTGATTTCTGTCTCACTGTAATTAATAGTCAATTTTATAAGGGACTCGCTACAATTCAAGCTGTCACAGAACTTTAACAATGTTTGCTCCTCTCCAACCCACAGAACAAATAAATTATCTATGTATCTTACATAGAATTTTATATACTGCCAATATGTTGTTTGTAAAATGTGCACCTGTTCTTAATACCACATATAGGCATTGGCATACGATGGAGCCATTGGGGACCCCATTGTTATCCCCATGAGTTGAATAAAAATGTCCTCCTCAAATTTGAAATAATTCCTTGTCAAAATCAAATTAACAAGTCCCACCATATAATTAATTTCCTCCTCTGTGTAACAGTGACTATCCTGTAATAGTCTCCATATTGCATCCTTCCCCCCGTCATGGGGTATACAGGTATAGAGACTAGTTATATCCATTGTCACTAACCAAAAGTGATCATCTTGTGGGACCACCTTGGCTAACTTTATCAAGAAATCAGTAGTGTCCCTCACAAATGTCGAGACTTTTTGTATGTGCGGTTGAAGCACAAAATCCATGTATTGTGCCACTGGATAGGTTAGAGAACCCCTTGCCTATATGATCGGCCTCCCCGGGTGGTTATGTAGTGTCTTATGGACCTTGGGTAAAAAATATAAGACAGGAGTGATAGGATTTTTCACCTTAAGAAATTTAGCCAACTGTATGGATAACCAACCTTCTTTCATGCCCATCTCAATATATACATCTACCTCCATCATATATATGTGCGTGGGATTGCACTGTAACAATTTATAGCATGAAGTGTCACTCAGCTGTCTTTTTATCTCTTTACTGTAATTTACATAGTCCTGCACTACTATTCCTCCTCCTTTGTCCGCTGGATGTATTATGATCCTCTTGTTGTTCCTCAATCCCTTCATGGATTGTCTTTCAGCATCCGTGATATTCGGATACTTAGGCTTACTCATCTCTAATGCCATCATAGAATCCTGGTGCCCCAGTCTAAAGAATGTTTTAATCGATGGATTGGAATATATATAAAGACGTGAGATGTTTTGGATATATTCTTTCACAAACGCTGGCCCCACAAGGGCTTAATGAACAGTTCAGTCTGATTAGTTACATTTGAACAGTAAAAGATATTTTAGGTTTGGAGATTTATTTATTGGCTTGATTGTACAATATGAAGTGTGGATAGGCATGTCCGGATGTGACACAGAGTCAACGTTGGGGGTTGTCAAGGCAACTGACATACGTGGGTCAGGCGCCAGATTCGGACATGGTAAGCACATAAATAAATGTTGGTGGATATAAGTGGAATGTTTTTGTTGTCCCTGAGGAGAGTCCGAATACAGATTGAAATGTTGAGCGTTTTTAATGCTTTAATAAGTGATATTTTAACAAGATCTGACTTGTCCATGTTGTTGATCCACCCGTGATGGGTGAGAGCATGAATGCAGTCCTGAACCTACTGATGAAGAAGTTCCGCAGAAGGGGCTTTCAGAAGCAGGTCATCCATGTACGGAGTAACTCTGACGCCGTCCCGATGGAGTACGGATACTAAATCTCCCAGGACACGATTGAAGACTTGAGGAGCTGTAGTCAGACCAAAGGGAAGAGCTGAAAACTGAAAGTGCCCTTGGTCGCAGGCAAATCTGAGATACTGCCAACTCTCTGGATGAATGGTGATGTGTAGCTACGCATCCTGAAGATCCAGAGAGGCAAGGAATTCCCCCGGGGACATAGCAGCAATCACCGTCCTTAGGGACTCCTGGTGATAAGGAGTCTTGATCACAAAGGAATTGAGATACTTCAAATCCAAAATGGGATGACAGCCACCATCCTTCTTGGAGACCACAAAGAGCTTTGAGTAAAAACCCATACCTCTGTCCCTAATTGGAACAGGATCCAGAACATCCTTGTCCAGAAGGGCCTGGATAGCACCATTGAACAGACGGTGTTTCTCTACGCCCTGGGGCATATGAGAGGGGAAAAACTGAAAGGGAGGTGAAAGGGATCCTGTACCCTTCCACCACAACCTGTAAAACCCACGTATCCGCCACTGAATCCTCCCAGACACTGTGGTAGTGACGCAGATGGCCACGCACTGCCGAGTGGGGACCTGGGTTCAGGGAGTCATGCCTAAGGCGGCTTGGAAGCTTTAGGCTTTGAGGAGACCTTGGGCTTTCATTGCTGTTTGGGCTTTGAGGAGGAACACGGAGCTGAGGGAACCACCTGATTCGCCGGACGTGTCTCAGTCTGGAAGGAACGAAAAAGCAGATTACGCTCGATAGGAGTCCTCTTCCTGGAAACCATAGGCAGAAAGGTACTCTTGCCCCCTGTGGCCTCACTATTCAGATCCTTAAGATCTGACCCAAACAATGAGGTGCCTTGAAAAGGCAATGAGAGCAAAGCTTTCTTGGAAGCAGTCTCAGCAGACCAGATCTTGAGCCAAAGAGCTCATCTGACAACCACAGACATGGTGGATACCCTTGCCACCAAACGGATGACATCAAATAAGGCAGCAGAGACATAGTGATGGGCCTCAGAAATGTTAACAAGAAGCCGCAACATATCCAAAGTAGGAGTACCCTGATGGACAGCCAGGGCTAGCTGTTCAGTCCAGACTGCAATGGCCCAGTTCACCCATGCCGCAGCAAACAGTGGACGAACGGCAGTACCAGCAGTGGCAAAAATGGACTTGAGGAAGAACTCAAGTTTCTTTTCAGTCCAGTCTTTCAGAGCGGAAGCATCAGCAACTGGCAAGGCAGTGGAGACAGAAGTATCCACTTTGGGGGATGAACCCACTGAGCAAGCACCGCCTCAGAATGGGTAAAGCTTGGCAAATGTCTTGGAAACAGAAGGTTTCCTGTCCGGAGACTTCCACTCAGACACAAGGCGGTCAAGAGTGGGGTTAGGTGGAAAACAAGTATAGGGACTTTTAGGCTCCTGAAATTCATCAGAGGGATCAGAAGAAAGCTCTTGAACCAAGGGAATGTTTAGGGTAGTTAAGATGGCTCTGATCAAGCCCTTAGCAGAGGGATCAGGATCAGCCTCAAACGGGTCCCCAAAAAACTGAGAGGAGCCCACAGCAGAACATTCCTCAACATCAGAATCCACACAGTTCCTCCTCAGAGGAATCTGATATGTCAGGTACTCCCTGCGGTTTCGGCAGGGAAGATCTGACAGAAGGAGGAGTCTGCCAGGAGTGGAAGACCCCCTGTAACTGGGATGGAAAGAGTTGCAATGTAGACCGGAGGTCTCTAGTAGCAGCCTTAAACTCTTGCACCCAAACTGGCTCTAATGCATGGCTGGAGGTCCCTGGGAGAGACTCAGGGACATCAGAACATGCTTGGCATAAATGACCTGAGAATTCTCTAGGTAGCCCTGAGTGATAGTAAGAGCAGTGCGCAATGGAGGATACAGAGACCCCAGCGTCCTTAGTCTTAGTCTTAGGCCTGGCCCCAAGCTCTAACGGATTAGACATTCTCATAGTGTCAAAACGTTTAAAGTATAAGGAATCACCCAAATACAGTGTGTAAGATTAAAATTTCACCGCAGAAATCTCTAAAATGCATTTATCTGGCAGGCGAAGGGTTGATCTGCAGAGGAGAGAAGAAAAGTCCCAGCCCTGAATAGGCTGCTCATTCAGGAAAAGGCACAAAATGGCTGCAGCGGTGGGAGCCAATCAGAAACGAGCGCGCGAAGCAAGCACTCATGGGAAATGTAGTTTTCCCAGAAAAAGTACCCCAACAGTGCTTAAGCCCCCCAACATACAAAATGTTAACCAAATGACAGAGCAAGGACTGACAATTAAAATGAGCCATCTCTGAAGTCACTACGTTGAGCGGTTGCAGAGATATGTCCCAAATTGTACATTTTCATACAAGTGAATGGAGCAATGGCGTCTATGCGGTAAAAGCGCGCCTGGAACACAAATTTTGCAAAGTTGAAACTGTGAACTAAAATTACATGAAAAATCACTAGAACATGTTAGCAGACCCAAAAAACACTGAACCCAGTAGGGAAAGTGCCAATAAACCACCAAAAGATGCAAAACCAGCAGCTAAAGTGTTAAGTTAACACAGAAACTTGCTCCAAAACACCCAACAGACATACAGATAAACCCAATGAGTGTAGGAGTGTGCAACAGGAACTCCAAAGGAAAACCACTGTGCAGAGGGGTACTGTGGGATATGTGGACCTGCAGCACTCAAAGGGTTGCTCCCCTTTCCTGCAGATCTTCCGTCTTCAGATTGCCATGTATTAAGAAGAAGCCTCAGTGGGCAACTCCTGAGGAAAGAACTTGAACCCAAGATTTTCCCCCCAGGGCTTAAGGTCTACAAAAAGCACCTGGATACGGAGCTAGTCACATCTAAGGGCATTGTCAGTTATGGAATACCACCATTAGGCGGATTACCATATCTAACAGAAAAAGTTAGAAATTTACTCACCGATATTTCCTTTTCTTCTGTGTCCTTCCACGGCTAAGAATGGGTATTGTCGCAGCCCTCCGGACGAGGGTAGGACCAATTGGATTACAGGATGAAACTTTAAAAAGAGCGGCACTGCAATGCATTACCAGTCTCCTCTGACGAAGCTAAAAAATATAAAAAACAGGTTAAGGGTAGGGGAGCTGTGGAAGGACACAGAAGAAAAGGAAATATCTAACTTTCTTCTGTGTCCTATCCCCGGCAAAGAATGGGATATACCCAAGCATAGAACTTCCTAATATGGTGGGATACCATAGAAATTCTTACCGCTATTCCGGAATGACAGCTTGGAGCACTTGTCTTCCGAACTTGGCGTCTGCTAAGGCCTGGACATCAATTTTATAATGTTTAATAAACGTATTCAGAGAGGACCAAGTTGTGGCTTTGCAAATATCCTCTGGAGAAGCTAAAGCCTTACAAGCCCAGGAAGTGACTGAAGTCCTGGTAGAATGGGCCTTGATGGAGAAAGGAGGAGAAAGCTTGGCCTCTGAATATGCTAGTTTGATACACTGGGTTATCCACCTAGCTATAGAAGCCTTAAAAGCTGGGCTTCCTTTAAACTTCCCAAAAAAGTGCACAAACAAAGTCAGATTTCCTGAATTCCTTGGTTCTGTCAATGTATTTTGATAAATATCTGACTAGGTCTAAACTGTGGCATTTCCTCTCTCATTCTGAGGGTTATGGCAGA
This sequence comes from Rhinophrynus dorsalis, assembly GCA_037306005.1. Taxonomy (NCBI): domain Eukaryota; kingdom Metazoa; phylum Chordata; class Amphibia; order Anura; family Rhinophrynidae; genus Rhinophrynus; species Rhinophrynus dorsalis. The sequence goes on from CM074718.1 coordinate 305,483,015, forward strand.
ATGAGGGAAGAATTATTTCATGGTTTAAGTGGAAATCAGAGACTACTTTAGATCTAAAAGTAGGCTTAAATCTAAGGACCACCTGATCTTGAAGAAAAAACAAATATGGGGAAGAGCAAGACAAGGCCTGGATTTCAGATACCCGCCTGGCTGAGGTTATGGCAGTGAGGAAAACTGTTTTGTATGTTAAGGCTTTAATAGAAGAAGAGCCTAGAGGCTCGAAAAGAGAGGAGCTAATGAGTTGTTCTAAAAATACATCTAGATCCCATGGGGGAACGATAGCCCGAATATGAGGTCTGGTCTTCTCTATTGCTCTGATGAATTTCCTTACCAGGAGATTGTCCACAAAGGGTTTGTACAGCAGGGTTGAAAGAGCAGATAGCTGGTCCTAGTCCCTTGTCAAATCAATCTTCAAGAAAATCTAGGATTCTGTTGATATCATACAAGTTGCTCTTTCTTTGTTTACACCAGATCCTGAAAATCCACCAAACTCTACAATATACTTTAGAAGTAGAAGCCTTCCTGCCTGCCGCAATGGTCTTAGCTACTAGTTCAGATAATCCTTGTTGTAGAAGCATTTCCCGCTCAATCTCCAAGCCGTCAGTTTGAAGAAAACTGGATTGGGGTGCATCAGCGGTCCCTGGGATAGCAGGTTTTGCTTGAGGGGTAGAAAAAATAGGATTTTAGTCTTACCTGGTAAATCCTTTTCACTTAGTCCATACAGGTTACTGGTAACACTGGGAGGCGATCCACCCCTTTAAGTAGGCAGGAACATTTCTCTAAATGTATGCAGGGGGTGGAGCCTCCCCTCCCTCCTAGGCTGCTCCTCAGTCAGCACAAGCCAGAATGATTTGAGACACTAACACTGACCAGAGATAGAAGAGAAGAAGAAGACCCCTGTGAGCATGCCCCAAAGGACTCCCACGGAATGCCACAGGAAAGCCAAGCATGGTCTCTTCACAGGGTGGGAGACCAGTAACCTGTATGGACTAAGTGAAAAGGATTTAACAGGTAAGACTAAAATCCTATTTTCACTGTCGTCCAATACAGGTTACTGGTAACACTGGGATGTCCAAACATTGAGTTTCCCAGAGGCGGGAAGAAGGCAAGGACCAGGCGCAAGGCCCCCAGAGTCACCAGAACCTCTATGAACCAACCGGTCAGAGATCCCAACAATCGGAAGTGTCAATGGACACCAACTAGGGGAAAAACAGACCCCAAAAACAAACACAGCACACTGAACCAGAGCCAACAGGGCTCAACAGTAAGGAAGCACTAAGAACCTCTGAAGAAGAAGATCCTAGACAGGCAAAACTGCCTCCAGGACCTTCTTCCCAAAGCTGGCATCAACCGAGATCAGCACATCCACACGGTAGTGCTTCGAAAATGCGTGCACAGAGGACCAAGTGGCCGCCCGGCACAGCTGATCAGCAGACGCTTGATTTTTATAGGCCCAAGAAGCCCCAATTGATCTGGTAGAATGAGCAGTGACCCGAAACGCCACATGCTTATTCCACAATTCGTAAGCTTTACGAATGGTAGATTTTATCCAAGATGCAATAGTCACCTTGGATGCCAGTCTCCCCACCCTAGGTCCCTCAGGAATGACAAACAGGGCATCAGACTTCCTGATACCCTCAGTGCGATGAACATAAAACTTGAGACAACGCACAACAAATGAAGATCCCTCTCCTTGTCAGAGGAAGGGTTAGGGCAAAAAAAGGGCACCACAATCTCCTGATTGATGTGAAATTCGGAGACAACTTTAGGCAAAAACTCCTTGGAAGTGCGAAGCACAGCCTTATCCTTATGGAACACCAGATAAGGTGGTTTACAAGACAAAGCTTGTAATTCTGCCACCCGGCGAACCAATAGCCAAAAGGAAGGCCATCTTCCAGGACAAAAGGCGCAAAGGAATAGTAGCCAAAGACTCAAAGGGGGGTCGTTGGAGAGCCCCCAAAACTAGATTGAGATCCCACTGAGGAACCGGACTCCTGAAAGCGGGACGAACATGAGCCACACCTTGGAAGAAAACTTTGACGTCAGGAAGAACAGCAATGCGCTCCTGGAAAAAGACAGAAAGCGCTGAAGTCTGGACCTTAAGAGAACTCAGGCTGAGCCCCTTATCAACACCATCCTGTAGAAAGGCAAGGACATTAGGAAGATGAAAATCATGTGATAGATCCCTATCAGCACACCATGCTACAAAGGTCGACCAGACACGGTGATAAATCTTAGAAGACAAAGGCTTACGATCGCGTAGCATCGTAGACATCACAGCAGAGAAAAAACCCTTTTTCTTCAAAATTAAGGATTCAACCTCCAAGCCATCAAATGAAGACGATGAACATCCTTCTTCCACAGATCGCCTTGTAGCAGAAGATCTGGACGAGAGGGAAGCGGAAAAGGATCGCTCCAACTTCAGCTTCTGGATGACTCTGATCAACATTGGAAGAGGAGGAAAGATGTATGCTAGGGAGAATTCCCAAGGAATTGACAAGGCGTCCACTGCCAGAGCCAGTGGATCCCTCCACCGAGAGCAGAACACTGAAACCTTCCTGTTGTGCCTGGTTGCCATCAGATCCACCACAGGAACCCCCCACATCTGAGTGGGGAGTTGGAACACCTCCGGATGAAGAGCCCACTCTCTGCTGTCGACTGTGTGACGACTGAGAAAGTCTGCCATGACGTTATCTACGCCTGGAATGTGAACCGTCGAAATGACGGGAACATGAACTTCCGCCCAAGACAAAATGGCCTTTACCTCTAACCAGGCGGCGAGACTTCTTGTTCCGCACTGCCTGTTGATGTAGGCCACCGCGGTAGCGTTGTCGGACTCGACCCTGACTGGACAACCCTCCAGTTGAGATTCCCAATGGCGTAGAGCAAGGAAGATCGCACGGAGTTCCAGAATGTTGGACAGAAGAGATTCCTCCAGTCCCCACTTCCCCTGGGCACTGAAGCGACCCAACACTGCCCCCCAACCCAGGAGGCTGGTATCCATCGTGACCGTGGTCCAATAAGGGATCTGGAAGGATCTTCATTTCAGGAGATGGGAAAGATCCAACCACCATTCCAGGCTCAACTCGACATGAGGAGGTAGAGATACAGATAGCTTCAGATGGTCTGGACGATTCCGGCACGTCTGGATCACGAACCTTTGAAGTTCCCTGGTGTGTGCCATGGCAAACGGCACCGCCTCTACTGTGGAAATGAATTTCCCCACCAGAGAAGTCAATTTCGGCACTGGAATGCGCTCGAGGGCCAGAATCTTCGATACCCAGAGAGCAATCTGATGAGCCACCTTTTCCGGCAGAAACACCATGCGCCGCTGAGTGTCGAACAGAAGACCCCGGAAGATTATCCGCTGAGATGGAACCAAGTCTGACTTGTCCAAATTCACAATCCATCCGTGGCGAGTGAGAGTTTGAATGCAAGCCTGAACCTGCTGATGAAGGATATCTGCGGATGCCGCCTTCAAGAGTAATTCGTCCATGTATGGAGTCACTCTGATGCCATCCCGATGGATGACAGCTATCAATGCTCCCAGGACTCGTTGAAAAACCTGTGGAGCTGTCATCAGCCCAAAGGGAAGAGCGAAAACTGAAAATGACCCCTGTGGCAGGCAAACCTGAGGTACCGCCTGCTCTCTAGATGGATAGGGATGTGCAGATATGCATCCTGAAGGTCCAGGGAAGCAAGGAATTCCCCCGGAGACATAGCAGCGATCACAGTGCGCAGAGATTCCTGTCGATAGTGGGTACTCACAACAAAGGAGTTGAGATCCTTGAGGTCCAAAATAGGACGAGCTCCGCCGTCCTTTTTGGCCACAACGAAAAGGTTGGAATAAAATCCTAAACCTATGTCCTCCTGAGAAACTGGTTCCAGGACGTCCTTGTCCAAAAGATCCTGAATAGCGTCGTCGAACAGACGCCTTTTTGTGGAGTCTTGAGAAGGACAAGTAAAATGGAAGCGAAAAGGAGGAAGGGAAAAGAAAGGGATCTTGTATCCCTCTGACACCACCTGAAGAACCCAAGGGTCCGCCACCGAATCCTCCCAAACCTGGCGAAAGAGGTGAAGCCGCCCACCTACGGCCGGATGCGGACCCGGGTTCGGCGAGTCATGCCGAAGCAGTCTTGGAAGCCTTGGCCTTGGGGGCAACCTTGGGCTTCCAGGACTGTTTGGGCTTGGAGGAGGCGCGCGGAGCAGGCGGAACCGCCTGGGACGTGGGACGTGTCTCAGCTTGGAAGGAACGAAAGGACCGATAGCGCTTAGCTGGGAATTTCTTCTTAAAGACCGAGGGTAGAAGAGTACTTTTACCCCCAGTAGCCTCGCTGATCAATTCCTTTAGCTCAGATCCAAACAGGGAAGTCCCTTGAAAGGGCAAAGAAAGCAAAACTTTCTTGGAAGCGGTGTTAGCAGACCAAATTTTTAACCAAAGAGCGCGTCTAGCCACCACAGAAGAAGTGGAAGCCCTCGCCATCATGCGAACAGCATCAAAGGCAGCGTCAGAAACATAATTCTGAGCTTCAGAAATATTAGCAAGTAGTTGCAACTGCTCTGACACTGGCGCATCTTGGCGGACCGCCACAGTAAGTTGTTCAGTCCAGACCGCAATGGCCCGGTTAACCCACGCCACAGCGAAAGTTGGACGCATGGCAGTATCAATAGAGGCAAAAATAGACTTAAGACAGGTCTCTAACTTTTTGTCAGTCCAATCCTGTAAAGCAGAAGCATCAGATACAGCCAAAGCAGTAGATTTGGACAACCTAGAAACTGGAGCATCCACCTTAGGAGGATGAACCCATTCAGCCAATTCAGTCTCAGGAAAAGGATAAATTTTGGCAAACTTTTTTGAGACTGAAGAGGACTTATCAGGATTTTTCCACGCATCAGAAACTAAACGTTCAAGAGTAGGGTTAGTAGGAAAACAAGTAACAGCCTTTGAAGGTTTCTGAAACACATCCGTTGGGTCAAGAGGAGTCTCCTGGCACAAGGGAAGATTGAGGGTGGTCAGCACAGCCCTGATCAAACCCTCAGCAGAGAGTTCAGGATCACATTCAAAAGGGTCTCCAGCCAATCTGGTAGACTCAATAACTGTACCATCCTCAACATCAGAATCCTGCAACAATTCTTCCTCAGAGGAATCAGATACGTCAAGAGCTCCCTGTGGCTTGGGCAGGGAGGTCCTGACAGTGGAGGGGGTCTACCATACATGGAGAGCCCCCTGAACCTGAGAGGGAAAGAGCTGGAGAGTGGATCTGAGATCCCTAGTTGCAGCCTTGAACTCTTTCACTAATGTTGGCTCAATAGCGTGGCTGGAAGGCCCTGGGTTGCTGCCATGACCTTCCGCACAAGCAGGGCATAAGTGACCAGAAAATTCTCTAGGTAGCCCTGAATGACAGGAGAAGCAAAACGCAATGGGGTACACTGATACCCCAGCCTCCTTTGTCTTAGGTCTAGTCCCAGGTTCCAGTGGAGTAGACATACTCACAGTGTCAGATATACCCCACAGACAGAAATCACCCAATTAAAGTGTGAAAGATTAAATATTCACCCCAGAAAAGTTTAAAACTAAACTTATCTGGCAAGTGAAGGGTTAATCAGCAGAGGAGAGGGAGAAGGTCCGATCCCTGCGTAGTATACTCGATGAGAAGAACTCACAAAATGGCTGCCGCGACGGGAGCCAATCAGAAAAAGGAAGCGAACCGAGCGCTCATGGGAAGAGTAGTTTTTCTCACCAAGTACCACAAAACAGTGCCCGAAGCCCCAGAGTCCCCCAACACACTCGAACGCAAAACCGGATGATAGAGCAAGGGAAGACAAACAAAATGAGCCCACTCTGAAGTCGCTATGTGAAGCGGTTCCAGAGATACGTCCCACACAGTGTAAGCCCATAGAGAGTAAAGGAGCAATGGCGTCTATGCGGGAAAAGCGCGCTTAAAGGCGCGGAACATAATTTCTAATAAAATTATTCCTGAAGTTAAAAAGTTCCATAACACATAGCAAACACATGTACTATGTAAGCAAACATTGCCAAATTCCCATAAAACTGGAAAACCCAGCAGATAAAGGGTTAAATCCCACATAAACTGCTCCAAAACCCAAGACATACACATATACATTACATATACATTGCAAGATATAGAAAAACACCCAATGAGTGCTGGAGTGCACAATGAGAACTCCTAAGTACAAGCCCAATGAAGGGACACTGAGGGACAAGTGGACCTTCGGCACTCAAAGGGTGGCTCACCTTTCTGCTGGACTTCTGTCTTCAGGTTACCAAATGAGTAAAGAATTACCACAGAAGATAATCCCCAGGGAAGTACTTGAAGTCAAGTTGTTCCCTCATCAGGGCAAAAGGTCCACCAGAAGTACCCTGGAAGCTGTGCTATCCACTTTAAAGAGGGCATTTGACAGCCATGGTAACCCGCCTAATGGTGGTATTCCATATTTGCAAAAATAATAAAGAAACTAAAGTTTGAAGAGAGATGTTTTCCACCTGGTGTGAACACACCGAGGAACAAATCATTCTGGCTTGCGCTGACTGAGGAGCAGCCTAGGAGGGAGGGGAGGCTCCACCCCCTGCATACATTTAGAGAAATGTTCCTGCCTACTTAAAGGGGCGGATCGCCTCCCAGTGTTACCAGCAACCTGTATTGGACGACAGTGAAATGGGTTTTTCTACTGATAGATTGATCAGGGGTGCAAACCAAGTCCTTCTTGGCCAGAATGGAGCAATCATGATTACTTCTGCTCTGTGCAAAATTATCTTCCTTACAACCTGGTGGATCAGAGGAAGTGGAGGGAATACATAAGCTAAGCTGAATTCCCAGTTCCATGTTAGGGCGTCCTGACCCAGGGCTCTGGGCTCATACCATCTGGAGAGGAACCTTTTGCATTTCCTGTTTTGGGTTGTCACCATCAGGTCTATTTCTGGAACGCCCCATTTTGTTGTAATCTTCCTGAATACCTCCTGATTTAGGGACCATTCTCCCTGGTGGTCTTGCAGGTTCTGTGTTCCCAAAATGTGCTGTGCTGTGATGGACGCTAGATTGTTTTCTACCCACTGTAATAGCTTTTCTGCCTCCTTCATCAGTGTTCTGCTCAGGGTTCCCCTTGATTTTTTATGTAGAGGACAGTAGCTGTGTTGTCTGATTTTACCAATACGGCTTTGCTCCTTATCAGAGTCTTGAAACTTGAACCTAAGACTGTATGATGTACAGGGAAGACTGAGGGGGTCTTACGGCTTCCCATAAATGCAGCGTCTAGTATACCCAGTTCTTGTTGTGCCTCAGTAAGACCTAAGGTTTTCCGCATGGCCTTTAAAAAATTATCCATATGGTCTAAATTAAAATCCCCTGACTCCTCGGTAATTTCTCCTTCCTCAAATGATGAATATTCTGACACTAATTCATGAGCACTATCCAAAGCCTCAAGGTCCTCCCTTCTAGAGGATGTACCTTGCTCGGGGTCTTCCATGCGAGGGTGTTTCTTGGGTGCTGCTGCTTCTTGCATAGTCACAAATGTGACTTGGATGGAGGATTTCATCCAAAGGAAAAAGTATTTGAATTGCATGGGCATATCTTGTTCTGCTGATTTCCTGATGCACGCCTGACAAAGCTTGGATGACTAAGAGGGGATAGTTTCTTATCACAAGCTAGGGAGACTTTGGGTTTAACAACAGCCTTATCCTCCTTACCAGTACCCTCAGGAGGAGTTTTATCTTTGCTAGGGGCCAATTTTGTAGGGGCAGACATGATAAATAAATAAAACCACAACTTCATTGATATAATTAAAAATCTAACCTCTGACTGCAAAAAGGTCTACCCCTGCCCTAGAGATCCAGATTCGCAACTGGTCAGCTGCCTTATATAGAAACAACCCCCTTCATATCCTGGTAAAATCACAAATATAACCGGTTACTTACCTGTCTTCCTAATGGTAGAGTCCCCAACATCCTGCACTTAATTCCTGGAACGCACGGCCTTGCCTTTGCCTTGAAGCAGCATCCTGCATCGGGTTTGGTAGGGACTTCCGGTTACTGCCTGCACGCTAACACTGTCTGCACGCGGACAGCATTGTACTGCGGCCCCCCAGGTATGCCTTGCTTCCGATTTCTTCCCTACTAACTAGAGCGTAGGGTGGGAGCCCTACACCCGGCCTGCATATGACCAAAAAAAGACTGGTATTGCAGTGCAGTGCCGCTCTTTTTAAAGTTTCATCCTGTAATCCAATTGGTCCTACCGCGGGCGGAGGGCGGAGACAATACCCATTCTTAGCCGGGGATAGGACACAGAAGAAATAAAAAAAATAGCTAAAACTATAGCAGAACTGTTCTCTCACCTGTGTCTTCACCAAGGAACAAATCTTACTGGAGCTGATTGGCTAGCTGCAGCCAAGGAGGTAAGGTAGGCTACACCCCTGCATTCACTTCTAGAATTGTTCCTGCCTACTTAAAGGGGCAGATCGCCTATCCAAAGTTACCAGTAACCTGTATTGGACAACAGACATTCTGATCCAGAGTGGGATTAGGCAGAAAGACAGTACAGGACTTCTTGCGTCTTTGAAAGACATCAGAAGTAGGCAGGCTCTACAGGAGTATTTAAAACCGCCTTTATGAGACCACCAGCAAAGGATTCAGGGTCAACTTCAAAGGGATCACCATAAAACTGGGAAGAAGCCCCTTCTGAACATACATCATCATCAGACAACATCTGAACCCTCCACAGAGAAATCAGACTTCGGGGACACATGCCTGAAAGAAGTGGTGGTGGTGGGGGGGGGGTTCCAGGACTGAAGAATCCCTGGAATAGAGAGGAGAAACTGTGTCATAGAGGACTTTAACTCCTTGACCCAAAGTGGCTCTTCTTCATGACTGGAGGACCTTGGCGGGGAAGCATGGGCCACAGCACATGAGGGGCATAAGTGAGTTGAGTACTCTCTGGGATGCCCAGTTTGGCATGAGGAACAGTAAGTAACGGGGGGGTTGTCAAAGCCTCCCCTGAGTCCTTAGCCTTAGGCCTAGCCCCCTGTCCTAATGGATCTGACATCCTTACAGGTGAAAAGTGTCTTACAGTAGAGGGAAAAATCAAAACAAATACTGTTACCCAGATTAAAGAATTCACCCCAGAAAGCCTAAAATATATTTATCTGGCAAGCAAAGAGTTAACCTGAGGAGGAGAATAGATGAGACCAAGCCTTGCGTATGATACTTGTGTAAGGGGAAAAAGAAAATGGCGACCGACTAGGGAGCCAATCAACGAACACCCTGCGAAACGCATGGTTATGGGAAATGTAGTTTTCACAATACAGAGTATCAAAAACAGAACCAAACGAAACAGTCTGTCCCATAGAGATCAATGGAGCATTGCGGCTATGCGGTAAAGAGCTCCCTTAAAGGAGAGGAATTCAAGTAAACGTTGTAACGGATGTTATCCGTTACTTGGGCCCTTGTCTGGACCGCGAACAGTTTTCTCAAAGACTATGGCCCTGTGGCCTTATTTGAACTGTGATAGGGGTTTCCACTACCATTATGTTAAAAGATTTTATGTCGAATGTCGTACGTTTTGTATATTGTCGAATGTCGAATATCGCATGTTTAATGTACTGTATAGTATAAAGTACGAGGGATACAAGAACACCAAAGCCGGTGGTTCCCCGGTTCCTTTGTTCGAGGCATCAATGCCGTCTCGAACGCGGGAAACCGGAGGCAGTGAAGCGACGCCGGATTGGCCAACGTACGACTCACTGCGCACACTGATTGGCCAGGGTTGAAGCCGCATATTCAAACTAGTGTGTACGTGCTTCAACCCCTGGCCCAGTTCTCGAATGTGTATTCCCTCCAATCAACCCATTGTCTTTGTCCAGACATTGATTAATCATGTTAATCCTAACCTTGTCAATATTGTGTTCAGTTGCTCATCTGCCATTGGTCCGTTCCCCTTAGTTACTATTGGTCCCTTTGTTCCCCCCTGTCATTGGTCCATTGTTCCCCGTCACCATTGGTCTGTTGTGCCCCGTGTCATATGCCCATTGTGTCGGATTGGTCCCTGGGCCAAGCCTGCATTAGAATGCCTGGCCCTTCCCATCCCTATTGTGGTACCATGTGTAACTGTATAAAAGATGTGTTGGTTGTTCAATAAAGTGTGTTACTTTTGGAGTGAACCAGAGTCCTGGAGTCTGTTTGTTCTCATGGTTAAAGTGGCCACTCTGCCGCCCATTCGAACCAGGTTCCTGTACGTTCGTCCGTCTGCTGCCAGGATCCCGCTACCGAACTTCGTATCCTGTCAGGCGGCAACGTGGACTCTGCCCTGTGGTTCTTCTGCCTAAAGCTTCAACCTTCGAGTCGAGCACCAGAGTGCTCGAACGTCTGGGGATACAGTCTGTGGTTCCTGCTACACTTTTCCTGATTCGTTCCTGTGCTTGTTCGATGGTGTTCGAGTGCCGTGACCCCTCCAGTAGCCGCATCCTTCGGAGCAGAGTCGGTCTTCCCGAGGTTCGACGCCACTTTGAGTCGACCTCCGGAACGCTGATTTGCTCGACCGGTGCACTCGACGGCGCCAGTCCGGCGTCGAGAAGGAGAGACCCGGGAACTACGACGGAAGGCAGGCGGGCACCTCCCCGCCTATCCGTTACAAACGTCTATAAACAAAGAAATCCAAAAAGCTCTAAAAACACCACTAGAACCTAAATAAAGCATAGGGAACACATTAAAGCATAGGGAACACATTAACCCAAAGGGAAGGTGTGTAAAAGGATCCCAGCTCAGTGTAATAAAGCATGGAAGGGGTTAAATACTACCAAACAGCCAAAATGCTCCAGAGACTCAGAACAGACAAAGTAGAAATACCCAAAATGAATGCAGGCGTTATGAGGAAAACTCCAGAAAGGGGAACTGAGGGAAAAGTGGACCATGGCACTCAAAGGGTTGCTCACCTTTTTTGCATGTCTTCTGGTAACTGGGCAATCCACCAGGGGAAAACTGTAATGGTAATCCACCTAATGGGGGAATTTTGACAACCCATATCTAAAGAAAAATAATAAAATAGCTAAAAACTAAGCAGAACTGTTCACAGCTTCCCTACCAGGATGATGGAACAAATCTCATCTGCAGGGGTATGGCTAGGTAGCCTGCTATGGAGGAGGGGGAGGCTCCACCCTGCACTTCTTGAAAAATTTCAGCCTACTGGGAGGCGCTGTCGCCTCCCCATGGCAGCTGTAAGCTACATTGGATGATATTGGAGAAATGTTTATTTTTGTTCATATCAATGTAAGACTCAATAAATTTATATGTATGCATTGTACCTTTCATTATGCCCTTGATAAATTACAGTAAATATGTTAGAAGTGCCCCAAAAGTTCCAGACTGTGTGTAAGGGGTGCTACGAGCAAATAAAGGTTGAGAACCACTGCTCTAAAGCCTTACTTGTCACTATTGGCAAGCCTCCGATACTCTCCAACAGTCATAGGTTTCTTCTGGATGTTGTACTGTGTGAAGAGTCCAGACTGTCCAGTCACCACCTGCTGAATGGGAGCTGGAATAACCATATCATCTAAGTCATCATACGTACGTCGTGGACGCCATTCTTTTGGTGGAATGACCTGCAGAAGTACAGTGACATACTGAATGCACTGATATTTACATATATATGAAATAAAAAATTATATCTTGTTCATTTACATTTTAAAACAGGTTTGTTCTTTAAACTAAAAATTCTGTACTACATTAACAAACTGGCTATTGCATGTTAGTACCAACAGTGACAATTATAAGATATTTATAGCTTTGGTTATGACAGAAAAACAAACAAAAAAACAAAACAAAACGGATTTTTGTGTACTTCCCAAATCTCTCTCAGTCAATGTGAACACAGGATAAATATCCTCTGGCCATTTTAAAGGCTCTATGGAGGATGAGACTCCCCCTCCCTACTGCACTCCCACCAGACATGCTCAGTTTTCACAGCAAAGATCGAAAAACAGAAGAGTGGCAGGAAAGGGAGCCAACTGAACAAGGACAGCCCAAAGAACACCAGACCCCTTCTGGAACACAAAAAAAGTATTTTTCTCCAGGAAAAACTTCCTGTATTCCACACGGACTAAGAGGAAAGTATTTATTGGCAATTACTCAAAAAATCTCTTTTTAAGAAAACCCTCAAAACACCAACCAGTTCCAATGGAGATGAACTGGAACAAAAGAGGATTTTAGTCTTACCTGTTAAATCCTTTTCTCTTAGTCCATACAGGTTACTGGTAACTCTGGAATAACTCTGGGAGGCGATCCACCCCTTTAAGTAGGCAAGAACATTTCTCTAAATGTATGCAGGGGGTGGAGCCTCCCTTCCCTCCTAGGCTGCAGCTTAGGCAGCTAGCTCCACAATGATTTGAGACAGTAATAACTGACTAGAAAATAGAAGGGAAGAAGACTCCTTTGAGTATGCCCCGAAGGACTCCCACATATTGCCACAGGAGAGCCAAGCATGGGGTCTTGACAGGGTGGGAGTAACCTGTATGGACTAAGAGAAAAGGATTTAACAGGTAAAACTAAAATCCTCTTTTCTCTGTCGTACAATACAGGTTACTGGTAACTCTGGGATGTCCAACCATTGAGTTTCCCAGAGGCAGGAAGAAGGCAAGGACCAGGCGCAAGGCCCCCAAAGTCACCAGAACCTCTATGAACCAACCGGCCAGCGATCCCAACGGACACCAAACAGGGGTAATAACACCCCAGGAACTGTTACACAGCACACTAAACTAGAGCCAACAGGGCTCAACAGTAAGGAAGCACCAAGAACCTAAGGAGAAGATCCTAGACAGGCAAGCCTCTAGGACCTTCCTCCCAAAGCTGGCATCAGCCGAAGCCAGCACATCCACACGGTGGTGCTTCGAAAAGGTGTGCACAGAGGACCAAGTGGCCGCCCTGCACAACTGATCGGCAGAAGCCTGATTCTTATAATCCCAAGAGGCCGCAATGGACCTGGTGGAAAGAGCTGTAACCCGAAAGGGAACATGCTTATTCATCAACTCATAGGCTCTACGAATAGTGGACTTGATCCAAGACGCAATAGTCACTTTGGATGCAGGTCTTCCTGCCCTAGGACAATGAGGAATGACGAACAGAGCGTCAGACTTCCTGATAGATTTAGTGTGATGGACATAAAACTTGAGACAACGTACCACATCCAACAAATGGAGATCTCTCTCCTTGTCAGAGAAGGGATTAGGACAGAAAGAGGGCACCACAATCTCCTGATTGATGTGAAACTCGGAGACCACTTTAGGTAAGAACTCCTTAGAGGTGCAAAGCACCGCCTTATCCTTATGAAACACCAGATAAGGTGGTTTACAGGACAGAGCTTGCAACTCCGCAATCCGGGGAACACACACAATCACCAGAAGAAAGGCCATTTTCCACGTCAAGAGACGTAGAGGATGTGAAGGAACAGGAGGTTCAACTTTCATGTCCCTGTGATATATGAGGACTGTGGGATTACATGGACATTCCAGCAATACATCTGCTATGGACTTTTCCTGTTTCAAGTCCTTTGAACTCAACCTCGCCATCTATTGGTTGAACCTGGCATTGCAGCATTGTACTATGCACTGCCATCTATTGGTTGAAACTTGCATTGCAGCATTGTACTATGCACTGCCATCTATTGGTTGGTGACTTACATTGCAGCATTGCTGTGTCACATGCGAGTATGCAAATATGTCAGTGTTGCATTCTGGGACCTTCAGTTTATCTCCAATGTTTTCATTATACTCTGCCATCCTACACCCTAAACTTGTTAGACCCTGTTATGTTTGTTGTATGTCTTGTCTTCTGTGTATTATATTTTGTTATATTCATGTCACCTCAAGCTGAGTGAAGGCTGTGAAAGGCCTGGTATTCCATTTCAATAAACTTATGTGTTTCCCTACCCCTAAAGCAGATGTTTAGCTCTGTTATTGGGGGGGAGGCGGGGATATATGACACCAGGCCCGTGTAGCCAAAAGCGCCTTTATAAAGGCGGTGTCGTTTTACCTGGGCAGAGGGGTGAGTTCCTGCCAGGAGGAGGCGCTATCGTTGCAGAGGGACCTGAACCTGTTCCCCAGGACAAGGCAGAGGGGTTAGTGCCTGCCCAGCAGAGGGGACGATACCTGCTCCACTGTGACCTGTTCCAGTGGGTAGAAGTGCGAGACCCTACCCAGGTCACTGCTCCCCATTGGGCTGGCTGCACCTGGAGGTCTTCCAATCTGGTTGACCGCTCCTCCTCTGGGTGGTGCAGCTAGATCCAGTGGCAAGCGGCCCAGGTCTGTCCGGTGGTCCTCTGAGGCCAGTCCGGTGTAAATGACCTGGTAGGTGCTCCCCTAACGCCACAGGGGCGGGTGCCTGCCGCAGGGGCCATCACAGAGGAATAGTAGCCAAAGACTCAAAGGGAGGACGTTGGAGAACTCCCAATACCAAATTAAGGTCCCACTGAAGAGCTGGGCTCCAAAAGGCAGGATGCACATGAGCAACGCCCTGGAAGAAAACCCTGACATCAGGAAGGATGCAATGTGTTTCTGGAAAAAGACAGAAAGCGCCGAAGTCTGAACCTTAAGAGAACTCAGACTGAGTCCCTTGTCCACACCGTCCTGAAAAAGGCCAGGACAATGGGAAGATCAAAGTCATGAGACAGATTTCTGTCAGCACACCAAGACACAAATGTCGATCTTGTAAGAAACAGGCTTACGGGCACTAAGCATAGTAGACACCACAACAGAAGAAAACCCTTTCTTCCTTAAAATCGAGGATTCAACCTACAGGCCGTCAAATTGGGAGAGGAGGAAAAATGTATGTCAGAGGGAATGTCCAAGGAACGGACATTGCATCAGCAGCCAGAGCCACAGAGTCTCTCCACCGAGTGCAAAACACCGGAACCTTCCTGTTGTGTCTCGTTGCCATCAGATCCACTTGGGGCATCCCCCATCTCTGAACTAGGAGTTGAAACACCTCGGGATGTAGCTCCCACTCTCCGCTGTTGACTGTGTGTGACGACTGAGGAAGTCTGCCATGATGTTGGAATGTGCACTGCGGAAATGACAGGAACATGAACCTCTGCCGAGGACAGAATGGCCTTGACCTCTAATCAAGCGGCGAGACTTCTTGTTCCGCCTTGTCTGTTGATGTAAGCCTCTGCCGTGGTGTTGTCGGACTCCACTCGGACTGGACAGTCCTCCAGTTGAGATACCCAATGACACAGAGCATGAAATATCGCCCGAAGTTCCAAGATGTTGATCGGGAGAAGTGACACCTCCGTGGACCATTTCCCCTGAGCGCTGAAGCGACCCAGCACTGCTCCCCAGCCCGAGACTGGCATCCGTTGTGACCGTCAGTAGGTTGGAAAGGTCCAGCCACCACTACAAGCTCAGCTCTACATGAGGAGGAAGTGAGACCGACAGCATCTGATGATTTGGTCGATCCCTGCACGTCTGTATCACAAACCTCTGAAGTTCCCTGGTGTGTGCCATGGCTAATGGAACCGCCTCTATCGTGGAAATGAACTTTCCCACCAGAGAAGACAACTTCTGAACTGGGATCCAATCCAGAAATAGAATCGTGGAGACCCTGTGGCAATTTGATGGGCTACCTCGTCCGGTAAAACACCATGCTCCTCTGAGTATCGAATAGAAGACCCAGGAAGATCAGTTGCTGGGATGGGACAAGATCCGACTTGTCCAAGTTGACAATCCAACCGTGATGGGTGATGACTTGAATGCAGGTCTAAACCTGCTGATGAAGAAGGTTCGCAGAGGAGGCTTTCAAAAGCAAGTCGTCCATGTAGGGAGTCACTCTGATGCTGTCTCGATGGAGGACAGATACCAAGGCCCCCAGAACTTGTTGGAAAACCTGAGGGGCCGTCGTCAGACCAAATGGAAGAGCTGAGAACTGAAAATGACCCTTGTCGCAGGCAAACCACAGGTACCGCCTGCTCTCCTGATGAATTGGGATGTGCAAATACGCATCCTGAAGATCCAGAGAAGGAAGGAACTCCCCCGGAGACATGGCAGTGACCACTGTGTGCAGAGACTCCTGACTATAGTGAGTCTTGAACACAATGTAGTTGAAATCTTTCAAAACCAAAATACGGCGGCATCCGCCGTCCTTTTTGGTAACCACAAAGAGGTTCGAGTAAAACCCCGAACCCCTGTCTGAAGGGGGCACCGGCTCCAGGACATCTTTGTCCAGAAGAGTCTGAACAGTGCCTTCGAATAGACGGCCTTTCTCGACGTCCTGAGGAGAACGAGAAAGATGAAAGCGAAAAGGAGGAAGAGAAAAGAAAGAGATCTTGTATCCCTCTGTCACTACCTGTAAAACCCATGGGTCCGACACTGAATCCTCCCAAATCCCACGAAATAGTTGGAGACGACCACCCACAGCGGGATGCGGACCCGGGTTCGGTGAGTCATGCTGAAGCAGTCTTGGGGGCCTTGGGCTTGGAGGCAGCCTTGGGCTTCCATTGCTGACTGGGCTTGGAGGAGGGACGCGGAGCTGATAGAACCGATTGGTTCGTTGAACGTGTCTCAGTTTGAAAGGAACGAAAGGACCGGTTACATTTAAATGGCAACTTCTTCTTAAAGACCAAGGGTAGAAGAGTACTCTTACCCCCTGTGGCCTCGCTAATTAGTTCCTTAAGATTAGGTCCAAACAAGGAAGTACCCTGAAAAGGCAAAGAAAGGAAGACTTTCTTGGAAGCAGTGTCAGCAGACCAAATCTTGAACCAAAGCGCACGCCTGGCCACCACAGAGGTAGTAGAAGCCCTTGCCATCATGCGGATGGCATCAAAAGCAGCAGCAGAGACATAGCGTTGCGCTTCAGAGATATTGGCAAGAAGACGCAATTTCTCAGAAGTAGGCACATCCTGACGGACACCCGTAGTGAGCTGTTCAGTCCAGCCTGCAATAGCCCGGTTAACCGACGCAACATCAAATGCTGGACGCATAGCAGTGCCAATAGAAGCGAAAATGGACTTGAGGGAAACTTCAAGTCTCTTGTCAGTTCAGTCTTGCAGTGCAGAAGCATCAGAGACAGGAAAAGCAGTAAATTTAGACAGTCTAGATATGGGTGTGTCCACCTTAGGGGGATGAACCCATTTAGCCAGTTCTGCTTCAGAATAGGGATAAAGCTTAACAAATTTCCTGGACACAGAAGCAGACTTGTCTGGATTTTTCAGAAGCCAAACGGTCAAGAGTGGGGTTAGGAGGAAAATAAGTAAGGGGCTTAGCAGGCTCCTGAAAAACATTAGAGGGATCAGACGGGACCTCCTGAACCAAGGGAATGTTGAGTGTGGTTAATAGAGCCCTGATCAGGCCCTCAGCAGAGGGTTCAGGATCAGCTTCAAAAGGGTCCCCAAGGGACCTAGAAACTCCAAAACAGTACCATCCTCAACATCCGAATCTTGCAACAATTCTTCCTCAGAAGAATCTGACACATCAGGTGCTCCCTGAGGTTTAGGCAGGGAGGATCTGATAGTAGAGGGGGTCTGCCATAATTGAAGAGCCCCCTGTATCTGGGATGGAAAGAGTTGTAAAGTGGACCTAAGGTCCCTAGTCGCAGCCTTAAACTCTTGCACCCAAGCTGGCTCAATAGCATGGCTGGAAGGCCCTGGGTTGCTGTCAGGACTTTCAGAACATGCTGGGCATAAATGACCAGAGAATTCTCTAGGTATTCCTATGTGACAGGAAGAGCAATGTGCAATAGCTCCAGAGGTACAGACACAGTGTCAAAATAACCAACTGTACAGTAAATCACCCAATTGTGGTGTGTACGATTAATATTTCACCCCAGAAACGCTAAACATAGACTTATCTGGCAGGTGACGGGTTAATCTGCAGAGGAGAGAAGGAGAGTCCAAGCCCTGCGTAGGATACTCATTGAGAAAAGCTCACAAAATGGCTGCCGCGACGGGAGACAATCAGAAAAAAAGGCGCGAAACAAGCGCTCATGGGAAATGTAGTTTTTCCCAAAAAGTACCCCAAAGCAGTGCCCGAAGCCCCCCAACACACTTGAACTATAAACCAGAGGATAGAGCAAGGGTAGACAAATAAAATGAGCCCACTCTGAAGTTGCTGTGTGAAGCGGTTGCAGAGATACGTCACAAACAGTGTTGTCCCATAGAAAGTAAATGGAGCAATGGTGTCTATGCGGTAGTACACAATATTAATAAAAGTTAAAATATAAGTTAAAAACATGAAAACCATACAGGGAACATGTGTGCATACTAAGAAAACACTAACCCTGTAGGGAAAGTGCCAGAAACCTCCCCAAAAACATGCCAAACCAGCAGACAAAGGGTTAAGTTACCACATAAACCTGCTCCAAATACCCAACAGACATACACATATATTACCCAATGAGTGCAGGAGTGCACAATGAGAACTCCCAAATACAAGCCCAGCAAAGGGGCACTGTGGGACAAGTGGACCTGCAGCACTCAAAGAGTAGCTCACCTTTCCTGCAGATCTTCTGTCTTCAGATTACCATGCAGCAAGAATTACCTCAGTGGGTAATCCCTGGGGAAGCACTTGTACCCAAGATTTTTCCCCTCAGGGATTAAGGTCCACCAAAAAGCACCTGGATACTGAGCTAGCCACATTGAAGGGCATTTGTCAGTCATGGTAATCCACCTAATGGTGGTATTCCATATCTGACAGAAAAATAAAAAAGAAACTAAAACTAACGGAAAATGTTCTCCACCTGGTGTTGTCACACCCAGGAACAAATCATTCTAGAGCTAGCTGGCTAAGCTGCAGCCTAGGAGGGAAGGGAGGCACCACCCCCTTCATACATTTAGAGAAATGTTCCTGCCTACTTAAAGGGGCGGATCGCCTCCCAGAGTTATTCCAGAGTTACCAGTAACCTGTATTGGACGACAGAGAAATATGAATTTATATGCCAAATCAAATAACAGCTTACTGTAATAAACTTAAGAAGGATACCTACATAGGCAAAAGGCATAGGCCTATAGAACCTTTTGCCCAAAAATAGGATTTTAGTCTTACCTGTTATATCAGAACTTTCATCTTATATAAAGTCACCCTGCAATAATTAAGCAGGTAGCGACTAGCTTTATAATATATCTATTACCTATCAAAAGAAATCCTTTATCTTCGGAGACTGACGGCCAGGTTAGTGCAGTCTGCGCCGTCAGTCCCTTCCAGTTACCTTAGATTTGTGACATAAAACCTACTGAGCTAGACAGCGAGAAGAAGAAGAGGAAAACTCTTGTGAGCAGGGACTCAGTAGGACTCCCACGTAAAGCCACAAGAGACCAAGCATGGTTCCTTTCACTGGGTGGGAGACGTGTAAGTTATACAGACTATGAGAAGGATTTAACAGGTAAGACTAAAATCCTCTTCCCTCTGTTGTCCAATACAGCTTATCGGTAACCATGGGGATGTACCAACATTGAGTTCCCAGGGTGGGAAAATGAAAGAAAGGACCAAGCACTGGTCCCCATGATACCAGAGCTTCCATGGACTATCCAGACATGGAACAGCCCAAACAGACACTGAATAACTAACACAGCACAAGCGCCAACAGGGCTCAAAAGGATAAAGAACTATAAGGCACAAGAAAGTAAAGTCCTAGACAGGCAAAACTGCCTCCAGGACTTTCCTACCACAACTAGTTTCAGCCGAAGCCAAGACATCAACACAACAGTGTTTGGCAAAAGTGTGAACAGAGAAAGACTTGGCCGCCTTGCTCAGTTGATCAGCAGAGGCCTGATTTTTGTAAGCCAAGGAGGAACCAACAGACCTAGTGGAATACGCTATGACGCAAGAGGGAACAGGTTTCTTCCTGAGTTCATACGCCTGGTGAATGGCAGATCTGATTCAAGAGGCAACAGTCACCTTGGATGCCACCTTACCAGCCCTGCGACTCTCAGGGATGACAAAAAGTGCGTCAGACTGACGAACAGACTCAGTGCAGTGCACATAAAACTTAAGGCAGTGCAACACATCCAACAAGGGGAGATCCCTCTCCTCGTCAGATTTAGGGTCAGAACCAATAGGAAGGCACAACAATCTGCTGACTGATGTGGAATTCAGAGACCATCTTAGGAAGAAATTCCTGGGAGGTACGGAGAATGGCCTTATCTTTATGAGACACCAGGCTATTTGCAGGACAGAGCCTGCAACTCAGCCACTCTGCAGACAGAGACCACAGCTAAAAGAAAGGCCATCTTCCACGTCAAAAGATGCAAGAGAATGGTAGCCAAGTACTCAAAAGGAGGCCGCTGCAATACCCCAAAACAAGGTTAAGGTCCCACTGAGAAGTAGGAGCCTTAAAAGCAGGAAAAGCATGTGCAACACCTTGAAAGAGGACCTTGACATCCGATAAGGTGGCAATGGGTCTCTGAAAAAAGACATAGGGCTGAGGTCTGAACCTTCAATGAACTAAGGTTAAGGCCCTTGTTCACACCATCCTGTAAAAAGCACAGGACAGTTGGCAGGTCAAAGTCCTGTGAGGACAGATCCCTGTCCACACACCAAGCATGGAAAATAGACCAAACCCTATGACAGACTTTTGAGGAAACAGGTTTCCAAGCCTTAATCATAGTGGCTACCATCTCTGGAGAATAGCCTTTCTTCTTCAAGATGGAGACCTCAACAGCCATGCCGTCAAAGTCAGATGGTCCACATCCTCCTTCCACAGGTACCCCTAGCGAAGGAGATCCCGTCTGCGTGGCAGTGGAAACAGTGCCTGAACAGAAAGAGCTAGTAGTTCCGGAAACCAAGGCTGTCTGTTCTAATATGGAGCAATCAGGATGGTGGGAGTTATATCCATCGAATTTTCCGCAGCATCCTTGGTAGTAGAGGAAAAGAGGATTTTATTCTTACCTGTTATATCCTTTTCTCTTAGTCCATATAGCTTACAGGTAACTCTAGGGAAGACCACAGCCCTTTTAAGTAGGCAGGAACAATTTTTGGAAAGCATGCAGGGTGGAGTCTTCCCTTTCCTCCTTAGCTAGCCACTAGCCAATCCCCTCCAGTTAGATTTGAGATAATCAACTTAGATAGCAAGAAGGAAAAGAGAAAACTCTGACCACGAACCCGAAAGGACTCCCACAACCAGCCACAGGAGACCCAAGCATGGTCCCTTGACAGGTTGGGAGACCTGTAAGCTATATGGACTACGAGAAAAGGATTTAACAGGTAAGACCAAAATCCTCTTTTCTCTGTCGTCCAATACAGCTTACAGGTAACTCTGGGATGTACCAACATGGAGTTCCCAGTGGTGGGAAAGAAGGCAAGGACCAAGCTCCAGTCCCCATGATACCAGAGCTCTCATGGACTAATCAGAGCACAGAACGAAGTGTCAGCAGACACAAAAATGGAACACAGCACACCAGTAACTGTAAATACAGCACACAGAACAAAAGCCAACAGGGCTCAACAGTTTAAGACCTCTAAGACACAGGAAATAAAGTCCTAGGCAGAACTGCCTCCAGCACTTTCCTGCCAAAGCTGGAATCAGCCAAAGTCAGAACAACGTGGTAGTGTTTATCGAAAGTGTGCACAGACGACCAAGTGGCCGCCTTGCACAACTGATCAGCAGAGACCTGATTCTTATAAGCCCAGGAAGCCCCAACAGACCTGGTGGAATGAGCTGTGATACAAAAGGGAGAAGGTTTCTTCCGGAGTTCATAAGCCTTGCGAATGGTAGACTTGATCCAAGATGAGATCATCACCTTGGATGCAGCCTTGCCAGCCCTAGGGATGACAAAAAGCGCATCAGTCTGACAGACTCTGTGCGGTGCACATAGAATTTAAGGCAGAGCACCAAATCCAACAAGGGGAGATCTCTCTCCTTGTCAGAGTCAGGACAAAAGGCAGGCACAACAATGTCCTGATGTGGAACTCAGATCACCTTAGGAAGAAATTCCTGAGAGGTACAAAGAATTGCCTTATCCTTGTGAAACCTCAGGAAAGGCGGTTTGCAGTACAAGGCCTGCAGTTCAGCGACTCTGCGAACAGAGACGATTGCAAAAAGAGAAGCCATCTTTTAAGTCAGAAGACAAAGTGGAATGGTAGCCAAGGACTCGAAGGGAGGCCACTGCAAAAACCCTCAGAACCAGATTAAGGTCCCACTGAGGAGTGGGATGCTTAAAGGCGGGGAAATCGTGAGCAACACCCTGAAAGAAAACCTTGACATCCGGAAGAAAGGCAATACACCTCTGAAAAAAGATAGAAACAACCAATGCCTGAACCTTCAAAGAACTCAGGCTAAGGCCTTTGTTCAACACCATCCTGTAAAAAGATAGGACACTCGACAGATCAAACTCTTGTGAGGACAGATCCCTGTCCACACACCAAAAGTGGAAGACAGACCAAATTATGTGGTAAGCTTTAGAGGAAACAGGTTTCTGAGCTTGAATCATGGTGGCGACCACATCAAGAGAAAATCCTTTCTTCCTTAAAATAGAGGATTCAATAGCCAACCTGTCAAACCCTGACGCTCCACATCCTCCTTCCACAGGTAACCCTGCAGTAGTTGATCCAGTCTGTGTGTAACCCAAAACGTTACGCACAGAGACAGGTCCAGCAGCTCCGGAAACAAAGGTTGCCAGGGCCAGTACGAAGCAACTAGGATGACCAGGGTTCTTCTCCATCCGTAGCTTCCTCAGAACCCTGGGAAGAGGAGGGAAAATGTAGGTTAGATGAAACTGCCAATGAATTGAAAGAGCATCCACTGCAAAAGCCAGAGGGTCCATCAAGCATGAGCAAAATATCAGAACCTTCCTGTTGTGTCTGGTGGCCATCAGGACAATCCAGGGAAGTCCCCATTTCTGAACTATGAGGTCAAACACTTCTCGGTGTGTCGATTAGGAAGTCAGCTAAGATGTTTTCTACGCCTGGAATATGAACTGTAGAGATGGCAGGCACATGTTCTTCCGCCTACGTTAAAATAGCCTTGACCTCCAACCAATCTGCGAGACTTCTGGTGCTGCCTTGCTTGTTGATGTAAGCCACAGCCGTGGCATTGTTCAGCTGGACAAGAACTGGACAGCCCTTGAGATGAGACGACCAGTACCTCAGAGCGTGGAATATCGCACGGAGTTCCAGAATATTGATGGGTAGGAAAGACTCCTATGCCGACCAACGACCCTGGACAATCAGGTGACCCAGGACCATTCCCCAAACAGATAGGCTGGCACCAGTCGTCACCAAAGTGCAAAATGGGATGATGAACTGTCTTCCCTTACACAGGTTGGAGAGATTCAGCCCCCAAGGAAGACTCCGCACCATTTGTAAGGGAAGACAGACTGACAGCTTCAAGAGATCTGGGTTCCCCTTGCAAACTTAGATCACAAACCTCTGTAGTTCTCTCGCGTGAGCAATCGCAAAAGGTACTGCCTCTATGGTATAAATCATTTTCCCATACCAGAGAGGTCAGCTTCTTGGCTTGAACAGACTCTCAAGCCAGAACTGGAGAAACCTTGTTGGTGATCTGTTGAACCACATCCTCCGTCATAAAGACCATGTCCTGCGGGGTATAGAATAGAAGACCCAGAAAGACCAATCTCTGCAATGGGATCGGGTCCGAATTGTCCATGTTCAAAACTTAACCGTGAAGGGCGAATGTGTGAATGCAGTCCTGCACCTGCTGGTGGAGGAGTTCCCATGGAAGGGGTCTTCAAGAGCAGGTTGTTCATGTACGGATTTACCCAAATTCCCCTCTTGTGAATGACAGAAATCAGTGAACCCAAGAATAAACACCTGCGAAGCTGTGGGAAGGGAAGAGCCGAGAACTGGAAGTGCCCCTTGTCGCAAGCGAACCTGAGGTACTGCCGGATGAATAGCAATGTGTAGGTAGGCATCCTGCAGATTCAAGGAAGCCAGAAATTCCCCTGGACACATCACTGCAATGACTGACCATAAGGACTCCTGGTGGTAATGAGTCTTGACCACAAAGGAATTGAGATCCTTGAGGTCCAGAATAGGACAGCAGCCGTCATCCTTCTTGGAGACCACAAATAGATTGGAACAGAAGCCCAAACCCATTTCTGGTTCGGGAACCGGTTCCAGAACTTCCTTGTCCAAGGAGCCTGGATGGCTCCACTGAAAAGATGAAGCTTTTCCCGTTCCTCAGGAGAGTGAGAAGGAAAGAACTGGAAGGGATTTCAAGGGAATACTGTACCCTTCTGAAACCACCTGTAAAACCCACGGATCCACAACTGTGTCTGTCCAAAAACTGAGAAAGTGCCAGGGAAGAGGAGGGAAAATGTAGGCTAGATGAAACTGCCAGTGAATTGACAGAGCATCCACTGCAAAAGGGAGAGGGTCCATTCAGCGTGAGCAAAATCTCAGATGAAAGGCCCATGGAATTGACAGAGCATACACCACAAACGCTAGGGGATCCCTCCAGTATAAGCATAACATCTAAACCTTCTGAATGTCCCCGGTAGCCATCAGGTCTATCATGGGAAGACCCCATATCTGCACCAGGAGATCAAACACTTCTAGATGAAGCTCCCACTGGCCCAGATCTACCGTGTGTCAACTAGAAAGTCTAAGGACTTTTTTTTTTTTACGCCTGGAATGTGCACTGCGGAGAGAGTGGGTACATGATCTTCTGCCCAGGTTAAAATACCCTTAACTTCCAACCAGCAGCGGGACTTCTGGTGCCTCCTTGCTTGTTGATGTAAGCCATGGCTGTAGTGTTGTCGGACTGAACTCAAACTGGACAACCCATTAGATGGGAGGTTCAATACATATGTCAGAGTATGGGAAATCGCCCTGAGCTCAAGGATGTTGAAGGGAAGAAGCGTCTCCTCCTCCACCATTGTTCCTAAACACTCAGGTGACCCAAAACTGCTCCCCAACCATGCCGGCTGGCATCAGTCATCACTGTGGCCTCCATTTCACCAGATTGGAGACATTCAACCACCAGTGAAGGCTCTGAGCTACCTCCAAACAAAGGGAGACAGGATGATTCAGGAGATCAGTGTTCCCTCTCCAAACATGGATCACAAACCTCTGCAGTTCTCTGGTGTGAGTCATAGCAAATGGGACCGTGTCCATGGTGGAGCGGACGTCCAGGATAGGACTGAAGACGCCTTGGAGGTGAGCCGTTGATTGGAGTCCTCCGTCAGGTAGACCATACTCTGCAGAGTATCAAAGTGGAGACCGAGGGACACTAGGTCCTGAGTAGACCACCGGGCAGACTTGTCCATATTCAGAATCCAACTGTGGTGGATGAAGATCTATGCACAGCCTTGGACTTGGTGGTCCAGGAGGTCCCTGGAGGGTGCCTTGAGGAGAAGGTCGTTGATGTAAGGTGTCACCTAAATCCTCCTTGTGTGCAGGAAGGCAATCAATGCACCCAGAAAGCTACTGAACACCTAAGGAGCTGTTTTGAGTCTGAAGGGGAGAGCAATTAACTGGAAGTGACCCAGTTCACAGTAAAACCTTAAGTTCTTTTTACTTTCCGGAAGTACAGGGATGTGCAAATAGGCATCCTGAAGATCCAAGGATGCCAGAAATTCCCCCAGACACATCGCTGCGATGACTGAGGACAAGGACTCCATCTCAGAGTGGGTCTTGACCACGAACTTGTTGAGGGCCTTGAGTTCTAGGATTGAACGGCAGCCAACATCCTTTTTGGGAATGACAAAGAGGTTGCAATAATAGCTGAAACCTCTCTTCTGTTGGGGGACCAGTGCCGGAACTCCCTTGTCCAAGAGAGACTGTACCACCCCATTGAAAAGCCTAAGCTTTTCCTGTCCCTGAGGGGAGCGAGAAGGGAAGAACCTGAAGGGGAGGAACTTAAAGGGAATCCTGCAACCCTCTGAAAACACTTGCAATACCCACTGATCCGCAACAGAGCCTGTCCAAACACTCAAAAAGTGATGCAGGCGATCCCCCACTGGTCGCAGACCAGGTATCGGCGAGTCATGCTGAAGGTGGTTTGGGTTTGGTGGAGGTGTGTTTCAACCTCCACTGCTGTTTGGGGTGGAATGCAGGGCCTGAGGCGCCACCGGGTTAGCCCTAAAAGCTTCACCTTGCTTGGAAAGAAAAGGTGAAATTTACTCACTGATATTTTGTTTTCCTTTGTGTCCTTCCACGGCAATACTGTGGGTTGTAACTCCTCCCCTCAGCTGGTAGGACCAATAACTTAAATTGTCAGCTCTGCTCCTGGTCCTCAGTTATATGTTTTATCCAAGCTGGAATGAGAAACAACCGTTAGAAGGGTATACACAAGATTTTTATATCTTTTCATTAGATTCATATAGAGCAGAGACATGGAAACTATACTCTTACCAAACCATAGGGTGGGGTGCCGTGGAAGGACACAGAGGAAAACAAAATATCGGTGAGTAATTTTCACCTTTTCCTCTGTGTCCAATCCACGGCAATACTGTGGGACTTACCAGAGCAGTATCCCTAGGGATGGGAAAAACTCTTAGAGCGTCTTGACAGGAGTGGCTGCCTGTAGCACCTTCCTGCCAAAACTGGCATCCTCAGAGGCCTGGATGTCCAAACTATAATGTTTGATAAATGTAGAAGCAGATGACCATGTAGCGGCCTTACAGATCTCAGCAGGGGTGGCTACCGCTTTTAATGCCCATGATGATGCCACTGCTCTGGTGGAATGAGCCTTAAGTCTTGATGGTCCGCTAACTGATATGCTAAACTAATGCAGTCTCTAATCCAATGGGCTATAGATACCTTGGATGCTGCAGAGCCCTTAATCTTTCCACAGAAATGCACAAATAAGGCTTCAGATTTCCAAAAGACTTCTGTTCTCTTTAGGTAGATCTGTAAGCATCTAAGAAGATCCAAGTTCTTGAGACGTGTATCTGGATTTTTAAGAGAGTCCGGAGGAAAAACTTTCTCCTGACTTAAATGAAAACTTGACACCACCTTAGACCTAAAGGAAAGTTTTGGCCTTAAAACCACCTTATCCTGATGAAAGATTAAATATGGGGATTTACACAATAGGGCTTGTAATTCTCCTACTCTTCTGGCAGATGTGACTGCTGTCAACAGGATCGTTTTTAATGTGAGATGTTTTAAGGATACCTGATCCAAAGATTCAAAGAAGGGATGCGCACAAAGCTGTTGTAAAACCAAGTTCAGATCCCAAGGAGGGATTATCTCCCTAATTGTGGGTTTTATTTTTGTAACTGCTGACATATACCTCTTGATGACGTATTGTTCTGCAAACGGAAATGCCAGTATAGCTGAAAGCGCAGAGAGTTGTACTTTAAGGGACGTTGGTTTCAGGCCCTTTTGAAAACCCTCCTGCAAAAATTCCAGTATGATTTTTGGAAAAATACTGCGTCTGTCAAGGTTTTTAGATAGACACCATTTATGAAAAACAGACCACACCCTATAATAAATGCGAGATGAGGAGGGCTTCCTACCTAGCAGAATAGTGTTGATCACTGTGTCCGTCAATCCCTGCTTCCTCAAAGAGCTCCGTTCAGCTTCCAAGCCATCAGGCTCAAGAAAGCTGGATCCGGATGAAGTATGAGCCCTTGTGAAAAAAGGTCTGGAATCTTTGGAAGAGGTATTGGGGGTTGAACTGATAACAGTTTTAGGTCTGCGAACCACAGTTTCCTGGGTCAGTTTGGAGCTATCAGAATAACCTTGGCCCTGTCTTTTCTTATCTTCCTTACCACTTCCATGAGTAG
This sequence comes from Rhinophrynus dorsalis, assembly GCA_037306005.1. Lineage (NCBI taxonomy): Eukaryota > Metazoa > Chordata > Amphibia > Anura > Rhinophrynidae > Rhinophrynus > Rhinophrynus dorsalis. Next base: position 305,510,689 of record CM074718.1, read on the forward strand.
GGAATATGTATGCCAGAGAAAATGTCCATTCCATCTATAGGGCGTCTTGGGCTAGTGCCTGTGGGGTTCTCCACCTTGAGATGAATTTGCTGCACTTTGTGTTCTGTGGGGTAGCCATAAGATCTATTTCTGGAGTACCCAGAGCTGATATTACCTTCCTGAAGACCCACGGCTTTAGTGACCATTCCCCTGGGTCTACCCAATTTCTGCTCAGGAAATCTGCCTCTGAGTTTAGTTTCCCTGACAGATATGTTGTTTTTATGGCTAGCAGATGATGCTCCGCCCAGTATAAAATTAGAAGAGCCAGCCGATTGAGTCGAGGGCTCCTTGATTCTGTAGATAGCTGACTGCTGTTGTGTTGTCGGATCAAATCAGTACCGCTGTTTTAATCAATTGTTTCTGTAGTGATTGTAACGTCTTCCAGACTGCTAGAAGTTTCAGACAATTGATATGAAACTTCTTCTCTTCTCTTGACCAAAGACCCTGGACTGATCTCCATCTCCAAACTCCTCCCCAGCCCTGGAGACTGGCATCTGTCGTTATTACCTCCCACTGAGGTTCCACTAAAGGTTTTCCTTTCTGGATGTTTTTCAGGTTGCTCCACCACAATAATTCCTTCCTTGTTGATGGAAGTATTGGGATTCGGTAAGAAAAGTTGAGCGGGTCCTTCCTGAGGAATCTTAAATAATTGCCGAGTCAGGCATCCCTGGAATCTCGCCCATGGAACTATTTGTTGGGCTGATGTTAGGTTTCCCAGTAACGCTGCAAATGATCTTGCTGTTTGAAACCTCTCTCTCTCTCCTGAAGTTCTTGACTGCTTCCAGGATCCTGCATTGTCTTTCCATAGACAGGAATACCATGGATTTTTCTGTGTCTATCCTGACTCCCAGAAAGGTGAGCGACTGAGTGGGAGAGAGCTGACTTTTGTGTTTGTTTATTATCCATCCTAAGTCTTCTAGAAGTTCCAGGGATGTTTGAGTGTTTCTTACTGCTTGAAGATAACGGTCTGCGATTACAAGCATGTCGTCCAGATAAGGCACTATTTTTATGCCATTTAATCTTAGGTAAGCCATGGCTATAGCAAGGATCTTTGTAAAGGTTCAAGGAGCAGTCACTAGGCCGAAGGGCAGAACTCTGTACTGATAATGCCTGCCCAGAAGGTGGAACCTCAGAAACCTTCTGTGGGCTGGTCTTACCGGAACGTGATAATAAGCATCCTGGAGATCGAGTCTTGTCAAGAAGGACTGAGGCTGAATCAGCTTCAATATTGAGGTTATAGTCTCCATCTTGAATCTCTTGACTTTCAGGAAAGTATTCACATTCTTGAGGTTTAATATTAATCTGAGTTCTCCTGATGGTTTGGAAACAGAGAAAAGATTTGAATAGATTCCTCTGAATCTCTGATTCTGAGGGACCTCTTCTATGACCCCTTTCTGGAGAAGGCTCAGTATTTCCTTTATCATTTGTGGGACTCTCCTTTTGAGCCTGATCTTTGAAGTCTGAAATGAAGAGAGTAGAGGGACAGAATGAAATTCCAGCACATACCCTATCTCTAGGATTTGAGATACCCAACAGTCTGGATGAACAATAGTCCAGTTTTGTTGAACTGCTTCCAGCCTGCCCCCAACTGGAAGTAGAGATAGGGTTCTGCTGGCTTCATTGCAAGTTCTGTTGAAAAGTAGACTTCTTCTGGAAATCTCTTCTGTTTCCAGAGCGGATGTTCTGTCCAGAACCTCTTTTTCTTTGATCATAAGATGATCCTGGCTTATCTTCTGGCTTCACGAAAGGATTGGCGCTTGAATTTTCCTGATCTAGGGGAGGATGGTCTTTGCCGACGTTCTTGGGGAAGAAAAGGACTTTTCCCACCTGATGATTTTTTTTTATAATTTCTTCCGACTGGTCTCCAAACAATTTAACGCCTGTATAGAGCAAGGAGACCAATCTGTTTTTTTGAGGATGCGTCGGCCTCCCAAGCCTTAATCCAAACGGCTCTACGGGCAGTTATAGCCAAGGCAGAAGATCTTGCTGTTAATTTTATGCTGTCCAGCGATGCATCACAGCAGTAGTTCACTGCGTCTTTAATTGTAGCAACCTCTTTCAATAGACGGGATCTTGATACAGAAGAATCAATCTTTTCTTCCAAGTCTGTAAGACAGTCGTAAGGTTCGGAACATGCAAGCCATAGCTGTAGCAGACTTAAGATTATTCCCAATAGTAGTGTATTGTTTCTTAAGGGCACTGTCCGCTCTTTTATCCATAGGGTCTTATAGTGTCGTGCCATCTTCCATCAAGATGGTGGTTCTCCGTGAAATCTGAGCCACCTCAGCATCAACTTTTGGAGGAGTGGTCCATGTGGAAACTTCGTCTTCAGGGAAAGGATACATCTTTTGAAATCTTCTAGACAAAGCAGATCTCTTGTCCCCTTGTTTCCATTCCGTGCGTACGATCTCTTGAATGGAACTATGTACTGGGAATAATGGAGATGTTTTCTTATAGCCTATGAATGCTGTATCCTTAACATTAAGATCCTTTTGAGTATCACAGAGCCCCAAGGTCTTACGCATGATCTTTATTAGACCCTCTACCTTGTCGATGTTGAAATTGCCTGTTTCTTCTGTAATTTCACCCTCCTCCTCTGAGGAAGGGGCTGAATCCAGATCAATATAACTTTCTTCCTCTTCTTCCTCCCTGGGACACCTGAAGGGACCTTCATCCGGATCGGAGGGCCTTGGGCGCTTCCTTGAACACTCCTGAAGGGCAGAGAAGGTCTCCTGCATGGAGGAACGCATCCATCCCAGGAAATCCTGAAACTGGGAAGGAATGACATCCCCTGCAGCTTTTCTAAGGCATTCTGCACAAAGCTTGGCTGTTTCAGATGCAGTTAGCTTAGTATCACAACCAGCACATATTTTTGATTTCTGGTTGGATTTTTCTTCTTTAGCCTCAGGAATGGCTTTAGATTTATCAGGCTTCTGGTCTTTTTGGCTAGACATGGTATAACACAGGCCTAAGCAGTGTATAGCATAGAATAAATATAGCAATATACCAACAGTAAGTAAAATAAAGCTTGACTTACATCCCCCCTGGTGCTCCTTTATGTCCTCCATGTGCCTGAATCGCCACCTGGTCCTGCTTCCTAGCGTGCGGTTCACCGGTTGAACGCACGCCTGTCACTTCCTGTCTGGAGCACATAGCCGTCGCGTCATCCTCCCGCTCAGACATCGACCTTCTGGGACTGGCCGCCAAGTCGGATATTGAAGGCAAGGCAGGAAGCAACCCGGAAAACACTTCCTTGAAGCGCGCTCTACCTCTAGCGCCAGTTCGGTCACTCGGGTGCAGGCAGCCATGGGAACAGAGGGGGAAAGACCGGATCCACAACTAGGCTGGAAGCGGGTATGAGATCCAACACCAGACCAGGTATCAGCATGAATGCGGTCAGCATTTAAGGATGACCGCATGAAAACACAAAAAATAATAAACAGAAACCAAGGATAGGTTACACAATGGAGGGGCTTAGCCTCCTTCCTCCAGCTGTGGTAGAATCAAATAACTGAGGACCAGGAGCAGAGCTGACAATTTAAGTTAGTGGTCCTACCAGCTGAGGGGAGGAGTTACAATCCACAGTATTGCCGTGGATTGGACACAGAGGAAAATGACAATGTCTTTTCGCCTGAGGAGTAAGGCAGTAATGTGCTCTTACCCCCAGTGGCCTCACTGATGAATGTCTTCAATTCAGGAACAAAAAGAGAAGAACCCTGAAAAGGAAGAGAAATCAGTGATTTCTAAGAGCCTCCCTGAAAAGTAAGAGAAATCAGTGATTTCTATGAGATTAAGTCAGCAGACCAAATCTTCAGCCACAGCATGCGCCTAGCAGTAATAGAAAAGGCAGATGCTTTGGCTTCAAGGGAAGAGCATCCAAAAGAGCAGCAGTAACATAATGCTGAGTTTCAGAAATGTTGGCCAAAAGTGATAGCATGTCAGCTTTAGGAGCACCTTTGTGTACAGCAGTAGCCAGTTGTTCAGTCCAAACTGCAACAACCCTATTGACCCATTCAGAAGCCAAGGTAGGTCACATGGACACACCTATGGCCATTAAGTTAGCCTTCAGAACAGTGTCCAGTTTTCTGTCAGTCACATCTTTTAGAGAAGAGGCATCTGCCACGGCTAAGACTGTGGACCTAGAAAGCCTAGAAATGGGTGAATCAACCTGAGGAAGAGTAGCCCATTGAGTCAAGGCAGCTTCAGAAATGGTATAAAGTTTGGAGAACCTTACAGACAGAGAAAGACGCTTATCAGGAGCATTCCACTCATCCAGAATAATCTGATCCAGAGTGGAATTAGGCAGAAAGACAGTGCTGGACTTCTTAGGCTTTTGAAAGACATCAGAAGTAGCCTGTACCGCGGTACCGCCTTAATGAGACCCTAGGCAGGGGGCTCAGGGTCAGATTCAAAGGGGTCACCATAAAAGTGTGAAGGAGCCCCTTCAGAACACACACACACCATCCTCCGAGTCCCCATCTGATTCCTCAAAGGAAGAATTGGATAAATCAGTAATGCCAGGAGCCTTAGGGGCTACAAACCTGAAGGAAATAGGGGGTCTCCATGACTGAAGAACCCTTGAATAGAGAGAGGAAACCGTGCAATAGAAAAGTTTAAGTCCTTGACCCAATGTGGCTCTTGATCATGCCTGGAAGGCCCTGGAGGAGACGCGGGGGCCGCAGCATGTGAGGGGTATAAATCCCCAGAATACCCCACAGGAAGCTCTGAATTGCATGAGAAACAGTATGTGAGGGGGTCTGAGACGCCCCTGACTCCTCAGCCTTAGGTCTAGCCCCATGTCCAAGTGGATCTGTCATCCTAACAGTAGAAAAGTGTCAATACAGTAATGGAAGACCCAAATACTGTTACCCAGATTAAGGATTTCACCCCAGAAAGCCTAAAATGTACTTATCTGGTGAGCGAAGGGTTAACCCGAGGAAGAGAGCCAAGGAGACCAAGCCCTGCATATGAAAGTCTATTATAAGGTTTTGGAGCACTCGTATATATTTATAAATATAGGCAAAACCTTGTAATATTGCAAAGGTTGCTCATACCCTATTACAAAAATCTATACCAAAAGACAAAAAAAATTTAGCGTTTAACCAAGCACTCAGCCTATTAAACAATTAACCATAACCAATGTTGTCATCAATTAAGTACAAATTTATTAAAAATAAAGTTTAGTAAGTACACATACATAAATAAGGTCATCTGTAAGGAATATAGACTCAACCTGATGATATTCCCCCCTCCCAAGACCCATCCCATCGTCATCTAATTCCCCTAAATAACCCAATCAAAAAACAAAAAAGGTGTCCCCTAAAATACAAAAGAAGAAAGTAGATCTGCCACCAGAATGAGGAATAAATCTTAACCTGGGAGGGGAGTGCTAGCTAGCCTTCTAGGAGGAGAGGGAGGCTCCAACCCTGCAATTTAATTGAAGAATTGTTCCAACCTACTAGGAGGAGCTGTCGCCTCCCCATGGTTAACTGTAAGCTATATTGGACGACAGAGAAAAAGACTTCAGCTGAAGAGAGAATATTGACATGGAATTTTGAACAAATGTAAGAATGTATGACAATTTTACCACCTTGCATAGGTGCTCCCCAGAGGGCTGATCCACGTAGGCCCAGGATGCACCCACTGCTCTGAAGGAATTAACTTTTTCTAGAACACAAGCTTGGCTTCAGCCAGGAAGCCACTGTCACCTTTTATGCAAAACCAGAATGACAAGCACCTGTGATGACATATGCCTTTAACCATAACAAAGGAAGGACAACAGGATCAGAAGATAGGTATAAAGAATACAACACAAGTAGTTTTCTCTCTTCTTGTTCTCCTTGCTGTTGGTGATCCATCCCCACACAATAGTGCTTGGCAAAAGTGTGCACGGAGGACCAAGTCGAAGCCTTGCACAATGGTTCAGCTGAGGTCTGATTCTTGTATGTCCAGGAGACCCCAAAAGACCTGGTGGAATGTTCTATAACAAAGGGAATAGGTTTCTTCCCGAGTTCGTACACCTTACGAATTGTAGATTTGAACCAAGAGTCAATAGTGGCCTTGGAAGAAGCCTGACCAGCCCTGGGACCGCCAGGAATGACAAATAAGGCATCAGTCTTACGAAAAGCCTCTGTATGGTGCACACAGAGCTTGAGACAGAGCACCACATTCAACAAGTAGAGATCCCTCTCCTTGTCAGACTTAGGGTCAGGACACAATGAAGGCACAACAATCCCCTGATTGATGTGGTACTCAAAAACCACCTTAGGAAGGAATTCCTGAAAGGTTCAAAGAACAGTCTGGTCCTTGTGGAAAAACAAGGAAAGGCGACTTGAAAGACAAAGCATGCAATTCAGCAAACCCTGCAGACAGAGACCACAGCCTGGACAAAAGCCATCTGCCACATCAAGAGACCTAAGGGAATAGTGGCAAGGAGGCCTGTGCAAAAATCCCAGAAACAAATCAAGGTCCCACGGAGGCGTGAGAGCCTTGAAGGCAGGGAAAGCATGAGCGGCCCCTGAATGAATACCTTGACATCAGGCAGGATGGCAATACTTCCCTGGAAGAACACAGAGAGAACAGAAACCTGCACCCTCAAGGAACGCAAGCCGAGTCCCTTGTTCACCTTATCCTGGAGAAAGGAAAGGACCACCGGGAGGTCAAAGTCATGTGAAGAAAGGTCCCTTTCCACACCAAGAATTAAAAATTGACCAAATTGCATGGTAGGCCTTGGAGGAGACATGCTTCCTGCCCTCAGGAGAGGAGAGAAACCCTTTCTCCTCAAGATGTGGGCTTCAACAGCCATGCCATCAAAGCCAACTTTTTCACCTCCTCTTTCCAAAAGCAGCTCTGAAGAAGGAGGTCCAGTCTGGGTGGCAGTAGAAATGGATCATGAATGGGAAGACTCGCCAGTTCTGCAAACCATGCCCTCTTCATCCAGTAAGGAGCGACCAGGATCACAGCTGCATCGCCATCCTTATTTTCCTGGAAATTAGGAGAATCGGAGAAAAACATAAGCGAGGACGAAGATCCATGGACTCGACACTGCATCCATAGAAAGGTCAGGGGATCCCCCAACGGGAACAAAACACTTACTTTCCAGTTGTCCCTTGGGGCCATTAGGTCTATCTGTGGCAGTCCCCACTGTTGCACAATCAGGTTGAATGCTTCTGGATGTAGTTTCCACGCTCCTGGATCTACATCTTTGTACATCTACATCTGACAGAACATTTTCTACCACTGAACAGCAGAGAGGGATGGAACTTGGGCTTCTGTACCTCACCTAGAGAGATCCAAAATACTTTCTAGGGAGCCACATTTGACATGAATAGTAAGCAAGGGGGGGGTCAGTGATGCCCCCGAGTCCTTAGTCTTAGGTCTAAACTCATGTCCCTTAGAATCAGACATCCTGACAGGAGTAGTGTCTAAACCAGTATAAAACACTAGTAGCTGTTCCCCAAACTAATAGTTTACACAAGAAAAGCCCAGAAAGTACTTATCTCGCAGGCGAAGAGTTAATCTGTAGGAGAGCCAGGAAAGTCTGACTCTGCAAAGAATAAGCAAGAGAGAAGTAAAACAGCGACTGCAAGATAGGCAACAATAGGAAGAAGGCCAGTGAAACAGGCATTCTGGGGCAATGTAGCCTCTGTTGCTGTTGCCTAGCACAACCTACAGCTCCGTCCGCGGACCCCCACAACACTCAGGACATGAACCAGATTAAAGAGCCTAAGGAGAAAGAGCCCAATCTGATCTCTGAATGACAAACAGTTGCAGAGATATGTCCCAGAGAAGATCGCCAAGTCAATGGAGCAAAAATGGCAGTGGCTCGTATAAAAAATGTCCAATATCAAAGGTACTCCAAAACCAGTGGCGGATTGTACCATCGAGCATTCAGGCATGCCCCAATGGGTCGGTTCCTTCTTGACAGGGAAGGGCCGCTCCGCAAAATTACAGTGTAGAAACCAGCCCCACGGAAGTGTCACAGGCAGTGACAGCAGTGTCACAATGTGAAAGAGACTGCTGCTCTGCATTTCAAAGGTGCCCCGGGTGAAGCAGCCACTAACATCGGTTGTTATTTTTATGCTTTCTAACTTAACCCGGTGCCAGAGAGGCTTTTAACACGTTGTAAAGCTACATAAAAAGACCTCTCTAGCACACAAGATGTTAATTTGCTCCTGTACCTGTATTCCTGTTGCTGCCCTGCTTCTCTCCAGCGGACTCAGCTTCCCGTTCCCTAGACCTTATCAAGTATGTAAATCATTCACATTCCTTTTCTGTCGTCTTGTTTTCTCTTGTTTTGACTTTTTTTGAGTCATGACTCATGATCGCATAACTGAAAAACAAGAACCCTTTGAATGCCAGAGGGATAACCATGTGCAAAGCAAAGCAAAGCGTATCAAACACTTTGAACATGGGTATCCCTCTGGCATTCAAAGGGTTCTAAAATGTTCTCCCATTATTAGATCATGACTCAATCACACACACACACGCACGCGCGCACACACACGCACGCGCGCGCGCACGCACACGCACACACACACACACACACACACACACACACACACACACACACACACACACACACACACACACACACACGCAAATGTAACTATTGTCGCCACTTCTACCACCCAAATGCCAACTCAGTAACCCCCTATATCCTCCTAAACAGCACACTGGGAAAACTAGTAGCCTCCCAAATGTGTTCCCATCTATGGCTGCCTCCATATGCCAACCTTTGTACCCAAGCACCTCCATAGGACCATGTTTAACCATACTGGCCATCATATGCCCCCCAAACATCACCCTGTGCTACCTACTAGTCCCTAGTGCCTGTGTGTTCAGAATGGTCATCATATGACCCCCAAACAGCCCACATGCGCATATTATATTATATTATATAAATATATTATACATATACACATACATACATATATGCATGTATCATGTTATACCAACTAATGGGCCAGTTTTTTAAAAAAATGCCCCGGGACAGTATCTGCCCACAATCCCCCCCGTCCAAAACAGACAATGACCACAGGGAACATGAGAAAAGAGAACAGCCTAGTAAAAGCCCCCAACCCGGTGAAACCAGAAGGAAAGGCGTTAACTAGTCAAATGCAGCCATCCACTCTCCATAGCTCAGGAGAGTAATAAAATAACCAACATGAGTGCAAGAGCCTTAAGGCTCAAAGGAAAAAGGTACATGTAGAGACAAAGTGGACCAAATCACTCAAAGGGTTATTCACCAATCTGCAATCTTCTGCCTTCAGGTTACGTAAAGGAAGAAAGCCTCAGAGATAATGCTGGTAGTGCAAACTTGGGTTACAAGATTCCCTCCACAGGGTTGCAGTGGTCCACACAGCACCTGCACACAGGTCAACCAACTTCAGGGGAAGCCCAATAATGGTAACCCCCACCCCATGGGGAAATGTAACAGCCCCATATCTAAGCAAGATAATAAATTAAAAACTAAGCAGCAGTGTTCTAAGCCATGCAGTCTGAAGAACACTTCATAAACTGGAGGCAGGGATGGGGGTTGTCCTGCAGAGGGAGGATAGCCTTCCCCCTCAAGACCTAGTGTTTTTGATGTGTTCTGACTCCAATGGAGAAAGCTCACCCCCCCCCCCACACACACACACACACACACACACACACACACACACACACACACACACACACACACACACACACACACACACACACACCAATGGTACCAGTGTTCCATATTGGACAAGAGAGGAATTTTATATATACATTATATATACATTTACACACACACACACAAACACGGGAACTGAGAGATAGAGGAGGGAGGGGCAACGTTTAAAGTACCATCAAAATCAGGAGAGACCTGGGAATTAATTGGTGATCAGACATGGAGCACCAAAGAATGGGAAGTGAGCAGCTTTAATTGAAGATGGCAAAAGTGATACTGAAATAATTGTATTTTGAGTCCGGGGGGGGGGGGTTACTGCATATTTTATTACTAGAAAACCTGTCAGTAAAGAAACAGCATTGTGAGGAGATGATGAGAGTCCCTTGGGAAAAAAAAAAAAAGTTAGGTAGACTTGTTTCCAAATATTCCAGTAAGGTGGCATTTACATTTTTCTTCACTTCCTTTAAGATGTCTGGAACAAGAGTGGTCCAAAAACAATGGAGCAGTTGCATCTTTATTGGGCTTGTGGATTTCACTGGATATCATGGGCGTCAAATACAGGGAAATCTACTGATTCTGCACAGAGAGGCAGTCAACAGATGACACACATAGAATTGTCCATAGAAACATGAACTCATCATGGTCACAGTCCTGTAGAAGAGACTCTTTAGCAAAGCACTGAACATAGTATCTTGTAAATGTGTGTACATTTTGTACAGAAATGTGTAATTGGAGATCGAATGTTAGAATAAGTATCCGAACTAGGAAGATACAGGAATACTCATATGTTGCTGAGGGAATTGTTCCAGAGGGATGGTGGGTGAATTTTTGCCTCAAAGTTTTTTTGTACACATTGGGTTTTCCTGTCCTGGGGAAAGATACGTCGGCACCAGACAACACAGGACAAGTAATAGTGGAGAGATGTGGTGACCTTACACAAAAGGAGGGGGCAGGCATTGTGATGGAAGCAGGAATTGTGATGTATGCCTTGAGCCAATTCAAAGGAAGAAAGGTGGGATCAGAAAGTAGCATAGAGTAGCCTAAAGAACACAGGACAAGTTTTCTCTTCTTGCTGTTGGTGATCCAGCTTCCTTCCCTCCTGTGTTTCCCTGCCTAATCCTGTGGATGGGATCCCCTATGCTGTGCCTTGGAGAATCAGGTTAGTGGAATAAGGGCAATTGTTGCAGTTATAGTTGAGAGAACTGTGCACGAATTGTTAACTGCTGTGTTGGATCTCTTAATAAATAAAGGGTAAAGCAGACAACCTGTAAAAGTGTGTTTAATATAAAAACCTAGCCCGCTCTCATTGGCAAGAGCACGCCAGGTCACATACCAGATTCCTCCATCAGAGGAGGAGGTGGCAATACGGAAACTACTGGGGTGGGGAAGAAGCGAAGATTGACAGGCTGCGGGGCAGAGCAGAGAAACAGCCTGTCCTGAAGTGACGTTGCTCGGTTAGATTTGAAAGCTTATATCTCCGTTAATACATTTTTTTTTTTTAACCCTTTTAGTGCCAGAGGGGTACACAATGCATTGCAAGGCAATGCATTGCGTACCCCTCTGGCACTCAAAGGGTTAAAAGGAAACCGGTATCAACATTTATTGGCTAGCAAGATTTAAATAAGATGGCTTTCCAGGAGGTGATTGTTCCCCTTTAACGGAATGGAGGACTTGAGGAACGTGTGGACAAACATGGTTTAATTTACCCTGAAGACACCTAAGAGGAGATCTTGTTACACTCCACAAGTATATGAGAGTTCAATACAAGAATGACTCTAGTGAGCTTTTCATTCCAAGGCCTGATCAAATAACTATGGGCCATCCCTTAAGAGTACGAGAAAGGAGATTTCAACTTCAGCAGAAAGTTTTTTATCAGGGTCTGTTAAAGCAGAACTACCACCCAACACAATCTTCACCTTCACTAAGTCCCCATCTGGAGACTAGCTGCTTATTAGCTCTACTCGCCAGAATAATTACCTTATTTAATAGATTTCTGCTCTCTTCCATGGGTGACAGGCAGGACAGAGCGCGGACATCTTGCCATTGTGACGTCCACACACCTGCGCTGTCAGTCCCAGCCTGAGCCAAACGGCTCCTAGCAATGCCTCCTAGACCCAGCTGTGTCCTATCCCCGGCTCTTGTACAATGGTTATTGTCTCCGCGCATTTGCTGGGAGTAGGACCAATCAAAGAGAATATAAGGTAGCCTCCTCCTCCCAATCTGGGTGTAAGGTTGTTATAGCCTTGCTCCGCTTGTCAGGAGTAAGAGCTTTTTCCTAAAGAATTAAATGTTTGTTATTTTACTTAAATCCTACCTGGGCTGCATTACAGTGTCACCAGTCCAGAGGCCAAGTCCCTCTGAAGCTCCTCGTATCTGCCACAGAGCTAGAAGCGGGTTTCTTCATGTCCTCCTCAATCCAGCTTCCACACTGTGCAGAGTTGTCGGTAAGGCAGGAACTTCTGCACATGCTCCGTTCGCATGTGTTCCACTGCTGGAACGCATCAGGTTTACAAGCTCCTGCAACCTGGGACGCAGTGCAATGCTGCCATTCCAGAGGCTGATTCCCTCTGATGCACCCCCTCCATGGATGCGCGTGTAAGGTCCAGAGGTGCAGGTAAGTGCTTAGCTTATAATTTTAAGCACGGTCGGTTTTGTTAAAAGCAAGGAGACGTGGTATCTGTCCTGTGGGTTCTTCAGAGAGGAGTAGGAAATGGAAAGGATCAGGCTGAAGCTTTAATCCTTTCATCTAAGCCTATTCATGTTACGGATTACGGTCTGTGTAGGACAGACATAAGTTGACCTATACGTTCCAGGGGTGGTGTATTGGGGCATTATCCCATTGCCTTCTATACCAGTGATTCTCAAATAGGATGCCTTGTGTTTCCTATGAGGACTGACAAATCTGAATATTGTCTTTTAAAATATGGAAACTGTTATTCACAGTATGTTTGTTTTTATTACTCTGGATTGTTATACCTAATATTGGTATATTTATGAATGGTTCCATTTATTAAGCCTAAAAAAGTTACTTTTAACATGGTAAGATGTCCCAAAAGTTCCACATGGCATGTTGGGGGTGCCTTGAGAAAATTGGTTGACAAACTGCCATGCAGGTAAATTAAACATACTCGTTCCAGGATATGTCAACAGGGAGAGGCCTGCAGGGAGCTGGAAGTGAACAGAAAGCCAGAACCCTGTGTATTTAATTTATGATGAGGAAATATTAGGCCTTACTGGTTCCAAACCAGTATTGGGAGTTCTGATGCAGTCTTTTTAAATAAACTACAAGTTGCCCCAGTTTTCCAGGTGCTCCATTCATTATCGTAAATATTGATTGGAATAAGCAGACTGAAGGTTGGGGTTACTAAGAAATCCTCTAAGATGTACCCTTTTGGGAGATGGCATTAAGTCCAGGTTTTCCCCCTCCTAAAACTGATAAATGAACAATGCGATGCCTTGCGATGCCTGTCTAAACATAATCAGGTTAGCAAGCAGAGCTATCATATCAAGAAGGGCATTATGGTTTAGTTCATGAGGAGCAGATACTTCATTTAAAAACAATTAGTAACTCCCCCTTTTTTCAGGAAAATGTTGTTTGGAGAGCACCTGGAAGAAATTGTTGAAAAAGGTTTACCAGGGAAGAGTTACTTTTTACCACAAGAGAGAGAAGGTCCAAAGGGCAGTTGGATTTAAATCCAGAAGGAAGGAATTTCGAGACTCCAGTCAGGAAGGTAAGATCAGAGAAAATAGTTTTCTCTCTTTAGGATCCAGAGGAGGGTTCAAAGCGATCCTTCCTACAAATTTAATGTTTAAGATATCCCCAATGAAACAAATTGTGCCCGGTCTCCTGTTTCATTAGGGGATCGACTGGGGTTATATACCTGCATACTTGGCTATCAGATCCAATTCCAGAAGCGATGGCTGCATCAAATCCTTGGACACAGGGTATCTACTGGAGTTAGTCCTCATTCTATCAACCAATCTGAGATCAAAGTTTAAGATCAAAAGAGCAGATTCAAGACCTTCTGTAAAAGAATGTGATAGGAATAGTCCCTCCTGCCCAAAGTAACTTGGGAATTTATTCATTCTTGTTCTTAGTTCCTAAAGTCACTGGCGGATTCAGGACACCTTGGATCCAAAAATTCCTTTCTGTAGACTAGACGCTTCAAGAAGGAATCAATCACATCAGTCCTGAAGGCAATTCCAGAGAAATCCTTTTTCTCATGACTATGGATTTGAAGGACGCATACCACCACCTTTTAGTCACGGCACAAAGATTACTTGAGGTTCTGCCTGGTAGACCACCATTACCAGTTCAGGACCCTCTCTTTCAGCTGTTTTTCCTTAGTACCATTAGTGTTAACTAAGGTATTGGTGGCATCTTCCAGATGCTGAGGCAAGAGAGATATGCATCATTCTTTATCTAGTCGATCTATTGATTGTTTCAGTACCCAGACGACAAGCTGCGGATCACTCCACTCAAAGCCTAAGGAGTCTGCGGGAACAGGAGTAGTTATTAAATCTCCAAATAAGCCATTTATCTCCATCTCACACTATTACCTTCTTGGGAATTATATACACCTCCAAGAAAATGGTTTAGCTAACAAAGGAAATAATTTCCAAAATCAAGGAGTATGAACTCTTCCATTTAAGTAATTCCATGGGTAAGATTCTGTCCAAGGCCACTGCTATCTTCAAATATGGGACAGAAAGTCAGAAAAAAATCTCAAAAGATTCCTTTACCCAAGGAGGTCAAAGAGAGTCTTCTTTGGTGGTTCAGAAAACAGAAACCTCTCAAAGGAGTTCCCTTATATCAACCAGTATGGGAAATAATGACCAAGGATGCCAGCCTTACGGGTTGAGGAGACATACAATAGCCTCACCACTCAAGCGAGGTGGTCTCCAGAGGAATCTCGACTGCACATAAAGGTATTAGAACTAAGGGCAGTGGCAAAATGTCTGAATCAATTCAATCCTCAAATTATCCGAAAACCTGTCCTGGTACGCTCAGACAATACAGCAGCAGCAATTTACATTAAAATATTAAGGCTGCACCAAGAGCAAAACTCTACTGAAAGAAAAATATTCTGAAATCAGTTATGGTATCACACATCAGGAAAAGCAAATTGCCAAGCAGATTTTCTGAACACAGCATACTTGGATCAGGGGGAATGGTCCCTGAATCTCAAATTCTTTCTTGGTTTGCCAGAAAATGGGGTCAACCAGAAGACAACTTAATGGTATTAAGCAAGAATGCAAAGTGCCTGACGTATTTTGCCTACTGGCAGGATCCAGAAGCTCGGGGCAGAAGCATTTAATATGTGAATGACCATTTCATCTGGCCTATGTGTTCCCTCCGATTCAGGATTTTTCTAGGGGTCTTTAAGAAAAGAGGATTTTAGCCTTACCTGTTAAATCCTTTTCACTTAGTCCATACAGGTTACTGGTAACTCTGTGAGGTGATCCACCCCTTTAAGCAGGCAGGAACATTTCTCCAAATGTATGCAAGGGGTGGAGCCTCCCCTCCCTCCTTAGCTGCTTCCCAGTCAGTTTAATTCCAGAATGATTTATAACCCTACCAACTGACCAGAAAAGGGAGATAAGAAGAAAACTCCTGTGAGCATGCCCCGAAGAACTCCCACAAATTGCCACAGGAGAGCCAAGCATGGTCTCCTGACAGGGTGGGAGACCAGTAACCTGTATGGACTAAGTGAAAAGGATTTAACAGGTAAGACTAAAATCCTCTTTTCACTGTCGTCCAATACAGGTTACTGGTAAGTCTGGGATGTCCAACCATTGAGTTACCCTGAGATGGGAAAGAGGCAAGGACCAGGTGCAAGGCCCCCAAAGTCACCCGGACCTCTATGAACCTACTGGACAGAGATCCCAACAAAACAGAATTGTCAACAGACACCAACTAAGGGTGCAAACAGACCCCAGGAACTGTAGCACAGCACACTGAACAAGAGCCAGCCAGGCTCAACAGTAAGGAAACACTAGGAACCACAGAGGAAGAAGACACTAGACAGGCAGAACTGCCTCCAGGACCTTCCTCCCAAAGCTGGCATTAGCCGACGCCAGCACATCCACATGGTAGTGTTCCGAGAAAGTGTGCACAGAGGACCAAGTGGCCGCCCGGCACAGCTGATCAGCAGACGCTTGATTTTTGTAGGCCCAAGAGGCCCCAATGGACCCGGTAGAATGGGCCGTAACCCTTAAGGGAACATGCTTGTTCCTCAGTTCGTACGCCTTAAGGACGGTAGACTTAATCCAAGATGCAATAGTCACTTTGGATGCCGGTCTCCCTGCCCTAGGACCCTCTGGAATGACGAACAGGGCGTCAGACTTCCTGATGGATTCCGTGCGATGCACGTAGAACTTGAGGCAACACACAACATCCAACAAATGGAGATCCCTCTCCTTATCGGAAGAGGGGTTAGGGCAGAAAGAGGGCACCACAATCTCATGATTAATGTGGAACTCGGAAACCACTTTAGGTAAGAACTCCTTGGAAGTACGAAGAACCGCCTTGTCCTTGTGAAACACCAAATAGGGTGGTTTACAGGAAAGAGCTTGTAACTCCGCCACCCGGCGGACAGACAATAGCCAGAAGAAAAGCCATCTTCCATGACAAAAGGCGTAAAGGAACAGTAGTCAATGACTCAAAGGGAGAACGCTGGAGTACTCCCAGGACCAGATTAAGATCCCACTGAGGAGCCGGATTCCGAAAAGCAGGACGCACATGAGCAACACCCTGAAAGAAGATCTTGACATCAGGAAGCATAGCGATGCGTTCCTGAAAGAAAACAGAAAGCGCCGAAGTTTGAACCTTAAGGGAACTCAGGCTGAGTCCTTTATCCACACAGTCTTGCAGAAAGGCCAGGACAGTAGGAAGATGAAAATTGTGAGACAGGTCCCTGTCAGCACACCAAGAGAGAAAGGTCGACCAGACCCGGTGATAGATCCTGGAAGAAACAGGCTTAAGAGCACGGAGCATGGTAGATACCACAGCAGAAGAAAACCCCTTTTTCTTCAACATAGAGGACTCAACCTCCAGGCCATCAAATGGAGACGATGAACATCCTCCTTCCACAGATAACCCTGTATCAGAAGATCTGGATGAGAGGGAAGAGGAAAGGGCTCTGCCCCCGACAGAGCCAGAAGGTCCGGATACCAAGACTGACAAGGCCAATTTGGAGCAATGAGGATGACCGGACAACTCTCCACCTTCAGATTCTGGAGCACCCTGATCAACATTGGAAGAGGGGGAAAGATGTAAGCCAGGGAAAACGCCCAAGGAATTGACATGGCGTCGACTCCCAGAGCCAGTGAGTCCCTCCACCTGGAGCAGAACGTCGGAACCTTCCTGTTGTGTCTGGTTGCCATCAGATCCACTAAAGGTACACCCCACATCTGGGTTAGACGCTGAAACACCTCCGGATGGAGCTCCCACTCTCCGCTGTCGACTGTGTGACGACTGAGAAAATCTGCCATGACGTTGTCTACTCCTGGAATGTGCACCGCAGAAATAGCGGGAACATGAACCTCCGCCCAGGACAGAATGGCCTTTACCTCTAGCCACACAGCGAGACTTCTTGTCCCGCCCTGTCTGTTGATGTAAGCCACGGCGGCGGCATTGTCTGATTCCACTCTGACCGGACAGTCCTCCAGCTGGGATTCCCAATGGCGTAGAGCATGGAAAATCCCCCGAAGTTCCAGGATGTTGATGGAGAGAAGGGACTCCTCCATCGTGGAGATGAACTTCCCCAGGGAAAGCAACTTCGGAACTGAAATCCACTCGAGAGCCAGGATCCTTGATACTCGCTGAGCAATCTGATGCGCTACTTCCTTCGGGAGGAACACCATGCCCTTCTGAGTGTCGAAAAGTAGACCCAGGAAGATGAGATGCTGAGATGGAGACAAGTCCGACTTGTCCAAGTTCACTATCCAACCGTGGTGAGTGAGGACTTGAATGCAGGTCTGAACCTGCCGGTG
The DNA here is from genome assembly GCA_037306005.1 of Rhinophrynus dorsalis. NCBI lineage: Eukaryota > Metazoa > Chordata > Amphibia > Anura > Rhinophrynidae > Rhinophrynus > Rhinophrynus dorsalis. Next base: position 305,528,381 of record CM074718.1, read on the forward strand.
GAGAAGATCCGCAGACTCTGCCTTCAAAAGCAAGTCGTCCATGTATGGAGTCACTCTCACTCCGTCCCGATGGAGGATGGAAATCAACGCTCCCAGAACTCTTTGGAAAACCTGGGGAGCAGTTGTCAGCCCAAATGGGAGAGCTGAGAACTGAAAATGATCCCTGGCGCAGGCAAACCTCAGATACTGCCTGCTTGCTGGATGAATGGGAATGTGCAGATATGTATCCTGCAGATCCAGAGAAGCTAGAAACTCCCCCGGAAACATGGCGGCAATGACAGTGCGCAGAGATTCCTGACGATAGTGAGACTTCACCACAAAGGAATTGAGATCCTTGAGACCCAAAATAGGACGGCCCCCGCCATCCTTCTTGGATACCACGAAAAGGTTGGAGTAAAACCCCAAACCCATGTCCATAGGAAGCACTGGCTCCAGGACCTCTTTGCACAAAAGATCCTGAATAGCGCCGTTGAACAACCGCAGTTTCTCTGCATCCTGCGGAGAACGAGTGAGATGAAAACGAAGGGGAGGAAGGGAAAAGAAAGGGATCCTGTATCCTTCTGAGACCACCTGTAAAACCCATGGGTCCGACACAGATTCCTTCCAAACCCTGCGAAAGAGGTGGAGGCAGGGTGAGGACCCGGGTTCGGTGAGCCATGCCGAAGCAGGTTTGGAAGTCTTGAACTTGGAGGCAACCATGGGCTTCCAGGACTGCTTGGGCTTGGAGGAGGGACGAGGATCGGACGGAACGGTCTTGGAGGACAAACGCACCTCTGCCTGAAAGGAACGAAAGGACCAGTAACGCATAGCCGGCAACTTTTTCTTGAAGACCAAAGGCAAAAGGGTACTTTTAACCCCAGTAGCCTCGCTGATTAGTTCCTTGAGCTCAGAACCAAACAAGGAAGTACCCTGGAAAGGCAAGGAAAGCAAAACCTTCTTGGCTGCAGTGTCAGCGGACCAAATCTTAAGCCAAAGCGCACGCCTGGCCACCACAGAAGAAGTGGAGGCCCTGTCCATCATGTGGACAGCATCAAAGGCGGCATCAGAAACATAATTCTGCGCTTCAGAAATATTGGCAAGCAAGCGCAACTGCTCTGAAACCGGCGCGTCCTGACGGACCACCTTAGTGAGTTGCTCGGTCCAGACCGCAATGGCCCGGTTAACCCACGCCACAGCAAAAGCCGGGCGCATGGCAGTGCCAATGGATGCAAAAATAGACTTGAGGCAAACCTGCAACTTTTTATCCATCCAGTCCTGCAAAGCAGAAGCATCAGAAACAGGCAAAGCAGTTGATTTAGACAGTCTAGACACAGGAGCATCCACCTTGGGAGGATGAACCCATTTAGCCAGTTCAGCCTCAGAAAAGGGATAAAGTTTAGCAAACTTTTTTGAGACTGAAGAGGACTTGTCAGGATTTTTCCAAGCATCGGAAACCAAATGTTCCAGAGTAGGGTTAGGAGGAAGCTTTTGCCGGTTTCTGAAAGACATCAGTTGGGTCAGAGGGAACCTCTTGACTCAAAGGAAGATTGAGGGTGGACAGAACAGCCCTAATTAGGCCCTCGGCAGAAAATTCAGGGTCACATTCAAAGGGGTCTCCAACAGACCTGGCAGACTCAATAACTGTACCCTCCTCAATATCAGAATCTAGCAACAATTCTTCCTCAGAAGAATCAGACACGTCAGGGGCCCCCTGTGGTTTAAGCAGGGAGGTCCTGATGGTAGAGGGAGCCTGCCACACCTGCAGTGCTCCCTGAACCTGAAAGGGAAAGAGCTGAAGAGTGGACCTGAGGTCCCTAGTTGCAGCCTTAAACTCTTTCACCCAAGCTGGCTCTATAGCATGGCTGGAAGGCCCTGGGTTGCTGTCAGGACCTTCTGAGCATGCTGGGCATAAATGACCAAAGAATTCCCTAGGCAGCCCTGAATGACAGGAGGAGCAATGCGCAATAGGGGAAAATGATGCCCCAGCCTCCTTAGTCTTAGGTCTAGTCCTAAGCTCCAGCAGAGTAGACATACTCACAGTGTCAGATATACCCCACTGACAGAAATCACCCAATTAAAGTGTGAAAGATTAAAGATTCAACCCAGAAACGTTTAAAACTAAACTTATCTGGCAAGCGAAGGGTTAATCAGGGGGGGAGAGGAGAAGGTCCGGTCCCTGCGTAGTATACTCGATGAGAAGAACTCACAAAATGGCTGCCACGGCGGGAGCCAATCAGAAAAAAGGCGCCAAACGAGCGCTCATGGGAAACGTAGTTTTTCTCACAAAGTACCCCAAAACAGTGCCCGGAGCCCCCCAAGTCCCCCAACACACTTGACTATTGAACCAGATCAGATGAAAGAGCAAGGGAGGACAAACAAAATGAGCTGGTAACTGGTAACTCGGAGGCGATCCGCCCCTTAGTATGCAGGAACAAATTCTCAAAGTGTATGCAGAGGGTGGAGCCTGCCTTCCCTCCTTGGCTGCAGCTAGCCAATCAGCTCCAGAAAGATTTGAGACACTAAGATGACTAGATAGTAGAAGGGAAGAGGACTCCTGTGAGCATGACCCTGAAGGAACCCCACGGTCTGCCATAGGAGAGCCAAGCATGGTCTCTTGACAGGGTAGGAGACCAGTAACCTGTATGGACTAAGAGAAAAGGATTTAACAGGTAAGACTAAAATCCTCTTTTCTCTGTCGTCCAATACAGGTTACTAGTAACTCTGGGATGTCCAACCATTAAGTTTCCCAGAGGTGGGTAGAAGGCAAGGACCGACGCAAGGCCCCCAAAGTCACCAGAATACACATGAACCATCAGATCAGAGATAGCCCAACAACAACTGACACAAAGCAGGGGTAACGGCAGCCCAGGAACGTTACACAGCACACTGAAGTAGAACCAACAGGGTTTAACAGAGAAGGAAGCACTAAGAATCAAGGAAAATCCTAGACAGGCAATACAGCCTCCAGGATTTTCCTCCCAAAGCTGGCATCAGCCAATGCAAACACATCCACACGGTAGTGCTTCGAAAAGGTGTGCACAGATGACCAAGTGGCTGCCTTGCATAACGGATCAAAGGAGGCCCCAACAGAAAGAGTAGAATGAGTCGTGACCCTGAAAGGGACAGGCTTCTTCCTCAACTCATAAGCATTGTGGATAGTGGACTTTATACAAGAGGCGATAGTCACCTTGGATGCAGGAGGACTTCCTGCCCTAGGACCCTCAGGAATGATGAACAGAGCATCAGATTTCCTGATAGACTCAGTGCGATGCACATAAAACTTGAGACAACGCACCACATCTAACAAGTGGAGATCCCTCTCCTTGTCAGAGGTAGGGTCAGGGCAGAAAGAGGGCACCACAATCTCCTGATTGATGTAGAACTCAAAGACCACCTTCGGTAGAAACTCTTAAGAAGTGCGAAGCACCACACTGTCCTTGTGAAACACCAAATAAGGTGGTTTACAGGATAGAGGATGTAACTTCGCAATACGGCGAACAGATACAATTGCTAGGAGAAAAGCAATTTTCCACGTCAACAGATGCAGAGGAATAGCAGCCAAAGACTCGAAGGGAGGGTGCTGAAGGAAGCCCAAAACCAAGTTAAGATCCCACACTGAGGAGTGGGAGACTTGAAAAAAGGATGAGTATGAGCAACGCCCTGAAAGAATACTTTGATATCAGGAAGGATGGCAATGCGCCTCTGAAAGAAAACAGAGAGAGCAGAAGTCTGAACCTTAAGGGAACTCATACTGAGGCCCTTATCCACACCGTCCTGCAAAAAAGCTACGCCCATAGGAAAATCAAAGTCCTGAGACAGGTCCCTGTCTGCACACCAGGACAGAAAAGTCGACCAGCCACCATGGTAGATCTTAAAAGAAACAGGATTGCGGGCACTGAGCATAGTAGCTACCACACCAGAAGAGAAGCCCATCTTCTTCAATATTGAGGATTCAATTTCCAAGCTGTCAAAGCTAGCCGATGCACATCCTCGTTCCACAGGTAACCCTGTAGAAGAAGATCCGGACGGTTGGGAAGCCGAAAGGGCTCCGCTACAGACAGGTCCACAAGTTCCGGAAACCAAGACTGGCGAGGCCGGTATGGAGCAATCAGAATGACCGGACAACACTCAAGCCGTAATTTCCGTAACACCCTGTGCAACATGGTCTCGCCACCAAGAGCAAAACACTGGAACCTTCCTGTTGTGTCTTGTCACCATCAGGTCGATGTAAGGGGAACCCCATCGCTGAACGATGAGTTGAAACACCTGCGGATGAAACTCCCACTCTCCGCTGTCCACTGTGTGTCGACTGAGGAAGTCCGCCATGACGTTGTCTATGCCTGGCATGTGCACTGTGGAAATAGCTGGCACATGATCTTCTGCCCAGGACAAAATAGCCTTGACCTCTAATCAAGCAGCGAGACTTCTTGTTCCGCCTTGTTTGTTAATGTACGCCATGGCGTTGTCGGACTCCACTCTTACTGGACAGTCTTCTAGCTGAGAAGTCCAATGTCTCAGGGCAAGAAATATCGCCCAAAGATCCAGAATGTTGATTGGAAGAAGAGACTCCTCCGGCGACCACAGACCCGGAGTGCTCAGACATCCCAGGATCGCACCCAAGCCAGAGACGGTGGCATTCGTCATCACTTTGGTCCAAAAGGTCACCAGAAAGGACTTGCCCTTCAGCAGGTTGGAGAGATTGAGCCACCATGACAAGCTCAGCTCCACATGAAGAGGAAGGGAAACAAATGACTTCCGAAGATCCTGTGGACCCTTGGATATCTGGATAACGAACCTCTGGAGTTCTCTGGTGTGCGCCATGGAAAACGGAACCGCTTCTATGGTGGAAATGAATTTCCCCACTAGAGATGACAGCTTCTGGAGTGGAACTGGATCCTGGGACAGAATCGCTGAAACCCTGTGTGCAATCTGGTGAGCCACCTCATCAGTGAGGAACACTATGCTCTTCTGAGTGTTGAAGAGAAGGCCCAGGAACACCAGACGCTGGGATGGAACCAGATCCGACTTGTTGATCCACCCGTGACGGGTGAGAGCCTGAATGCAGTTCTAAACTTGCTGAAGAAAGATCCGCAAAAGTGGCTTTCAGAAGCAAGTCATCCATGTATGGAATTACCCTGATGCCGTTCCGGTGGAGGACAGATAGCAAGGCACCCAGGACACTGTTGAAAACTTGAGGAGCCATCGTCAGCCCAAATGGAAGAGCGGAGAACTGAAAATGTCCCCTGTCGCAGGCAAACCAGAGGTACTGCCGGCTCTCTGGATGAATGGCAATGTGTAAATACACGTCCTGCAGATCCAGAGAAGCGAGGAATTCTCTCGGGGACATGGCAGCAATCACTGTGCGCAAAGACTCCTGGTGATGAGTCCATGTCACAAAGGAATTGAGATCCGTCAAGTCTAAAATAGGGAGACAGCCGCCATCCTTTTTTTGGCGACTACAAAGAGGTTTTAGTAGAACCCTGAACCCCTGTCCTGGAAAGGCACTGGCTCTAGAACATCCTTGTCCAGAAGAGCTTGAACAGCGCTGTTGAACAGACAGCGTTTCTCTGTACTCTGAGGAGTATGAGAAAGACGAAAAGGAAGAAGAGAAATGAAAGGGATCTTGTACCCTTCCATCACCACCTGTAAAACCCATGGGTCAACCACAGAATCCTCTCAAACGCTGTGATAATGTCGCAGACACCACCCACAGCGGAGAGCGGACCCGGGTTTGTCGAGTCATGCCGAAGAAGTCTTGGAAGCCTGGGGCTTAGAGGAGACCTTGGGCTTCCACTGTTGTTTGGGCTTGGAGGTGGTACGCGGAGCTGAGGGAACCGTTTGGTTCGCCGGACGGGTCTCATTCTGGAAGGAACAAAAAAGCCAGTTACGCTTAAGCAGCAACTTCTTCTTAGGGACCAAGGGTAGAAGAGTATTCTTATCCCTAGTGGCTTCACTAATCAGATCCTTAAGATCTGGCCCACACAAAGCGGTACCCTGAAATTGCTGGGAAAGTAAGACTTTCTTAGAAGCCATGTCAGCAAACCAAATCTTGAGCCAATGAGCTCGCCTGGCCACCACAGACATGGTGGAAACCCTAGCCATCATACGGATGGCATCAAACAAGGCAGCAGAAATGTAGTGTTGTGCCTCATATATGTTGGCAAAGAGACACAACTTATCCGAAACAGGGGCATCCTGACAGACCGCCTTGGTGAGCTGCTCAGTCCAGATCACAATGGCCCGGGTTCACCCAAGCAGCAGCAAACGCTGGACGCATACCAAAACCAGCAGTGGCAAAAATAGACTTGAGGGTAACCTCAAGCTTCTTATCAGTCAGTTCTTCAGAGCAGAGGCATCAGAGACTGGTAACGCAGTAGATTTGGATAGCCTGGAAATAGGGGCATCCACCTCAGGAGGATGAACCCACTGAGCAAGCGCGGCCTCAGAAAAGGGATAAAGCTTAGCAAATTTCCTGGAAACAGAATCTTTCTTGTCAGGAGATTTCCACTCTTCAGACACAAGGCGGTCAAGAGTGGGGTTAGGTGGAAAGTATGCAAGGGGCTTAGTAGGCTTCTGAAATACATCAGA